>OX439142.1:93168907-94368907 GCA_949318255.1 Pollenia labialis | reverse complement strand
AAACAAAACAATGTAGGTATTTTTGAAATTAGCAGCTTATGTAAATATTATATAAAATCGAAAATCAACGGCAAACAAATAATATAATATATAATAGTTGTCGGTAACGTTTTGAAAAGGTATAAATCGGCAATGTTTTGTACTGAGGAGCTATCAAGGCGAATTCACTCCAGGGATCTTTAAAGCCCTGCTGATAACTTTTTTTTTTGACTTTTTAATTTTCGGATGTCCAAATTTTGATTGTCATCTTTGTTTCTGTTTTTGACATTTTACAATGATTTTACAAAACGAAATTGCTTGTAGTTTTTGTACGCGTTGTACTTGTTGCAGTACCGCGAATACCAGTAATTAAGTCGCCTTGGGTGGTGGACAGCCACATTTTGTTCGAGTAGAAAGAAACTGACGTTTAGAAAGTCAGTCTATGGGTATTATACAAATTACAATTGAAAAACAAGACATTTTAAATTGTATTTGTGTGCAAACTTGACTTTTGAAACGAGTTTTAATTACACTCCAGAAAACTGTCACAAAGCATTATCCATCCTGATCAGAAGGCTTTTGACCCTTCTACGGTTCACAACTTAACTCAGTTGGGTTGTAATTTCTTAAATTTTTATTACGGTTTACAACTTTGTTATATTGCGGTGAACAAAACCATAATAAAAATTAAAACTGATCACAACCAGTTGTCTTAATAAACCGTTGTAAACCGTAATTCTGACCTATACTTATTTTTATACCCTTCACCACAATAAGTTGTGAAGAGGGTATACTAAGTTTGTCATTCTGTGTGAAACTTTTTTATTATTCATCTCAGATCCAAAAAAGTGTATATATTCTGTCTCCTTGAGTAATTCTAAGTCGACTTATCCATGTCCGTCTGTCTGTCTGTTGAAAACACGCTCACTTTCGAAAAACTTAAAAGAAATAAACAAACTTGGTGCCAAATTTCTTGTTATTATGCTAAGCAGTTGGCATCACTGTTTGACAATGTCTGGTGAGTGGATCGAACCAGTTTTGTTATCACCTGCACTCATAAAAAAAATAGAAAAAGACATGCTTTGATTCTCATAAAGTGTTTATAAAAATCAATTGTTATCTCAATTTTTGAAACTCACCTACTCATAACTTCAAAATTTTTTAAGCAGAATCTCTTGAAATTTTTTTATTTTGCAAAAAAAAATCTAAGATCATTGTATAAACCTGGGCTGTGAAGTCGGAGTCGGAGTTGAGGAGTCAGAGTCGCGAGTTTTAATGGGTACTACGACTCCGACTCCGGCACAAAAAAATTTCAGGAAAGTTTACCTTTAATTTCGATTGCGAGATGTTTTGTTGCAAAAAAAAGAGCTTAAGTGGTAATAAACCCAAAATGATGTTTGTAAAAAAGCACTAAAAGCGCCACTAAAACGGCAAAAGCTTAAAAAAAGTATCTTTTTTAAAACGGCAATGAGTTCAAAAAAGCGCCATAAAATACCTGAAAATTGTCAAAATTGTATCGAAAGCCAAATTTCCTTGTATTTTTTTCTTTTTTTTTCTATGGGTTGATGCGACAAGGTTCCCAGTTTTAGCTTATACCTTATTTCCAACTTACAACTTTTCATCCTCAAAAATCCCCAAAAGATCTATTTAATTATCCCCACAGATGTTAAAAAATAAACTAATTTTAAAGGAAAAATAGAAAAACATTTATTACTTAAATTAAATTCAGTTTTTAAGATGTATTATTACAATTAATTTTATTTGTACTTGGAATTCTAAATAATATTTAGATACACAGGTATATAAAAAGAGTAAGTCTGGGTTTACACTATGAAAGTTTTCTTTCAGAAAGTATGCCTTTATAGGTGAGAGAGAAAGAGAACAGTCTATTTTTCTCTCCCCCCTCACCAATAAATTCAGACTTTCATAGTGTGAGCCCAGACTAAGTTTAAAAGACGCACAAGAAAATTAATTATTCATCAATATTTATAATTTCAAAAACTTAGTGTTCATCGGGTAATGGAATTTTGTTTAACATGTTGTTTATATGGATTTGAAAGTTTAGCATTTCATAAGATGGAATAATTTTGTCACAGCAAACTAAATTATTTTAAAAGTTATGTTAAGAATAACGAATTTTAGTTTGTAAGTGTTCTATCTTCACGAAAGTTTTGTCCCCTTTTTACATAAAAAAATCAAGAAATTGAGAACGCTGCAAGGCTAGATTTTGAGGAATAAACCTTTACACTTCAACTTGATATTTGAAACGGATTGATTAAACTGTGCTAGTCGAAAACACAGAAAAGTCGGGCACCTGGCGTTTTAACCTAATTCGGGTACGCTGAATCCATTGATATATAGTTATTTCGAAAATAGAGGAGGTTGCACAACATATATTCGAGTTACTCAAAAATGGTTTAGTTTTTAAAAAGTACTACAAAAACCCGAAATTCCGAAGTAAAATTACATTTAAGCAAAGTCAAATTTTCTTATATTCTTATATTCGAAGTGGGTTAAGAAACATATTTTTTTAACCACATTTCGAAATTTTGTTTGTTAAAAATTTATAAAAAATTGGAAAATGCAGCTATGCTTCTAATTTTTTCCGGACATATGTATAAAAAACGAAGTTGCCAATAAAACAAGCCATAAACGATTTAAATCTTTTAACTACTTTTTATTCACAAAAGACGAAACCTTTTAATTTATTTAAGAATTTCATACAACGCAATATTTGTATGGGAGCTCCCCTATGAAGTGGGGATCAAGGGCAGGTATGTATGTCTAAAGAAAATGTTAAAGACACAAAACAAATGTAGGTCGGTCATACATTATATTCCCCTAGGAGAGACTCCTGATTTATGATGATTAAGATAAAAAATAAAGTGGGGTTGGCAATACGTTTAACCCAATTCAAGATTTTCATCATGCCGCCAAATTTGTGATGGATATATGCATATGGCAAGTATGTTTTGAGGAAATTGAGGTCCGTCATACATTTTGTTGCCCTAAGGGCGACTGCTTGGCAGTTATCGGGCTTTTTTCTAGATCTGTTTTGAGAATTTTGTATGAAAGCCCCCTTAAGGAATGGAGATATCGAGTAGGTATGTAAAAAATAAATGATGGCGATTAAAAATAAAGTGGGGTCGGTCCTACATTCAGGGCTAGACAGTATTTGAAATACATTTATTTGAAATACGTATTTAAAATACAAATACACTGAGGTCTTGTTTTATGCGTATTCAAATTCATGCGATTTTTAAATTAACGATTTCTTTTGGAATTTTAACAGATTTTTAAATCTTAGATGTTTTTTAAAGCTTATTAACCGTTTTTAAATTAAACTAAGTTTGCAGCACTGATAAAATCGTTATAGTTTGTTTTATTTTGAGTTTTTCTATGCATAGCCGATACGTACACAGAAAAATTAGAAAATCGACATTAATTAAACTATTCGCTCAGACAATTAAATAGTATACTAATTTTGACCATGCAAAGGAATTGATCATATCAATTAACGGATTTGTATTTTCGAGTCATGGGACACAAATTTAGTCAATTAAAAAATTAATTGCATAAACTAAAAAATACACCACATATACACAAACATTGCTTTTATGGGTTTTGATTAAAAAAATTAATTGCTGCAAACAAAAAATTAATTTAATAATTAATGTACACCAATTAACTATTTAATTGAATAATTTTTTGCAAACATTTTTTCTGTGTATGTATGAGTGTTTTTAAATTTATGAAGCACATAATAAAATCAAATCATAATAAAATCAAATCATAATAAAATCAAAAAATTAGGTCGGAATTAGAAAAATTTCTATTTAAACTCGTTCTCTCCTGTCTTTTACGGTACAACATTGCAATAACCACATTTACGAGTGTAAAGAAATTTGCATAACTTTTAAACTAATAGAGGTCCCATAATAAAACTTTTACAATATAAAAAGGACACTATAGACTAATTTAGGTTAAAAAAATAGGACTAAGTTAGAAAAATTTTGATTTAAATTGGTCATTTCCGGTTTTGCAAATTAAACAAAAGTTCTTTTTTTTTTTCAAAATAATTTTTTTTATTTAAAGTTTTTAGTTCGAAAAAATAATTTTAAAAAACATTTTTTTGAAAACGGCAAAAATTTACCACCTCGTAAATCGACATATAAATATCATAGAAAAAAATTATTCCGCACACATATTTACATATATCTACTAGAACTATAGTTGTGTCAAATATAAAGAAATTCCAACAAACATTTTTATTACAAATAATGCCCCAAATATACTTTTGTTGGTTTTTTATGCGATTTTATTTTGATTTTTTAATTAAAATTTGAATTTATGCGGGTTTTCAGAATCTTGAAACGAACTATTAGTTTTTATATGAAGAGAGAGTATCGTTTTATGCGAATTCAATTTGTGCGATTTTTTTTGGAACGCATCTATCGCATAAAACGAGACCTGAGTGAATTTTTTTTTTGTATTTTTATTTTAAATACATGACGTACTACGTAAAAGTAGTTTGTATTTTGTATTTAAAAAAACATAAAAAAATGGGAGTATTTTGTATTTAAAAAAACATAGTTTACAAAATATATTTTGTCAGTTTATTGAGTCGCTAGAGTCGCTAAAAAACGTAGCTATCAGAATATGGAAATATCAGAAGTAGATGCATCAGTAAAGAAGACGATGATTTTGTTGTTATAGATAGGAATGGATGGGGTGCTACAAGGCCGACGGAAATAAAGCCAACTTGGAAAATGTTCAAGTTGGTCTTATTTCCAACTCAAAAGTGAAATAAAGCCTAGTTGGCTTTATTTCCTTGTTAGCGAAATTTGAAAGTTGACTTTATTTCCCTTTTGAGTTGGAAATAAAACCAACTCAAAAAATTCAAATATTTTTATTACAACATTTGGTGTTATTTTAAGAAGTAATTGATTTCGTCACCTATTTTAATTATACAAAATAGCATTTATTCAAACAAACAAAACAATATCAAAATTCAAACATATTATGTTTTTGTTCATAATTCAAACAGTAGTTTTCAAAATTTTAACATCATCAATTTTTTCACATATTTACATCAATTACATATATATATGTACATAAGTAATATAGTAATTTTTGTTTCTTACAAAATTTCCAAAAATTAGAAATATATAGAAAATGCATTTGTTATTTCAAATGCAATATATGATAAACAAACATTACCAGCCAACAATTAAAGAATGCAATTTTTGGGTTGTAAAAGGGAAAATCCTTAGTTTTTTATAATTTTAAAAACTATTAATTCTTCCTTTTACAAAATGAATAAAACTCCATGTAAACATTCTGTAAAAGGGGAAATCCTCATAAAAGACTACAAATTTTTCCTAATTAATTAATGCAATTTTTGAGTTGGTCTTATTTCCAACTCAAAAAGGTGATGAAACCAAGTTGGCCTTATTTCCTTTTAGTGGTATTTGAAAGTTGGCTTTGTTTCCCTATCGAGTTAGAAATAAGGGCAACCGATAAAGTTGGTCTTATTTCCAGCTAAAAAGGGAAATAGGGCCAAAGTTGGCTTTATTTCCGTCGGCCTTATAGCACCCCGCCATAGGAATGATGGCGAATCTAGGACATCAAATTTAAAGTTGGAATTTGTCAGTTTCCTCAGTGACTAGAGCAAAGAATTTTAAATACGCCTGCGACTGTTTGGTAATAGATTAAAGAGAGCTTTAACTTATTTCCTTTAATCTATTACCAGACAGTCGATAGCGTATTTTAAATTCGCCAACCACAATAAGGGTGATTATCACTCTTGACAGCTATCCAAATACAAAAAGGGTATTCATTGAATTTAATACAAGTTTGTGCTTATCAGGACCTGTAGAAAGATTATTTTCTTTTTGGTTTGAATAAAAATGGTGTATTTCGTATTTTAAATATGTACATTCATGTACATAACGTGAAAGTATTTTGTATTTGAAATACGTACAATAAATAAATGTTTTTCACCCTAGGGGCAATTCCTTGGCTGTTATGGGACTAGTTCTTCAATATAAAAGGTCCGCCAAATAACTTTTTTTGTTTTGAAAATGCTATAAAAAAACTACTGAATATTTTCTCAAATTTCTTTTTTTATTTGAAAGTACAATCCTTCCTGTTAATAATGGAGAATAATTTCATTCAAATGGCTGCCTCGGCTGGCCATGCAGTAGCCTACACGATCGGTCCAATTATTAAGCACATTATCGATTGTGTGCAGCTGTATTTCTCCAATGGCTTCACGAATATTGTCCTTTTAAGCGTCAATTGTCTCTGGCTTGTCGGCGTAGCACTTATCTTCGACGGCACCCCACAAATAATAGTCCAACGGTGTCAAATTGCAGCTCCGAGGTGGCCAAAAGACATCAGCTCTGCGGCTGATAATGCCATCTTCATATGTTGCCAATATCCTCCTCTTCAATTTTTGTGAACAAAAATTCGTTCAACATGGCCATTGACTGTAACGGCCACTCCTTGCTCATTTTCGAAGAAAAATGGCCCAATTATTCCTCTGGACCAAATTCCGCACCAAACAGTGACTCGTTTTGGGTGCATCGGCTTTTTAATGTATGCGTGCGGGTTTTCTGGGCCCTAAATGCGACAATTTTGCTTGTTTACATACCCGCCAATATCAAAATGAGCTTCATCCAAAATCAGTACGCAATTTTCGCTCACATTCTGCAACATTACAATGATTTTCAAAGTAATGTCGCAATATTTCCTTCGTTCAGCGGAAGGATAATACTAATTATCTGTCAAATCAGACATGAGCTAAGTGTTACCATTCACGAAATAAGCACTAGTAGAAAAAAACGTTAGATGGCGGACCAGTTATTTCTATTCTTTATTAAAATTTTTGTACAAATTGTTTTCAAGGCAAATATTTTTCCAATGAAATTTAAAAATTTCCAAGGCAAGGTTTTTTCAATAAAACCCTAATAAGGACTTTAGGAAAGTTGTAGGTATTTTTTGTTATTTTGTTTAATTTGTATTGAAACAAATCTATTTTCCCAAATCTATTTTTTCAATTGATTAAATTTATTTCGATATTGAAAATGCGTAGATTAATAAATTAAACGCTATAAACGGCAAAACGTACGACCACGGTTTGAACGATAAATTGTTACTGAAAATTTGTTTGTTTTTCTTTTTTTTATGTCATTTTATAAACAATCTAACTGTTCAGTTATTATTTTTGGATTCAGATTTGTTCTTTTTTCATCACTAAATACCTTGTGTTTGTCGTAAACTAAAATTTCCAAAATTTTGGAATTAATAAAACCCAATTTAACAAGATTTTTTTTAATGTATATAATATTTTAATATTTGTCTAACTATATATTTTGTATTACTCAGTTTAAAGTCAGCCATGTTATTGCAATAATTTAATTATTTTAAATAAAATACATATTTGAATTAATAAAAAACTCACAAGATTTTATACGAAAAATTGACTGCCTATCTTGCCGGCAATTTCTAAAATTAAACTCGTACTGGGAACCCTCAAACAAAATAATTGTATTTTTCTTTTGCACTTTTCTTATCACAAATTTTATTATATTATTATTATTCCTATTAAATAACTGCATATTTTTATTTAGCAATCATATGCTATACCTCCTTTAATTGCACTTTTTTAAACTTTTAATAAGTTGTACCTACATTTATTTTTTATTAATAACTTCTTAATTTTCACTACACCAACAACCCGAACTGCAAACTGTTAAAAAATACATTGAAGTTATGTAGGTAAATAAAAAAAAACACCAAAATTTGATCACTTTTATCTGCTCACTGGTTAAAAGAAAGAGAACAAAACAAAACATACACACAGCGTTGCCAGAATGAAGATTTCGAAGATTTTTTGGCCAAATATGATTTGAAGATTTTCTTCTCAATCGAAGATTATTTTTTTTATTAATTAAGATTTTTAACTTTAAGTTTGTACAACATATGTACATAATTTTTTTACAGCTTTTTTAAACAGTCAACTTTTAAAACAATGAGATTTTGTATCAGCTTTATGTTTATTGGTTTTGCACACTTTTGTATCCATTGTCTAGCATACACAAAAATGCATCATTCTTTGGGCATACAAAATATTAAAACAGTATCTTAAGCGGTTGTTTATTTTGGGAATATTGATGAAAAATAAATTGTTTGAGAAAGGAAATATTAAAGAACAAAAAAGTTCATGTATTTAGTACCAAAAGGCAAAACTGATGGAACTTAAGGAGCTTTTAGTTTCAAAATTCCATGTTTAAGATAATTTTAAGTGCTTAAAAATATCTTTTAAAAGGTGTACCAACACTATTTAAATAAATATTCTGTTAGGAATATATTTAGGAAAATCTATATATGTACATATTTTCAAAGAGTTTTTTTCTCTCAAAATGCCTTTAATACACCAACAGTATCAAAAAATATAATACTAAATACACCATTTGAAAGGTATTTACTGCCAGAAGTGCACAATATTAAAATCTGTTCAATATTTTGAGAGTTATAAGCGTTCAAATTTAATACTAACACATAAATAAAAATGTTGGTTTTCCAATTATCAAATAGTAATATTATATAAATCAGCACAGGCAAACCAGTTAAGAACGTTATATTTCTTTGTTTGTCAACCGCTGTCGTGGAACATTGCATGTTTTGTCCGTCACCAAATAGATCCACTATATTTTCTTCGCATTAAAAATAATTTATGGCCGAATTTCGACCATCAG
This sequence comes from Pollenia labialis, assembly GCA_949318255.1. Lineage (NCBI taxonomy): Eukaryota > Metazoa > Arthropoda > Insecta > Diptera > Polleniidae > Pollenia > Pollenia labialis. The sequence continues at coordinate 94,360,166 of OX439142.1, read as the reverse complement.
TCAAACACTTGTATAACTAAAAACACAATTTAAACCTACAGCTTAGTTTTGTTTCCATAGTAAGAAGTATATTCTTATAAAAAATTATTAATTCTTTTTTTTTTTTGTCATTGTTAAAAAAAATTTAAGATTTGGTTTCGCTTAGTGCTGGTTTGCACACGTCAGGTTGGTCTCGTCAAGTCTTGAGCTTTTAGGAGAGAAGGGAAAAATGGATGCCTTCTCTTTTCCCTTCTCTCCTAAATGCCCAGGACTTGACGAGTCAAACTTGACGTGTGTGAACCAGCACTAGTGAACCAGCACTTAACGTCTTTGAACCGACACTTTATGAAGATTTTTCTTCCAAACATTCTGGCAGCGCTGCATACACATGATAACCCTGCAAATTATATTATACTACTTAATCCATTTTGATCAAATGGACTACTCCCTGGACTAGTCCAATGTGATGCAAGAATGAACCACGTCATTGCTAAAAATAGAGTTTGCAGTGAAGCGACATGTCTTCGTTTTTTAATGATATGTTCTCGTTTTAGCAAATCTGCAATTTTAAACCAAAAATCTTCAAATTTGCATTCTGGTAATTTTGGGGTACAAAATCTGCAAAATGCAGATATATCTGTGCTTCTGGCATCACTGCTTGGATGCCGATTTTGTTTTTGTTTTAAAGTTTAATATTTATACACTGTACATACATACGTCATTCCTTAACCCTTTAACCACTGAAATGGAAACACGCATTATATTATTACATGAATTTTGGTTCTAGGATATTTTTGAATTGAAAAACTCGAATTTGATGTCCATTTGCTAAAAAAAAGTAAAGTATATATATTCTGGCCCCTTGAGTAATTCTAAGTCCATGTCCGTCTTTTGAAAACACGCTCAATTTTGAAAAACTCAGAAGAACAGAACAAACATGGTGTCATTTTGCTTGTAATTATATTATAGAAAAAATCAAGCAAACAATTTGCTGAATTTGCAACCATTACCAACATGATTATATATGTATGTATATCAATAAAAATTTTAAAAATTTATTTTTTTCCATAAATGATATTTTACATTTAAAAAAAAAAATATTATCAAAAAGCTTTGCCATTTTAAACAACGTGTTAATTGATTTAATTAGGTTTCTACAAGTTTAAATAATATTATTCTAAACGAAAAAAATCAATTAAGATTATTTTTTTTTTAAATGCTATTTTAATTAAAAATGTATATTTAAACAACTAAAATGTTAATTAAATCAAAATTATATTTTTATTTTCTTTCAACAAAAAAAAAAAAATTGATTCAATTATCACATTAATTTCATTGAAAAACTTTTTAAACAATTTTTTTAATTGATAAAAAACTACTGATAATTTTTCTGTGTAAGCATATTGGGATTGAAATCAAGCAAAATCGGTTCAGTAGGATCAGAGCTGTGAATCAAAATGTGGAACCACCCCCCTAAAAAGATGACAAATTTGTAAACGGTAGAATAATATAAGATTTTGCACAATTTCGTTTTATACGACTAGAAATTATATCGTTAAATTTCGTGAAGATCGGTCCATAATTTACTATAGGCCCCATTAAACCCTACTCTGGGAAATTAATTAAATGCGCCTAAACTGCAGCAGATATAGATATTGCGGTTAAATTTGTTTCAACTTAGCTTCATATGGCCAGAAAATATGTCATGCAATTTTGTGATATACGATCCATAATTTACCTTAGATCCCATACTCAGTAGTCCTCTGAAATTCACTGTAAGCTCGAAAACAAATTTCACTGTTATATTGAAATTTACTCTAATTTATGCTTTTTATCACCAGTAATCAATCACTTTACATAATTTTTTGATGATTTGTTCATAATTTACCATGGGTACAAAAAAAATTCCCTTCCTGTAAATCATTTTCGTTCAGTTCAAACTGGTTCAAATTATGATATTTTATTCAAGCTAGTTAAAATTGCTATAAATAGCATAAAACTTTCTGACTGCCGGCCAATAATTTAATATAGATCTAAACCGCGACCAATGTTAATGCTGACGTCGGTTTTTTTTTATTAATAATATGTGTTTAGATATCATATGGAGCGCACTCCTGAAATATTCGAACTGCCGTTGGAGGGTATCAATGATTCGGCACGGCCAAAATAATGCACTCTAACCTGTTTTTAAATGAATTGTTTTATATATGAGGGGTATATATGCAAAGACTGCAAAGTCCACTTTTTTCATAAACGTAACTAATAATACCTCTTAGTAGGGATGGACAAAAAGCATCGATGTTTTTAAAACACTCGATGTATTGCGCCGAAACATCGATATAATACGATGTTTTTTTGCTCCTAAACAATCGGAAAACATCGATGTTTTCTTTCGATGCATCGAAATGGCAAATTGTATACAGAACGGGTAGATTGGTATATAGACGCGTATACATATCTATGTATATGTGTTGGCATGACTCCAGTTTGTATATGTAAACGTGGTAAATATTATACCATGTTCACACGGACAGCAATATTCGTGTTTCGCTCTCTTATTCCTGTTTCGCGCCCCAAACATGATTGAAACGACTGGTTTCCCCATACAAAATTTTGAGAGCGAAACAGGTCGTTTCATTTTGAAACAGGCTGCGAAACAGGAAAAATGTACAATAATCTCCAATTTTGATAACAGTTATCGTTAGTTTATCTGAACTAGCTCTCAAAAAATATCAAAACAAAAAAAAGGACAAAATAAAAATTGATTTTTAATAAAATAAAGTGTTAATTATAATATAATAATATTAATAAAAGTATTAAATAATATATTCTTAAGTTTTATTTACTTTTTTATCTATTAAAAAAAAAATCACACTAACAACACAAAAAAAATGTCAAAATGAAACAGGAATAAGTCGTATGAACAGCATGTTTGGCAATCTAGTTTCAGAGAGCGAAACCAGTGGTTTCTATCGTCGTATGAACATAGCATTAGGCGAACAACTGTCAACACTATTATGCGCCCCATACACTTTTCAATTCAATTGTCAACTGAGTCTTTCAACTGAATTGATACTTGGCCACACACTTCTTCAACTGAATTGAAAGATTTTAATTCAACCGTCAAATTTAGATTTTTTTACAATTTTACAAAAATTTATTTTCTCTCCAAGTATCCATGTTTGCCACCAATGTCATTTTTTTATTTAAAATTTTATTGAAATTAAAGACAATTTTAAAAATATTTCACTTTTTCTTTGCAAAAAAAAATTACAAACATAAATTTTGACAGCTGATCAAGAGACTTAAGCACACACAGTACAATCGAATTGAAAGACTTGGAGTCAACTTAAAAAAATCAAACTACTCAACTGACAAGGCCATACACGCTTTGATTTGGACAACAACCGACTCAGTTGACAATTGAATTGAATCGTGTATGGTCTGCTTTATATGCGGCGAATAAATTTGGGTCTGGCATCTTTACTCCCAACAAACAGCTTGATAACCACGCGTAAATAAAATAAAAGCTAACAAATTAAGCACAAGTTCAACAAAGGAAAATGTTTTGCTGTTTGTTTATTGCTTACAGTATTGAAAAAAAGTATTGGGAGATGTAAAATAAACTAAAGATTTTTCGTAAATATAATCAAAATAATAAATAATTAAAAAAAAAATCGATGTATACCAACATCGATGTATTTTATGAAATATCGATGCAACATCGATGTATGCTTGCGATGCATCGCATCGAAAAAAACATCGATGTTTTTTTACAGTGTCCATCCCTACCTCTTAGTTGTATTTAATGAATGCTTCCTATTAGTGAAACACTTTTATCCAGTGTGGCCATATCCAAAAATATTTTGCAGCTAAATCGGCTTAAAAATAATGCTAAAAAATGCTAACAAAAATCCTAAACTGCCAAAAAATAATGCTAAAGTTTAAATGGTTTTATTTTTTTGTTATTTTAGTTAATCTCACATCCTATCAATAAATCAAACTGATTAAAGAATAACAATATAATATTTATGAAACATAAAAAGTCTTAAAACTATAAAAGAAATATACATATTTCAGTCTTTATATACGTACAAAAAAAGTTTTTAAACAAAAGGTACCATCCCATAACAAAAAATCATAGGAACTTGACCTATAAATGGGAATTATTTAGTATTTTAATAAAATTTATATAACATGTTTAATAAAATATTTCATTTTATAAATTAAATACGTCATCAAATGAATATTCTTCTTCAGCTTCTGAAGAATCGATCAAGATATCATTATAATATATTAACGTCATTCTGTTTCGAATTTTCGTTTTTAAGATATTTATACCACTAAAACCCAATTTTAACTTCCGCGTTGCTAACTGGCAAAACCAAGAACTGCATAGCAAAAAAACCTAATTCACTGAATGGATTTTCATGTAATGAATATGTATATCCATATACATTTATCCAGAAATCAATTGTCATATGAATTTGGTTTCAGGCACTGATGTTCCAAAGTTGTAATTTCTTCTACAGTGAAATCAATAATTTCTTCTTTCGTTCGCTTAATTTGCATTGAGCTATAAAATCTGGGCATGTAATTCATATTTGTTTTTTTCTATTTCAAAAGTTTTGCTATCTCAAATTCGAATTTATTATGGGTGGTCTTAAAAGCCCTGATGTCAAAAATTTTTTTTTATTATCTTTGTTTCTGTGAAATAAAACAATTTCTGTTTATGGCATTGTACAATGATCTTACAAAAACAAATTGCTTGTGGTTTTTGTACGAGTTGTACTTGTTGTAGTACCGAGATTACCTGGAATGAATTCGCCTTGGGTATCTCTTTTCGATTCCAAAAAATTCAAAATCGTAATTGAATGAAAAAATCGTCTTAACATGAATTTAATGGATCAAACGGATCAAATGTTAAAACCATTTGATATGAAAGGTCCTTTAAAAGATTGTACAGTTTCTATAGCAAAAAGTAGGGGTTTGTATTTGCATTCAACAAAAGTGTGTGGTAGTTTTTCAAAAAAAGATTACTTTAATATTCTTAAATTAAATAATGCTTAAAAATGCTAAATATGTAGTTGAAAAATGCTAAACAAAATGCTAACTGCTAAATGAAAAATTTGCAGCTAAATCAGACAAAAAAATGCTAAATCTAGCTGCAAAAATGCCAAAATGGCCACGCTGCTTTTATCCCATAAAAATGTATGTTCAAAAATTAAGAATTGATGCAAAAACGACAATCTCCAATGGACATTGCCGTTTTTGCAATAGGTGCGTTTGAGTACTTTTGCAGTAAAATGCAGTAAATGAGTAAACTGAAAAATTTGCTCTCACAAAAAGCTGTTGTCCAAAAAAGTACGCGAACGCAAAATTTGTAAAAATTCGTAAAATAAAGGCAACAGCTGATGCCAAATAATTGAAGTGTTGAACAATTTTTACACTTTTGACTACTTAACTCGTTTTCTGATCGGTAATCGATTAAATACTTTTTATAACACGAACATTTTTGGATAATACAAACAAATTATTTCATGTAATCTTTCATATTTGTTTGTTTTTTATTTTATTTGATGTTACTTATTTGTGGCGGGTTAATTTATTCATAAGAACATGAATAAATTTTTGCTATTGATTACTTAAGTACCCAAGTACTTCACACTTTTACAACTCTAAAAAAGTAACATAACAAAAAAAGGTTTCAAATGTTGGTATTCAGCCAAATAAATGCTTCACAAACAAGTACAATTAATTAATATTTAATCACTTTTTGTTTTGTTTAATTTTGTTTCAACTTTTCTTTTATTTAAAAAATTTTTCATAATTTGTAAGCATTTTGTTTGTAACTTTTGCTTGTTTACCTTTTGAAACATCTGTTTTTTTGATTTACTAAATTTTACTGCAAAAATTTCTGCAGTAAAAATTTGTAAATACTCAGACAAGAACTGTCACTTTACGCTCTCAATTTGTGTTCTCATTTACTGTGTTTTGTGTACTCGAACGCAATTTCGTAAAATGCAGTAAAGTTCAGTAAAAAATAGTAAAAACTTTTGTGTTCTCGAACGCAGCTATTGATCACAGTTTGTTGAGCTCTTTTTCTCTCAACTATTTGCGAAAATGCACGCTATTTTTTTATTCTGTTTCTTTTTCGCAAAACAAAACTTAAAGAAATGAAAAAAAAATTTGATTTTTTAATAACTTAAGTTATTTGCTAAAAAGTCCAAAGGATTCGAACTAAGCCTTTGTTAAGTTTTATTTAACCATTTAAAACCTTTGATTTTTTTAAGTACATTGCCCATGATTTAATAAAAAAATATTGGACTTAAAACAAAACTGTAAAACATATTCGATTAATTCAAAAGTAGCAATGCCCATTTGATTAAAGCAAACACAGCAATCTCCAATTTTATTATTATAATTGCCAGCAAACCGCTACATCGATTTGGTTAAAACTTGCGTCATATCTTCATCATATTCTTATTTACTGAATAGCATGATATACAATACATAAATATGAATATACTTTGAGCTAGAGGTTTTTACTATTTATTACGAAAACTATTAATGTGGGCATTGCAGTCTTTGCATCTATGACAGTTAAGGTTATTTAATTATTAAATTAATTTGACAAAAAAGACAGATTTTTAATACCTACTTAAATGTTTATTGTAACAAATGTTAGAGCTCGATATAATTTAATATGTATATTCGAGATATAAAAAAAAATGTGGTAAGGAGTTAAAAAAGGGTTTATTGTATAAAATGGATGCATAACTAATTTTTTGTAAAAATGTGCCATGCGGCATACCAGTAACTAACGGGTGATATGAATTACAATGGAAAAAGCTGTCATTAGTTAAATGATTAGACTTATTTGATGAACAAAAATTAACAATTCAAGCTCATTTCGATACAAGGTTATTAATACAAAGATTCTGCTAAATAACTGTCATTTAAAAAATTTCAACATGTTTCTTCAGCAATGACCGCAAAATTAAAAAATTTACTGCAATACTAGAGTTATCATGAAACTGTGCTGGAATAGAAAACTTTTTTGGTACAAGCTAGGCACCCTGCACACAGTGGACCATTGCACGAGAGAGCGGTTTACAATCCTTAAGTTTTGGTTTGATTTGATTTTTAAGAAAAAGTTATGAAGGGATAAAAACAATTTCGTGTTTAGTTGGATTTCAGTATATCAGTGAAGTGTTAAAACATGTTTAAGATGGGTTTATTTTATATAAAGGTAATTCAAAAAGTGTTCAATTGTATCATATTGTTACGAATGTGATATTTATAAAAAAAATAAAGCATACATACCTAACCCAGATAACACAACAAAACACTTTGTGAATTGCGCAATTGTGTATTATTTTATCAGTTACTTTTACAATTAACACTTATAAATAAGTGTTAACTAAACCTTATCATTAAGAAAACAAATGGGTCACCCCTTAAGAGGTAAAATAAAGGACCAACCCTATTTTATTATTCATTTCCAACATTTGCTTTTAACTGTAACTCCAGGCTAACTGAGCATTAAGAAAGACAGAATTTCGCTTCCCACAGCTGGATCAATGTGCCCAATTTGCTAGTTGTTGCTGTTAAAGTGTTCGTTTACATTTTTTATTTTTTTGAGTAAATGGAAGAAAAGGAATACAGAAATTTAATGAAAGAACTTTCATGTGTAAAGGCAGTGTTAAATAAAAACATTTTTTATAAAAACTTTAACCACCGTTTTTATAACTTACCGATAGCTAAAGGTAGGAAGCTAAGGATATTATACATATATACTTACCGAAACACTATTTAATCTATGAAAAATATCGAAATATGTAAAAGTTACTACAAGAAGCTTTAAAAAAAATTTAGCTTTATTTTTTGGCTTTAAATTTCCTTTTTTTTAGCTCTATTTTAAGCATGATTTATGCCCAATTTTCAGGATAGTATTTAAATCTATATTAAGTTAATTTTCATAACAAACTTAAATCGTATTTAAAACATATTGGGTTTTTGAGTTTTATTTGAAAAGTCTTATTTAATTAAGATAAAAGTATGGTAGCACTACTAAATACAAAAAAAAAAATATAAAAAAGTGTAATTATCTACAAGGTGGTCTGAAAAAACAGCTTACTGTTAATGCTTTGCCTGTTGTTGTTGTATTGTTATGATATTGAGGCCACCTTGCTAAAATATTACAATGGAAACTTAAGTTGAAATTAAGTGTACCACATCGGTGACTTAAGTTTGATTTAAGTTTTTAGTAAAGAAAAGAATTTTGTATTTAAATCGATTTTAAAAATAAATGTGTTTTAATATCAATCCTGAAAACTGGTCATTAGTTTTATATTTTTTAAAAATCTGGTCACACTGCTCATCAGCCGTTCATCAGCTGTCTCCACGGCGAATTAAAAAAAATTGAGAAACGTCAAAATATAATTTTGTTTTGAGAAGAAGTTGATTGAAAAGTGCTAAAAATATTATTTTTATAATAAAAAAATTTCAAAGCTGCGAATGATTTAAGTGAATTTAATAATTTCTTTTATAAAAAACTGATAATTTTAATTTGCAATAAAAAAAATTTTTACAGCTATCAATTACCCTACAAGAAATGAATGAGCGAGTAGTCACAATTTTCATTTTGGTGTTAAGAAAATGATAGAAAGAAATGACCGACATCAAGTTTTCGGTCACATTCGGTAATTTCTTTCTATCATTTTCTTAACACCAAAATGAAAAGTGTGCCCACTCGCTCATTCATTTCTTGTAGGGTAAATTGCAAAAACAATATACATGGGGCTTTTTGTAGTTGTAGAGTTGCTCTTACCTGCTATGAATTCGCCTTGACTCCACCTGTAGTTAATTCGCCTTACCTATGCCTATATCAGGGATGTTAAATGACATTCCTAAAATTGTACTAAGTGCCGTAAAAAATTGTACTTTTTCATATCTTATTGTACTTACAGCCAAAATTATTTCTTATTATCGATATCCGTAACAATGCTTTGAGAGCTGAGAATGGCAAGTCATTATGAATTGTTTGATGCTACAACGACGCTTCCAAATTGTGGAAATTTACTTTGAAAAAATAAATCTGTTCTCGTGCACTTTTATCAAAGAATTGTGTTTAGTGATTAGTGAATAAATGGCTACGTCAATAAGCAAAACTGCTGTTTTTGGAGCGAAGACAATTTCAGGAAATTGTTCTGTCATTGGCCCCTCTTGCGTGCGAGCAATGTTAGGTCATTAGATTATTGGAGCCCAATATTCAAGCCAACACTTACGCCACATGGCCTGATTTTTTAGAAAAAGTGGTCCAAGATTGAACAGAATGAACCGTGTAACTTTTAGCGCGGTAGACATATGCCTGAAATCATATTTAAAAAATAAATGCCATGAAATTAAAAAATTTCATTCCAACCATAGCTTGTCTTGTGTTATCATTTTGAGTTCTCGTGCAACTAAAAAAAAAACACATCCTATGCATTGAAATTCACTTTTATACTTATTTGAAATATTTATTTCGCAATTAACAAAAAAAAATATGTAAAAAGGAGTTCAGACGAAGATTTTTTAGCTTGTATTTTAAACTTGATAGGGGAACAGAGTAAAAATACGTAAATTTACATAAAGGCGATTTCTTCGCTTTTTTAATCATATTTTGGTATAAAAAATTTGTTCCATATTCACCAACAAATTTGGTATAGCAATTCTCCGAATTCTGGAAACATTAGTTCATTAATTTCATTTTTCAATTATCCAAAATTTGACCAAAATATTTCTATTTTAAAACATTTGAAATTTTTAAATTGTACTAAAAATGTCATTGGAGTACTGAAGTAACTTTTGCAATGCTAATAGTACTGAAAAAGTACAATTGTACCGACTTTATCATCCCTGGCCTATCTACACAAATATCTCTCAAAACGAAATGTTGAATTCGCTTTGATATCTATTTTGTTTTTTCTTTTGACATTTTTTTGTTGTGTTTCAGTTCTGTTTACATTTATTGGCGGTGTTTTTTTTGTTAAATAAATAATTAAATTTGTTAAAAACGGATTAAATACCTGAATTGTTATTGTAATTTACATATTAAAGTAAATGTTGTGTATTGTAGGTACAATAGTTTTCTAAAATATAAACATTAAGTTGTTTAATGGTTTTTTTTGTCATTTATTAGTGTTAAATATGTTTTGGTGTTGTGAACTAATTAGACAGTATGTAGTGAAAAGTGTAACGCTTAAAATAAATTAAAAATTTTGTAATTCATCTAGGTACCTACTTATCTAATAATAATAATTGAAAAGTGTAACACGTTAAAATTAAGTAATTCGTCTATCTAATAAGAAACAAAGGATTCAGGTAAATAAAATAAATCAAATATAAAATGCATTCTTTAGCTACATACCTACATATGTATGTAAATATATAGGTATGTACATCAGGGGTGCCAGATCATATTGGTAAGAAGTCGGCATATTTAAAAAAAAAAATCGGCACTTTAATTTAAAAAAATCAGCAAACCAAACATACCTACCTATTTCAAAAACTGTAAAGCAATTCAATGTAGTTTTATGTTAATAACAAAACAATTAATAAAAATAAACAATTTAAAATTAAATTGTAATTCATTAGAAACTAAAATTTATATGTTTATTCTGTATTTAAGGGTAAATTGTTTTAAAGTTTTTTACTTTTTGTTAATATATATACCCTATATAAGCTTGACATTTTTATTAAATCCTAAATTTTAATATCACCATCAAAATTTTTTAAAATTTAAAATTGGAAATAATCTTTAGAATGAAGAATTCCTTGCAAATATTAATTTTGCAGGGTCCATCAACATGTTGTTTTATTTAGTTGACTTGACTAAACATTTTTTCCACATTGGCGGAAGAATTTGAAAGCACCCTAATTTGCTAGAAATGCACCAGGAGAATTCTCACTGTATTAATATTGAACAAATCTAACCCTTTTTTCTTAAGTAGATGCGCTGAATTAATAACAGCTCTCTCTTTTTCATGAAACAAGCATATCAATGTTACCCAAAATTAATAAGCTGTAATAAATTCAACAAAAATTTACCGTGTTTTAGAAATTTATCAAAAAATCGGCATTTTTTGAGCAAAAATCGACAAATCGGCACTTTGATAATATAGAGGCAAAAAATCGGTAAATATGGCAGCCCTGATGTACATGCATAATTATTTTGTGTGAACTAAAAAGGAGACACCTAGTGTAATTGAACAGGGTTCCCAGTTTTATTTTATACCTTATCCCCAATTTCCCGCAACATTGTTTTTTTCTTATTCCATAAATCAACACAGATCTTTTAAAATAAAATAATACCTATAATGTCAAAGAAAAAATACACATAAATTTATTTAATTAAATAAATCTGTTTGCATTAATGTTTATCACTTCAAAAACTTCGGAAAAAAATTTTCTGATTTGTCAGCCAATACAATTTGGCTTTACACGTTGTTTGAATTAAAAAGTGTTATGGTGTTTTGTTTTCTACAAAAAAATGTGAATAGAATAAAACAAGCCACCCTTTTCGGGAGCAAAATTTTTAAGAAAAAGACACCAAATTGAATTTTTTTTTAAAAAAAGGCACATTTTTTTTGTAGAAAAGAAAACACCATTAGTTAGCATTGGAGAAGATGGAATAAATTTGTCACAGCAAACTGAATAATTTTTAAAGTGTTTATTTATTTTTCTATGATCATCTAGTAAATCATACAGTATTTTGTTGCGAATTTTGTTTTTGGCTTTACTCATTATAGAAAAGTTTTGTTCAACACAAGCATTACTGGAAAAGGTTTTGAACCTTAAGCGTTTGGTATGAAAATAATTTTTGACCAAAAAAGACTTTAATTTGTACCAAAGTCTTGATAAAACCGGCCTTGCTATTGCACCAATGTCGCTTATAATAATATCCCCAAAAATCCTCTGCGTAAAAAAATTTTTTCCCCAAAAAATCTCCTGGGATTTTTACGAAATTTTTATCATCAATTACAAAAAAAATTATCTATTTGGGGACAAATCTCCAAAACTAAGATCGCTGTTGTTAAATGGTTGGATAGAGTTGCCAAATCGAAAACAAATCGATATAAATTTGTATTTGGGTGCTACATGAAGTTACAATTTTTTTTAAATTTTGGCTTGTCAAGTTAAGCATTATAAGTTTCGTTAGGTTTTCCTGAAGCTTCTAAAGATACAAAGCTACATAAGATAAGTTTAAAACGTTTTTTTATTCCTATAGGCTTATTTTTGGCTTAACCCTTTAAGGACCGGACTTTTTCTGCTGAAGCGATTTTTTATTTTTTCTTATATTCATAATATATGACCCAATAATAGTTACGTCAAAAAAAGGCCCATTGGTCCTCTCCATGCCCCTCATTTTGCTTGGCAAATATATTTCCCTGTGGGCTGAAAGAGAATTTTTTATCTAAAAAATTGAATTGAAAAGTATAATGTTTTATACATTTTTTATTTATTTAAACTATTTAATAAGTAACTTATAAATAACTAACAATTTAAGATAAGTCATGATGTGATGATGTAAAGCAAAGGAATACATTGCATATGGTACAAAATGCATTTGTGCGGCTATATTTGCCATAGCTGGCACAGCGAAGGCATCGTTTCCAATTTTCAAGTTTTTCCATTTTATGGAAAGACTTCGGCTTTTTTTTAGAGATACTTCTAGTTCTGGTTGCTTCCGGGAATCTGCGCGCTCTTAAACAGTCATTAATTTATTCTTTTGCTAAAGCTGCCCGAAAATAAATTAAGGTCACTTTTGTTATAAAGCTGTTAGCCGACATGAGTTTGCTATATATCACGTAGCTTTTATGGACCCCTATTTTGAAGAGATCAAAAAAAAAAATCGAATATAAAACCGTCATTTGCTTCTGCGATCATATTCATAGTAATTTTTATTTATTACTTTTTTATGTGTAAATTTTCTGAAACGTTCGTCCTTTAATCTTAGAATATCATTTAATGATTATTCCAAGAGTAAAAAACAACAATGTTACACTTCCTTATCTTTTGGCACGCCATCATCGAATGAATTTTTTGCGACTTTCTCTAGGAGTTATATAAAAACTACAAACTGACTATAGGATCTTTTTTCTAATAACATTTTCTAACCGGGTGGTGTTGAATTAGCGATCTAAAGATTTTCTTCTTATGAAAAATACGCTGGATACTCTTATTAAGGTAGTTCAGTTTAACGGCTGAGCATTTCATGAGTTGTAAAATAATCCCTGTATGGGATACGATTCTTGACATGCTTTCTAAAAAAGTCGTTAGATAATCTTTACAAACGACTTAAACGACTAATACAAGCGCCTTTCGCTGTATTGTAGAAGTAGGAATTAGCTTGTGTAACAGTTTCTCCCGCGCAAAGAATCTTTTACGAATAAAAAAATGCGCTTTTTCAATTGAGTTCTTAAAAGATTCGATGAGAAATCGGTCTACTTCATTTGCACATTTTTAAATATTAAAAAAGCAAAACTTCTTGCAAATAATGTTTTTTTTAGCACACGTTTTCAAATTATTGCATTATACAACACACGATTTAAAATTAAAATCAAAATTAAAAATGACAGCATATATTTTTGACACAGTTATTTTGTTTACTAGAGTGTTGTATTATTTTAACACAACGTTAAAGTTGTTAACAGTGTTGTATCCATTTTTAAAATAAGACCACCTTGTATGAATTCGCCTTGGTCCGTTTCTATTTTTATAAATTAAATCTCTATAATTTTGTGCAACATTTTCAGTATCTGACTTAAAATTAATTCTCGACATTGTCGGTACTTTTTTAATATGTTACATTTCTAACATTACGTTTGTAATTATTTTCCGTGTTTAAAACCTTTGTATTATCAAAATCTGGATAATGGTTTAGATTAGCACAATGAGTTGATAAAGCTGTTTTTGTGAAATATTTCTATATTTCTGATCTGACCTATCCTAGTTTTCTGTTTATGCTCTGTTGTACCTATATATGTATGTATACCAGGGTGAGCTGCCCAATTGGTAACCCAGAAAACCCCACCGGTTTTTAATGGGTATTTTGTTAAAAAAACCTAAGTGGGTATTTTTCTTTATATTCATTTAAACAAAGATGGTCTAATTTTTACATTTTATTTACAGAAACATAAAAGAAAATGATTATAAAATGCATACACACACTTTGCCCATTTGTCCGTATGTAGATTTAAATTTAGAGGGCTTTTTTCTATTTATTAATTGAAACATAGATAGTATACCACTTTAAGGTATTTAACTTCAAATTCGGTCTTTTCTTAATCTAATTCATTTTAAAAATCAAAATCAGTTCTTTTTTTTAAATAAATTGGGTTAAAATTGATTTTAATATTTAAATTGCCGAATTTGATTTGAAAAATGCGGAATATGATTTGTAAAATACTCAATTTGATTTCGAAAATTTAGGAATTTTTTTTTTAAAAACCGGAATTTGATATTGAAACGGCAATAATTGAAGTTTAAATCCTCTGCATAAAAAATTACATGAAAATAATTAAAAAATTCATAAAAATAGCAGCGAAAACACGTACATAAAGCTACGGTCACACTTGTCAAATATTTGACGAAAAAAACGGAACCAACAAGCGAACTAAATAATAATTTCCCTTAATTCCAATATTTATTTTGATTATAATTTCACATCTTACAGAAAACATTTTTTTGCTATGTCTAGCAGTATAATAAGCTTTATTTTGTGACATTAAGAGTTTGTTAAATCTCACTAACTATTAACAAAAATAGTGGTTACGCTTATTTGGTCAAATATTTAATAAGTGTGACCGTAGCTTAAGGCTCAAATTTTAAATGTTGATTTAATTTTTACAAGATCTAATGCTTTTTCCAATCCAAGACGATTTCTATGGTTATTCTATATTAAACAATAAGGTGAATTTTTGTCTATTGATGCTGAACTATCAGGGAAATATGTTACTGAAGTGAAAAAGTCGTAAAAGTTTGCTGGTAAATATTTAAAATTTTTGACATTCAGATTTTTTTTGATTGCAAAAATGCATTTTTTCATTTTATTAATCAAATAAAATCTTAACTAACTACCGTTAATGTGAAAAATATTCTGCAGCTTAAATTTTAAATGACAATTACAAGAAATGTAAGGTGGTTTTGGGTTATCCATTCTTCTGCTTTCT
Organism: Pollenia labialis; assembly: GCA_949318255.1. Classification (NCBI taxonomy): domain Eukaryota; kingdom Metazoa; phylum Arthropoda; class Insecta; order Diptera; family Polleniidae; genus Pollenia; species Pollenia labialis. The sequence continues at coordinate 94,344,969 of OX439142.1, read as the reverse complement.
TTAAGGGATGCATCATATTCGCTAAATAATGAGTTGGAGTAAGTACGCTTATCAACAAAATCCCGGTTGGAAAGTAGTTTATCATGTTCAACAAATTACATCAATAGCAGTTGCATTTGTAGCGGAGTCACTTTTTAAAGCATTTAGAGCTTTTTTAACTTTGATAAACATTTGTTGGATATTCAACGCTTCTTTATACAACTAAACGTTATTTAAAATTCTATGAATGTCATAGTCAAGGTTCAATAAAGTTCCACTGTACATCACTTGGCAGTTAAGCATTAGATTAGGGAATTTAAAAAAAAAAGCTTTTCTTTTAACCACGCATGCATTTGCATGCATGTTCTACAAATCGAAATGAAGTGGAATTGAAATCGAACGATATTTTAATTTCAATTATTTACAAAATGATGGTAGTGTTTTCTGTTTTTAAGAGATGTTCTTGTAAATATTATTGGTACTCAAAGTATGAAGTATATAACAAGAAATGTTCTTATAAACTTTCTTTACAGGATCGTTTTAAAAATTTGCTCTATTTTAAATCCACTTCATTTCAAATTGCCGAACATACCCGGATGTCATAAAAAATCTTGAAGATTTTTTTGCTAAATCCAGGGCTGTGGAGTCGTCCGAAAAAAGTACTAACTCCGACTCCAAATGCTGAAATTTTTTAAGTGCTACTCCGACTCCTACTCCGACTCCTACTATAATCTTGATGCTAAATGTATATGAGACTCAGTGATGTTAACTTTTATTTTTTCATTACCGTACGGCCTTCTAAAAATTGGAGTTTTTGAGAAGCAATTACCGTACGCAAACATTAATGTGCTGTTTCCAAATGACAGGCGATTGATTATGTAGCAAAATTTATTGTGTTTTATGAAGATAATTTTTATTTTGGACATTTTTTTAAAATTTTTTATGACTGGAGTCGGAGTCGCGAGTTTTTGTGGGTACTACGACTCCGACTCCGGCACAAAAACATCAACTCCGACTCCACAGCCCTGGCTAAATCTATACCGAAAAGGGCTGAATGGACAACATTGCTTAGACCAATTATTATATCATTACATGAAAAACAACAAAACCCAAAAAAACCCAATAAAACCCATGTATATTGTAAAAGATCTAGTTTGTATGGAAAAATATTTTTATTTAATTTTATCATTTTATTGTTAAATCTTTTTATAAAAAAATTGATAATTTTTGTTGAAAAAAAAGAAAAAACCCCTGAAGAAGGCACTCAAAAAAGTGCCGAAATATTGGTTTCAATAAAAGTTTTTTATATAAAAAAAAAAGACCTAAAGCTCGAATATTTAATTTATATATTATATTTAAAATTTTTAATATTCATACAATCATGCTTCATACTTTTTCATATTTTTGCTTAACTGTTTGTGTGGTTTATTTGGCTTTTACAACTTTAGTAAAAACTTTACTTACATTTTAACAACTTGCTTAATGCAATATCTTTCACATAGCCAGAGAAAAAGCATGTTAAAATATGGTCACCTCCAAAAATTACGTTTAATTTACCCATATTATTGTCACCAACAACCAAATTATGGTTAAATTAATCCTCCATTAAAAACTCACAATCATATTATGGCTGCCTCCTAAAATTTTATGGTAAAAAATGACAATAATTTGTTTTCAAAATGAAATAATGCACTTTAAAAGCAATAAGTGCCGCTTCACACACGTCAAGTTTGACTCTTCAAGTCTTGATCTTTTAGGAAAGAAGGGGAGAGAGAATGCCATATATTTTACCCCCTCTCTCCTAAAAACTAAAGACTTGCCGAGTCAAATTTGACGTGTGTGAACCGGCACTTAGTGTTTAATAAAATATGTGACTCAGTTTACTTTACTTGGTAAAAAAACTAATTTCTGCTAATTAAAATAACCATAGTGGGACCAGAAGTGTTTTAGATCACAAACGAGTTTAAAATATCTAAATTAGTTTTTTTTTTAAAAAACTACCACAAAAAAAAATATTCTAAAGTTCAGCAAAAATGTCTATTACTTAACAAATAATTACACTCTTGCAAATAAAATTATAACCATCAACATATGTAGATATAGATAACTGCCCATTTCCACCTAAAGTCCCATAATAATTTAGTATTTATTTTAGCATCTAATGGTCAACATAAAATACTAAATTTTATTTTCAACTTTTATTATAAATTTTGCCTCATAAAAAGGATTCATTATCATAAAACACTTAGTTTTATAAAATAAAAATAATCAAGGGTGGTAAGTAGCACCATCAACATTCTAAACCTTTTTCCAAAGCACCCAGGGTAATTTCAAAAAAAAAATAAAAGCATACAATTTTATTCGGACATGGGATGAAGGGTTAAATTGTTTAGAAAAATAACAAGTTGTGATATATTGTCACCCTTGTAAAACAAGACAGCTACCGTTGGGCATAACAATCTTTAAAGGGATAAACATTTACATACATACATCCCCGCAGGTGGAGTGGGGGGTTAACAGATCTGAAAAAGGATACTGTTAAAGAAAATGATTTGTCGCCTTTTAGACAAACGATTACCACATTATAAGATATTGGCAAATATTTTGTATTTTTGTAGCATTTTAATGCACTCATAAGACACGTTCCAAGGATTGTGAATTATTGTTACTTGGAATTGTTTTATTTTTTTTTTTATTTTTCTTCCTTTCCTTCTTTTATTTCAATGTTTGATAATTCAGTGCACAAATCCAACGTGTGTGTTTGCCAGGGAGTGCGTAAGAGTTGTGACATATTTTTAGCATTCCCTAATGGGACATAAATAATCCTGGCAAAAAAAAAAAAAAAATTCTCCCCTTTTTTTAGAAACGATCAATATCCCATACTTAAGTAGATACAAATATGAAATTCAATATTTAATTTTTCTTCTCTTCTTATTTACTAGTGGCTTATTAAGAGCACGAGTACTTTTTGGTACAGCAACCCCAAAATAACAGGGAGCTATTTGGCGAATATGAATATTAGGGGTCTTAAGACAATGGAATGAGGAATATTTTTTATTTGCAGAATTCTTCGAATTGTATTTCATTTATAAAATTTTCCCTCAACATAATTATTGAATTTGTTTCTGTTCAGATTTTTATGATTTCTTTAGTAAAGTTTATTTAAATTTTAAAAATAGCCAAATTGTGCGTGCTTCTTGTGGCCTTTTTGAATGTGCAACAATTTGCAATTTTTTTAATTTTTAATAGACGGGTGTCAATGCGTGAAATTTAATTGAGTCGCATATTACAATATGCTTATGGGCACGTTCCACAATTATAAATCATTAAGTTTTTCTATTTAAATAGGAACTGTTTATGGCCCAATTTCCTGTATTATTAATTGATTTATAGGGAATTCTTTATTAAAATTACGCTTTGAGTACTACACATGTACTGTTTGTGATTTTGAAGTATAGAAATTGTTTCAAAGATACAGTGTAACAAAAAAAATCTACAACGTAAGAACTGAGATCAAAAAGACATAACTTTATGTAATAAAAAATTTCCTGAAAGCAAATCTTAAATTTTCCTGGAAATCATATGAATGAAAAAAATTTTAGATTTGATAATTACCAACAATCTAAGAAAGAATAGAAAACTTCTTAGTTAAGTGGACATTGGTATGTAGACCCTTTTGCATTGAGAACAAATTTTACCTACAAAATTAAATCCCTTAACCGATTTTGTCCGTCATACGTGTATTTAGTCTTCTTTATAATGAGGCTGTTTTCTAACGCCTTGTCAAACGTGTTGTAAAAGATTTACTGGGGTACCTGTCATGCTGGCCTAACTCTACGGTGGTCTTAGCACCGAGTGTTAAACAATGGGTTTACTAACCACCCCCATGTGTTATTGAGCCAACATATTTACACAAGTGTCAATTTGAGTGTAGAATTTGAATTGTACACTCGCTCCTTGCCAGGAAACTGGAGGTCTCTAACTTATCCCGCTAAAAGGAAAGCAGTTTCTCTTGAGTAGCAACAGCTCCAAGGAAGATCCACCAGTAGGCCGAACCTACTCACATAGTGGAAAATAAGCCCTAAAATCCGACCTTTTATGATCCTCTTTCCGTGATTTTGGGTATAAACTTTAGCAACCACGTGATTCTTTAAGGTGCTTCCGAAGTCCCGGGGCAACAAGTTCCCGCAATTAGCTGCAAAAACTTATATTAATTATTGACAGAACATACCGATATTTATTGATATTTATGTATGTTGTGGGTTTCAGAAGATCCCAGAAATTATGGGGACTGGGTTGTTGTATATTTATGTTAGAAATACTCCCTTTAAGTCTGCTATTAAAATTAAGCCAGATCCGCCCACAAATGGCTGTTGGTGTTTTCTTTTCTACAAAAAATGTCACATTTTATTTAAAAAAATGCAATTTGGTGTTCGTTTCTTAAAAATGCTTTGCTCTCTAAAAGGGCAGCGTGTTTTATTCTAAGAAAATTTACCCTTAAATGCCATAAGGCATTGTACTTGACGACCCGTATAAATCGAGAGTGTTGATAATGCCCTGTAAAAATATGGCTTCTGTTTATATATAGGGTTACCAGACGAAGTGGGGAAAAATCGCCTCTAAGCAGGACAGCAAAAATTTTAAGATTTAATAGTTCATCTAAAAATCAAAATTGTTCTTATTTAATAGTTATTTTTTTTATTATTTTATAGTAAAAACAAAATAAAGAATTACTTGTTGATGGTAGGTTGTCAGTGATGTAACATTTTAATGGATTCAGTGTTTTTGAAAAAAAAACGTCAAATCAAGATATCGTAAAAACTTCTTGTTTAAATATTTTATGAAAAACAAACTAAAGAAATTGGAACTTTGTCATTCATTTTATTCATTTCTTTATTTATTTAATATCATTCTTACTATTAACAAATTTGGTGTTTGTATATTTTTTTTATATTTTGAACACTCTTTTTGATTTATGTACATATTTTTTTTATACTTTGAAGAACAAACTTTTTGTCAGTTGTTAAAAACAGGGCGATCCAATTTTGTGTTTTGTTCTCGTCAAATAAAAAATTGCAGTATGTATTACATGTTCGGCAAGACATTTTATACATGCAACTTTTTTAAATGTGGTATTTTTTTTTGTAAAAATAAAAAAAAACTCAACTGCCTCTTATTTTAATCCACAAATCTTTTAAATTTCTTGGTATATTTTTACGCATAACAAACACATTCATGACTTGCCGCTTAAAAAGAGAAATGGTTAAGGCTTTTTGGCAATGTATTTTATTGGCTTTGTGGTCTAAGGTGGTATGTAACGTTAGTTTTTTACAGGGCCCTATTACACAAACCAACTTATCAACTTTTCACTTGCCAAATTTTTCGTCAATATCCAAAACTTTATGTTCCACAAAACTATTGAATTTGATTAGTGTTAAATTGAAATTTGCAAAGTTTTTGCAATTTTTTTTACTCTCTTTTCAATTTCTGTTCCACATACGTTCTCTTGTGCAAAGTTAATATTGTAAAGTGTAACTTGCAAATAATTATTCGGTTTCGTTCCTCAAAAATTGTAAATTCCAGTTTTGCAAAGCAAATTTTGATAAGTTTGTCAACAGTTGTAAATTCATATTGTTATAGCCAGTGAAGCTTACAAAATGTTAAGACGCGAGTTTTTGTTCGACGATAGTGGAGACAGTGGATGTTATAAAAAGAAATTATATAGTCCAAATTAATTTTTCGGGACTATAAAACTTTAATGTTAAAGAGTGCTTTGGTTTAAATAAAATCCAAGCAAAAAGTACGTGAACTATTGATGGAATAAATTTTTTTTGCAACATTATGTTGAAATTTTTATTCAAAACTAAATAAAATTATTTTAAACGTCAGAAACAATTGAATACAAATTGTTGCTGAAGTTTTAGTTGACTAAAATTTTTAAAATCTTTAGTTACATTTTTGTTTATAAAATGAAAGGAAAATAAATATATGAATAGAAGAAATAAGATAGAAGAAATAATGAAATTGTTGCTCTGACTGTGAACAAAGCTTTATTGTGATAAAACGTGGATTCTCAATAGCAATTCTGGTTTTTAAGTTTACGGCAGCTCTAGCATTTTTAAAGATAATATATACTTCTGGCAGTCAGTAACGTTTGCACCTTTTGTAAAACAGTGTCCAGATATACTTTTTTTAATGAGGGAATATTCAGTTTATTGACATAATTATCTTTCTGTTCACATATACACAATTTAGCTAACTCAATTTATATTACTACGACACAGAAAAAATTATTTTTCCAATTCAAACAGAAAAAATTATTTTTCCAATTCAAACAAAAAATTTGTAGAATCAAAACATTTTTTGTCTAAAATCGGTCCTATAAACAAAGTCGCAAATTCAAACGAATTATTTGCATTTTATTTACTGAAAAAACACTTATTTTTTCAAACAATTAATTTAACTGAATCAAACAAAAAGTTTACCGAAATTCTATAAATTCAAACAAATAATTTTGCTGAATCAAACAAAAAGTTTTTGCACAAGCAATGACGTCGCCACCCATGCAATCACTGATGCAGGAGAAGGCGATATGTTTTTCGCATCATTTTTTTTTGTATTTAATGTATTTAACTAAACAATTTAAAAATATTGAATTCGGGATTTTGTTTTTCATTATTTTTTACCAACTTTGAAACCTACCAAAAATTTATTTTTTTCTTATAATGCTGTTTTTTCTGTTGTTTGGAAAGAGTGAAAAGGGTTTTCTACCTGTTATTGTTTTTGTTTTTTTTTACTGCAAATAGCGTGACGACTATTTCATCATCTTTCTTATTGTTGTACTTTTTTAAAGCGTCCACAAATATACTGTATGTGTTTTTTGTTGTTGTTTTTATATTTTACATAAAAAAGTGTTGCTTACGATCAATAAAAAAATTTAAAAACGACAACATTAGAGAGCGTTAAATATTTCGTACAAAATTATGAAACCTGGGGCATAATTCTGGCAGTCGTGATCGAGTACTTTCTCGATTCGAAAGCAATTTTATTTAAGTCGACACTGAACGCATCAAAATTATTTTTTCAGTATTGTGAAACTTTAATTTTTGCTTTACAACACCGAAAAAATAATTCCGATTCATTCTGTATTGACTGAAATAATTAGATATTAAACTGCTTTCGAATCGAGAAATTACTATATCACGACTGCCAGAATTAGGCCCCTGGAAACTAATTACGGGTATATTATATTTTTTAATAGTTGTCAACATTTTTGTTGGTTAAAAAAAATCAAACAAAAATATTAATTGAATCAGTAAAAAAATTAGTAGATATTAAAATAATTTTCAAATAAGCTTTTGTTTGAAAATAATTCGGCAATAATTTTTTCTGTGTACATACAACATTCAACGTAAACAAAAATGTACATGTATAAGCAAAATGTAAACAACTTTTGACATATTTAGGGAAAAAACATCTGGCTTTTGCGCAGACCTAATGGATGGGCCTATATTTTTTGTAGTTTCAGTTGCCAAATGTCAACACACGTTATTTAGTAAGTTGTGTTTTGCTCACTAATCAATTTTATATGGATACTTGAGCTCAATAAAGACATTTATTGCGTAAAACTCAATTAAGGCGCATATCTGAACACGGTATAAGCATGATTTCTGCGCTCAATTAGACTTTGTATCTCGTTTGTATAACTGTTGCTTTTAAGGGAACATATTTATTAAAAAGATAGATCAACTTTTGTTGTAGAAATTTTAATTGTTCGTCAACAGTAGTCATATAGAAAATATCATATCAATTTAATGACGATAACTCAGTATCGAGCGACTGAAAGCTATTCTTGTAATCTCTATATTCCAGTGGTGTATTGTGATTTACAATATTAAAGTCAAAACATAGAAACAACAAGTCATGCTTGGAGAACATGGATGCCGATAGCTGGTCGAACAGAAGCAGATGAGATTTGTAACTAGTAAAGCAGAGATCCAGTAATGTACAAGAAGTTATCGTGAAAAGAGTTGGAATTCTATTATTAACTATATGAAGTCCAATTGAGCTCATATCTTCAGCAAGGCTATTTTCTACCAAGATATTTGAGTTAAAGTCACCAATTAATACTACATTATCATATCCGAGAGTAAACGTGCTCAGTGTTTCTAGTATATGATCCATGTTGATGTTAGGATTGGGTCTGTACATAGTCCCAACCAGCAGCCTTTCTGTGTTGTTAGATAGTTCGACTAGTATGTTCTCTATGTTGTCTCAGGCAACATATATGTGTTGCAACAGCACCAGCATTTGTTGATCTTTGAATTTCTTTAGGTCTCACCAGCCAATTTGGTGGGTTTTGAAAAAAAACAATGCAAAAAAAAAAAATTAGGACTATCGGCGAAGAAGAAAAGTTCTTAACAAGTTTTTCCTTAATCTCTCATTAAACAAAATCAACTGAAAAATATCGAAAACCCACTAAAAATCCAATTTTTAATTTATTAAAGAAACGCATTTTCTATGAATCACGTATCTTTAAATTTGTTGAAAAATATTTTTATTATTTATTTATAAAAAAACCGACCGGTGCACTGTGGCCGAAATACCCAATCTAGCGGTGCTTAAAAAATTGTGAATGCATTTTTTTAAGGGTATTCGGAAACAAATATTTTTGCTGTTTCCCAGAAATATATGCGAAAAGCCTCTAGGTTAACTGCATACTCACATGCCATTGTACGCGATATTAAACCAAACCTTTTTATATTTTCCACTTGTACGCCAGTTACTATAGAGGCCAAGGTTGGCTGCTCGAAAAACATTCTGGTGGTATTCCCCGAACCTGTCGTTGGAAGGCCCACCAAAATACCCATTTGTTGTCTTAGTTCACGATGAATTTTTATTTTGGTTTGTTGAGCAATTTCTTTATTTTCTTCCCGAATTTGGCAATTTTTTATCGGTATTCTGTAGGCAATATGAATTATACACTCGAAGCACCGTATCCAAGCATAAAGTGTCGACAATCCATATTCATACAAGTGGTTTTGTGGCTGCCTCAGTTTAACTAAATTTAGATTGTTCATCAATGTTGGTGTCGCCCAACAAATTCCACAAGCCAGTGATGATGGCTCCGCTATGGTATTAAACAGTTTTCCATCGATCATGGTCAAATGAAATTCGTGCGTTACTTCAAACAAACTTAATTTTGTCGGCAGAATTTGTGCAATTTGTCTATTTACATTTTCTATCTCAGCCCTAACTAAATCCGCTGAATCTTTTTCAAAAATTATTTTTATGGTTCTGCAGAACCGAGTTGAAGAAGGCCGGTTATTTTACCATAGTACTGCAGATCCTTTTTTAATTTGTATAGGAACAATGTATACAGCAAATAAATGCTCATCAATTGGTCTAGTATCACAAAGAATGAAACGTTGACGGTAAGTAGAGGGCCCACTGCTACCGTCACAGCACCATTTAAATATTGCTTTAATGCAATCGTTACTATTGCCTACATTCATGAGATCCTCAAAAGCTGTTGACAAGCCTTGTATTATACGTGCAACAGTATGGTCTACGAGACTTTGCAAGTCAACTTCGGCTGAACGTTCAGTTACGTGTATGTCACTGGGGTAACACTCTGTTTTAGTTTTATCCCAAATATCGTAGCTTAGATAAATATTGCAGTTTCGTTCTTTGGCACCATACTGCATTAGTCTGTATGACCTTTTTTAATTTTTTTTTTGTCTGACATCAATGTTGATTTGCGTGTGTATAAACCGATATTTGAGCATGTGAAATCCGTTCGCGTTAATCATTTTTATCACACGGCGCAAATTTTTTTTTCATACAAGGATGCTTTTTGAGGTTAGAAACATTTTGTTTCCTCCATAAAATTTTAGTATCAAGCTCAGTAAAGTCTTCTATTCGATGTACGTTTGAGCGGAATTGATACAGCGCTTCAGTTGTCACAAAGCGAAATGTGTTTGGAAAAAACTGCCGCTGCACGCGCCAGGGTTGAAAAAAATTATTTTTTTTTTGCACTTTATCAGTTTAGTCCGTCGCGAAGAATCTACTTAGATACATAAACATGTTCTCATGACTTGTTTTGATATAAAAAAGCTTAAAAATAAATTGTTTTTTTGCAAAAATTTTCAAAAGTTCATAAAATTTTTGCGTTTAAAAATTTTAAAGTGCGTTATCGTCTCGGAGGTGCCTTTTACGAAGTTACTCACATCACGCAATACACTAGCCAACTTAAAAGGCAATTCAGATTGTCAGACGCAAAAAAGATACATTTTTAAAAAATTTACGCTAATTTCTTTTAAGTTTGTGTGTTCGTGATACGTTATTGGTGCGCTGACACCAACTTGATACACCTCAAACTTTGTGAAATTACGCAGTTTTTTTAATTAAAACTCATTTTTATTAAACGGCGCAAAAACTCTATGTAAAATCTTCAAAAATTTCAAAATTCGGAAAATTTTGGTTTCACTTTAAAACACCATGCAACTTTTTACCCAGCAGCGATATCAAATTTTTTTTTTAGTGGATATATCCTCCAAGTCTAGTGACTATATTTTGTATGGGTTTGGATCTGAAAGCTTAAAACTATTACAAAGCAAACGGAATGAATGAAAAATTTCTTGCAAGTTTCAAGTCGTTTTTTTAATTTTTCGAATTTTAGATGGCCACCAATTCTTAAGGTGAGGACTTTTCAACGTAAAACTTTGCACGTCATATCCTTCAAGTATAGTCATCCAAACCCTGTACAACGATTTTTTCAAATCATTAAACTTAACGAAATAAGAGTCATAGTATGTCGGTTTCAGCAGGTGCTCAAAAATTTGAAGTAGCCCATATGTATTTAAATAGAACCAATTCATTAAATTTTAAATTTTTTTTGTTTTTTTAAGTATATACGTAGATCCATATATAACCAACCAATAAAATAGGCATTTTGGACCTGACCCTCTCCAAACTTGACGAAATTCGGTATGAAAATTGTATTCTACATGGTTAAGACAAATACAAGCTTTGGAATTGCTGGACCAAATGGTTCCGGAAATACCAGGTCATGAAAAGTTGAAAAATCATCAAAATCTTTCCTAAGTAGTACATCGTTGTTCGCTATATCTTTCTCAATTTTTAAGCAACGAAAATTAACAAAATCTCATTTCAAAGCTAATGAGCTTTCTATTAAAATTGTGTCCATCAAGATTTGTTTGTAAAGGGTCAAAGGTCATACCATGAATTTTTAAAATGTAAGAATATTTTTTTTATTACACTAGTAACTTTTTTAAAAGGGTTCTGCTTCATATTTTTTTTTACAGTTTAGAAAAAAATATATATATATTTAGTTAGCGAAGCCGGTTTTTGCTATACCATAGAGGAGAAAATCCTTGCGCCCAAAACTGTTTTCGTTATATTTTTAATATATACACCCAGAGAAAAAACAACTTAACAATTTTTAAATAAATTAGAATTATATTAAAAGAAAAATATTTAAATGGAAAATAAGGCCATGTTTGGCTTTATTTCACTCCTTACATGGAAACAAAGCCATATGGCTTTATTGCACGGCACCGCTGAATTCACGTGTGTAAGAAAAAATTCACATCAATGCTGCTGTTTGCTCTTTTTCCTTTTTTTTAAATATGAGATCTAGAGAAAACTTAATAAGACAAAAGTTGTTTAAAACTTCACTAATAACAACTTCTTTGTAAACGTTTTTTATGTAAAATTAATATTTTCCAAGTTATAAGGCATACAAATCGGATTTTTCTCAAACTTTGGCGGACGCGAGGGACGGTTTAGCCTTCGCCGATTGTCCTTAAACATTTTTTGGTGTCGTGGCATTTAAGATTCGTCATAGCCGACTAAGGCAATACACGCTTCTATAACACTTCATAAAATTATGCGGCATTTAGGTTAATTAGTCGTGTAATTGCCCTCTGCCTTCACATACACCCAGAGAAAAAACATGTTTCAATATGGTCACCTCCAACGAAACAATTTTTAAAGAAAATTTTTAACATATTCTGTTTGATTTAACCATATTTTTGTCACCGACAACCATTTTATGGTTAAATCAGTTTGCCATCAAGAATCCACAACCATAGTGTGGTTGCCTCCAAACATGTTATGGTCGATTTTCAACCATAGAATGTTGCTCTTGGAAAAAAGGAAAATACTATTGTTAATTTAAATTAAAAAACGAATTATTGTCATATTTAACCATTAAATGTTTAGAGGCAACCATAATATGGTTGTGGCTTCTTAATGGAGGACTAATTTAACCATAATATAGTTGTATGTGACTATAATATGGTTAAATTAAGCATTATAAGCTTAAAATTTTCTTTTAAAATAGCTGAAGTTGAACATATTTTTCCTCTGCGTATAGTAATGCTATTTTAAAGTCGATTTACATATTTAACAGACAATTTACCAAAACAGTAGTCGCCGCTGGTGATCAGTGGGTTGTAGCACTCAAAGAGACTACACTTTATAATTAAGTATGTTAACTGATGTTTGCGACGACCCCAGTTACGTTGAATGTTGTATTTTGCTGTAGCTTAATTAAATTTAAATGTAAATTAGTTTACAACAATGTTAACATATTTTTTTAGTTATAATTTAGTAAACTGCTTTTTAAAAAGGAAGTAACATTAAGAAAATTTAAAAAAAAATCAATTTTTTTTATTAATAAAAATATACGTATTGCATGCGCCACTTTGTTATCTTCAGAACTTCACAATGACTAAGAGGAATTAGTTTTGAGTAACATGTGTCAACACTCTAAATTTAGTTAATTTTTCAAATTGTTCATGTAAATTTAAAATAAAATCGCGCATATACTTCGGATATTTTTTCAAATATCATGTTGACAAAGATTTACGAGTTTGTAAAACTTTAACTCACTCGCAAAAGAACATATGTATGGCTTCATATATCATCAATATAACACAAAGACAGTCAACACTCAAGATCTCCACCCCACCCCACCCCACACCTTTTCAAACTCATGACACCCTTTCGTTTAATCATGACAGCTAAAACATGAAAATTAAGAAAAAGGATACCTAATACATACAATATTGAAATGACGCACAGTGGGTGATTTCGGAAAATAAAATTGGCAGTTTGCCAAGGAATTTAATTTTGCCTCTCTGTAGAGGTGTGCTGATTTAAAGATTAGAATATAAAACATAATCTTGATCTTAAACAATGAAGAGGTTTTGTTCTGAAGTTTGCGTACCCGCATTCCAATTCGGGGTATTTTATATGGACCCCTTAATTACACACACAAATGTTTATGTTTAAAATTTAAGCGAAAACGCAAGAATTTTAAAAGTCGATTTTTAATTAGATTTCTGTAATAAAAGATTGTTATGACAAAAATTATACAAATATTTCTCTATTAAAAGGAATTTTATAACAACAATTAGATTAAAAGAGTATTAAAAACAACTTCCAAATTTTGGCGTTTTACGATTTCCAGCACACCCCTGTTTAAATCATAGTGCCTGCTTAAAACCCACCAAACTTCAATGTTTTAATTTTTTCTACGCTTTTTACTTAAAGTCTCTACTGTGCACCGTATCAAAAACTACTTCTAAATTGAGTCTACATATAAAATATGAGATTCATAACATTTTTCCTTATTTTCTTGTCATATTCTTAAAAAGAAAAGGAAACTTTATTAGAAAATAATATTTAGGCTCAAGACTGACAAAAAAAAAAAAAAATAAAATAAAAAAATTCTATTAAACTTGTATGACAGGCATGAATGCGAAAATTTTTAAGGGGTGGTATGGAAATGGTTTTTTTTTTCTTCTTCATTGAAAAATAAGTGACAGACAAAGTTGTTTAGGCTGTCAAATTTGACACTTTGATAGCATAATAGTTTTTCTGGGTCGGTGGGGTATGTCGCTGAATGTAAATTTATATAAATTTGTTTCTTGCTTTTCTAAATGCTTAAGTACTTTAAGGATTTGTTGACATGTTTCCGTATTTATTTGTAGCAATTTTTTATTTGCCTGTTAATTTTCCATTACCAATTACGAAAGTTAAAATACAGCGGCGGGTTCTTTCTGAAGCAATAAAATTCGAGGCATAGAGGCACTTTTTGCAATTTGTCTCTATTATTTCATACTGAAGTTATTAAGTGACGTTTTTCATTTGGTTCTTTTTCGTCTTTTTTTCGCTTAGATTGCGTGTCTTGATTGATGGATTTCTGTGTGTTGGCACATTTTGTTAGATGTTTGTTGCCTTTAGCCATGACAAGCTCTTGATTAAAAAACTTCACTGCCCACATGGGACTTGAAGTTCTTGTGCTAAAAAAAGCACATCCTTGTTGTCGTCCTACCAGTCATTTAACAGATTGTTTATTTTTTTTTTTTTTTACAACATTTTCGTCAACATATTGCGTGTCTCAATTGTCGTGTGGGTGTTTAAATTTCCATTCATCCATCCATTTGTTCACTTGCTCGCTCACTCATTTATTCAATTTTGGTGTTGTCGCAATTGGGATTTGCCACCATCACACATTGCAGCACAAGGAAGGAAGAAGAACTTGCTGAGACTGAATTTAATAGAGCTGGAATAATATTTTCTTTGTAGATTTTAAATTTTTATTGTGTTAAACATGCAAATTACACACCATCGGTAGTAAAATCATTGCTACACAATGGGCTGTTAACAAAAAAAAAAAAAAAAATATTATTTTCATTAGATTTTTTCTGACTGATAATGTCAAGTGTTTTTTTTTGCTGGTGGTGGTAATTCCACTGTTGTTGTCGTTGCTTTTGTTTGATTGTTATGAAAAGTTGTTGATGGTCTTTTGTTAATTCGTGACACAAATGTCAGATGGTTTTTGATTGGAGTAGCAGAAGAAAAAATATTTAGGTATACTTACAAAAAAATCAGAAAACTTGACTGTATGAAAAATGCAAAACCATAAATTGTAACGTAAATGATCTGTCAAAATTGTTAATTTTTTCAGATTCTTAGGGAGAGAGAACTTGTTCGAATTAAGATAATTAATTTGATTTGGGCGGCTGTGGGAATATTTTTATATTTTAAGGTTAAATTATTTAGCTTAATAAAAGTCACAAAAAATCTGATTAATAATCAAATTCTGTTTTGCACTTGAAATTAAAATCAAACAAATTTTGATAATGATCACGCTTTGTTGAAAGGTGATAAAAATATTCCCTTTTAAGTATGTACTTCGTACTTTAAGTATCACTTTTAGAGAAATTCAAGAAATTTTTAGTGTAAGAATTATCAGAAATTTCAAAAGTATTTTTCGGAATTAGAATTCTTATTGAAACATATTAAAAGCCTAACTTTTTACCTTACTTTTATGTTTTAGTATACGCAAAGAAAAACCTGGCTGTGGTAAACTAGAGTTTGCTAAAAACCGTAAAAATGTGAAACCGCGGTTTTGGTTTTAAAATGAATAAAACCGGTCGGTTTCGATTGGGTTTTCGATTTTGAAAATATCAAAGTTAAACTTCATAGATAAACCTATATGTTTTTGTATGTTATAAATTTTTTATTATTAACCCTTAATTGTATACCTGGGCCTGGCCGGGCATTTTTTGACTTTTTTCCAGTTTTTTTTTAATATAATAATTAGAACGAAACTTTATGTTTGCCCCAATCAAAGTTCTTTTAACAAGAAGTGTAAACACTGTGGGCGTCGAAATTGGCCAAATAAAAATTGTGTGCATATTGTACCCACACACAGAAAAAAATCAAGTTAAAAACGTCGAAAACAAGGTTGATTTAAAATTTTTCGGTGGTGATTTTGCTTCATACGTGTTTCATGTTAATTCAACCTGATTTTATAATTACTTGCGAACAACATTATTTTTTTTTAAAATAACTAAAATTCATGTTAATTTAACATTGCAGTAAAGTTAGAGCAAAATGTCATTTATATTGAAATAACAATCCGAATCACGTTGAATGCAAGTTATTTCAAGTTGAAACAACGTGAATTTCATGTAGAAACTAATTGGTTTGAGTGTTTTATAACAGTGTGAAGAAGCTTCAGAGACAACATATGCATTTATTTAAGAATAATTCAAAACACTTACCCCTGTAACACATGTTTCACTTATTTTGTAGTCTCCTTTGTTACTAGATCAATCAGCAGAATGGCCCGGTATGATTTTAGTCATCATTCTACTTTGAATACTTGATGTACTATTTAACTAAATAATTTTAATTCAAAGAATACGGGAATTGTCTTCTTTTTATAACATATTTTCAGAATGAAAATAAAAAAATTAACATACTTTACTATGTATGCATGTTAATTTATCAAGATTAACTTTTGATTTTAATATAAAACAGGTTTTAATGGATTCAATATTGAATCCATATTTATTTATATTTTAATATTTTTTTTATATTTTTTTAAAAGTGAATCATATTAACTAAACGTGATTAATGATAATTTTAATATTTTTCATTTAAAATTAATATGAAATAATGACACATTTAAATAAAGGGCATACTTTGGCAGAAATTTACTATGATTCTCAATCAACATTTTTCCATGTTAATTTTACATTGGTATTTTTTGCTGTGTGCACCTGGGCCTGACCAGGCCCTGCCCTTTTATATATGTACTGCCGAAAATAAAATCAAAATGAAACGTATCAAAAAGCATACGCAACATATAAGAATTCTTTCTTTACTGTTTTTTTCGAAGAATAATTCTATTTTCCTACAAAATGTTTCTGCTATAGCCACAAAAACTCCATGCAAAATACTAGTGGTATAAAGATGGATCTGGGTCTTTAAACATATAAAAAATTCTGAACATTTTTTCTCTTCTTCTTTCGAAATTTCAGAGTATTAAACATTGCCTTACTTAACGGATATGAATTGACATCTCTTTGGCGTTTAGAAAAACTGTCTTAATTCAGAAACTGTAGTTTTTCGTTATGTTAAATTGAAAAATATTCATTTGGTGTAGATGCAGTTGTGCTAAACTTAAGTGATTTAAACCAAACAAAAGAAAATAATTGAATTAAAGCCAATCAAAAACTCAAAATGCGTTTTTTGACTTAAGACCTTTTTGTCTTACGGCTAAGATCTATTTCATGACAAAACTTATTGAAACTTATACCAGCAGTAAATTAACCATAATGAAATTAAAAAAAATCCCGGGAAATCCCGCACAAATTCCCGGGATTTTTTTTCCGAAAAATGTGCGGGATCCCGGGATTGTTGTCCTGGGAAATCCCAATTATAATGTGTCCCAAACAGGTTACACTTTCCAAAAATTTTTCTGTATATAACGTGGTGTAGAGTATCAAATTGCCGGGTTGGATCGAGTTTACATTCCTACTTGTTATAAATTAATATTTTTTATAAACTATTGAATGATACTATTTCTTGACCACTTACGATGATTATGGCTTAAAATCAAATCCAATCCGTGAGGACATATGAACATTAAATAAATTGCATTAAATTATAGAGTGAGTGCAATTAATTGAATCTCAAACTAGTTAAATTTAATTCATTCAAAGAATTATAAAGATAGTGTTAATATGGTAGTGTTAAATAAAATGCATTAAAGACAATATAACCCTCGTTTTTCAGTTTCTTTAATAGAAGACAAAATTTGTTAAAAAAAAAAAATAAAATACTTTAGAACTTTTCATTTTAAAAATCAATAGAAAACACTTTGAAGCCTTCAGTTAAGTTTAACCCTTTTTGGCAGAAAAAAGAAAAAAACAGTTAACTTACACTTTTGCTAAAGATAAAGTCAAGCATAACCCAACTGCAATCCTTTTAAATTGTAATGGCTTCAACAACAGTTGCGAATTGTTAATTTTTGTGGCTTCTGCTGTATGTATGGCTTCTTGCAATCAGTTGAGCTTTTTGGTTTGTTTTTTAATCCAAAATGGTGATGGGCTTACATCTTTTGCAGAATAAGAGAATAACAAAGAAAATCTTATAACCGGCACATGGTTAAGCAGCATCTATGATCGAACTTTATCAAAATTTTTACAGTCAAACTAAAATGGAAGTTTGCAAAGAACTGAAACATTTCTGCCAAGTGCCACAAACAATAAATTTTATATCTTTTTCTTGTTGACTACATCAACATAATCAACAAGAGAATCATCAATCTCAACGTCATCTTCGAAGTCGTCATAAGTCATCATCTCCAATCTCATCATTTTATTTTGAACGAGTAGTCGTCATAGCAACGTCAAATATTTAATATGCTCATACGAATCCACTATAAATTCCGCCAATAAAACAGCATCGATCACACCCCAAAACGTGACCAAAGATCACGAACTAGAATCAGGTTCCATTTTTATTATAAAGGAAAACAAAAGAAAGAAAAACTAAACAATAAAACACACACACACACACACACAAAATCCGCGAAAAACAATCTGAAATAGAAGACGTCGAAGGGAGCAGAAATTCTAAACGTCTAGAGATTTTTTGTGAAATTGTCGGCTGTCTGGTTGTTTAGTTGTTGTTTGGCTGGCTGGTTGGTGTATTAATAAAATTTAAACAATTTTGTAGGTTCAGCTTCCTGTTTTCAAATTAAATACTTTTTTTTGTTCGTTTTGTAAACCAATAATCATCTACAATCGACATTGACATTGATTTGTTTACGAGCTTTATTTTTCACTTTTTTAAATTCATAAAAAAGTCACTTGTCTACAAGTTGTTTTTGACTTTAAAACTTTAAACCCACATTAGACATTAAAAATTTAATTTTTCAGTTTAATCACCCGTGTTAATATTTTAATAACATCTCATTACGATTTGTCATTAGAAATAAAATAAAAAAAAAATACACAGACTCAAGTGCAAATTTACTCAAATTAAAACTTGGACGTAGAATTTGTGTTTCACATTGTTTTTCCACTCATTTGCATCTGACTGCATATGACAGTTGTCATTTTTATAGATACAAATGTCAATGTTAAACCGAAAACAAGTTTTAAATTTATTTTATTTAGTACTTTTTGTTTTAATATTTTATTTTATTGCATTATTTTCTCTGATAAGTCGCTTAAATCACATTAAATTGAACATATTAGGGTGGTTCACGTTCGGTAATTTTTTTTTTAAATGAATGCGAGTCATAAAGGAATCGTTAAAGGTTTTTCTTTTGAATTGGAGTTCAGAACTTATGATCTTATCCAAAACTATTTTAAGTATTTTCTGAAGCATATCCATAAAATTTTTTGATGGTTAACTCCATAGCAGATTCCTTTATTAAAGATTGAAATGTTTCTTTTCTGTAAAGCAGATATTTGTTTAAGACTATTTGCATGTTATAAAGCGATCCAAAGATGTGGCATCCGCATCGAAATCTTTAAATCTTTTCTATTCGCATTTATTGTACAACCTAGATTTGAGAGTTACTTCCTTTTAAATTTGTTAAAACCTAACGACATAAAATATATATAAGTTCATTCAAATCTGCTTGTACCCCGTTAAAGTATATAAAATTCTACATGTCTTGTCGTTTAAAAAAAATTCGAAAGTAGTCTGGTGTTTCTGACATCAAACTTTATTAAAATTCAAAAACCGTTACTAATTTTAACAAACGTTAATTAAGGAAAATTTTAATTGAAAATTTGTTTTGTAAACCTTTATTAAATTTAAAATATTTTTATGAATAAAAATATTAAAATATGTTCATTAATACTTACTATTAGTGTCATAATTTGAGGTTTATTTAAAAAATATTTCAAGTCAAAATTACATATATAAGAAGTTATAAGAAGTTTTGGATGTTTTTGTGCTAGTCCTCCAGCCGTCAAATTCCACATATGATGGGAATACGGCAAAACGCTGAAAAATTAACCGAAATATCAAAAATAGATTTAAATGCCATGAAATTAAGAACGAAAGTTCAAAGTATATTCACATAATACATAATACTCAGTTGAGTTGTAAATAAGACAACTGGTTGGTTGTATTTAGTTGTAATTTTTTGATATTTTTGTTTGCCGCAAGATAGCGAAGTTGTAAACCAGAATACCAAAAGTTTTGGACCAAAATAGGGGCCTTTAATG
This sequence comes from Pollenia labialis, assembly GCA_949318255.1. Classification (NCBI taxonomy): domain Eukaryota; kingdom Metazoa; phylum Arthropoda; class Insecta; order Diptera; family Polleniidae; genus Pollenia; species Pollenia labialis. Next base: position 94,324,915 of record OX439142.1, on the reverse strand, counting down.
TTGATATTTCAATCAAAAATTGGCTCTTAGTGAAATCTATTGATATTAAGCTCAACACAAAAATTTCTGTCATGTTCTCGGCTTTCGGGATCTTTTAAACAAGCCAAGAACATTTTACAGCTTTTGGCGCTTGAGTCACCTGGATCATGGGAAAATCAGGTTAATTTGGTTAATTTCCCAATTTTCGTTCTACAAGCGAATGCAATGCTAACATTTGTTTCTTTGTTTTTGTAAAACTCAATTTAACTTTAATTATTTACTCTGTCATTGTAAACCAGGGGCCAAATTACGGCATTCGATATGGATCGAAATTCCCATTCAAATTGTATTGTAATTTCGATCGATATCGAATACCGTTATTTGGCCCCAGGTCGCCATATATTCTATAGCTTTCCCGAAAATATTTTTGTTATTGAATCGCAAATTTCGATAGATTAAAAGTAGACTTAGGGCCATGTTCTGACAATCGCACAATTTAAAATCGCAAAACTGATTTATTTTAAGGTGTTCCTAAAAACGTGCCGTTTGCTTGTGCTCTGTCGTAGTTTCTTAAAAAATATTATAGTTCCCTGGAGTTTACTTTTGCAATTTGAAGTCGCCAAACTTCTTGGGATAGCGATTTGCTGAGCACCTATTATGCAATTTCAAGTCAGAATCGCAAATATTAAGCATTTTGTGATTGTCAAAACATGCCCGATAAATAAAAGTTTTATAAACTCATATTGACTTGGGATTTTAAGAGATTAAAAATGCAGTTCGATTAAGTGCAATGCAAAACTATAGAAGCGCGATTGAGAGTCAAAAAATTAATTAACAAGGTTTCGTTTAAATGTGCTACCATCCCATTTCATAATATTGATAAACTTAAATTTATTGCTGATGGGCTAAGCTATTCCTATTCGCATTTCACTGGTTGCTTCCCAATAAAAATTGTGCTTCAAACGATGCAGGTTTGTAAGAGAGAAATGTAAGAGTTTCGCTTACCATCTCGCTTACGGAAGGCGTGAATTTTATATGGTGAGTTCACACTTAAAAGCAATACATTATTGACACAAAAAGCGCTTTATTCAACGAATATAAAAACTGGTGAACATAGCGTACAGCTTTACAAACTGAATGTTTTTTTGCAGTTATTTTTTAGTATTCTCCCTTACAAACCAGCTTCGTAGTAAGGGAATGGCGTAGCACTTGAAATTATATTTTTTCTGTTATAAAACTTGTTTAGAGTGCCTTCACTTACTTTACTGTATCTCTGTATATGTCTTATTGCGTAGCGCATAAGTGTGCGCTTTTTTTTTATTTTTTTTTGAATGTACCATTAGTGCTTCGCAAAATGATAAAATTGTTTATTGGGTTAGGCCAGATAATCAGGAAACATCATCCACAGGTTTTAGAAAAACTAAAGATATTATACAAATAAATTAAGCGAATAAGAATTATGAACACCAATTTTCCTTGCAACAATATCAAGGCTTAAACAAAAACAACAACAATAAGCAGTGAGTTTATCTCTTGATTTCTTGTCAACTCTACATGAAGTTGTAAGTGGGTAAAGATACCTCACCTCGTCATTAAAATTAATGAAGAAGTCAAAGTTATCTTCGGAAATTGAACCTATTGAGGTGCAATATATACAAACCCCTTTTGTCAGAGTGTTGTATATCTATTGCGAAAATTCTTTTACATACAAATCTTTTCACTAAAAATTACCCCTCTTAATTATTGTTTTCTACGTGATTTCCCATTTTTTTTTGCTAAGAAATTGAACAAACCGAAAATAACAAACAAGTTACAATGCTGTATTCGGTTGTGACGAATCTTTGATACCCTCCATCGAGAGTTGCAATATTTTAGGATTGAACGCTTTATGGGATCTATAAATTACACTGCAAAACAGTAATTTTGCGGTCTGGAATTGGATTGCAAATTTTTACTAATTTGAGGTCGCTGATTTCAAATCTGTTTTGTTCATTAAAAATTCATAAAAAAATAAAAATGCGACAAAAATCACATTTTTGGTCTAATTAGTAAAAATTAGCATCAAAGTTCTAGGCTGCACAAAAAAAGTTAAATTTTGTTCCCTTGTGTTATTAATCAATCTTTATAAGTACTGACGTCAGTACTATAATTGCTTCCTGTCGGCTACGACCTATGTTTCATTATGGGTCGACGAGTTTAAGGCTTTTAAATATTTCTAGCCATAAAAAACTTTATTTGAATTAATTTGAATAAAATAATTCGTAGCAGTTTTGGTCGTATTAAAATGGTTTTCGGAAGGGAAATTTGTATTGAAAACATGTTAAATTATGGATAATTTACCACAAAACTCTGTAGGTTGATTTCTGATACAAAAAAAAACCTTAACGAAACACAATTTTAAAACTTTTAAAAATTAAAAAAGTCTCATTATGGTAAATTATGGTCCGATAATAACAAAATTTCACTTTGTTATTTCTGGCCATTTTAAGCTTAATTGGACCAAAATCTTTTTAAACGTTTTCCGAGATTGGGCTTCATATGGGGTCGATCTTCACAAAATTATGTTATGATTTAAAGTCAAACGGAACACTGACAGACCAAATTTTACTACAATAGCATTATTCGTTACAATATGACACCAATACTATTCTATTCTTTTGAGTTGTTCGACAGTGAGCGCGCTCTCAACAGACGAACATGTCTAAATCGACTTAAAATTAATTAAGGACTCGGAATAGTTATGTATACATCTAACCATTATGGGATCTTAAATGAACATTAAAAAGGTTTCACACGGAATGACAAACTTAGTATACCCTCATTCACCACTGTGGTGGAGAAAATAAAAAAAAATAATAATAAAAATTAAGTTGTCAAGCTTTATTAAATATCATGCAAAATATTCATTTAAAACTTCATATTTAATTATATTATTTTTTTCGTTTGCCTTTTAATAATTATTTTGTGTTCAGTTTTAATTTTTTTGTAGTTTTTCTTTCTGTTATGGGGTTTTCAAACTGGCTACAACTGCTGCGACAGACCGAACGCAACAGCAACTACAACAACGTTTTGTTTGGCATGGTTATTATTAATTACTCGAACCCATGTGACACCTGCAGCATTGACTTTGAAATGTCAAAGTAAATCCAATCAAATAATTGTGTCTAAATAAGATTTATAAAAATTAACAATTTATAGAGAAAAAAAATTCACTTCAGATTATGGGTAATTATAACACTAGCATTGCGGCGAACTAGTAATTTATTGTTGAGCAAATCTATAATTTAGGGGTGTTGGAATAATGGAATAATAGGTTTTTGGCTGTGTTCGGGTCAAGAACGTTTGGTTCGGGATTTAGTGAGAAAGTGTTTTACAATTATCAGGGCAAGTTTTTTTTAACTTTTGGTACCTGTATGGTAAAGAAATTTTTTGAATATTTAGCAAGGTCTTCTAAAACCTTTATTTGCATAAAATGGCATTTTGCAATTAATTTTCTAACGAACATTAACCAAATTATGGCTTTTTATTGAAAAGTTTATTTCTTTATAAGAATATTTTATATTGGTAAATAGTGTTTTTAGTAAAATGGTGACCTTAATAAAAAAGTTTAATTGTTAGTAAAAAGTTGAGTTCTAAGGGAAAAGCTTAATTTGTAGTGAAAATTTGACTTTTTAGTGAAAAGTCGAATTTTTGGTGAACATTTAAATTTTTTGTGAAAAAAGAAAAATTATTACAAAAATATTTTCAAACAAGCGCTTGTTTGAAAACTTATTAAATTAATTTAAATTTGTTCACCATTAATAAATATTTTACATGATTTTTATTTTAGCAACAAAAAGGTTTCCAATTTTAAAAACTTTTGTATAAAATATTTAACGCACTTTAATTTGGTTTTGCTTTTTTATATGAAAAATATGAACAACAACAAAAATTACATACAATCAATTTTCGTACGCATTAAAAAAGTACATCAATAAGAAAGATGATCAGGGCTGCCAGACATTGGGAAGTTGGGAATTTCATGCGAGTGAAAAGGACAAAGAAAGTCATTTTTGGATTGGGGATTTTTTCGGGGATTTCTTGGGGATTTTATACATTTTAAATATAATTTTCCATTCTTTTTCTTTGTTTCGTACATAAAATATGAAAAAAGTAGCAAAACTTGTACCGTAATCTTATTAACAACTAATACAGTGTAAAGGGTTCTAATTAAGATTACCATTTTTGTTAAGTGTGTAAAAGGTTCTTAAAAACTTAAAAAATTCTTGAGTGAGTGTTTTAAAAAGGAAGAATCAAAAAAGGAATCTAAAACAGTTGTCAACACATACAATTTTTGATTTTTTAAAAACAATTTTCAAGCAAATATGTCTTTACCAAAAATAAGTAAATCGTTACCTGAAATGCAAAAGGCCCTAACTAACGAAAAATTAAAAATCAACGTTTTCGTTGATTCTGAAGTATTGCATTAGCATAAATGTCCACAAAAAAATTTTGGAATCTTTCGACAAAAATTTGTGATTTTTTTTTATCAAAAATCAAAAGGCCTTATCTATAAAAGATACTATGGTAACAGACAGTTTGCATATTATGTAACATTGTCAATTGTCAAAACAACTGGAAGGTTTTTTCAAGAAAATAAAAGAAAATTAAATTAAAAACAGTTTAAGGAGATTTATTAGTTTATCATTTTGAATAGTTTTTGCCTCTGCTGTAAAATTTTTAAAATGTTAGAAAAAGCCTTTTGCGTATTAGCTGACGAAATATAAAAGACAATATAATAAAGTTTGGGAAAAATAATGCTGGGCTATTTGTAAGTAATTATTATGCTCCAAATTCTTATAAATTGTCTCATACGTCTTCAAAAACAGCATATTTATTGCTCTGCTTGTAATTCCTCACTGGAATCGCATAAAAAGAATTTAAAAACACATCGAAATTTTTAAAAAAATTTAATATTTTTAATAAACAGGATTCAAAATTTGGGCAGAAAAAAAAAACAAAAGAATATATTAACTTTTTAAGGTTTGGATTTTTAGTTTGGGGATTTTTGGGGATTGTTTTTTAATTTCTTGGGGACAAGGAAAAAAAGTACCTGGCAGCCATGAATATAATTAAAAAGTTTGACGAAGTTTGTTGCAGAAACAACAACAACACTTTAATAAAAAACTGTAATTTTTGCTTAGTTTCAAAACTGATAAAAAGAATAAAAATTCCCAAATTTTTTTGTTAAAATTGATTTGTCAAATACAAAAAAAAAACAATTTTAAAGTACACGGAAAAAATTATATGCTCATTTGCTAAAAGCTAAAAGTTACGTATTGTAAATAAATGCCTGGATTCGTTAAAGGAAAATGTTTCTTTGTTTAAGAAAACTTTACTTAACTCGAACGAAATAAGTTAAACTCAAGAAAATAATATGGATTTTCTTGTTTTAACAAGCGATATTGATTACTTTAGAATATAAATTTTTTTCGTGTAGTATAATGGCCAAAACCATGTCATCGCGTCATTCAGTTGCTGTCTATTAAATGAGATTTCTTCTTCTGTTGCCACGGAAAAAATAGAGCAACAACAAATGGGTAAAAAATGACAAGTCTCCCTAATGCACCTACCTGGTACTATGAGTACTATGAGTTTTAGTATAAAAAACTTGAATTTTAAGTGAAAAGCTGACTTTTGAGGGAAAATTAGACTCCTTTGTTAAATGGTGACTTTGAATTGAAATTGAAACGGGAACTTTTACTTTTTTAATAAATTGGAGATTTTTTGATGAAATGGTTTTTTTTAATATAAAAACTTTAAAATTTCTTTGTAAAACAACGTTTCGTTAAAAAATTAATATTCCGTCGACAAACGGAAGTATCGTTAGAAAAGCACTTTGAACAAAATAAAGAACAAATAATTATTTGTCGAAAAAGTCTGCATTTACAGAAAAATTCAACATTTTGAGGAAGCTACTCAATTGTATCCAGGAATACAGTTGCTACTCTGTCGCTAAATTTTCAACATCTCAAAAGTCTGGAAAATAATTATTTTCCACATTATTCTAACGCCCGTATCAATCGAACACATCTAGCGCAATAAACAATAATTTTAAATCCACATTAAAGATACAGACTGGATGGTTAGCAAAATAATGCTGCCTAAAAGCCTGGGAAGATTCTGCCTTGGAAAAAAAACTCAGGCTCATCATAATCCCAGATAGATAGTTTCTTTAAGAATGTGACTTCAATGATAGCGCTCGCACTGCACTTTTAAAAGATGGTCAATTGATTTCCAAGAGCCTGGTATAAGAAACGAAAAGCAAGTAACTGGGCAACAAATGGATACAGGAAAAAAAGAAAACGTATCTTAGCAGAACGCAAAGTTTGTCGCTTTTGCCAACATTAACTTTTGCAACACATAAAAAACAACAAAGACAAAAAAAAAACAAACATCTGACAGTCATACTAACTAGGAATAACAACAACAACACCAAAAGGAAGAAAAAATAAAATTGCCGATAAGAGTTTGTTGCAAGCGGCTGCTGTTGGTGCTTGTTGTTGGTTGTTGTTGGTGATGGTTATTGCTGTTGTAGCTCTTAATGTTTGTAATCATCGTTTTTCTATACCGAGAGTTGTAGTTGTGGCAGTCAGTACTTTTTGTGGCAAAGTGATGTTGTTGTTAGTTGTTTTTTTTGGCTTATTTTAAGCTGATTGCGCTTTAAGATCTCGCTGGTAAAACAAAGCGATAATGCGAAAGTCATGTAATCCATTAGCGTGGTACTTTTCGCAAATTTGTGACAATGACAATATTAAGATAACACATACATAAACACACACACACACACACAGATACGCCGACCAGCAAACAGCATTCAATCCATCGCAAACAACCAACCCAGGCATCCATTCTACCATTTCTACAAAAAACTGCGTAAGCATCAGTTAAGTTTTAAAATACCCCAAAAGATTTCCACAAAAGATGGCATTCTTTTCTTTAACTTTTTCGCTCTTTATGTGTTTCCAAAGACAGCAAATATTCCAACAATTGATCAGATTTTTAAGATCTTACTACTCTGCAACACAGTGTGACTTCAATTTGAAGATTTTCTTTAGAATTAACTGTGTCCTAAGAAACTCATTTAACCAAATACAAAGCAACTGAGCAACAACAGAGCAACTGAATTAATTTGTTGTCACCCTTCGTTGCATAAATCTCAGTATCTTTTTTTGTTTGGGTTTTTCTATAACAGCAGCAACTTATTCTACTTAAAAACGAAACATACCATTTAAGTGTGGTCCACAGACATTGAAACGATCACAATGCTTTTTGACTCACTAACACTTCAGGCGGGGAGCAAGAGCTTTAAGCAGTAACTAAATCGTATTACTAAGTTTCTTGTAAAGTGTAAAGCTTATGTGATGAGACTAGGGTTTCTGTTAAGGAACATTTTTCAGTAATTCCCTTAAAAATTCTTTGTTAATTTGAGAGTTTATTTTGAAAAGTTTTTAGGCAATATTTATGGTTCTGCGAAGAAACGAAAACTTTACAAATTTTTGCAGGCAGAAAAAAAAACTATTTTCGATATTGTGAGCTTCAACAAAACTATTTTTAAGAGAAATTTTTTAACAAATTCGTCCGTATTTATAAAAATGTTTTAAGCTTAATAAAGGCTTATAAAACAAATTTTGTATGCAAATTTGCCTTAATAAACGTTTGTTAAATTTAATAATCGTTTATAAATACGGGGGTCAGTCGTTTAACCATGTTTTTTCTTTACCCACTTAAAACTACATTTAGAGTTGACAAAAAATCAACTAATTGTAGTCGGGACTGTAAGAAAAGATAAACTCACTGTTTATTGTTGTTGTTTTTGTTTAAGCTTTGATATTGTTACAAGTAAAACTGAGGTTTATAATTCTTATTCGCTTAACAGTTTTATTTGTATAATATCTTTAGCTTTTCTAAAATCTTTGAATGAAGTTTCCTGACGATCTGGCCTAAGCAACCGGTGAAATACGCATAGGAATAGCTTATCCCTTCAACAATACATTTCAGTTCCTCAATAATATGAAATGGGAATTTAGCACATTTGAAAGGAACCTTGTTAACCATCTTATGTTATTGTTGTCAGAAACAATATTATGCCTTAGTAAAATTATTATAGTTGCCTCTAAACATGTTATAGTTTAATATGATACAGTAGTTTTGACTTAACTGCCTTTTGTTTACGTGCACTTTTGACTTAACTGCACAAAATTGAGAATTTTTGGAATTATTCTTTCTAATTCCATTCAAATTCCTTTTTTAAGTGCACTTTCTATACCTGCACATTTAAGATAAATGCACAAAATTTTTGGCATTTTAAAATTATTTTCATACAAAATATCAAAGTTAGCTGCACTTTGACTTAACTGCCCAAAATAAATATTTTCTGGAATTATTCTTCAAAATCCTTGTTTACGTGCATTTTGTATACCTGCACATTTTTCATATTTTTGGGCAGCTTTAAAATATTTTCATACAAAACATAAAAGTTAGCTGCACACATTAAAATATATGGTGGCCACTTTTTTACATAAATATCCAATTTAAGCTGTTTATAAAAATATAAATCGCAATTATTTTGTTTTTTTTTTATGTTTTATGTTCTTTGTGAATTCTCATTGTTTTTGTTTATGTTTCTTTTATATTAAATAAGCATACAAACATGTATAAAATGATCTGTTATTACCCAGCTAGCATAGGCTGTTTGTTAGACGATTATGTTTAACATACAACTCCTAAAATAATCTTCTGGTGATTTTCTGACGAGTAACAAAAACATCTAAATCTTTTTTTAATTTATTTATTTTTTGACACGCTCGTCTTTAAATCTTAAAATAAACCTTTTGGGACTCTCTGTAAGAGTCGTATAACAATTACTAAAAAAAGGATTTTCCGACAGGATGGTGTTGATTTCGTTGATTATAGAAATTGTATAAAATTAGTAGTTTTGGCATGAAAAATAGGCCAGATGCCCTTATTTAGGTAGCATAGTCATACGGCTGAGTATTTTACGAGTTATAAAATAATACCTACATGAGTCTCATACGACTCTTAGCATGCTTTTTGAAAGACTCGTTAGATAATCTCAACATACATCATAAACGATTCCCTTTACGATTAATATAAGCGTTTTTCGCTGCGTTATGGAAGAATCTATCATACGAATCAGCACGTGTAAGTTTCTCCCGTGCTAGGAATCGTCTAAAATTAAAAAATGAGCTCGTCGACGATCAAAAAGACTCTTTGTGAGATTCCCAGTAAGCTCCTGGGTTGAAATAAAATTTCAATAAAATATAAATTTATGTATTAAAAAAATAATTTTTTTATTCTACTTTTAAGTTAAACTTTACCTTAGCTGCACTTTTGTGCAGGTAACCACAATTGTGTACCTGCACATTAAGGCAGGTAAATGCATTTAAGATAACTGCATTTTTGATTTACCTGCACAAAAAATCGTGCAAAGGAGATTGTGCAGCTAAGTCAAAACTACTGTAATAATTGGTTTATTTGTTAAAAATAGTGTTGTTGGAGGGGATCATTTTAAATTTTTTTGGGGGTGGGAGTGCAAAAAGTTGTGAATACTAGAAACCCTAGATGAAGCCCTTTTGCTTCGCATGTGCTTGTTGCTTGATTCGGAGTCAGTGCAGGGACTAAGATTTCTTTTGATAATGCATTCGATAGTTGATTGCTTGTCGTCTTCTTTTAAACTTCTTATTTTACATTTATTGCACTATGGGCAAAGCAGGAATAAAGTTATAATTAATTACTTAATTTTAATATAAGCAATACACATAAATGTTTCAATTTTAAGTATTACCAAATTTTTTAACCAATAAATTATTTTTACCTTTAATTTTAGATTAAATCTTAAACTGCATAATGGTAAGTCAGACTACAAATATACTAATAAAATTAAGGGATTATATATAACTAGAGCTAGCGGTATGTTAGTATGTATGTATATCGAAAATAAAATGATACCGTATTTTTTATTCATAACTTTTTCATATTAATTTTAAACGAAAAAAAAATTAAAATAACATTGCCCCATATTGAATCCTTAAAATCCTATTTTTTTCTATCATAAAACTAAAAACACTATTAAAAGAAATACATACATTTTTTTATTTTCATGTTTAAAATTATTTATAAAAAGAAAAAATTCCCGTATTCTTTTTTTTAAATTATTTAGTGTCTTTTTAATTGTGAGTGCTTCTGTAAACAAAGTGGAAAACAAAAAGTGAAATCTTTCTCACAGGTTCCGCGGGTAAGTGTTTAAAAAAAGCTTTCTTAAATTAACGCATATGTTGTCTCTGAAGCTTCTTCTCACTGTTATTTCAAACTTAACCCAATTCGATTCACTTTGTTAAATTAACATGAATTATAGTTATTTTAAAAGAAAAAAATGTTGTTCGCAAGTTATTGTAAAATCATGTTAAATTAACATGCAGTGACTATCAAGTAAAATCTCTTCCGAAAAATGTAAAATCAACCTTGTCTTCGAGGATTTTACATTGATTTTTTCTGTGTGAAGTAGAACAAATTTAAGCCGTGGCAACGCAACAGATGAGCAAAACAATGTTTTGTTGAAACCATGGTGTAATAATACAAGTGGAATCACTAGGGCAACAAATACATTACAACAAAATTTAAAATGTTAAGCAAAATCTGTTTGTGGCATTGAATAAAATAAATTTTTAGACAATTATTCACCCCTATTATGAAAGTCGACGTCGACACGAGTCGACAGCATCGAAACACTAATTGTATTTTCAGAGTCGTTATTGAAAATAATCGATTGCCTTTGACTGTTACTGGAAATTTTCAAACGCGCTTTTAAGTCGACGCCGAGTAGAATTGTCTCCGTTTTGGTCGACAGGAAATTTGGCGACAACTCAAATGAAAGTTAAAGACATTTTTAATTAAATGTTAACATATTTACCAAATACGTTTGAAATAAAAATACAAATTTAAAAGAAGTATGAAGAACAAATTTTAATCAAATTAATCAAAGAGCAAAAAAACGTTGCAAAAATTGCGAAAATTCACGAAAATTAAATTAATTTAAAGTCCCTAAAATAATAAGGAATGATAGCAAAGTCTTATACATATTTAATAATAATTGCTTAAGCTATAAAGAATCCGAAAACTTTCTGGAAAAATATATATTTTTTCGCAAAAATTCGCGAAAAATTCAAAATCGGAAACAAATTCTAAAATTAATTTGAAGTTGTTAAACCGTCTAAAAAAAAAACAAAATGTCGGAAAATAGCATAAATAGCGAAAAAAGATGAGCCACAATGATTAAGAATAAAAATAATTGTAGATGGGATTTTTCTTAGTCAGATTTTCAATAACTAGTCGACGTCGACACAACTTTCTTATAAAATACGAAAGTCGAAAATCAATGTGATGTTGTCGTCGACTTGATGTGACAACAATTAAAAATTAATATTGACGCCGACAACGACTTTCATGATAGGGAAGATTATCTTCTTTAATTTTAATCAAAATGATATAAAAAACAAAAATAAAATACACTTATCACAACATCGTGTCATCTGGCTTAGTAGCGCCAAAAAATGTGGCTGACATTTTCTTTTTAAGTATTCTAAATTTTTATTTAAATCTCAATAGATGGCGTTTTATATGAAATACTTTAACGTTCAAAATTAAAACAAGGATTTTCATGGTTTGAGTTGGGCAGTTAAGTCAAAGTGCAGTTTACTTAAATTTTTTGTATGAAAACAATTGTAAAATGCCAACAATGTTGGGCACTTATCTTAAATGTGCAGGTATAGAAAGTGCACTTAAAAAAGGAATTTGTATGAAATTATAAAGAATAATGCCAAAAATGATAAATTTTGTGCAGTTAAGTCAAAAGTGCACGTAAAAAAGGCAGTTAAGTTAAAACTACTGTATATTATTGTGGGTTACGCACTGGTGCACGGTAAAAGAAGAACTGACCGATAAGCAAAGCAAAAAAACAATCAGGCGAATGGATATAAGGTGGTAGCATGAACCAGCTGTTGAGTTGTGGCCGCTTTTACATCCGTCTGTTTAACACTGAAGGTTGACAGATCTTCTTAGCACCTGAAAACATTTAGTTCTCGAGAAAATATCCTTTTCGTCAGCTTATTATAGGTATCAAAACATGGTGGCCAATTCTCGTCTCCTCCGCGAGAGATAACAATTCGTTCACGATAAAAAAACATTATTTACTACACAAACCGTTCATTGTTGATATCGAATCGATGACCTCATTTTCCAAGTTAAGTGTTTAAAGATAGGATTTTCCCGCATAATTTTGGGTTCTGTCAGATAACTAACCAATGCAGTCTTTGGAAATTTAGCAAACAAACTAAAAGTTTTAGTTGTTTGCTCGCATTCTAGGCCAACAACCCATAGTGCATAGTGAGTGCATCTCAATATCATCAGCGACATCAACTTCGTCGTCATCTTCGTTATCCATTTTGTAGTTTTTTTTTTGTTTGTTACTGTAGTTTTATTCTATAAAAGTTTTCTTAGAGTTAATGTTGCTGGAGTGTTTTTTGTTTGGTTTTGTTTTTGCAGTTATTGTAATGCAATGCTGCATCTGCATTTAATTGAAAATGCGTGCGCATGCTCAATCGTGCGCTAACAACACTTTGATCTTAAGAAAAGTGACGTTTAGTGGCAATTTTGTGCTGATAACGATCTTACGTTGATGGGACAATGTTGTCATTGATTGTAGAGCTGGTTGCATCAACCAACATTCACATCTGAATCTGTTGGTATGATTCCATTCAGCAGCAGCCAGCAAGCAAAACAGATTTATTAATTCACATACTGAGACTCTCAGACTCGTAGCAACAATATCTTTCGTTGGCATATCAAAGTGTGTGATTGTATTTTGTTTTGCATTTATAGCGGGTTCTTTCTTAGTCAGCCTGCCAGCAACAGCAGCAGCGATACTTGCAAACAACAACAGAATCTGAAAAGAATTATTGCTTTTGTTGGTGATTTTCTTGTGAGGACTTTATATGAGAAGAAGATTTTAGGAACAGCAACATTGAATATTGTGTCTTTAAACTTTCGTCATCTGATTGTGTCTTTTTTTTTGTTGGAATGAGTATGTGCGATTGTTGCAGTGAGTGTGTTGCACCCTGTTAATGTTGATGCTAATGGTGTTGCAGGCATGCGTACTAATGTCGTTAAATGGATAACATGATTTTGATTATAATAAACCAGATAAGTTACTGTAGCGCTTTTTCTTTATTTTTTATGTTATTTCATATTTTTTGCTGTTTTTATTATGGAATCGGTCGTATTGAAGGGCATTTAATGGAAATAACAAAAAAAAAAATTAAGTTAAGTCAAATAATTGGAAATGTTTGTTGTTGTTCAGTTTAATCGAATTCGTCAAGTTGTAACGGAGTTTAAAGTTTTTATTAGGGCTTTTAGAAATGTGAGATATCGAGGCTCAATTGAATTACATAAGTATCTATTGGTATTTTCTGAATATAAAAAATATAAAATACCGACAAAAAATTCAAAATCCCCTTTTGGTTTGATTATAATGCAAAAACCCAAAATACATTATAACCAATTAAAAAAGTCGGTCTTAAATGTTTTTGTCGCTAACATCGCTTTGAACTTAAGGTGACGACAGACAGGGTGGGTCATAAGTCACTGATTATCCGTTGAATGAAAAATTGTGTGTACAATTTCTATATTGTACGGAAAGCCCCCAGGGCTCTTATGGAGAATTCTAAAGCCCGTAATTTCTACAAACAGATATCTAGACGTGTCCGCATTCAATTACTGTAGAAAACAACACGGGCATATTTGTTGTTACTTTTAAACATATTATTTTAAATTTTAAATTAAACATACAATCCCAGCAAACACAGAAATACTCCATATGTAGTGCCAAACGTATTGCCAGTATGAAAAATATTATTGCGGCAATAATCGATTTCGTATTGCGGAAGATACTTCCTTCGGGAAGAAACGTGTCCCGATAGCAGTACTCCTAAGCAATACGAAAGCGATTCTTCTAGATGATAAACAAGCAATATTGCCAAATAACCACTAATAAGAAAATATAAAGATATCACCAAAATATCATTGGGATGATAAAAAGAAGAGTTTGCATTTTAAAAAATATTTTTTTATGTAAAAATAAGAACAGCTTTTTATTTAAGATTAAATTTTTAATTACATACATAAATATAAATTATACTTACAAAAAATATATTTGATAATTAAATTAAGTAAACTGAAATAGTTATGTAGTTTCCACCATATCACCCAACTTCTTTAAAATTGCATCCATTATGAGTGTTGCGTAATATTTTGATTAAGTTTAAAAGGAAAAAATATTAAACCTTCTGCAGAATATTTTAGATTTAATCAATTTTATTTTTTCATTTATGACGTACAAATATGTTATAATTTTTTTTCTGTCCAAAAAATAAAAAATTACTTTGATTATTTTCATTGAGATGACAATTTAGGAATATTGCCGTTTCGACACCACCTGTGGTTATCAAGAGAATTTATCACAGTGGCAATAGTCTCCCACTGTTCCCTAAAATTTTTTGGAACAGAGCTCCTGCTAAATACTCTGGCTAGTGATAGAGTCTTTTCAAGCGCTTCCACTAGCTTCTCGAACTGGCACTTACTTGTTGTTTTAATTTTTTCCATTATTTCCACAAAAATATATTAAGAACACAACACAAATGTAGAAAAATATCAACACCGCCGTGGTAAACAAAATTAAAGCCAACAATTACGTAACATTTTTTTAAAATTAAAAAAACACAATGCAGAACAAGACAACACTATAAACGCCGACGACAAAATCAAAGGCAATTACAGACATTTTTCTTACAAAATACCAAATATTTGTTAACAGTCATTGAAATATGGCAATATTGACAACGGGAATACGAAATTGAAACAAAACATAACACTTTTGACGGCGGCAAATAGAACAAGGTTGATTATTGTTATTATTACCCATAACACCTTTGGAGACAACCATAATATAATTAAGACTTTTGGATGGATATGGTTAATTTAACCATAATATTTTTAAGTATATGGTTGTAGCTTTATATTATTAAAACACAATATTGTTAAATTCAACTATATTTAAAATTTCAATAGAAACAAAATTTTATCAATCACGAAAAAAAGTAATGTTAAAAACAACAATTGTTTATTTGTTGCCATTTCAGGGACCATAATAGGTTTTTTTAAACCTTCTTCAACAATGTTTTTTCTCTGCGTGTTGAGATCTCGGCTAACGATAAATCCTATTTAGTATCAGTAGCCCCAGGGACTTCGGTCACTGTCTGGCTATTGTTTGAGGTCTCTTGAGGGATCATATCGAGCCTTTGCTGCAATAGAGTCATAACTCAAGTTTTAATTTGCTACACTGATAGAAAATGCGTCATAACGCTGATGTATTTTGACATCAGTACTATGAAAAGTGTCTTCGTTTTTGACCCCATGACACTTTTCATCATTATGATGTCATCCTTAAAATCACTTGGCTAAAGTGTCATCAGGGTCAAAATGAAATTATGTCATTAATGGGATGACACATCGGCATCACAGAAATGACGAGCATGTCATCAGTGCTATAACGCAGTAACATTGAAGAAAGGACACATTAGCATCTATGACAAAAAGATATTATGTCATTAAGTCAAAGACATTAGAATTGACTTAATTCAAAGTGAGATAATATTATTATTTACTTACCCGTTTGTTTCACGTTTGTTAAATTACGACCTTTGTTTACAGCAGAACTCTCAATAATAAAACATCAGCACCATGCCCCATATGGTTTTCGTAATCATTCTACTTTAAAAATTTGATTTATTTAACTAAATAATTTAAAAAAATAGAATATAGGAATTTTTGCTTCTTATAATACATTGTAATCATGAAAATAATGTTAACAATACACAAAATGTGGCACCGAATTGATGTCACTATAGTCATAAAATAGATGACACGTAAAAAATGACAATATTGTACGAAGACGTTAATCATTGGAATGATGGTACTTTTTGCATCATTGATGTCATTTGTAGTAACATTAATCTCACAATTCTGATGTAAGGGCATCATCAATATGAGGATGCATTTTTCTATCAGTGTAGCTCCTTAATATTTAATTCTTCTCTCTAGAGTTGAGTATAAAAGATATTTGCATAAAATTTTTACACAATATTAAAAAATTAACTTAAAATTAGGTTTTTTGAGTTACGACTCTTTTGCAAAAGGCTCGATATGGTGGTTGTGCTTTATATCCAAAGTCCCTGGTAGAAAGATCGCAGCTTCAATGGCTGATTTTCGACCACATGTGGGGGTTTTTGCCATCTGGCGGATCTTCCTAGGTTCTGTTGCTATTCAAGAGATGCTTCCTGTTTTAAACCGCAGCGGAAGTAAGATAAATCCAGCTCCTAAGCAAGTGGCGAGTTTATAATTCGGCTACCTTTTTTCGTTATTTATTTATTGAATTTTCATATGTATGTATATTAAATAATTAATTTGACATAAGACAATCATTGAAGTTACCATATTTTCAGCGGAAAACATGGCAACTTCAAATTATTATTGTTCACTTGTAAAGCTACCATGAGGATAAACCTGCTGTTAGCTTATCAGACACTTTTTGGGTTAAAGTTAACTTGTTAGATTAGGCCGACACGGCAGGTGCTCATGTTAATTTTTCCCCTACTAGATGGGGGCTTGGTGTTCCACCAATGTCAATAGGCTCCGTTCAAAGTCAAACTTTTTTTAGTCCTTTAAATTACGTTTGACTTATCTTATTTTTAGTTATTTGAAAATTAAACGAGTGTTTTTTAAGTTTGCAACGTTCATTAAATAACAACGGCCTTATGGAAAATATAATATTTTCCATTGGCCTTAAAATGACAAAAACCAACCACTCTTTAAAAATCTAAACTAATTTTTGTCTTCCATTTTTAAAAACGCTACCATTAAGGTCATCTTTAATTATTAATAAATAATACTTTCATTGATTTTTTTTTTATTTTCTGTTCAAAAATTGTGGTGGCACAATGGCGGTTGACTATAGAACAATATTGTTGAATATAATTTCATATAAAATGTTTGTTGTCAGTTCGATATTAATCTGAATACAAATTAATACACATTCACCCGAATGTGAACAGACAAGATACATGCGGCCGTCTGAAATAAAATCTAATAAATTAAATTTATGATTTTTAAGAAAAACAAATTAAAATACACACAAAATTTAAAAAAAAAAGAATGGAAAAAGAACAACTTTGAAAAATCTAATGAAATTTTTTCACACGCTTTTTGACACAAGCCTGTTTGAGAAACAGAGATGAAGAGGGACTTCTAATTAAAAAAAGAACAACATGACGTTTTAAAACATAAAAACTTTTAAAACAAAAATTAAACTGATTTTTTTTTTTTTTTGAACAAAAACATTGTAGGAAACGCTGGCGTTTCTTAAACGTGTTTTAACTCAATTTCATTTAAAGTTTTATAGAAAAAAATCAAATTTTTTAATTAATTGCTACTACAAAAGATGTTGTTGTAGCTTTTGTAGTAGCAGCGGCAGCTGTAGCGACTTTGACTGACCACTTTATCGATTAGATTACACACAAAATCGCATATTCATTCACACTAAACAGAATTCATTTATGAAATTCGTGTCCGTCTGTCCATTTATTCATTCATTCATTTGTCTGACCGCATCCGTCTATCCATTGTGTTGATAATTTTAATTTCAATTTAATGATTACCAATTGCGTATGAACTAAAGTCTGTATTTATGTTTGTGACTGTCTATTAGTTTAATGCGTATGTTGAAAAATGTTATACAAGAGAAAAAGACACTTCTATCTGTAGTATATTCTTAAAGTCAATGGTGATTTTAACACATTGTTATAACAATTACAACTCTTTGCACACAGCTGGAGAGTGCAGATTAAAGCTTGCCAAACACAGAAACTTGGGTTCTTGACCTTTCTGAGCTCATGCAACAGCTTTTTGTTTTGAAGATAAATATTAATTAAAAATGAAAGCTATTGAAACTGGTAAGAATCGGTCCACAACTTTGCCTTAACTTTATACGCAAAAATGCTTTTACGTCATGAGAAAATTGTTTGATGATAGGCCTAAAAATAACCATCCCCTGCAGACCTGTTCCGAAAATCACTTAAACCCTAAAAAAAATTTAGAAATAATAATTAGTATTGTGGTTACTTTGGTTTTTAATCCAATTTTTAATATTTTAATCAGGCTAAAGTTCATTAAATTTAACTTTCATTTATATATATATATATATAAAAATGAAAAATTTTTGTTTGTTTGTTTGTATGTTGGCTTATAGACTCCTGAACTACTGAGCCGATTTTCCTTACAGTAGCATCACGTGAGCCCTAAAAATAAAATAGGCTACTTATTTTTTCGATAGGGGCAGGGGAATTGGTACCCCCATTGGATGCCAATATTAAATATCGCATATCTTAAGAGCCGCTTCATGCATTTTGTTGAACAGTTGGTAGTAGGATCTTCTGAGCCCCAAAATAAAGTAGCAGCGTGGGAAGTGGTTTTCCCCATAGGACGCCAATGTTTAATATCGCACATCTTAACAACTTATATAGTGAGAATGTTCAAACTTTGTAGAAGTCATTCTAATGGTATACTACACTATTGAAAATAAAAATTAAGCGGGTAGGCGTAGGAGGGGAATACCTCCCATAGGATCCATACATTAAATATCGCTCAACTGAAGAACAATTAAAGGGATAGTCTTCAAAAGTGGTTAAAGCTACTATTATGGTAAACTATAAATTTCAATATAGAAATGGGCGGAGTAGTCAGAGGAGGAGCAGTACCCCTCATATATAAAAATATTCATAAGAGCCGCGGCAAGCAATTTGTTGAACTTTTGGAAGTAGGATCTTCTGAGCCCAAAAATTGAAATAAAATAGCAGCGGGGGAAGTGTTACCCCCATAGGACGCCAATTTTTAATATCGGATATCTTAAAAACTGTTAAAGAGAGAAAGTTCAAACTTTGTAGAAGTCACTCTTATGGTATACTTCACTTTGAAAATAAAAATAAAGCGGGTAGACGCAGGGGGGAACTACGTTCCATAGGATGCATATATTAAATATCTCTTAACCTATAAAGTGGTTAAAGCAGTGTAGCGAAGCGCACTGGGTTAAGCTAGTTAAATATATATAAATAAAATTCTCGTCTCACGGTGTTTATCATTGAACTCCTCCGAAACGGCTTAAAAAATTTGTATGAAATTTCGTACCTGTATTTCTTTGGTATGAGAATAGGTCGTGAGGTATAATTCATATCGGTAGATGGCTTCCTTAATTATCATCCGATTTTCTTGAAATTTGGCAGGCTAATGGTGTAACATCTGGAAGGAACTATTGCCTACAATTTTTCTTATTTAGGGCGTGAAATAGGGCAAGAGTGGTAAAAGCTCCCACTCCCTAAATATTATTAGCTAATCAACCGGTTTTTTTTTAAATCTGTCATACAGACACTGTAACATCTGAAAGCAATAAGTTAAAGTTAAAGATGTTTGTCAGGCCAGTTAGTTACTTTTATGAAAAAAGGAATTTTACAACATGAAATTAATTTACTGATAATTTTTTATAAGCAGTTCAACAAAATAACCACAATTTTAATTTTAATTAACAGCTAAGGCACAAGCTCTATGTTTTCATTTGTCATTTAAGTTGTGCTAAAAAGGTCAACGAGAAAGAGAAAGACAAAAATCATGAAAAACAGAAAAATTTACTTGGACTTCAAGAAGAAAAGCGGTAGGTGCATTAGGCCCCTAAAACTTTTGCTTGTTTATATTACACAATAAAAAAAAATTTTCTATAGATATTTGTTGGAATCCGTTCACAAGACCAGGGCAAGGACAGCATATATATAGACATTTCATACGCCTCTAATACAAGAGTTCTTTGAGAAAAATAGTTATTGCGTTACAAGACCCCAATAAACAGGCTAAGATTCATGTTCATTATTTGATAATAATATTTTACTAATTTGTTAAATACAAATGCCAGCATAATGATTTTGTCGCACTAGTGCCCAAATCAATACTTAATTATAATTAGCCTCCCTATAACTGCCGGATACAAAGCTTTGGCATGATGTTGGCCGAAAAGATTAGTCGTTATATCGCCAGGAGTTGGGAAAACGACAATAAAGGTTAACATGAAGTTTTCTGAAAATATACCCGATAGATTTTTTTGTATTTTCACCACCGCTTATGGCATATGTTTTGAAGTGAAATTAAAATTTTTGTGAGTTTTCATAAACGAACTTAGAAGTTAGTAGAATTTTATTGAAAGTGACGCCACGTTTTAAAATTTATTTCTAAAAAGTGGAATTTCGTGCTTCATACTGTGTATTAGCGAACGGTAAATGGATTTCAAAACCGATTTTCGATTTTTCGATCGACTTTTGTTATTTCGGTTTTTGAAATCGATTAATCGAACCTCAAAATCGACTTTAAAATCGATTTCAAAATCGTTTAAGATTATTTGGAAACTTATTCCTTATATCACAAAGGGGGATACACTAGCATTTCCTTTTTTGGCAAACTACTAGAGAAATTTAACTAAGATTTTTACAGTGACTACTGTTTATAATTTTCCTGCAAAAAGTGAAAATGTAACTGTTGAGATGACCTTTAGAGGAACAAGTGCAATATGTATGTACATTTCACATATTAAAATTGTAAAACTACAACTTTTAACTTGAAAAACTGCGTAAACATACCACCTGCACACGTATGTACGTACAAAAAATATATCTCAAGTTTTATTGTGCATGCGCATAATTTATCGATTTAATTAAGATTAAAATTAAAAATTGCCAAAATTTTGCTAAAAATAAAAAAAATCGATTTTAAAAATGATCGATTTCAGTATAAAATTGCATACGTTAATTCGAATGCAAAAATTCGATTTTTTTTTACCACAAAATCGATTTTCGATTGGAATCGAAATCGACTTACCATTCCATACTGTGTATTGAGTTGTTGATATTTTATTTTGCTTTTGCATTTTACTCCTTTTTTCTTACGGGAATGAAGCGAAGCAAAAGTAAAATTTTTTCTTCATGTCATTTCATTTTTCTTTCGCTTTAACTATTTATTTTTCTTACGGCAATGAAGCAAAGCAAGAATGAAATTTATTTTGTGTGAGCAAATATGTATCTGCAATCGCCAAAAAGTGGCGTGTAGAGCAAAACAATACTCAATAAACTTTAAAATATTTTATATGGAGTAAAATGAATGCTTAATATTTCAGAAACCATAAATATTTCGTGAAACAGGTTCATGGACTCCATACCAAGCTAATATTTTTCAAAATTGGTTGGTAGGTCAAACCAATAATGAGCTGACGAAATATCAAATGTTCACCAAATAGCGATCAGACTGCTGTCGTCCCGGTACAAAAACGTAAGAAACATAATGGCTACAGAAATGAACATTAGGATAGAAATTTGGCCCTTGTACTCTCTATTAGGTTTGGTTTGCATTCGAAATTGTCCTTCCGAAGTAAGTTTTTATCGCCATATGTTACACATAAGAGCCCTCAATTAATTTATTAATGTAAATTGAGAAACAAATTTGTTATTAAATAAAACCTTAATTTTAATAAAAAAATTTATACTGAAAATAGAACAAATAAGGCTATTATATTATGTAGCCCTCAAACTAGCGCATCTAGCTTTCATACGAAAGCCAATTTTTGGGATGATTTAAAGAACTTTTGAAAATGAACTACTTCGGTTTACCCTACGCTGCCGTCAATTTCCTCAATAAGAATTTTGAAATGTGTCTGCATTTTTCTGTACATATGTTTTGTTTCTTTCATGTTGAAAAATGGTCTAATCATTTGATAATTTTACCTTGTCCCCAAATATACACAGCTCAATTCCAAGGCATGCTTAGTCGGCTTAGAATGATTTTCCTTTTTATACTTTTTTGAATTGAGTATTTCTCAACTTGAATTCTGTAACATTTTGGTGTTGATCGGCTTATCCAATCCAAAGACCGACAAGTTATTTGTGTTAAAACTTTCTACGCCTATAGAATTTGTTCCAAACAGATCGATATGAAAAGGTGACAAGGTTGGTTGGAAAGTCCAATTTGACAATTCAACATGTTCGTTTGTTCATTTGCTAAAGGGTGTTTTTTTTATGTCCGATCGATTAAAATTAAAAATTATTACGCAAAATATTGTATTTTAATGAAAAAAAATGTTCTTGTGCGAAAAATCCATAAATGGCATTAACATTTAAAAATAATTTATTCATATGAGCGTCCAATTTTGGCCTAACATTTCGAGCATTTCGCCAAATTTAAGAATTTTAACTATACAAATATGGCGGTTTAATAAAATTCTTAAATATGGCCCCTACAGCGCCTAGGATGCCCCTAGATGGGTCAAATGTATGACCAATCCCACTTTATTTTTCATCTCAATACTTTATTTCTAACATATCTCCATTACTTAAGGGGCTCACATACAAAATGTTCAATGTAGACTAGAAATAATTTTAAAAAAAGTCCTAAAATTCCGAGGAGTCGCCCCTTGTGGCATAAATGAGCGACCTCAATTAGTTTTTTGTCCTTAACAATTTCTCGAGATATACTTGCCCCTTATTTTCTTAGGGGGCTCCAAAACAAATATTGCGTTTTATGAAATTTTGAAATAAATTAAAATTTTTCGACTTTTGTGAATAAAAAGTTACTAACAGATTTTAATCATTTATGGCTTATTTTGTTTGCAAAAAATCAGTAGTCTAGCTGAATTTTCCAATTTGTTATGAATTTTTAAAAAACAGAAATTTAGAAATTTTGGTAAAAAAATGATTTTTTTCCAAAAAAAATGATGTTTCAAAAATGACTGCGCATATCAGATGTTGTTAGTAATTACAATAAACTAAACCGTTTTTGAGTAAAACCGTGTTCAGGTATGCACCTTAATTCACTTTTACGCAATAAATGCCATTATAGAGGTCAGTTATCCATACAAAATTGCAATTTAGTTATTGCTCAATTAATACGAAATTGTTATAAATATTGAGTTAAATTAAAATGCAACATTGTCACGAGTGTGTTTAGTGAGTAAAACCCAACTCACTAAACAACTAAAACAATGGTCCATCCATTAGGTCTGCGCAAAAACCAGATGTTTATATTGATTTTTCTTTAAAGATGTCAAAAGTTGCTTTGTTAATTGCCAATTGCTAATTGAGTTCGCTTAATTGTGTATGTGTGAACAGAAAGATAATATGCCAATAAACCGAATATTGACTCAATAAAATTGGTATTACGTATTACGCGAATATTACAGCATATATTCGCGTAATACCTCCTCCATATTCAAAATAACGGTATATCTCTAAAACAAAAGCCAAAACGGTTATAACCATTGGGTTCAGCGTACCCAAATTATCTTAAAACGCCAAGTACCCAAGTAGCTTGTCTAAAAAAAGTGTAAATTTCAAGCACAATGTAATGAAGAGGTGTCAAATCCCACGACGTTCGTTCAAAATTCACAGGTACATTTCACGAAATCATCGTATCGCCAAACTTTGATTGCAATAAGTCGACCATTGTGGTCCCGGATCAATGCCATTTATACTTTGAAACAAAAGTTATTGATCATAGTGCGTGCGGTAACGATCATTACTATCCGCAACGCGAGCTCCATCATAATTTTTGAAGGTGATATAATCAAAGCATTAACCGCACCCAACAGTTAATTTTTCTGGATTTATTGAAGCCTGTAGAGACGATGGTGATTTGGTTTCAATTAAAATGTGGAAATTTTGCTTATTAACAAAACCGGTAAGCCAAAAATGAGCCTCATCACAAAACGCAAGAAACATTTGCGTGAATCGATGCCTGATTTTTAAAAACAATTTAAATAATTTATTTGCGATGGTTAAGCGTGCATCTTTTCTTGCTGATGTGCCAGTTGTTCTGGTTATAAATGTCAAAGAGTGACCGCAGTATTACAGTTAGTTTGTAGGCAAATACTTTTGAAATTCTATCGGTCTTAGAAAAACGCCCTTTATTTTAGCTGATATCAAAAGGGCTGCTACAGGTAATGCGATCTTATGGCGCAACATTTCAATACATACATTATTTTTAACTTATTGCGTTTTAACAATCGCAATTAACTTTTTCCCTTAACCAATTTTTTAAGTAATTTCGTTTATACCAGATATATAAAAAAAAGAGTGCGAGTTTAAATGTGCGCGAGCGAGTACTCGTACCCGAATTCTTGTTTTAAGTGACTTTAATTTCTATTGAACTGTTAAAAAAAAATTGATCGTATCTGAAAAAATTTAATTTTGTTTAATTTAATATCAAAACTATAAAATGTTGTATATCTATATACATACATATGTATGTATGTATGTATGTATGTATGTATGTATGTATGTATGTATGTATGTATGTATGTATGTATGTATGTATGGCTCTGTAAGACTGGTACATTGATCTTGTGCTCGTTTTCTTTCTTTTTCGTATCCAAAATTTATTTTGGTGCCAAAAATCGTTATTTAATGACTACCAAAGTGTGATGATGCCACCATATGAGTATTTTTATACTGTTTATTTTGTATTTGTTCGTAACAATTTATTTAGGGTGAAAACATTAAATCGTTTAAATTGTTCCTCTTTAGTAGACACAGGTTGAAGCACAAGTTGCCACAAAAAAAAAAAAGAATTTGTTTTTGTAATGCGTGTATTTCTTTTACCATTTTATAGATTTTACAAGAAAATTAATTTTAGTTTGATTTTTTGTGTTGTAGTTTTTATTATATTAATCTCTTAACTTTAATCTGGTTTGTTCACAAAATAGTTGACGTTTACTACATTTATTTTCTTTTTCTTGTTCTAAAGTTATAAATTATTGATCTAAAATTCTAAACAAAATCCTTTTGGCTTCTGTTTATTTTATTATCACTTGTCCGTGTAAATCATTAAACTCACTGTTTGGGTGTCGGACTAATCTTTTTTGTTTTTAAAAAATCGGTCTATTCACTGCTCCTCTTTTCCATTCCTGTGTGTGTGTGAACCCAGATGCATGTTTGTGTTAACGTTTCATGGGATAGATTCTCTGGTTTTTGTTTATTTGGATTTCACGATTTTATATGTGATTTTTTATACCGATTTTTTTTTGTGTTTTTGTTATTGTTGTTTTGAAATGTTTTATGCATATTTTTCTAACAGAAGTGTTGAGACAAATGATTTCTTACGATTTCAGTTTGTTTTCATCGAAATGCCATAAAAAAATAATCATAAGAAGACATAAAAAATTAGTTATAAATTACTGGAACTGGAACATCTCATGTCTGTTTTAATTTTAAACGTTTGCTTTAGAAAATTTTCTAAGGAAAGTCAATGTTAAGCAAAACTTTAATAAACATTTTCCACAAATCTAGAATTTTGACTTTTCTTTGTTTTGGCATTTTAAATAAAAATTTATTCATTGCTAAAGAAAATGGCAGAAAAGGAGCAAAGTTTTACTTTAAATGACAATCATATTTCATTATTATCTGGTATTTATTATTAATTTTATTTTTTTTGCCGAAAATTCGTTTAATTTAATAGTGTTTTCATCAAACGAAATTATTTTAATATGAGGACTTCTATAACAAAATGAAATAGTTCAACTTATTTTTGGAAATAGGATATTTGGTCAGTGGTAGAGCTACTGACACAAAACATAGATGCTTTACTTAAAATACAACTGTGTCCTGTCCTGTGTTTGTACTAATTTTCACCTGGGGCCAAGCCGTCGCATTCGTATTGAATGGTGCGATAAGAACAAAAGTTAATATCGAGTCATTACCGCAAAAAAGTTTAAGCGACATAATTTTTAGTTAATTTCAAAACTATTGGTGTTTTCTTTTCTACAAAAAAATGTGCATTTTTTTAAAAAAAATGCAATTTGGTGTCTGTTTCTTAAAAATTTTGCTCCCGAAAAGTATGAGTTTTTTAATATAAAACAAGCCACGCTCTTTGAGAGCAAAATTTTTAAAAAAAAGACACCAAATTGAATTTTTTTTTTTAAAAAAAGGCACATTTTTTTGTAGAAAAGAAAACACCATAAGTTATCTTTAATGTATACATCACTTTTTTGTACGTATTTATTGACGGAAATTTATGTTGCAATAATTGTTAGTCTATTTTCGTTGACAATTATTACACGTAAAGAAAAAAACATGGTTGTGGTAAACATATTCTAAGAGCAACATATTATGATAAGATTCATGATTGTAGTCACCATATTACGATTGTTATTAAATAATATTATGACCAAATATGTTCGTAATATTACATCATAATATTTTTCCCTTAATCATATTGTTATCCTGTTAATCATAAAACGTTAAGAAGTTATAATATTACTGTCATGGTAATCATAATAAGTTAAGAAGTAATCATATTGTTGTCATGGTAACCATAATAAGTTAATAAGTAATCATATTACTGTCATGGCAATCATAATAAGTTTAGAAGTAATCATATTTTTGTCATGGTAATCATAATTAGTTTAGAAGTAATCATATTATTGTCATGGCAATCATAATAAGTTTAGAAGTAATCATATTATTGTCATGACAATCATAATAAGTTTAGAAGTAATCATATTATGATGCAAAGGGAAATGAACTGTTATACATAAATTTTTTACATCATAATATGATACAACTTTAAACATAATATTTTTATTGGAAAAAAATACTTATGATAAAATAAAAAACATAATATAGTTACTGTAATCTTTTTGTCGTAGGTCGAAATTATTTATAAATTATTTTATGGAGTTTTCATTATTTTTCTCTTAAAATAACACAAAACTTACCAGTAATGGTTAATATTTTGCACCAATATTTCACAAATTTTTCCACCACTTTAAGATTATTAAAATTTTTAAGCAAAGATATTTTATTTTGTGACACTACAACCCATTTTTAATGTTTTTTTTTATTTTTTTTAATTTCTTGTTTATTTTAATGGCTATTTTTTTGTTATTTAGCCACTCACTAACAAATAATTCGATATTTTTATGTAAAACACGACACAACTGATACAAAATTATTTTACAAATGGCGATACCAAAATATTATTAGAGTAACGATATTTTGATTGCATCTTAAACTTATTATGATAAATGTATATAAAGTTATCATGTTATGGCTATTAAATATCATGTTATGGCTGTGAGTAATATAATATGTTTTGAAAGTTATCATAATTTAGTTGTTAGAAAAATAATTATTTTTCGGTCAACAATACTCAAATTTATAATTGCGATAAACATTAATATGTTTACAGTAACTATAATATTGCTGATATTTAATAAAAATAACAATTATTTGTGTACAACAACAATATATTGTTACAATAAACACAGTGTGGTTGCCGTAACCATGCCCAACCATATTTTTTCTCTGCGTGTACTAACATAAAACGCCAAATTTGGTTGTCAATTGAAAAAAATAGAATCAAAAAGAACAAAAAATATATAAAAGCAAATTGTGTGGGAAAGAAATTAAGTTTGTGAAATGGTAGGAAATGATAATTGAAGTAAAATAATTAAAAATAAACAATGAAAAAATATTCCAAATATTCCGATCTTTATTATATGCATTTTATAATAATTTGCTTTAGCTTGAGTTCTTTTTTAATAAAAAATAAATTTTATTTTAACAAAAAAAAAAAAAAGGTTTAATAAAATTAATATTTTTATAAAAATAAAAAAAACTTAAGCATAAAAACATTTAATATATTTAAATAATAAAGTCGAATAAGAAAGAATTTATGGCCCTTTTAACGATTCACAACTCAGTTCAAGTGAGTTGTAATTTCTAAATTTATGTATCATGGTTTACAACTTTGCTACATTGCACTGAACAAAAACTAACAAAAATTACAACTGATCACAACCAGTTGTCTTAATTACAACTCAACTAAGTTGAGCAGGTATCGAGTAAACTATCGTATTTTTTTAAATACGATAGAAACTGACGTATCGAATGCTAAAATCTAAATTACGATAACTTTCATTCGATATCGAGTGTCATGATAAAAAAACATTTCGATAAATTTTGCTCAATTCCTACCACATTTTTTCGTATGCGGTGATTAAAACTCTGGTTATAAATGTTACAAAGCTTTGGCTCTTGCCGTTCTCCAAATATACAGAAATGCCATTGCATTTCCCAGTCCCCACCCACATTTTTTCGGATGTGGTGTACTGATAACCAAGATGCTTGTATCTAATATAAAAACTTTGGATCTAGCCGTTGCTTAGATATAAAAAAAAAACAAAACACAACAACAAGCAATTTGTTGGTAAAAATAAGAGGCAGTCGTTTTCTCAAATCTCACAAAAATATAAAACAAACTAGGGGATTTCGAAAAACCAATTCCAACATACGCACGGACTGATGAACATCGTTAAATCAACTTCGCTACTCATAAGGATATGTAAATATATATTTATAAGGCCAAAGATCAATATTGTAAAATTACAAACGGAGTACAAACTTGTATAAACCCTTGCTACCTGTCGGGAAAGGAATAATAAAAATCAAAATAAAGGTTCTTTTATTTATTTTTATGACACAAAAAAGTATAAAAATTGTTTTTAAATGTTTATTAAAAACAATATGTGTATATATTATTTAAAAAAAAGCTCAACAATAAGGTAAAATAAAATATTCATTATAAATTAAAATAAAGAAATCTTTTTAAATAAGCAATTTATGATTTTCGTGTGAGGCAAATTTAGATGGTATAGTCTAACTTCTGTCATTGTTGACCTGAACCATGTTTTTATTCGACGAAGGGTAGGAAATAACCTCTCGCTCGTAGCATTACTGATGAGCATTGAAATAAAAATTTGAAATATGTTTCTTAGATTTGGGTAGATATCTTCATCACAGCTTATTAAAGCATCTACAACGTTATCTGATAGATTTACATTATTTTAGATTTCCAGATTTCCAGATATTTTCAATATTTCTTGCCAATGCAACAGTTCAGCCTCGAGTTTAGAAGTTAATACTTAGGTGTTTATCTCTTTTATCAAACATAATCAGCTCATTAGCTAGTTGTGATTTTAAAAGTTTTGTATCTGTATTTGACTTGATTACACTTTGAGGTAGTAGTTTAGGTATGCTCCATAGATCTTCTAAAATAAATTCAATGAGAGGAATGTAACCTACAACTCTGTAGTAATCTTCAATCTTGGATGTGATTATTTCGTTAAAATCTTGTCTTTTCAGAACCTCGATTTGAACGCAAATAACTTTAACTTTTTCAAATAAGTTATCGATTTGAACGCAAATTACTTTAACTTGTTCAAAAATGGCTTAAAATTGTTATTCGGCTTTATTTATTTTTTCTTCAAGGCACATGATTAAAGTTTTGATAAGGCTTGATCCTTTTTGGAGATCCATATCGTGCTTTCGCTTAATGATACAAAGAGGCTGTGTTACAATAAATATTACAAATAATATATATTCCGCAAATAAATTCAAAAGTACTAAGTGAGTTCCGTAATATAACGATTTTGATGAAGTATCTCTACCTTTCCATTCAGATATTTTTTCCAATGCTTCTACAATATGATGAACACTTGTTGCAAAATTGAGTCGAGACGGTCCACAGATCTTGTCTCGCAGAACGTAGAGAGTTTGGCTCCCAAATACTTTTCGAAAATTGCGTTTCGCTTGGGGAGATTATATTAAACAATTTTGTCGTTTCTTTAACAAATGACACAACGTTTTGTATTAATGACACTTTATTGCTTTTTGAAATTGAGTTGTTTGATTTATGGGAATATCAAGGCGTTTGTTTCGCATTTGTCGCAGTTTCCATAATTTTTTAACAGCTTTATTTTCTGCTGACATCAGAGGACACACATCTGTTCCAACTCCTAGACAATGGCTTAGGTCATGACCAAAACTTTAAGAACTATTAATGATAGAGGCTTCGCATCAATTGACACATCAACGTCATTGGCAATATCCCTTGAAGGCTCTTCAAATCCGCGCTTTCGTCAAAAATTATTGAATAGAATTTTGATTCATATAAACATAACTATTACATATACTGAGGCTTATTAACAGGCTTGCCAGCTAAGCACTTTTAGTGCCAGATTTAGCATATTTTTTTCTGATTTAGCACTAAGAATTTCGAAAAAAGTGCTTAGTGCTGGTTTAGCACATTTTTATAATTATTTAGCATTTTTAGCACTTTTTTTAGATCCCAAAACCACTAAAAAAACTCACATAATCAATTCAAGTAAAGTATCAATTCTTTAAGTGTATCAAGAAAAACACATACATATTAGGCATATAACTTTTTTAAAATTTTTGCAAATAGGAAAAATGCCATAGCATTGTCGAATAGAGCATATTTTTTTTTTAAATCACATAAAAGTTTTCGCATCAAACTACAAAAAACATTGTCGGGCTTTGGAGAAGCAAATGAATGTTTTCTCAGACATTGGGACAAAAACCATCAGCTCTTCAGAAAGTTCAGCGAGGCAATCTTGTATTGGACCTTAAATGTTTAATTGGGTTGTTTTAAAATATGCCATTTCTGTTTTTAAGGTATATTTTTTAAATTTTTAAGGACACATTTTCAAGTTTTAATTCCATATTTAGTGCGCATAAAACCCATTTTTAGAGCATAATTTCGGTTTCCCTGCTTACAATAAATCGCCAAAATATTTTTGATTTCATCATATCATATTATTGACACCGAAATTTTTCTCCATGCAAATCACTATTTAATAAATATATTAAGTAATTAAGTTTTTA
The DNA here is from genome assembly GCA_949318255.1 of Pollenia labialis. NCBI lineage: Eukaryota > Metazoa > Arthropoda > Insecta > Diptera > Polleniidae > Pollenia > Pollenia labialis. Next base: position 94,294,001 of record OX439142.1, on the reverse strand, counting down.
TGTGTTTTTAATATATTTGTAGGCATTTTTGTATGTGTTTGTTGATTTTAAATACCTGCTTGCAATAAGTAAATATTTATATAAAATATGAAAATGCGTAACGCCTGTTGTCAACACATGATGATGGCGATGATGATGATCAAATTGCGAAATGAATAATAACATCAGTAATAAAAACAAACAGACAGACAGACAGACAACCCCAGTTATGACAACAACGGTTGCAAGTACTTCTTTATACAACAATATGTACTCGTACTTACTCGAAATTGCTAACACAAATTCCCATGTTCATACATACATCCTTATATGCCTTAAACTGAAATATTACGGACCATGTTGGTAATTCAGATACCCTATTTTTATTGCAAAATAACTTCCAAGAACTCTTAACAAAGCGGTTTTAGTTGGGCTGGAAATCTGAGAAGTCTTCATTCACTGTTTAACATTAAGGAATGTTTTTCCGTTACTAAGGTGGTACACTGAAAAGAAAAAGCAATATATTCGTACTCAAATCAATCAGAAGCGGTATAAATAGTATTTTATTAGATTTTACTAGATTTCGGATTATTGAAAATGAGAGAGATTTAAGTAAAACTTAGATTCAATTAATCTCAAAATGCGCTTGATTCAAGTATTATAAAGTTGATTTAGTCTAAATTCTAGCCTAAAACACTTATTCCAGAGACAGAATGAGAATATAATTATGATTGATTTACTTTTATGTACATGTAAAACTAAAAATATAAACTAAATAACAGCTTTACTCTCAAAGTGGCACTAGAATCGAAAAGTTCAATGCTTTTTTACTTGGTGCAAGAATTTTATATATATTTTAAGTAATTCCGGAATTGATTTTCGAATGTTATCCCATTTAGGATTGTTTTAAGTACGTTTTAGTGTAGAGTACGACTCGTACTTAAAGCAAGTATAAAAAAATTAATATATCCCGAGTGTTTTTCTTTCTGTGTATCCATTAGCTATTAGGACTCTTTCAAAATTTTGTAAATTATGTTACGTAATCCTAAGAAGCCTTCCTTCAAAAGCAAAATTTTACAGCTTAATTTACTACACAGAAACTGTTGTGTAAGTAAAAACATTTACGAGAAGTATAACAATTGGATGCCAGCTGAGATTAGAACCCAGGCACATCAGTTATTGGTGGTGAATTTTACTTAATTGCCCATGTCCTAATTTTTTAATTTAGTGTTAGCGAATGATTATCACATAAATTTAATAAAAATAAATCTAAAGCAAATCTTAAAATAAAATGCGCCACTTGAGATTTGAAATTGAATTTTTCAATCTCTGTTTATTTATTATGGTTTTCGCTAAAGCTAAAGTCCTATATGAACAGGTGGGTGGTACGAACTTAGTCCCAAATTATTACTTAAATTAGGGAATTAGGTCATTATGAATTTCAATAAGGTGACCATACGCACTCTTTTTTAGGGGACACCCTTCTATTTTAACTGGCTGTCATCTATAAAATTTCTGTCCTCATTTTGTAATTTTTTTTATAATCTATCATCTTTAACATCTTTATTTTTAAAAGCATGATCAATATATGTTTTTATATTTATAAATTAAAAAAAAGTTTATTCACGGAGGTCACCGGTTTTTTCTGTGAAATCGTATGGAAAATATCTGGACATGCTTGTTGTGTTCATACTCCTACTGAACTCTCATACACTTGCAGTATGAAATTTTGAATAAGTTATTGCAATGAATTTTTAAGCTTCATTATTTTTTAAAATATTTTTGCTTATTTATAAGTTAATGTTAATTGTTACACATGTTATTTTTTTTAATTTACTCTACCCTGTCTTTACACATGCAAGTAATTACTTGCAAATAGTGTATATGTAGTATCAACGAAACTTTCGAAGAAAAAGACAAACTTCTTGCAAGTTGCTTGAGTGTTTACACAGTCAGTTGTTAGTTCATTACCATGTTAAAAACATTACCATGTTATAGAAAAATAAATTTAATAATTTCTTCTGAAGCCTGATTAAAAATATTGAAAATTTGGATTATAAACTATAAATAGTTCAACAAAATTACCACAATACTAATTATTTCTTCTTTATTTAATTTTCGATCCATCTTGATGAAAAAACTATGTTTATTATATAAAATATGTGACTCCAGGGGCCTGATTCTGGCAGTCGTGATCGCGTATTTTCTCGATTCGAAAGCAATTTAATATCTAATTATTTCAGTCAATACTGAACGAATCGGAATTATTTTGTCAGTGTTGTAAAGAATTAATTTGAGTTTCATAATATAGAAAAAAATAATTTCGGTTCGTTCAGTATCGACTGAAATAAAATTGCTTTCGAATCGAGAAAGTACTCGATCACGACTGCCAGGATCAGGCCCCTGGATTGCCGTACTGGCGATATCGTAATACTACTGAGATAACATTTTGATTAACAAGTTTTTTTAAATGCTAGAAATTTACGATAAAAATAACCATTAAGATTTTCTATAAATGCACAGAAAATCCGCTATAAACATAACTTTTATTTACTAAGTATTAGTAAATGGATTCAAAAGTCATCCACGGTAGCACTGTTTCTTCATTTGTCATTTTATTTGCTGCAAGTGTCAAAAATTTACTTGCAAGCAATTCTCTTGCTAGTTGGGCGAAAGTACGAATAATTTAATAGTGTTAAAATGTGTGAGAGTATTGAGTTTTTCGAACCCCAGGTAACATATATTAATAAGTGAATGTTAGTTTGTCTGTAAAATACGTAAAACATCTTGAAGTCAAATAAATTTTTTCTTTATGTGTCTTTATTTTTTTTTTAAATCTGGTCGCCTTAATTAAACCCCCAACAAATTTTGAAATATTTCCCAAAAGAAAAATGAACTAAAACGCAATAAAAGGAAACTTATTTCACAATGATATAATTTTCCATTTTAAAAATCATTTGCTACAACATCGTCATAAGTCAAAAATCGCAATTTTATAGCACTATTGCAAAGTAAATCACGTGTATTGTGAAGTGGTCATTATGCCATGTGAAAATTTTGTAAACTCAACCGCTGAGAGAAGAATAAAAGATTCATTATGTTGTGTGTGAAATTTAATACTTTAAAGTCGCTTTCTGTAAAACAATTGTTTTTGAGGTATGACGATGTTGCACCGAATGAGCGATATGTAAAATTTAAAATCTAAATTCTTAGCTACCCCGAGGTGTGTCTACCATAGAGGAGAATATGCTTGCATCCGGCTGAAGGCCATATGTGAAGAGAAGCTGTATTTAGCGATTCGGGATTTTTAAACATGGGATTTTGAAAATCGGGCCTTTACATTTCGCGAAATGAACCCCAAACGTTAAAAATTTATTATCAATATTTGATATGTTAAATGCAATTTGAATAATAAGGCCGTAAAAATATTAATTGGATTTTATTTCATTTATAAACTTTGGCGACTTATTTCATTATAAAACAATCCCCAATCGCAAAATCAAAAATTATTTTTTAAAACATAAACAAACTCCCTTCAAGTCGTTGTTGTTATTCTCTGTGTAAAAATTTGTTTGTTTTTGCATTCGGAACATAGTTCAATGGGGACTTAGTTCGTTTCACTGAATTAAGGCTCAATTAGCTGGGAGTAACTGTAGCTAAACCTTACAGTAAAAAAGTTAGACCAATCTATTTCTAAATGATTGTGGCGTAACATCTTACTGCTGCTGTACTATAATGTTGTGGGCACCGATTAGGCTTGAAAAATAATTGGTTCAAGAAATTATTGCAAATTTTGTATAGGGGATTTTAGAATCGCTTTCTATGCTCGCAAATTGTCTTGCATTTTTTTTAATGTGTCTGTTGCAATGTTAATGTATTGAAGGAACATCATAATTTGCACAAGATAAACACTGGCATACACACAAAAAGTACATATTAATTTATGTGTAAGTAAATGTTTGTGCTTGTATGTTGTATTTGTAAATACAACATCCACCATCACTAAATACAATACAACATCAACAACAGCCATACATATGCATACATTTTAAATTTACATACTGTTGCACATACAAAATATTTTACCCATTCAAACATACTGCGCACAATGTCTACACGAATTTGTGTGTGCTCTTGTGCGTAGTACTGCTTATATTCGATGGATCTATATGCCGCAGACCATTTTTGCATATTTATTTCGCTATTAATTAAATTACATCGTGCAAATTGCATGCTTAAGGATGCCAAAGGATATAAAATACTCATGTGTTGCGTTGAACACAAGTGAGTGTGTGTGCTACAATGTACAAGAGAAACAGATGGATGCGAATATCATTGTCATCATGGCAAAATGGGAAAAGATGACTTTTCCATAAAATTCCATTTAAGCATATGACAATAAAGTAAAATGAACTATGTACATATTTTGTGTACATGTGTAAATCTTATATATAAATGTATTTATGTGCATATATAATGAGTGTTTGTTATATCCCGGTAGCATTGAAGCGCTATATCACAACAATCTTGACCATATCTTAAGCCTTCTTTCATATTTGTAACACTGCACAGTAACGCTGAGCTAAAATAAGGAAGCAGGACCAGCGACACCAGGGTAATGCTTCCAAGGGCACACCTCCACTCCATTGTGAATTTCTTCAATATAGAGGAAGAAGAAAGAAAAATTTAAAGAAGTAAAGAAATGACAGATGGGTTTAAGATAGTTAGTACACAATAGAAAAAACAAAACTACCCCTACAGTACCCAGATCAGAAATAACCGTCCTATTTCCCTGACGAACCCCAGTTGCTCGCCTAGATTCCATCCCACGATACACCCCAGTTCGTCGTGAAATCTATCTTCAAGCCATTTCTGCCTGAGACCCTGCATCCTAGGACAGTGGGACAGTACTTGCTCAATCATCTCGAAATTCTCAGAATCCTCGCATAACCTGCACCCACTAACTCGTAAAACCCTAATAAAACAAAGAAGCGTCAAGAACCCTAAAAGGGTCCTGAGACCACTCCCTTCCAATCCTAATAGAACGTAAATTTTATCCGCAGGCCCCCTACCATGCGACCCAGCATCACCGCCCAAAGATTTTTTTATATGAAAATCTTCGAATAAATGGAAAGCTCTTCTCCACAAGCTGCATTAACCGGCAGAGCTGAGAATGAATCATTCTTTTTTGATAATAATTGGTTATGAATTAGCTAAATTTTGAATTAATTCTTTTCCCAGCAACCAAGAATTAAATAGAATGAAATTTTAATTAATTAAAACGAATTAGACAAAAATGAATTTCAATTCGTTTCCAATTCAAATGAATTTGTTAAGTGAATTTCAATTCATTTTACAGATTCATTTGAATTGAATTGATTTTGAATTCATTCAAAAGAATTAGAAAAATAATTTGCAATTCAAATGAATGAAATCAAAAATAAGTTGCAATCAATCAAATTCAACAGCAGATCTAGGAGGAATTACTAAAAATTACTAATTTTATTGCAATTGTAGTAAAAGTAGTAAGAATTTCGAGTAACCGAACACAGCTTTGACAGCTTAAAAATGTTGTTGGGAGTCAAATATGGTAAACACACTTTTAATAATAACCCTCATCGCGGTTGGCGAATTTAAAATACGCTTGCGACTGTTTGGTTATAGATTAAAGGAAATAAGTTCACGATCCCTTTAATCTTTTACCAAACAGTCGCAGGCGTTTTTTAAATTCGCCAATCAAGATTTGATAAAAATAAAAATTTAAGTTTCCATTCTTTCTTCTGAATTAGCAAATTTTTAATTAATTATTTTCACACAAAAAAAAAACAATTGAATGAAATTTGAGTGAATTCAAATGAATTGCAATTCACTTTTACAAATTCATTTGAATTGGAAACGAATTGCAATTTATTTGACAAATTCATTTGAATTAAAAATGAATTGCAATTCATTTGAATTCACTCAAATTTCATTCAATTGGTTTTTTTTTGTGTGAAAATAATTAATTAAAAATTTGCTAATTCAGTGCATGAATGATTCGCGAATTAAAACAAAAATGAAGGATTCAATTACAGCTCTGACTGTATTATTAGCATTTTTATCTTTAACGTTTGAACAAGTAAAAAAAAAACTAAAAATATTTTTTAAATGAGATTTACTAGACTTCGAATTGGACCACAGCGGTTATACGCAAAATTAAAAACAAGGTATTTTAACGCATTATTTTATCTTTGTTTTCAAGATTTTTATTACTTCTGTGTAACATCAATTGTCATTCACACTAACAGGGATATGTTGAAAATCTGTTCTTCGTTTGCAAACACCAAAACTGCAGGGATTGCACTTTTGTGGGTATGCATTTGTGTGATGATGTTGTAAATTTAGTTGTTAATTCTATTAAATGCTTTTTGGTAATTTAAGGGGAGACAATTTTCAATTTTAGATTTCCTTAATGGTATTTGACAACCGATAAGAAAACAAGTGTTGTCAATTGCTTTATTTTCAGACAAAAATGTAACTAAAGTTTTTTAAAAGTTGAATGAAATTGTAACAAAATGTTCCAACAAATTCAAATAAATACGTAATATTGTTCTGGGCAAAATTTTCAAACGGTTTCTTTTTTTAACATGTGTGTGGTCGCGAAAAAAAATTGTTGCTCTATTATGAACACCAGTGCAAATGTTGCTGCCCATTGTGAACGAAGCTTGAAACAAGACAATCGCTTCTACGCACCGAAACGACTCGGAGGTCAACGAACGACGACAAAGGATTGTTAACTCGGCAACACCTGAATTTCAGGTCCCGTTGCTACAACCAAATTTTAAATTTCCTTAAGTTTGCCCGTTCACAAATCCACAGACATAAGAGTTGTTGTGGCTAAAGATATGTGGTATAATCTATAAGGGCTTCAAAAGAAACAGAAGTTTTGTGAGTTCAAGTGGAAATACAAATTGTCCCTTTCACTGCCGCTAAAGAACGATGTTCGAGTTGAAAGCTGCATTTGAAATTTGTTTCGAAACACTCACAACCATCAACAGTTATTACTTTTTATTAGAAATTAAATGTAGTTACTTTTCATGTGCATTGCTTTCAAACATTGTCAACACTGTTTTCCACATACATTAATATAAAAGTGTTTGTTATACAGTGTGTTTGCTTAAGCTGGTTAAATGCAAATTCTATTTCAAAAGGATTAAAATGATTTCTATGTACATACCAGTATCTGTAAACATGTGTGTGAGTAAAGCTCTTATTACTTTAGTTAAAGCCATCCAAAAAAGGGGGAAGGACTATAAAACGAAAACACGAACTCATACCATTGGTATGTGTGCAATTACATGAGCATGCATATATTTTACAGCAGCATGAGTGTATGCAAAGGATTGTTTACTTATTGATTGGTACGTTAAAACAAATGACGTTATAACAAAATTCCTGTGGTCACATCAATATCAATTTGCATAGAAATATTCAAAAGATAATATTAAGAGATGAGATGAAGTAGGTGGATTAAAAAGGACTTAGAAAAGTTCCGCGCTAACAGTTTTTTGTGACAAAAAGTATATTTTCGGTTAAAGAGCGATTTTGGGTGAAAAAACGAAATTGTGGGTGAAGGAATTTATTTTTAATAAAAACAAATAAGAGCGCTATATTCGGCTTTTCCAAATCTTTAATACCCAACATTAAATCAGGGTATTGTGAACGATCGATTTAGATTTTTTAACGTTTAATAAAGTTTCTTAAAAACAAGTAAGAGTGCTACAGAATACACCCACTTTACTACAGAATACAGTTCTTTAAATATAAATAATTCAACTTTGTGCCACGCGCACTTGTCCAGTCCCGCCCACCACGATGCTTCTACATAATTTGGAACCTTTGGCTCCCGCCGTTGTTCAGATATACATAAAAATAAAATAATAAAACAAAACTATAACAACACAGTCCCCATTACATCTGGAGGCTTCGGCAAACCCATTTCAACGGACAGACATACGGACATCATTAAATCAAATTCGCTACTTATAAAGACCCAGAATATATATACTTTATAGGGTCTAAAATTTTTACGAAAATGGGCAAAATATCAAAAACAAGTGTCGAAAATCGGGAGAATTGAGCGCAAATTCGAGCAAACCGGGTCTGTAGGAAATGTGAAAACACCTGCGCATGCGCGTCAAGTTCGTTCTGCGTAATCTGGCCGTACTTCTTCGAAAATTAGGTTGGCCAAGCAATTACCGTGAATGATGTGTACGTCAGTAATTTCAAGAGCTAAAGGATGAGATAATTCGGCACATTGACGACATTGAACCTTAATTATGTCTCATAATCATTGAAAATATGGACCATCGGATAGAGGTACGCCACCGATGGAAGCCGGTGCGAGCATTTGCGATTTAAGCTCCAAGAGAAAAAGTACCAAAAGACCTCTTCTTAGCTTTTAGGATTTAGGCATTATGGAATATTTAAATGCAACTGTTGGAATTATTTTACTGACATCCGATAATGCAAAACTCTATAATTTTTTAAAGGTTCTTTTCAACCAGCCCATTAAATTCTATTCTACTGTTTGTTATACTCTATAGAAGTGCTGTCGTTTGAATTTAATTTGAATCTTATGTAATACTACTCGTACAAAAAAAAAAAAAAAAAAAACTACAAAATTGTTGAGGTTTGCAAACAAATTTCAATTTTCAACTACAACAATTTTTTTGTAAATTTAATTAAAAATTTCTAATTTGTTCAAATTTGTACTCTTTCTTGTCTGTTTAGTTTTTGGGAAAAGTAAGAAAACATTTTGTTTAAAAATTCATTTCTTTACACCGACATTATAGCATATAAGAAAAACTTAAAGTTATTTCCAAAATAAATCCATGTGTTTTTGTTTAGGAAGCAATAAATTTTTATGTCACTTTTGTGATCATCACTTGGATCAATTGTTGGAAAATGCACATTTCCCTTTCTGTCTGTTGCGTTTTCATCGATTTTATTAAAAAAAAAACTATTTTACTTTACTTGCAAGCTTTTAAAATAATATTGGTCTATGTAAACAACGACATATACACACAAACAGCAACTTTAGCACTTCTAATGCACATTTGCGGGCACGTTTAGTAAGCAGCTCCCATTAAGGAACGATAACAAACCACAGATGTTAAGTGTTTGCCAAGTACTTTTTCATCTACCTCCTTCACAGCACTGCACCACTCTCTATAGTGATCATTCACCGGGTAGTGTCTTTGAAAGTCAGCCATTGCGAGAGTCGTCGTGTATTTGTTTGTTTATCAAACATTAAGAACTTTAAAAATAATCAAACAATGAAATGAAAGCACGGCAAAGAAAGAATAATGATCACCATCCGCTTGTGGCTGGATCACTACTTCATTCGCTTTATACTTTCTCCAGAAAGGGGTGGTAGTGGGTGGGTGTCTTTGAAAATTGAATGATTATGCTGCCATGTTGTTCATTCCTTTTGTTGATAAATTATTGTTCAATTGATTTCTTGGTGTTCCAAAATATTTTTTTTTCATTTGTTCATTTAATTGTTTTTTCTTTGAGCGATCGGCTCTTAATCTGTGTTGCAACTTCCCCTGATTGCTGCAGAACATTAAAAGTTTATTTTGGGCAATTAAAAATTCATTGTTTTTTCTACAAATTTTTCAAAACTTAACATTTGTAATTTGTCATTTCCGTTACGTGTAGATAAATATGTTTGATATCTTGCGGTTTTGACAAAAGAAATTTTAAAAATTAAGAATAATAGAAACTGGGAATTATTTCCTTTCGAAGGTTACTTTATATTATATTCAACATTTTTTTATTTTTCGAATTTATTCTATAAACTAAATTTTAATTATGTATTTTACAAAGCTTTTTTGTAATATTCCTAATCCTTCAATATTTCAGAAATTACTTTTTTATACAATAAAAAAATGTTGAATATAATTAAGAATAATATTGAAATAGGCTAATCATACTATTTTCAATTGCAAAATAAATTAACTAATAATAATTTAAAAAAAAATAATAAAAAATGTATTCAATGTTTGCTATTTTAAGATAAAAAAAATTATTTCGTTGTTAAAAACATTAGCGATTTTTGGTAAACAAACTCCCATGTTCTGGTGAAATTGAAAGCGATCAACATTGGTTTTTCTTAAATAACCGTGACTTTTCCTGATTTTTGTGACAAAAATCACAGTTTTTGTTAAAAAACATTTAGTTTAACATTTTTCGAATCAAATGAGCTTTAGTTCATTGTAATCGGTGAACAATTTTTATTAACAATTTACTGAGAAAACTGAATTGATAAAAATCGTGATTTCCACACAAAAAAAAAACATATTTTAATATGTGTGTGTTTGATGCTCTTCTATTATTAGTTATTATTAATAGACGTTTTTACCTACACTTAATTGTGAATAAAAGCGAAAAGCGTTCATCGATTTATGCTCTATATCTCATTTTGTTCAATAGGTTATGTAATTTAGATGCTTGCTTTCCCCCAACAATGGTCGAATGTCATACAAGTTGGAAGAATGTTTACACAGTCAAGTTCCTTATAAATCAGAGTTACCAAGTGCGAAACAGAGCTTAATTTCTAAATAACAATTTGGCATTAACAATTATTATTACTTTTTCAAATTAGATTGATGTATAAACATTAAATTAATTGTCTACTTAATGCATGCATATATGCAAAAAAATCAAGAAATATTTTTAAATATACTTTAAAAAAGTTATATCTTTAATTATTATTTCCGAAATCAAGTAAATTTGGCAACACTGTTTATGTTTTCGACATTAATTTGCTGCAAGTCTCAAAAAATCCCTGTCTTCAGAAATTTCTTGCAAGTTGTCTGCAAGTACGAAAAATGTGATGGTGTTAGTAAAAAATGTGAGTGTATTGAGTTTTTCGAACTTGCACTTGCATGTGTAAAGGCCAGGTTAATGAAGAGTATAGTTATGATATCTTGAACTTTAAATTGTTGGAAAAAAGTCAAAAATACAATTAGTTCCTGTAACTTAAAAATTCGAACTGATGGAGAAAAACGGAGATTAGATTTGAAATCAGTGACCTCAAATTAGTAAAAAATTGTATCAAACTTCCAATCAACACAAAAAAGGAAAATTTTGTTCCCTTGTGTTATACAACGAAAACGATGATAATGATGACAAGTTATTTATAAATGAAAATGTTTTGTAAAAGTGTTTTCTTTAATTTTTGGTAAAAAACGATTTTTAATGAAAACAGTGTTCATTATTAAAAAAAGTCGTTGACAAAAGTTTTTTATGGGTAAAAATGGATTTTTGGCCAAAAACTATGTTCTTATTTTATTGTAAAAAAACACTTTTTTGGTAAAAAAAACCAATATTTTGGGTGAAAATTGTGTTAAAAAGTTTTCATATGTTTTTTTTATTATAGACAATTAAAAACAGCTTTATTGTGAAAAATGTAATTTTTGTTAGGAAAATACGACTTGTTTTTAATGAAAAGTGTATACCCACTTTAAAAGCCAGAGCATCAGCAAACTTATTAATTTATTCAATTTCTACTTAGCAAAATCGTGGCAGATCCATTTTTATCCCACCTGTAACTTTTTTGGTCTTGTATAGCCAAACAATCAGGATTTTATCAAAGTTTTTCTTGGGATTCAAAATTAATTAACAAGGTTTCTTTCAAATGTGCTAAATTTCCATTTCATACTATTAAGAAACTGAGATTTATTGTTGAAGGGATAAGCTATTCCTATGCGCATTTCACTGGTTGCTTAGGCCAGATCGTCAGGAAACTTCATCCAAAGATTTTAGAAAAGCTAAAGATATTATACAAATAAAACTGTTAGGCGAATAAGAATTATAAACCTCAGTTTTTCTTGTAACAATATCAAAGCTTAAACAAAATCAACTACAATTGGTTGATTATTTGTCAACTCTAAATGTAGTTGTAAGTAAGGATTTTAGTTAATGAGGCCTTTATATAAATGCCGATCGAAATGATTTCAACTTCGTAGTTACAACTCCGATTGAATCTTCTTTAGCTTCTTTAAATATTACTTCAATTTTTTGCAGCAAAATATGGAATCACTTACTGGAATAACTTTTACTTTTGATCGGAATTGATTTCTGTTTTAGTATTTTAGAGTAATTAAATTTTATTTAATAAAAAACGGTTTCGTTCAAAAACTTGTGGATAAGACTCCTTGGATGTATGCCGTAATTTAAGATGGCTCAATGAAAATATAAAGCTTTATAAATCCTATGCTTTGCTGTTGAATGGGTTACTTAATTAAATCAAACCAAATCGAAATATTAAAGAAAATTAAATCTTGCTAAAATTATGGCCATAAACAGCTGTGTTTTCAAAATCGTGAGAATGTTGATTTCATGAAATACAACTTTAAATTAGTTTCTAAAAAATCTCACATCTTCTCATATTTATAAAAGTACATAAAAACTTATTTATCTAATCATTGTAATATCTCATTTTTTTTACAAACAAGTGTCTCTTGGTTTAAATTTTTGAAACACAATTGAAATTGTCAATTTTTTGGAACCCTTTTTTTATTTAAATTAACATAAGCAGGCATAATAACGCAACTGAAATTGTAACTTCCTCTGCCACTCAAACATGTCACTTTACAAAAATCATCTTCATCATCATTATCATAATCATGATTATCCTTGTCATTTTCAGGCTTTCCTTTTTTTTCAAATACTCTTTTTTTAAAAGACACTTTCAAGTGTTGCCACATGAAAATTGAAATAAAAAAAATTAAAAAATGTTTAACGGTTTATAAAATATTTAAATAACAAAATAGATTCTTTAGACTCTCTAAAGAAGAAGCAGATTAGACAAGCTATAAAGATACAAAATATAATCTCATAAATACATTTTAAATTAAATAGATCCCCAGAGTGTGTAAAAGGAAAATATGAACAAAAAAAAAAAAAAAAAATATAAAAGAACTCAATTGAAAATGTCTCATATGACATAAAGGATAATTTGATGAGCCTTGTTACGCACACACACAGTCATACGCAGTCATATATATGCATACAAAATTTAAAAGTATTTTGTAGATTTGAAGGACCTTTTTTGTGCGTTGTTTCTGGCGTAACCCCTTCTTTTAATGTTAGCAATTGTCATTTTGTTTTAGATGTTTCTCTTGCTTTTTGCGGTAAAACACTACTTTGCGGTATCGTCATTTTGAAAATTTAAAATTGAAATGTTTTATACCCTGTTTTAAATATTAACCGCTCACATATCGCAAAAATATATTCATTTTGCTGTCTACTTTCTATCGGTTTCGTTGTGGTTCTTTTTTTTTGCCACAAACATTTTTTTTGTTTTCCTTATTCTAGAAATTTTGCCTTTTAGATTCTGTGTGGTTGCGTGAAAAATTGGATTATAAAATTCAATGTGAAAACAGTTTGTGGCATTGTTGAAATGCAGTGTTGTTTTGTCGTAGAAATATCTCCTTTATTCACGACTCTCTACTCTTATTGTATGTGCTGTTTCTATATTGACTTTTTAATAATTCAAGGCTTGTTTGATACCCTACACTACCATTGAGAAATGGGTTTTATGAACTTTTTTTTCCAAGAATTAATAAAAAAAAATGTTTTAAAATTCTCATTCTATTTTTTGATGCAAAGAAAACACATTTTATTTATATGGTAACATTTTTTTAAAAACCATACCATCCTCGGATATGGTATAGGATATTTTATGGTCGGCCTGGTCCGACTAAAGTTTGTTATTTAATTTTTATTCCTTCCCATTCCTTAAACACATTGTTTTTATTTAGAAAAGTAAAATAAAAAGTAAAAAATATCTATTCAAAAGTGACTTTTTGACAGTTCGTTGTTAGACAGCCGGTAAGAAATGTCAAAGATTCTTTGATCATCTTTTAACATAAACGCAATATAATTTAAATTTTGACAGTAATTTTGTGTTGTATTTGTCATGGTATGACAATCATCATTGAATTATTTTTTAATAAAAACTGTATTATTATAATTTGTTCTAGGAATTTAAGTTTTGTGTTTTAAAGAGTGTTGATAAATTTTGATTTCATTTCAATATGGACTTCTTAGAAAACTGTTACTAACATTTGCATACTTAATGCATAAAACAAATGTATATTTTGAAATATGGGCAGTTCCAGCGAAAAGTCTACTTTTTGTAACGTAATGCCAGAAGTAATTTAAATTGTTTCTCAAAAAATTTTATATGTTTAGTTAACTTTTTTATATTTTGGTGTAAAGTGTACATTAAGTAACAAAAGGGGTAACGGTTGAACAACATGATCCTAAAATACAACCTTATTTGCATTCTGGCGTTACATTAAAAAAAAGTAGACTTTTCGCTGAAAATGCCCATATGAACCTTAAAACGAGCAAAGACTTTTAAGTTTGATAGCTTGAAAAATAAATCTATATTAGTCCAAAGTTTACTAAAAAATCTTTTATACAAAACGTCTTGCTCAATTCGCTGTCTTATTCAGTTTTTACAAGTCAAAATCCACTTCCGTTTAATATTTTAGACATATTGTTGTACAAATATCACGACACGTCAAAATGGAAATGCCCATATGTCCTTATCAGTGTTGCCAGTGAAATTTCAAAAAAGATACATTTAAGTTTCCAAAAAGATACACTTTTTCCCAAAAAGATACATTTTAAAAATATTGAAAATGCATTTTTAACGTTTAACATAGCATTTTAATATCATATTTCATGAATATTGTAATGAAAATGATCAGGTATAGTCTAGGTTTCGACTCGAATTGCAAACAAAAAATTTCTTGAATTTGCAAACCGCAGCATGAATGCAAAATCTAATATTTTTTAAAAATCGTGAAAGCTGTAAAGAATAAAAGGAAAAATCGCTTCTTTCGCGAACATTGCTAAAATTGCAAACTTTTAAACAAACACTTAAATTTATTTGAAATCGTTAATGCGTTAAAAAATTCCAAAAAAACGAAATTTCGCGAAAATTTTTAATATTTCAAACAAGCCATAAAATTGATTAAAAGTCCCAAAAACAATCAGGAATGGCTACTTTTTATTATAAATCGTAAAAGCTGTAAAGTATCAGAAAACTTACAGGCACAAATCGCTTTTATCGCAAACATAGCTAAAATTCGGTATGTAATTTTTTTAAAATACAGTAAGTCTGGATTCACACTATGAAAGTTTTCTTTTAGAAAGTGTTAGTTTCAGTGTTGCCAGTGAAATTTCGAAAAAGATGCATTTAAGTTTCCAAAAAGATACACTTTTTTCCAAAAAAATACATTTTGAGTAAAATTTGAAAATCCAATTTTAACGTTTATCATTTATTTACATAACATTTTTTTCATATTGTAAATAAAAATACAGTAAGCAAACTTAAAAATTAATTATGTGTAACTATCTTTGGATGTTATCAAAACAAATTCATTTTTGTAAAAATTAGTGTACGAGTTAAGGCGTTTATATAAAAAAGTTCATATAAATTTTCTGAAAAAAAAGATATCCATATACCATTAATAAAGCTATTATTGTATAAGTATTGAGTCGGTTACGATGATCAGTCTTAATACGTTTTAGTTGGCTAAACATTCTCTTCGCACATGAATTCGAAAATGGAAGTACAAATGTTAAACAAACTACTTTTTTCAAATTTTTAAGCATCGGCTCATTAGTCCTAATCCATGTTATGAAACATTTGCTGCAGAAACTTTCTTCAATTCTCTTTTGAAAATGCATTCGTGTCCATGCAATAAAACTTTTGTTTTGCAGCATTATATCACTTTGTATACCTTTTCTCTTGTTGTCAATAACAAACTCACAAAAACTGCTTGTACATGAAACAAAGAACACTTCTCCATTCGTCTTTCCCCTTTCATCATCAAACTCAAATGTTTCGCAGCAAATGTTTCATAATATAGACAAGGACTTAACAACATTTTTTAAATAAAACACGGTTCCCAATAGTCAGCGGTCATGTTTGTGTTAACCAAAGCTTAATATTTTATTTCTGTACATTTTGCGTACAGATTCAAAAGATACGAAAAATGTCAGGATTATACATGGTACCTGAAGTCATCAAAAGATACGAAAAATGTATCTTTCGTATCCTAATGGCAACACTGGTCATTATCTACTGTTTTCACGTCACAAGTTATTGAACGTGTAGTAAAATTTGTATGAAAAACACGCAAAAAACTGAAAATAAATAGCATTCTCTTTTCCCTTCTCTCCTAAAAGTTCATGACTTGTCGAGTCAAACTTGACGTGTGTGAACCGGTACTTTAAATGTGAAATGTTATTGTTTGCATTTGTGTGCAACTGAGCAAATATGTACTTCTAATTTTGCTCATGGTTTTTTTTAGTGCAAACGAAGTAAAATAGAGCAAATTGCAAATACGTACAGTTCGTTGGTGTGTTGTGCAAATGTTTGTATTTTTGCACGCATTTGCATCGTTTGCACACTTTGCACTACCCATCGTGATTTCCCTTAAAAAAAACATGCTTTTGCTTTTAAATTCATACCCTACTTATGTTTAACGATCACTAAATACTGTCTTAACTTAACCAGTATTAGGGTTTTTGACTATTCTAACATAAAGTTGAATTTGTCTGCTTTTCTTTTTAAAACGAATATTATAAAACTTAAAGCTTTGTTTTTGAATATAAAGCGCAACAAAGTATAATTCATTTTATTATTTCCTCTTTTTTCTACAAACATTTTCAGCAACAATCACCTGTCTACACCTACACGGCCCCCTGCATACTTTTTTTCAAATCAAAAATTTTACGATCATTAATACATATCTCAACTGTTCATAACTCAATAATCACGTACCTTGAATACGTACATGGATACAAATGAACTTTTTTATACATAAATAAATTGTTAATGTTGATGTAAAGAAATCTTTAAAGACAGTGTATAGTGCCAATAATTTTAAACATACAAAGATTTTTATTTCTTGAATTAAAACATTTTGCAAAGGAATCATTATATAAAAATACAGGGTAGCCAACTAAAAGAAACAAAGGGTTTTAAATAGTCTATAAAATCATCTTCAAATATGATATTCTTCCATATCTGTTTATTTTTGTAAAGCAAACTTTGGAAATGAACCAACGAACCAGCAACGCCTTCATTTTTCATTAATGGAAATATTCTAAAGAAAATAATAACATTATACTGATCTTTTCATGATTTAATTGCTCCCGATGTTTTTTCCCTACTCAAATCAATCTGAAGCGGTATTAATAGTATGGTGAGTACGGATTTTCTTGAATAAAGTACAGAAAGATTGATTCAAGTAAAATACTTAACTTATCCATGTTCAATCCTGAATTCGTATTTGAAATAATCCGAAAATAGATTTTTTAAGTAAAACTAAGATTGAACCAATCTCAAAATGTGCTTGATTCAAGTATTATGAAGTTGATTCAATACCGAATTCGTACTTGAAATAAACCAAAAGTGAGATTAGAAGGAGCATTTTATTATGATTGATTTACTTACCCGTTTTATACCTTACAGAATTTCAATTATAAAACACCTGCATAAGTCCCGATATAGTTTTTACTTTATAAACTTAATGTACAGATATAACTGAAAATATAAACTAAATGAGAACTCTTGCTTTCAATTTTACTTTTTAAACATGAAAATAATGTGTTTTCGTCTTGTTCTGTGGTTTTTGTTGTTTCTACACAACGAGCATATTGTTTTTAACTACTTGTGTGGTGTTGTTGTAGTGTCTACAAATTTGGTAAGTTAAGTAAGATTAGAACGCTCACTTTGTAATTTTACTCTCAGAGTGGCACTACCAACGAAAAGTTCAATTTTTTTTTTACTTGATTTAAGAATGTCGTACTTATTTAAGCAATTCCGGGATTGATTTTCGAATGTTATCCAATTTAGGATTGTTGTAAGTACGTTTTAGTGTTATTCGTGCATGAATTTTTGAGTACACTTCGTACTTAAAGTAGGTCCTAATTCATATTATACGATTTTTGTCGTTGCGATTATTGTCGTTTTCTCTTTGAAGTCGGTCTGATGTTTTTATTGTACGATTTTTTTTTTGCAACCGAACTTCAATACATATTTCAAATGAGAGAACAATGAGAGAACGAATGAGCGAACAAAATGAATCGAAGAGTATACTTGCTTGTGTACCCCTCTTTATTCCTCTCACCCCTCGTCCATAATGTAAGAATCGCAACGACAAAAGTCGTATAATGTGAATGGGCACTAAGGAAGCCCTTTAATTTATGCTAAAATTTCCGACCCCTACTTTGCGCACAAGTTATACATGTACAGCCAGACAGAAAGTGATTCTGATTCGATCAGCACATGCGCATTATACCTTCTACACTCTTGTGGCGTGGGTATAAACATTCGAGAAAAACTGTGGGAAAAAACTCTGGAGATCTAGAAAAGATGGAAAGCGTCTTCGAAGGACCGCGAATGGGCGGCACTTGTGTGACGTAATTAACTGCGTCTTAGCCAGCTAAATTCACGATTTATAAAAAAATGTTCTTAAGAAGTAAATAAATTGCATTTGTAAATAAGAAGACTATAGAGCATTTAAAACCACCTCGTTTCTTTTACTCCACCCTGTATATTTCATATAAAGATCGTTCCTGTATTCAAAGTGCATATTTCATGCAACACCTACGCCAACCGACAACCTTTTCCAGCCGACAATTTGAATGAAATGCAACAGAGTAAACTTAACCATATTGATGAGGAGGATGGTGGTGGTTCCATCGGATGGGTTTGAATATAAATATTTCTTAAAGCCTTAATTCATATTCATCCTAATATGAGTTTATTTTTGAGTTGGAAACCGTGTGTAGATTTACGGGCATTATTATTCGATTGTTTGATGTTAATGTTATTTGCTTTTTTCTTGAAGTCTTCAAATTTGTTAAAGCCATTTGCATTAAAGTGTTAAAAGGTTAATAAGTTAACAAACATTTTAAAATGCTACTGCAACTGTTTTTCTTTTATTTTGTATATTTTTTTTTTCTTATTTTCGGATTATTTTTGTTTGCCTCATTTTGTCGTTTTGTTAAAAAAGGTGAAAAGGTTTGTATTATGTAAAATGTAAATAATTTTCTACCGAAGATTACTAAATGAAAATCTAAATCAATAGTTATTGTGGTAAATTAAAGATAATCGAAAAAGTCTAGTTGCGCTGTGCTAAAACGGGCAAAACTTGTGTCAAGTGTTTTTAGGAGGATTCACCAATTTGTTTTGAATAAAAATTTTTAAACGTGAAAATACTTTGAAGCAAATGGGTGAATACGCCTTTAGTACAGACTGTCTATAGTTTTAACTTTAACTAATATATCTATTATATCACTATGTCTATCCGTCGGTCTGGTGGTTGTCGGTTTAATTAATTCACGATTATTACCAGGGGAACCAAAAATATGCAATTGCATGTTTTTCCTTGTGCGACCAATGAAGGAAGAAACAATACATTTATCCATTTTAGAGCTTTTTATGAATTTTGGCATCGTTTTGTTAGAGCATAATCTTGCATATTTTACCGTTTGTTTGAAAGAGCCTTTTTGCAGCATTTTTCAAGTTTACAGCGCATATTTTGCCTTTTTAAGCATATTTTAATGCATATTAAATTTTTGAAATCAAGAGCTTTCGCAGATAATAAAAAATATTTTTTTTTTGCTAAATTTTGGCTTTTCTGTTTTAAATATTTATCTCTATACCCAACGTGCTGCTTCAATTTCGCCATCTAAATTTAATTTTTACTCGAAAATTGGAACACAAAGCAGGTTTTCGTTAAAGACACATGTTATTTTTAACTTTAAAATTTGATATATAAAAAAAAAAATTAAGGAAAAGGAATTATAAACGTTTTTATAAACGCGATAATACATAGAAATCTTTAAGTATATCAACTAAGAATGACTTTTTAAAGTGATAATACGATGTCTCTCCGTCCGTCTGGCTAGTTGTCTGTCTATGTTAACCTTGTGCGCAAAGTGCAATTGGAATCTTGTAGATAATTTTATTAAATTTGGTAAATACAATTGTACTAAGGACCAAATCTATGTAAATAGTGAGAATCGGTCTACAATTTCACATAAAAACTTCTTTCCAAATAAACCATTTAATTATGTTGGTATATAGATAAAGTTCGCCCCAAAAATATTTTACTACTAAATTAAATTCTTTTAGAATCGGTTTACATTTCCTCCCATATAAAAATAGCCTTAACTTCCTTTTAAATGTTAACATTAATAAACCTTGGCAAGCTTCAGTAAAAATCATATGGATCTAGATAATATTCGTCACAAATAACTCGTATATGAATTTAAACTTGATAACATAACTTTGTTTTTGTGAGCCCATGGCTGCCCAGTAGGGTTAAATCTCGAAAATTCATCTGCAATTACTATGGTGTATGGGCTTTACCGATTACAACTTTAGTATTGTGTTTTTTAAAGGCAAATGTTATTAAATGGTTGACTATTTTGTTTTCAAATTAACAATTTTTTGAATGTTTTGGGGCATATTTTTAACAATTTTCATTGCATATTGAATGCGCATAAAACTTGTTTTTTATAGCATATTTCTGGTTTCCCTAATTATTACTATCAATCAAAGTTTTTAATAAATCTAAACTTTAAATGACAAACAATTTTGTGATTTATTTTAGAATCTTTACAGAAATGAAACATTACGATGTTATATTTTTCTAAAGTTATTTCATTATAAAAACAACTTTATAGTCGACAAAAACCAATTTACGCCTCTTTAACTCGTTAACTTGGCTAACAAATAAGATCCGTTGTTGTAAGCCAACATTCAAGCACTCACTCACTTACTTACAAAATAGGCATTAACACAACCGGGTAAGGAAACAAAAAAACAAAAACGCTAAACACTGATTCTTAATACAAATGACATGATGCCAAAATGCACAACAAAAACTAATTAGCATTGTCTGGGGAACAAAAGCGACGATGACGACGAATGGTTAAATGAATGAACTGAAAATGAATGAGCAAATGACAACAACAGCAGCAATCAGCCAGCCAGCCAGCAACCAGCAACAGCAACATCGACAGCCCAACATCAAGTTGAAGAAAGGGTTGCAATAAAGTTAGTTGTACATGTATATAAACAAATGGTTGGTTGGATGCCTGGATGCATGGTTGACTCTCTAAACACTCGACAATAAAATAACAAACAAAAAAATATTTAATAAATGCCTCAATGAATGCCAACTTTAAAAAATAAAAAACCAACACAAAATAAAACAAAAACTTATTGTTTTTTGTGCTTTTTATTCTCATGTGACTGCAAAAGGTGTGTATAAATTATTAAAGATGATGATCATGATCATGATCATGGAGATGATGGGAAGACGGGAAAAAAACACCAGCATATTCACAAGATCACTTTGTGTAAGAAAAAAGAGACTGAGAAAAAAAGTGTTAAAACTAAAACAAGCTCAAGATAAATTACACAACTAAATGAGCTTACAATGATGGTAGACAAACAAAAAATTCAAAACTGAGAAAAGTCATTTTGCCATTACTTTACAAAACTTTTTTCACATTCATATTTTGTGCATTGTGACTGCACTTTGCTGACTGTAAAATGCGTAAATGAATGTACAACTCTGTTGAGAGTGTTTGTGATTTTCAGCATAGTTACCACTCGTGCAAAAGGGCGTTCACTGTGGGGCACACAGCGTTATCTATGAAAACCCCTCCTCCCCGAAGGCATCAAATCATTGATTATAAAAAATGCATCATATAAAGTGTACCAAAATATATTGGTTGTTTAAATAAGTTTTTGGCTATGGATAAAACAGAGATTGACTTGCAATATTTGCAAATTCTGAAAGAGGAAAACAACAGGAAGTTTAGATATTTCCACAACAATCTGAAGCCAACTTTTTGGAAAACGGGTGTGTGGAGTGTTTTAACCTTTAAGGCCTTTAGTTGCTTAAGGTCTTCGAGTTGGTTCACTGCTGATCTAATTTAAATTTACTTTTTTATGGTTGGAAGTAAAAGGTTACCACAAACGAAACTTATAAAAAAAAGATTATTTTTAAACTGACTTTATAAAATTTCGACGGAGTTTCTTATTTTCCGGCTAGTTTTTATTTTTGAAAAATCGTTCTTTTATTCCCAGGAATATTTTGAATTTTTTTGTAAAGACCTGTTTAAAATAAAACGCGCTTAATAAAAAGAAAAACTGAATTGTTTTGGAATATGCTTTAGACATAAGAGTGCAACCAAAGTCGCTTTTTTCGTCCAAAAATGCCTTCTATGTCATCAAATCTTTTTATCACAAACGATTTTAGGAAACAAATCACCAGGGTAACAAAAACCATTTATTTTAAGATATACTCGAGTTTTTTTGGGCATTTGCTTTTAATATCAAACATTACGTCGCATATTATGCCTTTTTGCCAAAACTTAATTTAGAAAATTTCAGAAACTTATAGTGGAAAAACTCAGCACAGAACAAAGAACCAAAGTTGTTCAGTTTTATTTTGCAAGACAGCATAATTCAAACACAAAGATCATATCGAATAATGAGCGCTTAGGCCCAATTTCACCTCAATGGTCGCGTCAATAATCAAAGAAGAACTGATGAACATCAAATGCACCCACTTAGATGAACATTATGGTGTCGAATAACTTCAGAAAAGATCATTGGAACAAATTTTCTAAAAACATGAACATTTTGCGGTTACAGTGAATGCCATTCAATACCGGCGAATGATTGGACATTTTTTAAGGGCAGAGGTAAGGAACAATCAAGAGTTGTGGTTCCAACAAGTTGTAGCCATAGCCACAGCTCGTCCAACTATGGCTTCGTTTTTTTTTTGGTGATCATAACGTTACTTAAGTAAGGAACAGAATAGTCGCTTTACTACAACGATACGAATAGCGCTGCAAGCTGTCAAAAGTTAAAAACTGCAGTTTCAAAGTACTGCCAACAGAATAAGTAGTTGTTGTAGTCGTTGCAGTTGTAGTGTAAACTTTGTCGCACTACAGAGCATTCGTCAGTTTCAGCTACAACTACTTTATTCTGTTCCAGGCCATAAGCTCCAACACTTCCCGAACGAATACAAATTTTAGCTCACACGGCGCTAGGATGTGAAAAAGTTTTGCCAGTTTCTTTTGTAATAATAATTTCTTTTGTTTCTGAAGACAATGAAAACCAGGCTGTTAGTACCATTTAATGACACAAATTTCCTGCCGGAAAAATTCCCGGTTCTGTTTTCCTTTTCCAGAAATAACCCGACATTATTACTTTAAACGTTGAAATGCATTTTCGGGCCTGACGTTGTGGCTATCGGTAAATTTTTAGTATCCAAATGGTCAAAAGTGGAAAAGTTAAACCCAGAAAATATTTGTCGTAACACGCCTCGATCGTTTGCGATTCCCAGTATGAAGTACATTCTAAAAAATTGGTATTCGTACAGAAGTAATTTGTTTTATATTCAGCCTTATTGTGGTTGTC
This sequence comes from Pollenia labialis, assembly GCA_949318255.1. Classification (NCBI taxonomy): domain Eukaryota; kingdom Metazoa; phylum Arthropoda; class Insecta; order Diptera; family Polleniidae; genus Pollenia; species Pollenia labialis. Next base: position 94,270,498 of record OX439142.1, on the reverse strand, counting down.
GTTTTTTTTTAGTAGATTAAAGAACACAGGTTGTGTGCTACTTTATTCGTTTACAAAAGACGACACGGTCGCATGCGACAGCGACAACCACAATAAGGCTGATTGTCTCCGAACACTACATTGGAATTCATTTATCAACTTGCCTCCGTATTAGAGCCTTTACCGAAATATACTCAAGATTCCTTAGCATGACAGCTTGTTTTAGAGTTATCCCTATCGGAAGGTCTTTACGTCTAAAAACACCCTACATAACCTGATATAAAGTAGCTATCTAAACTATCCCTTTCTAACATGAAATTTGCCTCATTTATTACATTCCTTTTCAATCGCGCTATTGCTCTTTCTCGCAACCAATATTTTTATTTTTTCTAAATAATCACAAATCAGTAACATGGATGGACTCATGCAAAAACTAAAACAATTTATACATAAAGCTTGACGTTTTTTTTACAAATCAACTCCATCGTCAGGAAAAAGTTCATCAGTATTTTATAATAGTGATTAGCGCCTTTTGCCAGCCGGCAAATGAGCAGGCTTCAATGCTTTTTGTTAAGAATATTTATATTTTTTAATTCTTTATTTTCCGTTGTTTTTATGAGTTTCTGACAACAAAAAAAAAAAAAAAAAAAAAAATGCTTGCAAATCATCATGAAGTTATAACTCACCAGCTTATTTAGTTTGTCTAAATGAAATGAATGACGGTCTAACTGACTTATTTACGTTCTTCATTCAATTCCCGTCAAGCAAAAAGTTCAACTCAAGTTTAATTTCGCTTTAGGTATAGATTTCAAGAAATAAAACGGAAAAGAAAAGATTCATTTAACTGGTTGACTGACTTAAAATATTAAAAATGCAAAGAACATGATGATGTTTGAAAAAAAAGAATAAAGTGCATTTGAACTAATCAAATATGAAATTGTCGACTAACTAGCAGTTAACGATGCTGTTAATTATTGGCTTTAAAATGCTAAATAGTTTCTTTGGTAAAATAATTTTCTTTCTTAACACAAAACTATTTTTAAGATGAATAGAATAGAATTCTATAGAACGATTTCGCGGTAAGCAAACTACTACTAAATAACTAAATACAAGGCCCTAACTTTTTTCCTAAAGTTATTAGACAAAAGCAAATAACTTCGTTATTTAATTTAGTACTTAGAAAATATCGAGCATAATTTTATTCAGAAGTACTAAACAAATTAAGTAAGAAAGTATGGACGGCCGAGGCCAAATGGACGCCACGACCTCGGCGGCACACTTTTTTTTATTTAATTCTCTAAGCTAATAACGCGAAGCTCTATGCTTGTCTGCAGGAAAGAAACCAGACTCCCTGGCGGGAATCGAACCCGCATCCCGGCGTTAATAGACTAGCTCACTAACAGCTACCATACCAGGGCACTCCTCCTCCATCCGATGATCCAAATTTTCGAAGACGCTGAGGCATAATTGAGGTTCTATGCCGTTAATGTGCCGAATTATCTTATCCTTTAGCTCTTCAATTGTTCTTGGATAATTGACGCACACTTTTTCTTTTAAATATCCCCAAAGTCCCAATTGGCCCATTGACATCGCCACCACGTGAGATAGCTGTGTGGCAAGTGGCACCGTCCCGTTGAAACCCCATATCTTCCACATCCATATGTTCCGATTCGGGCCAAAAAAATTCATTCAGAGTAACTGCCAGACCGGCCTCATTTTTGAAAAAATATCGCCCGATGATGCCGCCAGCCCATAAACCGCTTCAAACAGTCACTCTTTTTGGGTGCATTGCTTTTCGACAATCACTCTTGCATTATCATTTGCCCAAATGTGGCAATTCTGCTTATTGACGAATCCACTGAGGTGAAAATGTGCCTCACCACTGAAGATGACCATTGGCGACCTTTGGAAAGGTCTAGAGGCTTTGGTTGTTGAGTCAATTGCACCTTGTAAGCGTGTAAATGTAAGTCTTTATGCATAATGTTCATCAACGACGATCGTGAGAGGTGCGATTGTTGGGCACGATAACGAGTTGAGGTGGACGGTTCTTCAGCCACACCATCGCGAACAGCAGCAATATTTTCTGCAGTACGAGCATGTGCTGGTGTTTTCACATCTCCTACAGATCTGGTATGATAAAATTTTTGCACGATTATTCCGATTGTACGCACATTAGGATGATTAAATTGACTGAAAAAATCACGAAGTGCACGGTATGTAACCCGTTGCTAGATTGTGTATCTTTCCATGGTTCAAATTGAGCTCGTCTGAAATTGAGAAATGCGAAAGGAAAGGAAAAAAAAATCTTGACGCTTAGGAGTGGTTCACATTCAACATTCTTTATAAAAATAATTTTATGAGAATTAAATTTAACGAACTCTAGCCTGATAAAAATATGAAAACATGGTTTAAGAACCACTAACAGTTCAAAAAAAAAACCCACAATACTAATTATTGTTAACAGCTGAGGAACAAGCTCTATGTTTACATTTGAGCTTCAAGTTGTGCTGAAAAAGGTCAACGAGAAAAATAAAGACAAAACACGTGAAAACCAGAAAAAATAACTGTGGAATTCAAGAAGAATTCTTGACAAAAAGTATGAACAACAGAACTAAGGCAGAACATGTAAATCAATTAAAATAGATAAACATTCAAAACTAATTTCGATTTACCAAAGTTAGAATACCGTTGGGTTTAAAGATTGCTGTTTAACTATTGCCTGCTAGTTGTCGTCAATGCCGGTGAGTGGTTAATGGCAAAGATTTCTGAAGAGATAGTGTGGTTACTATTGCAACATGTCAACGTGAGTTCGATTCCCCGATCAGTGAAGAATGAACAAATATAAATAAATTTTAATTCATTTCATGTTGTAAAATTTCTTTCTTCGTAAAAATAATTTAATGAAAATTTAATTTGATGAACTTTAGTCTAGACTTTGCTTAAAACCTTAAAAATGTGTAACCGCGGTTTCGGTTTTGAAAATATCCCAATAAAACTACATAAACATATAAACAATATCAGCCCAGCTAGAATTTGGGTAATAATTTTTTGTAAAAATCACCTAAAAGAATTTTTTCAGACCACTTTTGATGATTACAAACTGATTTATCAATAATATATGAAATCATTGTAAAAGGATTGACATATGATTCATTAATATTCCCTAAAAGGAATCAGAATTTTATATATCAAATGATTCTTTGAGGTGATTCATCGGTAGGTTAAAATTTTTTCACAGCTGAAGCTGAAACCTAAAAGATCCAATTATGATGCATTTTGAATCATATTCGAGTCTGTTTAACTCTTCAGCGCGATTAAAAAACAAGGATATCTGCTCATTTTTTGATTATAAAAGATACTTTTGTCGGGAAAAAATGGTTCCATACCCGCGCCTCATCTTGATGAGACATTTATGATTCGTTTTTTTTTTATTAGTGTTACTGTAACCAGTGTTGGGCAAAATACATGGTTTGCGGTATTAAAAATACAAAATACAAAATACTTTCAGGTTATGTATTTAAGATACAAAATATTTACACATCTGTATGTATTTAAAATACAAAATACTTCCATTTATTGTACGTATTTCAAATACAAAATACAAAATACTTGCACGTCATGTACCTGTATGTATTTAAAATACGAAATAAACTATTTTTATTCAAACCAAAAAATAAATTAGATAAAACTAATTAAAAAACAATTGTTTCCTTTCATAAATATCAGATTTTTCAATGTAGCATAAAACAGTTTCTTGTTGAAGAAAAAATAAAACCTGCTGAAGAAAAAAATCTTTCTACAGGTCCTGATGAGCACAAACTTGTATTAAATTCTATTATACTCTTTTTATATTTGGATAGCTGTCAAGAGTAATAATGTTTTTGCTCTTCTCACTGAGGAAACTGACAAGTTCCAACTCCAAATTTGATGTCCTAGATTCACCATCATACCCATCTACGAAAACAACAAAATCATCGCCTTCTTTACTGGTGCTTCTACTTCTGATACGTTCTTTAGCGATTCTAGTTTTTGGTAGATCATAATGCAAACAATCTTCAATAAACTGAAAAATATATTTTGTAAACTATATTTTTAAAATACAAAATACTCCCATTTTTTATGTATTTAAAATACAAACTACTTCTATTTATTGTATGTATTTAAAATACAAAATACTTGCTGGACACGCATTTAAAATACAAAATACTTGCACGTAATGTATTTAAAATACAAATACAAAATACGTATTTGTATTTTAAATACGTATTTCAAATACATGTATTTCAAATACTGCCCAGCCCTGACTGTAACTGATTAAAAAAATTTTTGAATCAACAAAACTACTCGAAAAAGAATCACAAAGATGATTTTTGAAAAAAAAAACGATTTCCAACTACTACCAGGGAATCAAAGTACTTTTATTAAAAAAATTCGGATTAGTTTTCTTAGTACTAATTTTAAATTTTAAGAATTTTTGAAACACCTTGCCATTGTTGCAGGCTGTTATGTATAAACTTTTTTACGTGAGGCACTTGTATTATGTAAATATAATTTGCAATTTCTTTAAGCATAAATATAAATATATATTTTTAAATTAAAAGCTAAAAACCGAGGTTTTTCTTGTCGGTTTTCGGTTTTTAGGCATTAAAAACCGCGGTTTCTAATGCGGTTAAAACCGAACAGGAATTCCTACACAGAAAAAATTTTTGCAAAAAATTATTCAATTAAATAATTAATTGGTGTACATTAATTATTCAATTAATTTTTTGTTTGCTGCAATTAATTTTTTTAATCAAACCCCATAAAATTAAATGTTTGTGTATATGTGGTGTATTTTTTGTTTATACAATTAATTTTTTAATTGACTAAATTTGTGTCCCATGACTCGAAAATACAAATCCGTTAATTGATATGATCAATTCCTTTGCAGTGGCAAAATTAGTTAAATATTTAATTGTCTTAACGAATTGTTTAATTGAAGTCGATTTTCTATTTTTTCTGTGTACTTTAGTCTGATTGATCTTAGTAATATTTAAGCCGCCGTAAAATTCTTCACAAATGACTCTTAGTAAAAATTAAATATTACAAAAATATCTTGTAACTGTAAGTGCATAAGGCCCCTTTTCGCAAGGAGTGTAGGGTGCTTCATTTTCAGGCTGGCCTGACTATACCTTGTTTATATTACACAATATACACAATATAATTTCTATGGATATTTGTTGTGTTCGATTCGCAAGTCCAGGGCCTCTTATACAAGTGTTCTTCCAAGAAAATAGTAAACAATCTAAGATTTATGTTTATAGTTTGATAATAAAATTTTACAGGTTTGTTTAATACAAATATCAGCATAATGATTTTGGCGCACTAGTGTGGTTACCATCGAAACATGTCAAATCAACCTGGCCGTGAACGTGGATTCGATTTCCCGATCAGTCAGGAATTTAAAATTATAAATAAATTTTAATTCATATCATGTTGTAAAAATTCTTTCTTCATAAATATAATATAAAGAAAATTAAACATAATGAACTTTGGCCGGATTAAAATATGAAAATTTGGATTGAAAAGCATTTAAAGCTTTTTGGGTGTGTAGTGTTTGTATGGGATCCATCGTCAAATATGAACCGATTTCAATACAATTAGAAAGGACTATTTAGATTGCACTTACACAATTTTGGACCAAATTTATTCTAAATACTGATGGTTTATGAGCATAAAAGCTGTATTCCGGAAAGAAGTTTGTATGGGGGTTATTTAAAATTATGATTCTTGTGGCAATTTGAATTTGTTCAAATTATTTTCAAAATTACGACCTGAATTTTACGCACAGAGTTCACATGTAAGTTCCATGCATGGACAGTAGACCGTAGCTCAAAAACAAAATTCACTGTAGGTCCCCTAATATAAATTATGGTTTTGCAAGGCGGTTTCGAAAATATGCCGAACATCTTTTTACATGTTTCGTTATATCTGTACCATTAACACTCGGATCGTTACGCTTCATATATCAAACTTTTGGTCTGAAGAAGACCAATACTTTACTCTTTAAAGTCATTGACCTCAAGTATCCTGTTCTAGTATTTATCCACCAGATCTATTCCTAGAACCCTAATATCCCAGCGGGAAAAAGAAGGGGTACGGATGCCTTCTAGAAGGCCTCTGTACTCCTTCTTTTGGATATACAAGGCCTTCTCGCTCCATTCCATACTCATATCTTTTTTAACACACGTTGTCATTGCGGAGAAGGCCTTCCGCTCTCGCTTCTTTAGAAGGTACATAAGAATGGCAACGGGATAAAAAAAAATAATTGTTTTGCTTTTGCTTGTGCAAAAAAAAACAATACAAAAAATGTTACTCCTTCTCTACTCCCTTCTCATAGAAGCGAGTGTGGAAAGTGTATCTTATCTTTTACACCAAAGAGCCGAGGCCTTCTATGAGGCATTCTTTAGCAGTTAGATAAGAATAGGAATTTGATCAAAACTATTTTTAAGCAGGCCTTTTAAAAGGCCTGAAGTAAGAAGGTCTTCTGAGTTTTACCGCTGGGATACCACCGTAATATCAAAAAAATTAAAGCTCGCAAATAATTATTACACTTTTGCTAAAGAATTAATTCGGTAGTTCCTGCAGAAACATGTTAAAATTAAATTAAACCAAAAGAATGATTCAAGTTAGCTGTATTTTTGGCTTCTCTCTAGCTTAGCAAAAATATGACCCATGTGTTGGTCATTGGTGACCTCATACATGAGAATGATGTGAAAATCAATAAATTTAACTAAGAAAACTCGCAAATTAAGTTATTTTAGTCGTACTAACCTGTTAACACGATTATTTCACTTAAACACTAAACTGCTTCTATCATTCTTGCAGTTTTATACGCAAAACTAGCAGGAATCATTTTAGTACGCGTTTAACCGCAACAAAAAATGCTATTGTGACAAAATTTGGGTTTGGCTTTATAGATTCCAAGAAAGTTTTAAATATAATTTCGAAAAATTCCATATCTACCAAAATTTTATTTTTTCAAAATAAAGAGAGAAAGAAAGGACACCTAATCCAAGAATTAACTCAAAACAGCAAGATATTGCTATTGGCCCTTTAAGCACCAAGTAAATAAATGAACCCCAATAAAGTGTTTTTTATATTTAAAATTCAGTTTTCTGTTGCAGTACTACGTAAATCTTTTAAATATAAAGTAACAATTGAAAATCATTTTACTTAACTCAGCCATAAGTCAATTCCATTAACTCGCTCATATTTTGGTCCTTCTGTAGCACAAAAATGTTTTTAAATTATTTTCCTAAAAAAATTCGTTTTTTTTATTCATCTTAAATTCTATAATTTATAAACATGTTCATCTGTCACAATTATAAGTTTCTAACTACCAAAACATCCTTTAAATATTATAAACACGCACTCACACACAAACACAACTGCATCCTCTGGAGATTCAACTACCACATACAAAATATACATACATAAAATGTACTATTTTGGATGAAGTTTTTCATGTGTTTTTAGCCTTCTAAACTTCTAAAACTCAGCCAAACATAATTCATTCATTCATGCAAATGCTTCTTTTTGCGTCCTGCAACAAAAGGCACAAATGAAAAACGTCCATACGTCGTAACATCATACTGCACCTCACACAGCAACAAACAGTTAATCATGAAAAGTGGCAGAAAACATGAGGCAAGGTGTACAACAATAACAAAACCCAACAACATTCATATTTACAAAAGTACAATCATCATACTTGTACATTCTACATACAATGCGAGTATCATACGAGAAAAGGAATACACAACGTACGTTCTACTCTTGTAAAGTCGGTTACTTGTTTGTCAGGGAAAACACTTTATAAATCATGTTACAACAAGCAGCCGTCTTTAATACTGCCACAAACAGAAAAAACACTAAAAAAAACGCCAGAAAAAAATATAAAAGAGAGTTAGTTGATATGAAGAGTTTGTTAAGCGGCAAATATGCAAAGTTTGTCTAGAAAAGCAAAATAACACAACACCAACAAGAAACAAACACAAAGAAAAAGGGCTTTAACAACAGATTCTAGAACACAACACCGGGCCAACAACAGCCCAAGTACTGCAAGTACAACAACTTAAAAGCAAAAAAAATAAAAAAAAATATCAATCACCAGCAGCAACAGAAAAGCAGTAAAAGGTTCCTTTTTAACCAACATAAAGTTGTAGGAGCGCAAGGTACATTTTAAACTACAAAGCTTTTTTTCGCTTCAGTTCCAACAAACCCTCAAATCGTGGGTGGAGGAGTCTAATGCATTTATCATTTCATTGGTGACTTGCTGCATCAGGCATACAGATTTAAACCAAGTATTAAACAAAATATGTGTAGGGAATTGTTTCCCATTGTTTAAAAATCTTGACAAAAAACTAAATATATTTTAGAGTTGAATATTCAATATCTTCTTCACCCCTATTATGAAAGTCGTCGGCAACGGAACAATATTTATATTTTATTAGTCGTTAACGATAACAATCGGTTACTATTGACAGTCCCTTGGTATTTTATAGTTCGCTTTAAAAACAACGTCGAGTAGACTTGCCTTTGTTTTAGGAACCAGACAGGAAATTTTGCAAAGACTCAAATGAAAGTTAAAGAAATTTTAGAAAGAAAGTAAATTTATGAATTGAATACGTTTGATACAAAAAATTCCAAACTTAACGGCACTAATGGACGGACACATTTTTTTTTATTTATTGCTTAAATTTAATGGTTAAATTAGTCTACGAAAAGTTTGTGTTTTAAACATTTCATATCACAATTTTGCGTGCATTGTTTGGGGGTGTGTTCAGTTTTAATGAAATTCTTGGACATCGCTCATTTACTTCAATAGTGCCATAATGTAAAAAAAATACACACCCAGAGAAACAACATGTTTTAATGTGGACACCTCCAACAAAAATATTTTTAAAGAAAATTTTAAACATATTATGATTCATTTAACATTATTATTATCACCGACAACCAGTGTTCGAAAATATATACACTAAATATCGTTCGGTAGATTTCTGGAAAACACAAACGCTAATAGTGTTTGTGTAGAAAATCATTAAAAAAATAACGTTTCCCTGCTAGTCTTCTTTCGAACACAAAAAAATACTGTTTTTATCAAACTCAACAAAAGATGAGAACATTTAATTCCGTTCGGTTTTTTTTTTAAATCCACAAACTTCATTGCGTTCGGTTCGGCTCATTAATGTTCGTCCTTTTTGGCTGGTAAAAAAACCAAACATTTAAAAAAAACAAAATACACATACGAAAACAAAACAAAAAGCCAGCAAAATAATTTTACACAAACAAAACATATACACAATACACACACAAGCGGTCGTTTCTAAAATTTTTTGTTTGTTCCTTTTCTTATCAATTTAAAAAAAAAACATTATGGAGCATTAAAATATAATGTTTGTCTGCAGTAGCACTACAATTGTTCTGTTTTTTTTTAACGAAGAACAGAACACTATATAATGTTCGGCTCTTTCTTGAAAATATTTACGAACGGTATTGCGGGTTGTGTTCGTCTACACAATCACTAAATATATATATATCGTTCTTGGGTGTACTAGCCGAACTCTAAATAATGTACTGTTTATTTTCAAACACTGCCGACAACCATATTATAGCTGAATTAGTCCTCCATCAAGAAGCCACAACCATATTATGATTGCTTCAGAATATGTTATGGTCAAAAATTAAACACTTATAATAGCATGGTTGGTTTTCAACCATAGCATGATGCTTTTGGAAAAGAGGAAAATACTATTGTTAATTTGAAAACAAATTATTGTCATATTTAACCATAACATGTCTCGAAGCAACCATAATATGGTTGTGGCTTCTTGATGGAGGACTAGTTCAACCATAATATGGTTGTAGGTAACAATAATATGGTTATATTTAACCAAAATATGTTTAAAATTTTCTTAAAAAATAGTTTTGTTGAAGGTGACCATATGTAAACATTTTTTTTCTCTGCCTGCAGCAGAGCCGTATAAAGTTCATCATCATCATCTTCAATCGCTTATGCTATCCGGCTTAAGCAACTGAGCGAATACATAAAAATCCTATGTATCAAACCATATTGAGCTTAAGGAAACTTTTTGTTTAATTTTATAAAATTTTCATTTGCTTAAGTAAAATGCGAAACTGATTGCACATTCCGTACGGAATCAAATGTTTTTTAGGCTGTTCGTTTATTTATGCCAGTAAATTAAGTTTGTTTATGCACATTGCGGTTGGGCCTTTAGTTGTCCTAAGAGGTACACAAAGCAACAAACGATTGTTTTTGGGTTCTATTTAATAAAAAGGAGATCTACAGTTATGTCCAAAATTAAGGCATGTTCACTTCAAATATTGAAATAACTTGAAAACGGTTGACCATACCATCGGCAAAAGAATTACCTTTAAGACGTGCCTACATTGTTTTAAAATTGTTCCAGTAGTTGTAGAGATATCGTTGAATTTTTGCAAAAAATTAATTTTAATTAATTTCATGTTGTAAAATTCCTTTCTTCATAAAAATAATTTAATGAAAATTAAATTTGATGAACTTTTGCCTAATTCAAATATAACAATTTGGATTAAAAAGGACAATTTTGAAAAAAAAACAAATTTTTTGTTTTTTAAAAACATTTCAATTTACATAATTTCGAATGAAATTTGGTTTTTTTCATAGTAACCGGTGCACAACTTATGATTTTATTCTCAATATACTGAGAAAACTGAATATCGATTTCTAAACAAAAATAACATTTTAAATACATATTTATGTTTCATTAACGTTTTTTTTCCTTTTTATATGGAAATCGATATTCAGTTTTTTCTGTATATTGTGAATAAAATCATAAGTTGTGCACCGATTACAATGAAAAGAAATAATATTGCTGCCAAGTTTCTTTCGGATTTTTTTTAACTGAATATGGTCAGCCTTTTCAAGTTATTTCAATATATGTAGTGAAAGTGCCTTGATTTTGGACATAGCGGTAAATCTCAAAAAAATAGAGCTGATAGAGAAAAATTGAGATTCGATTAGAAATCAGTGACCTCAAATTAATAAAAATTTTCAATCAAATCCCAGACCTCAAAATGTCATCTTTTTTTAATTTTTTTTTTTAGGAAATAAATTAAATCGAGAATTTCTTATTTATTTCAGCATTGATGTTAAATAATATTTCGGTAAGTCCTACTTTTATACAATCAAAATTAATACTATATCACCCTAAAGAAATGTTAGTTCCTAAGACTAAAAAATTTCGAGTACCCCTAATTTGTGTCCTTTCTTTCATAAAAAAATAATAATTGAATGAAATCTTTCGTTTGACCTCTGTTCGCTGTTTTTTACAGTCGCTTAAAATAGTTTTCATTCCCTAGGCTGAGTTTTCAGTTCAGAATTAGGCACCAACGCCGTTGCATTATGGTTGAACTTTGCCCTACCAAAGATTTTTACCAATACCCAACCGGGTGTAACTGCTTGTTAATAAGCGATGAGAACAAGTTTTCGTCGTACAAATTTTCTTTTTCAGTTTTTATACAAGAAAACTATTTGTTCAGCAAGTAAAATTTTCCTGTTACCTGAAGCAAATTTAAGAAGTTATTAAAGAAAAGAACCGAAATGGCAACCCGGTTGGTTATTGGTAAGGCGAGGATTAAAGCGATATTCACGGGAAACCCCTTCAACGTTCAGTTTATAAACTTATCGAAAAAGCCAATAAGAATTCGGAGTTATTAATTATTGAATACGAAAAATACTTGAAAAATTATTTGTTTGTGGTAGGTTAGGTTACATTAAAAAGGGTTATTCGCCCAGGGGCACACCTCCGCCCAGAGACCAAAGCGGTTCATTGTGAATCCCTTAAATACAGGGGAAAAAGACTGAGATAAGAAAAAAAGAATTGTTTGAAGTAAATTTGAACAAAGTTTTATTAGTTTAACAAAACTAACTTTTTACTTATTAAAATGATTTTTATTTTATTTATTTAATTACCCAATAAAAAATTGAGCTTCAAACGAAGCAGGTTTGTAAGGGATAAATGTAGGAGTTTCGCTTACAATACCGCTTACAGAAGACATGCATTTTATATGGCGAGTTCCCACTTTGAAGCAATAAATTTTTGATACAAAAAGTGCTTTATTCAACGCATATACAAACTGGTGAACGTAGCTATCAGCTTTTTACAGTTATTTTTAATGCTCTCCCTTACAAACCTGCTTCGTATTAAAGGAATACCGTGGCACTTGACATATTATTTTTTCTTTAATGAAACTTGAAAAGAGCTCCTTCACTTACTTTGCTGCATCTCTGTACGTTTTATTGCGTAGCGCATAATTGTGTGCTTAAATGTACCAATAGTGCTTCGCAAAATGATACAATTTTTTATTGGGTAAACAATGGACACTATCCTTACTGACTAATAACAATATTGACTTAAAATTAATGAATAAAATTATACATTTTAAAATATGTATAGTAACCAACTTTACAGAATATGTGAACATAAAAAATTAATAAGGGTCCTCATGATATCGTTTATAAGTCTCGTAATCTGTGCAAACTGTGCATTTTTACGCCCTCGTAAATGAACTGTCAAAAATTGTATGAGAATTCATTTACACAAACTTGGTAAATTTGCCCAACAATTTTGTCTCGTAAACTTGCGCTGTTCAATTGTGCATTTATACAAACAGATCTTTTAATGATTTTAACGTCGTTTTCAATGAAAAATCCAAGTGTCTATAAATCACAAACAATAAATTCTAGCAATAATTTCAGTAAATTGGTCTTTTGGCTTTCTTTGAGCATTTTTAAAAGCAAATTTCTCATACATATTAATCACAAATTTAAACACAAATTTTTATATTTTTGAATTTTAATTTTTAATTTATTTTTGTATTGACGTTTCTTACAAACTGACATTAATTGTTTAAAATTACACAAAAGTAAAAAAAGGGGCTTCATGAAACAAGACTCGTAAGTTTGTTAATAATTTTATGCTTTATGGAATTTAAACATAAAGAAAAATCAACAAATTGTGACAAAGAATTGAATTGTCTCCATAACCTTGAAAAAGGATCAGCAATAGCGTAATTTACTCTATAAACTTTAACAAAAAGTAGATTATAATCACGAGTATTGCGACAAGGTAAATTAAATTTTACAGAATTTAACCGAAAATCGCAACAAGCATTACCATTAAAAAGATTAACCATAAAAGATACATTTAACACTGTACGACGACTTTTGAGCGATTAACGCCAGTCTCCTAGCAAAGGAAGGAAAGTTTGTCGAGTAACTCCAACGAAGATCAGATTCAATAGGGGAATTATGAATGTTGTAATATAAATATAAATTTGATTGAAGGGTATTTTTTAATCGGTCTGAAGGCCCTCATAGTTTTTTTTTATAGATTTTTATTAAGTTCAAACTATATAAAATTAAATTTTTTTCCTATACAAATTCAATGCAGCATCATAATTCACTAAATGCAATTGCAGGCAAAGCAATTTTAACAACAGCAACAACTAAAGCAGCTAGCCATAATCAACATCATAATCGGCTGCAGCGGCAACATATTGCCAAAGTATAAGTTTCGACGGTTAGTTGGTTGGTTGGTTGGGGTTTTGATTTGGATGGTTGGCTGTAAAGTATCCATGATGGAATGAAATGAGATTGAAAGAAACAAAACTAAAACACTGGCCTCTAGTTTAAAATCGCCACCGCATAGAAAAGCCCAAAGAGGACTTCTCCACATAAAATGGTCTGCAATTGAACTGTATTTTTGAGTTTGTGTGTGTGTGTGTGTGTGTATTTGTTTAAGTTTGTTTTTCGATTTTTTCGAAATCAAAGTAAAAAAGTTTCCTTTTATAATTTTTTTTTTCTGATTTCTGGGCAACTTTTTGCTTGCTGGTTTGTGTGGTATGAACTAAAAAGGAATCATTTTCAAATGAGGCGTATGTAAATGAATTTGCTTTTAGCATAAAAAATCATACTCATAGTCGATTGTTTGTTTCGTATTTGATTTGACTGTTTTGTTTAGTTCAAAATGTATAAAAAAAAGTTTCAACTGCTGCTGCTGCTGCTGCTGCTACTGATGCTGCCGTTTTTTTTTTTTTTTTTTTTAGGTAAATAAAAAATCAATTTCGTAAGCTTGATTAAATTCTTTGAATGACTAAAGCTATTTAGCTAATTTAAAAAATTCACTCTGAACCCACTCTCCTTTACCTTTTTGCTGCCCCTTCTCTCTCTCTCTCGCCACAAATCCACTTAATTTTCGAAAATATATTGCAAGCTTAAGTACTAAGGTAAATGGCTTACAAAAATAATAAAACAGCAAATAAAAAAAAAAAAACAACAGAAAGTTGGTTGAAAAACAAAGTTTCCACTTGAACTCACTAAACTGCACCTGTGGCTAAATGGGTTAAACAAAAAAATTGTTTGGATGCTTTAAGAGCTTGTGTGGGGTTTTTTTCTTGTATTCAGGCTTCAATGGTTGGTAAGTTTATAAAGTGCTAAAGCCTAAATGTCAACCTATTTATTTAAGCAAAAGCCACCATCTCCAAATAATTCTTTTCTATTGCTACTCTTACTCCAAACGTTTGCTAATCATTAAATTGATGATGGTTTTAACCCTTTTGTTGCTTTAAGCTAACCCCCTTCTCGTACTCCCACCTTCAGCTGTTGGTATCGTATTAATCAAACCATTCCTTTCAGTTCAAACGTAATTGTGACCATTTCAGTTAAATTAACAATTTGCAATATTGTTGTGCAAATGAATACAATTAACTTAAGTAAATACTTTCTTTTCAATCATTTATCCTTTTTTCTATTTTTCACTTAAACTTCCCCTTGGCCAGGTCATTGGAAACTGTTAAAAGGAACCATCCTTTAACCACAAATGTTGTATTAATGCTTGTTGCTGCTGTCTGTCCCTGCTGTTTATTTAGTAAATGACACAATATCATTTAATTCAAAGCCAACAATAAAATCAACCCTTTTCTCTGTTCGTGTGATGATGATCTGGTCCTTGTTTGCTTTGTGATTTTCTGTGTTACAACTTCAAACGTTTTGATTCCTTTTTATTTCTCAACATCTAACAAATATTTGTGCAAATACACTAAAATTTCTCCACATTTATTTCAACTATTTAGCCTTTACTTGTTTTTAAATTTTATTTAGGTTTTTTAAATGCGAAATTATTTAATATTTAAAATTGTGTTTCGTTTAATTTTAATATTGCCGAAAGAGTGTTTTCTTGATTAATTAAACTAAAATCGATTATAAAACACCAAAGTTCATAATTCTTGTATTTTGATTTTTAGAAATAGAATAACGGATTTATTTGAAATTAAAGTCGGCACTTGCAACAAGGGTCCAATTCTACGGTGTTGTTAACATTGTTTAATGTCATTTCAGAATATGTCTGCCAGTATCATGTACTTAACTACTTAACTACTTGATTAGGAGACGGAACTATCAAACATTCTTAGCAAATGCAGTTTGTATTGAATACAATTAAAACAAAAATTAACAGAAATATTGATTCAAGTACGGATTTTTAATCGCAAAATACTTAAATTATCCATATTCAATCCCGATTTACTACTTGAAATAATCCGAAAATAAGATTGATTTAAGTAAAACTAAGATTGAACCAATCTCAAAAGGCGCTTGATTGAAGTTTTATAAAGATGATTCAATCCCGAATTCGTACTTGAAATAAACCAAAATTAAAATCAGAAGTAGAATTTTATTATGATTGATTTAGTTACAGCATCATTCCCGATATGATTTTTGCTTTAAAAATTTAATGGTCATATGTAAGTGAAAATGTAAACTAAATGGGAGGCAAGAGTTCTCAATTTTACTTTTTAAACATAAAAGTAAAGTGTTTTCGTCTTGTTCTGTTGTTTTTGTTGTTTCTACATACTGCTTGTTGTGTCGATTTTAACTATTGTGTGGTGTTGTTGTAGTGTCTACAACAAACTTTGATAAGTTAAATGAGATTTAATGATTTAATCATTAAAACGTCCACTTTGTAATTTTACCCTAGGCCCGTTTTCACAACTTACCGATAGCTAAAAGTTGACTTTAACCGGCCTTATAAAAAGTGTTCCATTATGAAAACATTACTTTACGGTTCATCCTACCTGGTAGGTTAAAGTAAAGTTGTAATAAAGGAACACCTTTTATAAGGCCGATAAAATCCTACCTTTAACTATCGGTAAGTTGTGAAACCGGGCCTTAGAGTGGCAAGTAAAAGTTTAATCTTTTTTTGACTTGGTTTACGAATTTTGTACTTATTTTAAGAAACTCCGTGATTGATTGATCGAAAGTGATCCCATTTAGGATTGTTATAGGTACGTTTTAGTGTTATTCGTACTTGAATGTTTGAGTACGACTCGTACTTAAATTAAGTATAAAAAACTTAATTTATCCCGAGTGTTTTTCTTTCTGTGTGTTAGTTGTTGTTATACTCTTCACCTCAGGTGGAAAGGTTATGTGTAAATATCGTTAATTTTTTGCAACTTCGCCAATAAGGGCCAAATTCACTTGCTAATTGCTTGTCATGCAGGCTAATTCACTCGTTTACGTGTGATGGACGCAGGCCTACCTTATTTGCCGATTTTTTGCCTCTAAATTATTAAAGGGCCGATTTGCCGATTTTTGCTTGAAAATTGCCGATTTTTTGATAAACACCTTAAACACGGCAACTTATTAATTTTCTGCAACACTGAATGAATTGTTGTTACATTTTAAAATTTTTTTTTTGAAAAATATTCAACTATGTACATACTTATGTCCAATTTTCAGGATTGATATTAAAACACATTTATGTTTAAAATCGTTTTAAATACAAAATTCTCTTTTCCACTAAAAACTTAAGTAGAACTTAAGTCACCGATGTTGTACACTTAATTTCAACTTAAGTTTCCATTGTAATATTTTAGCAAGGTGGCCTCAATATCACAACAATGCAACAACAACAGGCAAAGCATTAACAGTCAGCTGTTTTTTCAGACCACCTTGTAAATAATTACACTTTTTTATATTTTTTTTTTTTGTATTTAGCTGTGCTACCATACTTTTATCTTAAATAAATAAGACTTTTCAATTACAACTCAAAAAACCAAACTGTTTTTAAATACGATTTATGTTTGTTATGAAAATTAACTTAATGTAGATTTAAATACAATCCTGAAAATTGGGCATTAGAATGTTAGAACTAAATCCAAATGACCAAATTTGACCAAAGCTAAAGGAAGAAATTATTTTTAAACCTTAAACAATTTAATTAAAATTTCTTTTTCTATAAGAAAAATATAAAATACTTTTAATTTAAGTTTGAAAATTGATATATATTTACAAAGGAGTGAGGGTAAGCTAAATTTATATTCACTATCAATGAAAAGAATTTTAATCAGATAATTATTCTTATAGTACTTGGGGCTGATTGGGGCTGATTGGGGCTGATGTAAGGAAGTGAAGTAAATTTGCAAACTTTTTGGCAAACAAATTCAGATTTAAAACGTGTGAATTTTAGTGGAGCATTTCCAAAAAATTTTTTTCCTTTCACATTCTTTCTAAAATCTGGAAAGGATAATAGCCAAGTCAACCTAAATAAAACAAAATATCGATGTTCCTAAAAAATTTAAATTTGCAATGAATTTTTTTTTCTAAGGATTATTTTAAGTTTAGTAATTCCAACTATTTGGAAACTGAAATCAAAAAGGATTAACTAAAAACCTTAACCTCAATTATTTTTCTATAATTCATAAATAAAGTTAAAAAATACGTTTTTTTCTATTTAAAATCAATTTACCCTAAATACAAAATATATTTATTTATTATTTATTTATTTAATGCTGAATTGTTTTGATTTGTAATTAAAAATATGTTTTATTTGCCGTAATCACAAAACCCCTTGTATCGTTGTATCTATTGTATGTTGTATAAAATACTAATACTGAACTATGTTTTTTAATACAACATACAATTGATACAACGATACAAGGGGTTTTGTGATTACGGCAATTGTATTTAAAATAGGTATTTTAAATTTACCGATTTAAATAAATTAAAGCGCCGATAATGCCGATTTCTTACCAAAATTTTCTGGCACCCCTGGCTGGACGTAATATTTGCCTTCATATTAAAATTTTTTAATTTTCCATTGAGCATCGTCGGTGTCACACTTACATTCAAACACATTTTCACTGGCACTACCACAATGCTTGATGTGTATTTTGATAAGCTAAAAAAATATTAGTCTACAAAAAACGACGAGTTTACAATATCTTCTTATGATATGATTACACTTCATAAAACATCAGCA
This sequence comes from Pollenia labialis, assembly GCA_949318255.1. Lineage (NCBI taxonomy): Eukaryota > Metazoa > Arthropoda > Insecta > Diptera > Polleniidae > Pollenia > Pollenia labialis. Next base: position 94,252,154 of record OX439142.1, on the reverse strand, counting down.
TTACGAAGCTTTAGTGATATTTAGGCAAGATTTGCAATTTTTTACTTATAATGTTGTTGCCGCAAATGAGCGATTTAACGATGTCCGTCTATCCATCTATTTGTGCGTATGTTGAAATGGGTCTTCCAAAGTTCTCAGATAAGGTGGAGACAATGTTGATATATATTTATATAACATATAGTCCGGAATAGGTTGCTATTGAAATTCAACACATAATCGCTTAGGTATGACCAACAATTCACGACTGCCTCTAATTTCTACACATAAATCTTCGAATTCTGAGCCCGCAAGTAATAACAGCTAAAGTGGAGTTTGGACAAATTTGACGTATTACTTTTGACTTCTCCTTGTCGAATTGTTTTTTTTCATCAAAAATTAATTAAACACTTAAATATGATAAAATTTCTAACGCAAATATACGCTTAATGTAAATTCTCCTATTATGGGCAATGGGTTTTAAATTAAAAATGCTCTGCTGAGCAATTGCCGAAATCGAGTTAAATTGTTATTACTTCTGGGCACGAAATTTTATCAATAAAATTTAAACTGGTGCTCTTTGCTTCTCCCATATAAATAAAATTAAAAAACAATTTTTAGCAAATCTCGTGTATTGATAACAAAGCAATTTGTACTAAACTTAGATACTGTTATCGTTCTCGAGATACACAGAATTTTATATTCTATTAATATTGAAGCTGCAATGGATACTTTTCCAATCCAGCCCACTTTTTTTTTTATCAATTTTTCATATTGACGTTGGTTACGTTTTTGTTCCAAATTTAAAAACTTTTACTGTGAGCGCTCTTCAGATACTAAGAAATCTATTTCATTGTATGAGGGGTACCACGACCAATTCAGTCCACTTTTTGACTGAAGTTGCGTATTGATAACCAAGCTATTTTTACCAAATTTAAAAACTTTTGCTATTTTGGTTCTCCAGATATACTTATTAATACTGCCCAGATTTATTCAGATTTTTAGAATGTATTGATAACCAAGTTATTTGTACCAAATGTGGAAACTTCAGCAAACATAAGTCATGTCTTTGTTTGGGAGAAGCCATGCCCACTTCACCAATCCCACCTATTTTTTTAACTATGTGCACTAATTTTGGACAAAATTTTCTCCTACCGTTCTGCAGAAATAAAGAAATATATTTTGATCCACTCCCACTTTTTCAATCCCGCCCACATTTCGCGGATGTTATGCATTGATAACCAAGATGCTTGTCCCTTATTTGTGGAAATTTGGCTCTTGCCGTTGTCCAGATGAACAGCAACCGATGTCTTTGTATAAGAGGTGCCACGTCCACTTTTTCAATCCCGCCCATTTTTTTAAGAGAGGACTTTTTTACTATCCAACCGTTATGCTGACATAAAGCAATATGTTTTTTGCCGCGCCAACTTCTCTGATTTTGTAAGATGTTGTGTATTAATAACTAAGATATTCGTACTTAATTTGGGAACTTTAGATCTTGGCGTACAAGATCAACTTCATTTTTTCACTTTAACCTTAAATTAACTTAAGTAGTTAAATACTGGTAATGAAAATTAACAAAATCAGTTCATAAATAACCGTGTTTAGACAACTAACTAGTTTTTTCATCCCAAAATAAGATGACCAAATATGGCGCGGATACAGACATTTTTTTAATATGAAGTCTATATCGGTTCATCATTCCACCTGGCCCCCACACTATTGTTTGAGTTTTTCATACCCTAAAACTAATCCTCTTGTGTACACAATGGAGTAGTTTTATAACTACTCCTTTGTAGTCCAAAGATGGGTTATATGGTCCTGCCCTAGGACATCGTAATGTTAAATAGAACATGTTTTTCCATACGTTTGGGTTACTTTTGGACTAGTCCTAGTCCCTTGTGGGATACTCTTTACACGCGTGTTTGGACTGGTCCAATTATTTGCAGGGATACACATTGAGTTAAGTATACTCAACGTTGATTCTAAATCAACCACTACAAATGTTAATAAGTATGAGTACAATGAATCAAATTAAACTTCTAAGTGATTATGAGCTTGAATAACATTGCAATAAGTATCAGTGCGTACAAGTACAAGAAATTATGAGTCATGATTTAGCTCTACTCACTTTTTCACTACTCATTGCTGATCTCTGCTGTATATCACTATCACATGTTTTTCTTTAGCCCTTTCAGTGCACTTTTTCTGAAACTTTGTTAACTCTCATCTTTGATCCATTATCTATTATCACGTACTCTAAGTTTTAATGTTCTTCAAGGTTTTATGATTTTTGTTTTTAAATTTTATACAGCATCCACAATCCACCGATCCTTGTAAACCTTAATTAGCACATTTGAAAACATCTTTTTTAAATTTTTTTTTACCCAATTTACGATGTTTCGAATAGACAATATTTATTTAACACACAATAATAATATTTTCTTTTAGCGCTACAAAATTTACCGACAAAGTGATAAAAATTACATCAAATGAAATAAAAACATACACTAACGCACATGTGAATCCACGTATTGAAACACATACACACACTCAAGCAAATATCAAGGACTAATTGTGACATCTTTAATAGAAAAGACATCGGCAGTGATAATTTGAGTAGCCATGAGCAAAAGTCTAAGTGATGGACAGACTGACATTTAATGTTTGTAAGGTTTTTTCTTCTTCTTTTGGTACGTGAAAATGTGTTAATTACGCTTGTCAATGTTTTCATTGGAAATCGATCCTTTTTTGGCATATCTGCGCTTCTTCTTTCTCGTCATTAAATTCATAGTTTGGTGTGAGTTTTTTCAACTCTAAATGTCGGTTTAGATAAGAGTATAGAAGCATTATAATGTTGCATGCACTAGGCGAAGAAGAAGAAGAAGAGCAAAGGAATTCTAGTTAAAAACCAAAATTCGGTAGCATGTTTGCACAACATGTCGCCCAATGTGGCCTTTTAGGTTCATTTTATTTTATGTGTGTTTTTTTTTTTTTTTGATTTGGGTAGATTAGTATCTGTCTATCTAAATAGCTTTGTCAGAAAGACAAACGAACGAAAGGCCATTGAGTAATAATATTAAAGGGTTAAGATCGGCTTGTGTTTTTATTTTAGAAATTAGTTTCGTTGTCAAAAGACAAACAAAAGCGGCGTTTTCTAACAGTTTAAAAAAAAAAAAAAAAAAATTTTATGACACTTCTAATGATGTCCAAATCATGCTGGACTAGCTCGTCTCTAATTAATAAAGAAAATGTAGCTGTGTAACAATTTATATTCTTCACTCTCAAACGTGAGTTTTAGCCAGCGTTTAATCAGTTTCAATGCTACCGATTTCTGTTAAGATCTAGAAACTGATTTAAGCCATGTTTATTTGGTCATTTAGTGTCATAAATGCCTGTTGTTTGTAATTATTCATTGTCTAATGATGTCCAGTTCTTTGATGTAGCACGTTACTGTTTTAATCTTTATGATTTTGTAGTTTTCCATGAAAATAAATTGACTGATTTTTTCTTTGACTCTTTTTTAAGCGATTTTGGGGACCATAAACTGTCGGCCTTGTTTGAACACTTGTTAGTAGTGGTAGTGTTCTTGTCTCCAGTATCCAACTAGTTATTTTGTTAATTGTCTTGTAATGGCTGCTCTTATCAGAAACTATCAGAATAAACACATATTTTCCCGGAACTTTAAATATTTTCTATCGAGTTAAGTTGATGCAGGTTAAGACTTTTAGTGACCAATTTGCTTTAAGGGTAGCGTAAGTCAGATTTCCTTGAATTGTGAAGATTTTAAATGAAGTTATATGGATTACGTTGAAATTTAAATAAAAACGGTGCCGGTTTTAAGACTAATTAATGAATCTTATTATAACCAGGGCAAGTTTTTCATGCTTTTAATATAAGTTTGTGCATATTTCGTTAAATTCTTAAAGAAAACGATTTGCCGCTCTTCAGATCTACAAAAATCAATAGTCTCTTAGAAAGTGCCATCCCCACTTGCCCAATTCCGCCCATATCTTGTCGGATGTCATACATTGTTTACCATGATGATTGTGCCAAATATTTAATCTTTTGCTTTTGCCGTTCTCCAGATATAAATAAATCTATAATATCTTTGTACGGGAGATGCCACGCCTACTTCTCTACTTCAGCCCATATTTTGTCGCATGTTGTGTATTATTAACCAAGATGTTTGTACCTTATTTTGAAATTTTGGCTCTAATCGTTCTCCAGATGTACCACGCCCACTTGTTCAATCCAATCTACATTTTGTCGGATGTTGTTTATTGATAACGAAGATGCTGATTCCTAATTTGGAAACTTTGACTCTTGCCTTTCTCCAGATATACATAAAAAAACAACAACAAGTGTTCGATCGAGGTGAATTTCAAAAGCAAACAATTTCGGACCATGTGTGACATAAATATGTAACTACCAAGTCCCCATAATATCTGGGGTATTCGTAAAATCAATTTTAACGGACACATGGACAGACGGACATAGTTAAATCAGCTTCTCTCTTCATAAGGACCCAGACTACAATTACAAACGGAATGACAAACGTATACATATACACTCTTTTATCCTCGGTGAAAGGTATACAAATCCCAACACTAAGTGAAAAAATAAAACGCACAGAATATTATTAAATATTCACTGAATGATAAGAAATTGAAAAATGTTTTCTCTTGGTGCAAACACCAAATTTGCAAAGCGATTTAAGAAAATGCGCAAACTTTCATATAACATTTAAATTTATACTAGACCGTCAACAATCCTTCAATATAAGTGAGTTACACCGGTTTGCTATAATTGCAAGGTTAAGATGGCATGTTAATCGCTACAATTCCCACAATTGGCGGTAATCGAAATAAAAATGTAAAAGATTCGACTGTCAGCGACATGTTAAAAATTTTTACGATGTAAAATATGTTCGGTTGGTTCCAAATACTTGTTACTCATGTATTATCCAAAATATTTGTTGTTTAAATCTAGGTATTAGATTTAAACATTTATAGCTGTAGGCAATTAAGTCTTTTCGTGCCGTTTTATGCAAAATTTATGAATTTTGGTTTAATGGTTCCATCACTAGAAGCTTCCAGAGGTGATACATGCGCAAACACATAACCGGGTTACTTCTGTATCCAATAGCTTTTGTATGAATAAAATTACCGAATAACAGACTGTTCAAAAATTTTGTATGCTAGTATTTTTATTTAACGGGTTGTAAGAAAAATATATATTATCTGTAAGCTGAAAATTGTTAAAAATTATAAAGGGGTTTACGGGTACCCAGTTTATGCATTTGCGTGATATATTTTTGTTGTGCGTTGTACGGATAGTAAATTCGGGGTTCGTTTATTTAATGTTATTGGCATGATAGTTGTTGTAATAATTAAAAAAATAAAACAAATAACAATTTCGTTAAATATATTAATGGCCGTTTTCTCACTACGCGATTATCTTTTTTCCCAACGAAATGTGGTTTTCTCAATATCTCATTTGATTCTATTCTCTCTGAGTGCTGATTAGCACTCATCTGCCAATTGTTTATTTTCCTTTTAATTGCCGTTTAGATAAATTCAATCAGCTGACTCCCAACTTTTACAGGTATTTTAAGAGGTGTTGCCAACTGAAAACAATCGTTAACGGACAGTTTAAAATTAAAAAAACATATAGCGCTTGATTAAATGGACCAAATTACTTGAAGTTTTTTGATTTAGAAGTGTTATGCCATTCTTGATTAATAACTGAATAGTTTAAAAATTAAAACCAACTTAAATATAAAAAAATAATAGACTTATGGCCATTTTCACCAAGTTCGGTTATAAATAACTATCGGTTATAACTGTCAAAACATATTGGTAACCGGAACTTTAATTGAAAGTTAGTTTTAACCGAACTTGGTGAAAATGGCCGTTAATCTTGTTACAATTTCCGAAAGAAACTAATTTTGCTACGATCCGTATGGGGTCGAACTAGTTTTGCAACGCACTTTAGCCTACCAGGAAAATTAATCATTGAACTTTAGTATATTTTTAAAGCAATATCAGTGTATTAAAATTATGGACAGCATGGCAAAGAATTTAAAAGCTTATTTAAAAAATAATTTACCTTCAGCGTGTTTTTTGGTATTGTCCAAGACAGGAACATAAAACTGCAAGTCTTTATAATTTTTCCAATTTACCCCAAAGTGGTTTGATAACAGCTTTTCAGCATCTTTTTTCTTTTCAGGCTTAATTTCCTCATTGATTGGAAGTTCTTCTGGATTAATATCCTTAATTTTTTTTCCTCGTTTCAAGAATGGTTTAGGCTGGCAAGAATTAATTCTGTAATTTATTTCTCCTTGAATAGTCATTATGCTTTTCCCTGTTTTTTTACTATAATTTATTTTGAAGCTTTGAATTGGAAATGTAGTTGCTCTGGTGCTTTCAGCACAGAAGTTACAGCAGTTTTCCCGTCATATACACCCACTTCAGTCCAAACTTTTCGAACTGTACAGAATTCATTAAATAAATCCCAGTATTTGCTAGGCTTTATTATCGTATCTTTTTTTTAAATTTGTTTTTTCATTCCTACTACAGGATAAGTTATTGTAATTTCTTTGCAACTTCGTACTTCAGACCAAAACTTGCTTAGTATTCCTTAAACAGTGATATTTTTATTTTGGCCTAGGCAGCCATCACAAAACAATTGTACTTTCTGAATGTCTGTCAAGTGTTTATTCTTAAAGTGGTAGCATAAAATAGATCCTTTATGTCTTTCATTTTCACACCATGTATATGAAAACACTGATCCAGGATTTTGCTCAGTTGTCTTCTTTAAGATGCGGAGCTTAAGGACTGATGTACCCTCTTCTTTTGCTTTTGCACAGTATATTAAGCCATGACTTCAACCTTCGTTGGTCCTGAAGGCATTTCTTCTATTTGTGTTTGAAGCTAATGTTAAAGTCATAATTGAAAATATGAAGAAAATAGGAATACTTGACTTGTAAATTAAGAGGAACAGCAAACCGGGTGTACTCCTTCCATAAATCTTTCACAGTGCAATCGCTTAGTAAATACTGTCTGTAGGATTTTTCCCGAGTATAGTGGGAATCTATAAAGTGCAAGGATTTAAAAAAAATTGGTTACTACTTCCTTCTTAAATTGAAATTTTTGCGATGTTCTATCACCTACTCTTCGTTCTTTAGGAGACTTCTGATCAATAAAATGGGTTTTACCAATATTTTGCCCACGAAATTTTGATATATTAAGTAAACCAACAAATGCTTTCAAACACACTTGTAGCATACCATTTAAGCGACTTTTTACAAAATATTTAATGGTTATAGAGCTGCTTCTTTTCTTATTGGGTAGTTGCCTCTCATAATTTTTTGCGAACTCTACGTTTAACTGGAGTTTTCTGAGACGTATGTTTATTAATTAAAAATTTAAATGAACTTAACGGGTACCCTGGTTATATGTTTGCTTAATGTTGTTTGGTTATGTATTCTTCGTGTAAGGAGAAAACAAATTTTCACTTGGAAATTAATTTGACTTATTTTTACGGATACACTCAAAATATTATGTACTACTTCAAACTTCAAACGAAAATTCATTTTAAGCAAGTTAAAGTTCATTTAAAAAACGGATCATTTACATTTCATTTCAAACAAATGATTTTTAAATTAATTTTTAAACTTTTTATTTATTAAACTTCATATTTCTTAAAATTGAATAGTTTTGACTTTTAAAAAATATATTTTAACTGACATTACAAAATAAATACGTAAAAACATTATTTTTTGGTAGACTGTTTTTTGAATAACAAATACAAATGTTAAAAAATTAAATTATTCGTAAAATAACTACATTTTTTTTATCAATATTAACAATACGGAAATCGAATTTAATAACTCACATTCAGTTACTGTAATCATTTTATGAGTGTACTTTTTATCAGTATCAACTTGTTTTTATATTTATATATTTGTTAATATATATTTAGCTGGTGAGGCCTAATTCTATTTTTGAAAATAAAAATGCAAAATTTTTTAGTTTTGTACAAGTCCGATCAATAGGTTAAAACAGTGTTGGAAAATAAACAGTACATTATTTAGCGTTCGGCTTACACACCCAAGAACGATATATATTTTTGTAGTGATTGTGTATACGGACACAACATTATACCTTTAATGTTCCGTTCTTCGTCAAAAAACAGAACACCTGTAGTGATACTGTAGACAAACATTATATTTTAATGTTCTATAATGTTTTTTTGTTACATTGATAAAGAATTTAACAAACAAAAAATTTTAGCAACGACCGCTGCACGAACAGCTTGTGTGTGTATTGGGTATATGTTTTGATTGTGTAATATTATTTTAGTGGCTATTTTCTTTTCGTATGTGTATTTTGTTTTTGTAAAAAATATTTGGTTTTTTACTAATCAAAATCGACAAACATTAATGAACCGTTCGGTTCGGTTTGTGGTTTAAAAAAACCCAACGGAATTAAATGTTCTCATCTTTTGTTGATTTAGATAAAAGCATGGGAAACGTTATTTTATTAATGATTTTCTACACAAACATTATTAGAGTTGTTTTTTTAACCGATATTTAGTGCTTATTTACGAACACTGGTTTAAAATATATTTTGCTAACGGATTTCACTTGGTATAATTGCACAACTATTATACTTTAATTGAAATGCAATTACTTTTCGTTCTTGCTATTACTTTTCCTAATAATTTCCAAATTAAGTACTTTAAAAATTTCTTCCTATTTCCATGCTAAAAAAAAATCTCAACACTTTACTTGACTTGATTGTTCAATCGATCGATCGATCGATCGCTCATCGTTCGAGTGATCAACTAAATTAAATTTCTTCATGTTTGTATTGAGTGTTCGCTATTATTTTATGTGTAAGTGTGTATGTATTGTGAACTAATTTAAATATTGTTTTTGGAATTGTGTAGTGTATTCGAATCATGTTGTTGTGTTTGATATTTCACAGTCTTGATTTTGAATGGTTGATTGACAATTTAAACAAAATTGCTTTAGTTTTTCATTGATTTATTCATTTCATCCAGCTCATGACTTTATTAAAAACAAAAGAAATTTTTCTCGAAAAATTCCTTTTGAAATATGGGTCAATAATTCAAAGTGTATATTGTGTGGCGATGTGTGTATTTTTGACATTTGCAATGAATGAAAAACTGATGTTGTCATAGTTAAAATTATAATTTAGGAAAATACATTAAATTTTTATTAATAATATTTTTTATAGCAAAGAAGTATCGAGTTTCAGATACTTTGTGGCATCCGAGGTACTTGTATGGTAACAGCCAGTAGGGAAAAGGATTTTCAACTTTAAAAATTAAGTGGAGTTGCAACCAGTGTTACCATTACCAAAATTACAAATTACACTTGAGATGAAACAAAATTTGAAATGGCAGGGCTCTTGACATTTTCAGATTAATTGATTCCGGGGTACTTATAAGAGGACCCTATTGTCAGCTGTCACTATGGTAGTTGGTAGCACCCGTTACTTCGGTACTGGTCTGACTATTGGCTGAGTTCTCCGTTAGTATGCTTTTGCCAGAAATACTACCTGTTTGCGAAGATTGTCAAGTGGGAGCCTTGCCCTTCTTTGAAGGTATACTTTCGGAAGGCACAGGGTTGTGGTTTAAACCCAAAATCGCGGGAAGGGAGTTGGAGCTGATTTTTCACCCTTGTGGAAAAGTTCAGCATGTGGAAGTTTGTCGATAAGAAAATATAATTAATGTTTAAAAACTATTAACATTAATAATGTAAAAGATTTTTTTTGTTGTTAATTTATAGCAGAACATAACCCCAAAAGAATAATACATAATAACAATGAATTTAACCTTTTTGAACAGTCTTTAGAACTTAAATTGATTTCATTTTTCTTTAAAAAATGCCAAATACAAAATAGTTTTAGATGATTAAAATTAAAACATCAATGTTATGAAAAGTTGACCAAATGTTCTCTATCAAGCACAATTTCGCAAAAAAAAAAGCAAAACAAAACACGTAAATTTTGTTTATTTCTATTACAATTTATTTATCAACATTGTGAAAGAATCTAAATATTTATCTTAATAATAAATTTATGAATATCATTTCATTTTATATTTTCATCCTCTCGTATTGTTTTGCGGTGTGTGTAAAAATAAACATGAATTATTCGATTTTTATTATTTTAATCGCAGAATAGTGACTGGCACTTTTACCCTTCATTTTCCGTCATACTTCCCAATAAGATTAAATAATAATATTGAAAACAAAACAAGGAATTTCATATATAAATGTTGAGATACATTTGTAAAGTACAACATTAGTCATGTGGAAACACACACACGGCCGCGGCGCACCATTCGCTACTCATGCCACAGCACACTTTACTACAACTCAGCTACATATAAACAATAAAAACATTAAAAATATCTATCACACAGGAGTTTTTTCTTGTTGTTTTTTTTTGTTCTTCTGGATGCTACCGATTCTATCACATTCAAATGTCAAGTGAAATATATTCCAATTTTTAAATATAAAACACATGGCCTTAGGAAAAAAATCGAAATGAAAAAATGAATTGAAAATTTCGAATCACAAAAATTGAAAATTGTATGTTAGAAATTCAAACAACAACCAATATGGAATAAAAAGTATTGAAAATAAAAATCACTTACATACACATTCAACCTCAACGTTTCGAATTTGAAGAGACAAAGAAAGACATGTGTGCAACAATCTTATTTTTTTTTGTTTCCAAATTTTATTAAAACAAATTTACCTCTTTATTATTTATCTAAAAATTTCGATTTTATTTTGTTAAAGAAATGTTCCATTTTGAAATAAATTAAACAAATTTATTTTGTTGTTATTAAAATTTGTTTAAAATGTTGACCGCCAAGAGAGATTAGAAAGTTTGTAACATATTGCAGGGTATGCGAAACAATTTTCAATTAAAAAATAGGGTTTTAACTTTTGATCAGGATGAATCCTTAGGTTTCTTCAAGTTGATTGAACAATGTTCTAAATCATTTCACAAGTTTTTTTTAATATATCGTTCATCAGGGGTGCGCTTGAAATCGAAAACGTTGAACTCAAGAATTTGGAAGTTGTTTTTTAAACACTTTTAATCTAATTGTTTGCTATAAAATTCTGTTTGATAGAGAAATATTTGTCATAAAATTAAGTAAAGAAATCTTATAAAAAACGACTTTTAACAATCTGCTGTTTTCGATTTCCAGCACACCCCTGTGTATCTCTTATGTGAGGCTAACTTTCGAAAATCATTTACAGTGTTCTACAATTTAAAGGCTGGTGTCAAAGTGGCCGCTATAAGTTAAACAATGCGAGAAGCGATAATAATTACAATGCTATAATATCTGAGACAAGTAGCTAGAATATGAATGCGAGAAACCTTTTTCATGGGAATTCAAGATAAAAATAATGCAATAAACCTCAATATATTTACAAAAAAGAGAGCATCATGGTGATACGTTGACAACTTGTTTTGTAGCATGAAAACAGAAGCAGTGGTTTTTAGCAAAATATATCATCATATTATTGCGTACCAGTGTTGCCAATTTAGCCATTTTTAACCCTGTTTAGCCATTAACAAATTAATTTAACCATTAGCCATGTTTCAACTTGTTAAGCTATACATTTTTTTTGCAGTTTTTTCTTTTAAATTAATAACTTTTATTTTCTTATAGAAATTTTTAAAAGTAAAATAAACCTTTTTAACAATTAAAACACATTAAATTGAAGTCACAACATTTTCAAATGGATGAAAATAAAGGAACAGTATGCCAATATTAAATTTATAAAATGGAGCAACACAGAATTTTCGATAAAGTTGCTCTTACTTCCATGGTAAAAGTAAAATGCTGAAGTAGAGAGGGTGCTTAGCCCAGTAAACATTGTTTAAAGTAATTTGAGAAAAAGATTACATTTAACAACCGTTAATTCGATTATCGATTAGGAAAATATTTTTACCATAACAATAAAATATGTATACCCACAGTCAGGGTTAAAAAAATTGTAGTCGAAACTAAAAACTGTCGAACAAAAAACGAAAAATTGTGTACAACATTTCGCTTTTTGGTTGGTTTGACAGCAACTGTTCACATTTATTGAATCAGAAGTAAAAAAAAACAGTTTTTTTATGGCCAATAAAAAATTAAGAATTGGAAATAATTACAGTTTTTTTACTTTGACTACAGTTTTTTAAACGCTGCCATAACCACAATAGTAGAGATGGTAACATCTCCATTTTCTGAGTCCAATTAACGATGTCCGTCCGGCTGGCTGTCCATGTAAATCTTGTGCCGTAATTTTGGAGATAATTTGATAAAATTTCTATACTTTTTTATTTGTTTTTATTGTTGATTTTGACTCAAAAGGTTTGATAAATATTGTCATGATTATGATTTATCTTCAAAATATTTAAAACTAAGAGGCACGAGAGATTCCTATGAGATGATTCATTATGGCATTTAATTTATTTTATTTTTTATTTTTTTATTTGTTATAATTTATAACATGTAATATAAAGCCTCCGTGGCCAATATAAAAATATTACAAACCATTTAAAAATACCTAATATTTAAAACTTCATAACATTTTATATATGTAATACAAACACACAAAATTTTAAATAAATGCCAATTTACTAAAAGAAAAAACATCCTGACCATTCAAAACATTAGCTTCCCAGCCAATATACAGAAATATAAAAATTAAATTAAAGAAAAGTAAGTTACAGTCCAATTCAGTACAGAAAATATGACAAACCCAAGCAAAATAAATTAATTTAAGTTTATTCTTATGTTTTTACTTAAATTTATTTTAGCCATTTTTGGTCACCAAGTTTTGGCAACACTGTCGCGCACTCTGATATCAGCCTGCAAACACTCGTCTTGCAATTCGGGCTTCGCGAGGAAAGGGAAAACAAAAATTTAACTTCTAAACAGAATGTTTGTTTTTAATATGTCAATAGCAGCGTTGACTCTGAACAATTTTCCATCGAAACTTTTCTTGTTTCAAAACAAATATGAATAAAAAAAATTCATTAAATAGCTTTTAAAAAACATAAGTTTTTATGAAATCTTACAGAAACACTGTGTATTTTGTTGTTGTATTTAACAAAGGAACTACGATATTTTGCATTTGCTCTTTTAAGGTGCATGTAGACGACATGTTTTTTACATCTGACTTGTAAACTTTTCAAGTCACATGTAATTGTGATGTCTGTCAAAATTGCTGTTTTACATAAGGTTTATAATATTCGGTCACAAACGTGCATGTAATTTGCTTCTGACATTGTCTATGTTTTTTTTCGCATAGTGATTGCAGAAACCAAAGCAAGTTCTCGGTTTCAAAATAGCGTGCGGCCGCCATACAAATTTTTGTTTGCGCCGAAAAAGAGTTCATCCATCTAAACATTTTTTTCTTTAAATTGGAAGATAATGAAACGTTTTTTCTAACTATATATGTACATAATTTCTATTCAATGGTGAAATTATCATACAGGTATCGGTATTGTAAAATATTAACTTCAGCCGGCTAATAATTCCGTCAATAGTGAACGCCGCTGCCGGTTTCTTTCCGGCATAGATTTCTGATGTCAGAAGAAAATAGAGCACGCTCTAATTGAAATTTTGTCAGATGACTTTGCGTCTGACTTTTACAGAAGCAAAGTTAAAAAGATAAAACACGACATGTATGTATTTTGCATCGGAAAATTTTACATGTCAGATGACAAATACATGTCGTGTACGGTCGCCTTTAGCATTTGGTGCAAACGCTCAACTCTGCCATTGAAAACAATGTTAAAAAACTGCTTCAAGGAAAGAAAATTATATACTTCATTTACAAAGATCGCCAAAGCTTTCTGATTTGATTCTGAACAATTTTCTGGTCGCTATATTTTCTTATTTCTTGAAGTAAATATAGTAAATTTTCTTAAGCCGACAAAAATAAGGCTTGGCTTAACATCCGAACAAACGAAAAATATCTGACGGAATTTGGAAAACATCAACAATGGCAACGCTGATCTTGACTAATAAAGTTAATTTTAAACTTTCATTAGTCGCAATCATTTTGGAACGAGTTTAGTCGCAATATTTTAAATTGATAGACTTAACTTCTTGTTTGAAAAATAATTTAAAATTTCTCTTGGCCACAACATTATTTAGTTGATCTCAGCAATTAAGTGAGTAGCCTTAATAAATATGGGAATTTTTTTAATAAAATTTTCAATTACTATTGTCGGCTTTTACTTCTTACCGTTTTGCGAATTAAATCATTTATTTCAAAAAACATGTCAAGCAAACAATTTTTGATTTTGAGTAAATCAAAGAAAACATCCTAGCAACCAGGGCTGCCAGATAAATTTGTGAGGAAATCGACAGTTTTTTTTTAAAAAAAATAAAAAAATCGTCATTCACGTTTCGAAAATCGTCAACACAATCGGTAAACTTAAAATTTTGTTTTTTCTTAACAATTTTTGATCGATTTTTATACAAAAAAAAATTTTTTTAAACAAAAACATACCCAGTAAAAAATATGCTCCAAAAGGAGCATGTTTTACGTATGAATGCATACCTCAAATCACTTCAAACCTGCTGATAAGATGCTTGATTTGTGTATGGGGTGTTCCCGGTTTGGAGGACTATTTACTGCTGAAAATCAGCGCATTTTTTAACATGCAAACAAAGCACTCCTAAAGCGCTTTTTTAAGGGATAACTATATTTCCATATTCATTGATGTTTTGCTTTAAATTGCTTAAATGCATTGTTTCAATAAATTTCGTAAACCATTATATGTTTATTTTTATTTTTTTCGCTTTTAAACCTCATCGTTGTCAGCACTAAAATAGCAGCTTTTTCCTATATTTAATTCTTTATCATTGACTGCTATATAAAAGCTCTCTAATTGAAGCGCTCGATTATGCGCTTTTTCTCTTAAGTGCTCCAAAAAACCCTATTTTTTTTACTGGGTAATTACTTCATACCCACCTACACTCAAAAAATTATGTAGTTAAATTCAAACGAAAATTCATTTGAAACAACTTAAAATTCATTTAAAAAAACGGATCATTTACATTTCATTTAAAACAAATGATTTTTACATTCATTTTTAATTTTTGTATTTATTAAACAGCATATTCTTTAAAATTGAATAGTTTTTACTTTAAAAAAATATATTTTAACCGAAAAAAATCAAACTACATAACAAAATAAATACGGAAAAGCATTATTTTTTGGTAGCTTGTTTTTTGAATAACAAACACAAATGTTGAAAAATTAAATTATTCGTAAAATAACTATATTTTTGTTCCATTTTAACAGTACGGAAAACGAATTTAATAACCTGCAATCAGTTACTGTAATAATTTTATAAGTGTAGCATTTTCAACCGAGTAGGAAATTCTGGGTGTCTCATGAAGAGCTTCTTTGATCGTCGATGACCGAATTTTTTAATCGTGCCTCACACGGCAAAAACTGTAACACGAGTGAGATTCTTCCATAGCACAGCGAAAGACGCTTTTTGAATCGTTGTGGGAATCGTTCAAGACGCGGGTAAAGATTCACCCTTATTGTGTTTGGCGTATTTAAATTACGCCTACGACTGTTTGGTAATAGATTAAAGGAAATAAGTTCACGTTCTCTTTAATCAATTACCAAACAGTCGTAGGCGTATTTAAAATACTCCAAACACAATAAGGGTGAATATCTAACGAGTCTTTCATGTCAAGAATCGTATGAGACTCATGTAGATATTCTCCTACATCTCGTGAAATGTTCGCCGTATAATTGTTGAAAATATGATTAATACAGCGAGCCGTAAAAGGTTTATGCGATGATGGTTTGACGAAAGATAAACAAAGTGTAATATTTTGTGTTTTTGTACACTGAAAATAATCACAGATTTTCTTAAGACTTGCTGATTACAGCCGTATCTAAACAAAGCGGCGTTTTCTAGTTTTTGAATAGCGCAGCCTGTACGCTTTGCAATGGGACAAACCGTTGTTGACAGCTCGTTTACTAGTGAAGTTTGCCGCTATTGTTAATTGATATTGGCAATTTAGCTATTTTTTGGTCAATCTAGCGTTTTTATCTCTATTTTTATTTATAGTTTGTGGGTTTTATCAAACAAGAAAGATATCACTACTGTTCGTGCCACAACGTTAACGCTCTTGCTTAGGTATGGAATATCAGCGTAAAATCTTAGCGAAAGAAAACATTCGGCCTTCCGCTCTTGTTAAGGTACGGCAGTTAAACATTCCAAGATTAAAAAACAAACGTGTCACAAAATGTAATGTTGTATGCAGACTTTGGAGACTGACAAAAATCGTCAGTTTTTAGAAAGAAAACAGCAAATCATTAGTTTGCTAATTTCGGAACAAAAAATCGTCCAAATGACCGTAAATTTATTTAACAAAACTAATATTTTCGGATTTCTCGGCTTTGATTGACAATTACATGGGGACAGTATTTGATTTTTTTTTTATCAAACGATGTATTTACCTTTAAAAAACAGTAATCGGCAAATAATTAAATTTTTTGATTTTTTTCGCTACTTGACTGGTTTTAGAAATAAAAGATTGCAGGGGGTATGGATTGCTGAGCTGTCATATTTTACTTACATAGGGACTAAAATTCCAAAATTTTTGTAATGTTGTAAAAAAAAACTGCAAATCCAAATGTAATTGCAATTGTGAGCATAGGACAAAACAACGAACGACCATTAGAGGATAAGTCCGCAAGATTGATTACCTTTTTGGTTGACAATTAAAACCAATTTAGATAATTATCTTAAGTTGCTATAAAAAATCCTATAGTCCCTGCTACTGCGGTTCCTTCCGAAAGGTACTTATCAATTTTTTTAAAACTGTCATCTAAAATAACGTGCGTACATACATACGTCTCATACGTTCAATAAAGTGATAAAAACAACGAACTGTAGCCTGATAAAAGAACTATTTAAAGTTTTCCTGCACAAGTACAAACATCTAGTCGATAGTTATATCGCTTGTAGAGTGGAAGAGGATAATCGTAAACACTTTGTCTGTCTGCTAGTGATGGGATACCATCGATATTTTCTACTATCGATTTTTATCGATACTACAGATTTTACTATCGATGGTATCCCAGCACTAGTTAACAGACAAAGTGTTTACGATTATCCTTTTCCACTTTACGATAAATTCATTCATTAATTAATATCGATTTTCTAATAAATTACAGTATTAAAATCATCCAACACAGAAAACTAAATAAAACTTAATTCAATTAAAAAATTTGTGGTATTAATTAAAAAATTAATTAAATTTGCACCAGTAAACAAATTAAAAGTATCAATTAAACGTTTTATTTACTTGATTAAATTCTTAATTCACTTGATTAAATTTTTAATTAAAACTAATTTTATTTTTAATTAATGCTTTCATTGGTGAACAGTTTTGGAGACTTTTTTCTGTGTAAGAATATTTTACCTTTTTGTGTTAAATTCTCCGCAAAAATCTAATACAATACCTGGAATGCAGCAGAGTTAAAAAATGACAGACTTCTTGAGACCAACCAGAGATTCTATCGGATGCCTGTAGCCACTAATAGCACAGACAGAGGGGAGGGCACGCGGGAAGGGAGATTTTTAAAAGTCGATTTTCCACCTTGAGCGAAAGTTTCGCTGTTGGCGAATTTTCCTAGGTACTGTTGCTATTAAGCGGATGCTGCTTGTTGCTAATCGCCGAGGTGGCTTGGTAACTCCAGTTCCTAAACATAATCTGCCGAATAAAACATTAATGGGCGAGGTTGGAATACGCTTTGTTTGTAACCCTGCACTAAGTCCAGCGTTTCATGTCTAATCCGTGGCTTAAACCCAATTTGTTGCCTGACAGAACTCCTGTGTGCTGTTGCTGTTCATAAAAATCTACTTTACAGTTTAGATAAGATAGCTTAATCTTTCAAGAAAGAACTATGAATATAGTCCTTGTACTAAAATGCCAACTCAATGCTGGTTACCCTTATCCAGAGTCGTTAAATCTACGCCTTCTTTACAGCAGAATTTGCATGGACGTTATGAAAATGTTAAAGAAAGCAATTCAAACTTAGGCAACGGATGAATGTATTCTGATGTCATACAAACATTTCAAAATTTGCTCCACCTGTTTTAAAAACTTCCAACTAGGACCTACGGGGACAATATAAGTAGAAAAACTACCATTTCTTCCCCTTGTTCAAAAAAAAAGCTGTTGCTTTTACTTCTGATTCATTAAATGTAAAAAGTCGATGTCAAACCAACTCAAAAAGTTTTGTTCGACTGCAGTTTTTTAAACCCTGTATAAAATAGAAATGTATTTAAAAATAGTTATAAAGTTTTTTAATTTTGTTTAACAAGTGGACATTTTGACACATTTAAAAATTAAATAACACAATAAAGTGCCACAATGTCCATGGACCTTATGACACTTTTTGTATTATGACATGCCACCCTTCTTTTTGCTAAGTGTACAGAATACCCTGCGGTATAAAAGACAAGGCAGCTCCTCACGTTATTCTTATGCATTCTAGCAAAATTGGTGCAGCCAATAACTGAAGATTGTTCGTGGAAGTTCTCCTATTATCGCGGCTAACTAGAGTCCTAACCTCTTCAATTTTTATTTGCAATTGTAAGTAGAGAGTCATCAGTTTAAATATATAACGGACATTTTGAACTCTCTTTAAGAATCTGTTATGTGGAAAGAGTTGTACAGACAGCAGTTGACACCGGGTTATACTCTAATCTGAAAATTCAATTTAAACCTTTGAATTAAACAAAAGATCTTCGACCGTGTAATTTATGAAAACTAAAATCTGATTAAAGATTTTTCCATATGACAATTTTTATTAATTTCTACCCGCTATGAAAGTGGAATTCGAGGTTAACCTTTGCATTATTCGTTTAGAGAAAATAGAGAAATAAAGAAATACATAAATAAAAGCGCAGTTTGATTAAAATTTTTCCATTGAATAAACTTTCAACTTTTTTTTTTATTAATTTTTCTTAAATTTTTTATAAAATTCGCTAAAATTATTTTGTTTGTGTTTTTCTCTCATAATAATAAAGCATTTCAATTGAAGTTTTTTTCCATAATACTAATTAATTCTAAATAATTTGTTGTAGCATTTAAATGAAATTTAATGTTTTATCTGATTTTATTTTTATTAAATTTAACTACATGATAATTTCAATTAATACAAGATATGTTACACATTTTATTTAATTTTTTTTTGTTTCAATTTGTGTTTTTTTTTTATCTTAATTTTCAGAGAATTAAAATGACTAAAAAATAATGACAATAATAATAATGTAATAAAAATAATTTACATTGATAAAAAACTTTAATAATATCAATTATATATTAAAAATAAACGTATACATTTTGTAAAATAAAAGAAAAAAAATAACTAACTTTTTTTTTATTAAATATAATTAAATTTTTGTAAAAAAAAAATGACTAAAATTTGAGAAAATAATCATAGGAAGGAAAAGAAATTTACAAAGTATTGCACCAGGGCGTGAGACAGAGAGTTTAAATTAAAAAAAAAAATAAAAAATAAAGGATAATTAAGAAATTTTTGCATTAAACTAAATATTGCTGAATACTTTTGTAGGTAAAATGATGATTTTAAGGGGAAGTGATTATTTACATAAATAGCTTTTGTTTTTCCTAAAATGTATTTTATTTACATTTAAAAAAAAAGTTTTATAATTT
Source organism: Pollenia labialis (assembly GCA_949318255.1). Classification (NCBI taxonomy): domain Eukaryota; kingdom Metazoa; phylum Arthropoda; class Insecta; order Diptera; family Polleniidae; genus Pollenia; species Pollenia labialis. Next base: position 94,232,405 of record OX439142.1, on the reverse strand, counting down.
AAATATAATGAGAATTTTACAACAAGTTAACATTTTGAGGTAACAACCTAAAGCGAGTGTTTGTAGGCGAGTCGAGCTCTCAGGCTTGACATAATTAAACGAATTTATACCGAAATGGCATTCGTAGACATTTCGTTGTATTGCTGCTGCTGCTGTTGTTGTTGCTGCTGCTGCTGAGTTTTTAGATTCGTGCTGGTATTCATGAGCATAGAACGATAGACTTCCGATAGAATATTCCACATAGGTGGGGAGGTGTTAGGGGAACTTTCACTGCTTTCACAACTTTGGGTTTGGGCGGCAGCTGCAGCAGCGGCTGCGGCAAACATTTGTGATTGCAATAATCTCAGATGTTGTTCTTTGGCTGAGAGGGGCGAGCAGTTTGCGGAGGAAACCGTCTGTACTTTTTTACTGGCTTGGCAGGCAGAAAGGTCCAAACAGCTGCTTTCATCGTCTTCATTTTCCATTTTAATGGTAACTGGAGAGAAATTATCGCAGGACATTTCCGACTCACTGCAAGATCTCTTTCTTTTGCCCAATAAACTATCCATGGAGAAACTGTTTGAGGGTTTTTGAACATTACTAGGGCTGGCCATAAGTCTTTCGGCTGCTGACATAGAGACTTCAGAACGTTTGTTTAAACTAAAATCCAAAGGTTCATTTGAATCTTCCGAGTGCATGCCATTAACTAAAGGCTTAACCTCATCTTCTATCGAAACCGATATTAACTCATCCTCCTCATTGTCCTCATCTTCTACCTCACGGCAATAATCATCTAAATCACTGTGACTACCCTGACTAGCGTTTGAGCCCTGAACATCTAGAACATAACCCTCATCGTCATCATTATCGGAGGCATTGGAAGCGCCGCTAGAGTGTGACGAATGTTGAGCACCCAAAAGTCTTTCTTGGTTGGCTAGCATGTGTTGGAATTGGGGGCAGGAGAAATCACCAAACATGGCGGCAGGATGGGGAGCAAAAGCACTACCTTGGGGAGGCATAAGGCCAGGAAAGGCGGACATAGCGGCAGCTGGAGGTAAAATACCTGTAGGAGCCATCGTGAATAAAGGGAACTGTTGAGCTGTGCGACCATCGTGGGGTGAAATTTTGCGCCTTATATGAGGAGAATGTAATTTTGGATTGGGATTAGCACTATGTCTATTGCGGGAACGGCGTGAAGAGAAGACCATATTGCAGCCGTCTACAGTGCATTTGTGCATTTCTCTTAGGTGAACTGCCGAAAAGTGTATTTTTAAAGCTCCTTTGTCACAGAACGTCTTAAAGCATATTGAGCATTGTACACGCTTTTTACCGGTAGCAGGGTTAATGAATTGTCCACCCATATTGACAGGCGGTGAACCCCATCTCTTGGGCTTTGTTAGACCTGAAGAATTAGTTGTGGGTGAGGTAGCCGGAGAAGTGGTGGCAGATGATGAGGAGAGAGCTGAAGGTGTTGGATGACCCAGCAAATAGGCTGGTGGCATAAAGGCAGTCATTAAATGTTCCATTTTGTTATGTGGTGTTTTTTTTTTGGGATGTGTTTGGTTTCCGTGTGTGTTTTTTTTTTAATTTAGGTTTGATCTAAAAAGAGAAGATTAAGAAAATATATCATTATTAAAGGCTTATATGAGAAAGCTTTATGAGCTTTAAGTCGATAAAAAAATCAATTCAAGTTGTATGTCAAACCTAATATAAAACTAATATGAGAATAAGTGCACTAAATAAATAGTTTTAGTTTTGGATTAACTTTTTTAAAAAAATGTGTACGAATAGTTTTTCCTTTCAAAAGTTTTGAATTTTAAATCACAATTAATTAACAATTTTTTCTTTGAGTAACAAATAATGGCATTTATTAACAGATCTATTTAATAGATAAAAAAGTATCTTTTAGTGATTTTTTGGAAAAAATAAAGTTTAAATTTATCAACAAGATACAAAAATTTCCTCTTAACACAACGGTATCTTTCAGATACAAAAGTATCTTTTCATTAAAATTTTTTATTTTAGTAGCTAAAATAAGCAAACATTTATCTTGTGAACCTTTTTCAGTTAATTATTGAAAAAAGCAAACATTTTCTAAAAAAAAAATTACATTCTAACATCTGCAATACGTACTATTTTCTTGATTGATTTAAAAGTTTGCTTAAAAACAAATACAAAAACTTAATAGGTTTTGATCATATAACAGTAGGATTCTTCTTAAATAGTCATAAAAAATTTCTTAATAACCTTCTTTACATGAAAACATCGATATTTAGTAAATCTAAAAAGAAGAAAAAAATCAACTCTCGGCTCAATCCGGTAGAATAAAATTTTAGTGGTAACCAACTAGAAGCAGTAGTCGTCGTTTTTCTTTTGTGGCATTAAGTAGTTAAAACAAAAACTATTTAAGCTTAGATGTTGTTTCTAAAGATTTTTAGATACACAAACACATATTTAACTAAAACTTTTTTAAACAACAGTCAAGCCGACCTTTATTTTAATTTTTTTTTCGGTTTTATTTGTTGTAGTTTGAAATTTACATGTATATAATTAAAATTTACATGACGACTTGCTGTGATACATCTCCAATTTTTAGCTTGAAATTTTTTTTAAAATTTTTTTTTTCTCTTCTTCTTCTTTTGATTTTTATGTGTGATGAGTAGTAAATGATGGACATAAAAGAAAAAGTAACCAACCAACCATCTTTTTAGATCAGTGTTAAGGAACAGAAAAAAATTCAATATAAATGTTAATGATTAACTACTGATTGTAAAAGATAATAAATCATCAGACACAAGAGACATAAATGTTCATTTATTTTTAGATTTTTTTTTTTTTGTTTAATCAGAAAACAAACAAAAAAGACATGCGTTTAAAATTAAATTTAGTTTTTGAGGAATAAAAAAGGCTTAAGTAGTATCAAAATAAAAGTGTCATTAAAGGTGACAAAAAGGTCCAGGTTTTCAAACCCAAAGTTTATGTTCAACCACTGACCAGTTTTTTTTTATGACACAATGTTTTTAAAACTTAACGATCGATTGAAGAAATCTACGTTCCAATTTTGTTTTTCTTTTTCTTTTCTTTCTTGTAAGATATTTTTTATAACAAATTTTAATTACTATTTAGCATCACATAGTTTCAGCTTCTCCTTTTGATTTTATGTCAGAAAAATATACAAAAAAAAAAAAAAAATAAAAATCAGACTATTAAAGAAGATTTATTTTTAACAAAAAATGTTTGTCATTAATTTTATAACAAACAGGAAATCAGCAGGCCAAATGTGTGAACTTTCAAAACAAATCATAAATCGAACGTTATAATTTACATCTTTTTTTTTATTTTTTGCTTGTAAGATTTCCAACGAAACAAACACGATATTTTTTTAATAACTATAATTATTAAACGAAAAACTTGTTTTCTTATAAACCACAGTGACAATCTAAACGAATGGAATAATTATAGAGCTTGTTCCTCACATGGACACTTTTTTACCATGGGGGAGATATTTTTTTTAAACATTGGGTATCTTAAAAATTTAGGATTCCTTCGTGTTCTCTACATTTCAATGCTGTCATTAAAGTTTCGCCCTATTTTAATGTTAAGGGGATATTTATCATAAAAATCGTCAGCGAAATAAAAAAAAAACGCAAAATCAAATGACATAAACTTCCAAGGTCATATTTAAAATGATGGATGTGAAGATGCTGAGTCCTTGAGAAAAAACTAAAAAGTTTAAAAAGGCAGTCAACTCAGAATAAATAAAAAAAATCATATGAAAAGAGCTTTAAATTAAGGAAACCAAAGTTTCTTTCCAATTTTAATAAAAAACTAACAAAAAATTGGAAATTTTTTAAGAAATTAAAAAAATTCAAAGATATAAAAAATATATTCATGAAAAAAACAGAGTTCGTGTGTTTTTTGGATTTTTTAAGTAAAATCAAGGAAAAGATTGAAACTTTTTAAAGAAATTAAGAAAGCATTTAAATAAAAATTTTTATAATAAAAAAAATAATCGTGAAACTCTTAAAATTACAAATACAGTTAAACCTTGATTATCTGGTTCGCACGGGACGCTTAATAAATATAATACATATTTTTTCATTAACACATAGAATTTTCGTCTAAATTTTGCAAAGGTATTTTAAGTTAGTACGTTTTACATATCGCACTTGAGCATAAAGAGGGTATTTATTCAAAATCTTAAGAAGAAGCAAACTTAATTCAACGTTAAAGGCATATGGAAAAGAATTTTCAAACCAACCGTCGTCGCATTACCAAAAAGTACACAAAATTAAACGATATTTTTACAGCGGCTGGATAAGGATATTTTTTTAAGTTAAAACCCTCTTTATGATCAAGCTATGTGCGTGCAAATATCAGTACGTAACAAAGAATGTAAATCCCTGAATTTTTATTATGCTTATGTACATATAAATGATTGCAACAAACTTTTGTTGCATGCGCAATAGAAAACAAAAGAGGCAATATCAAGTATAATAGAGATTGTAAAACAAACCGAGCGCCATAGACCCAAATGTCCGATGTTCAACTGCATAAATATATTCTTAAAAACTTAATTTTCATATTCAAATAATAAAAATGTTCACAATATTAATTGTGGGTCACACCTTAACGTCAAGGTTTTTTCCCAACTTACTTTAATTTAAGTTTCTTTCAGAGTTTGACAAATTCAACCATGTAGAAGTACACAATTGAGCAGCGTGTTTAGATTGTTAAAGAAAGGCTTTTACGAAAATTGGCGTTCAAATCAAAATGCATTTCGTGATTTTTTTGGTCAGCATAATCGACCAAATGTGTCCACAATCAGGAGAATCGTTCGCGAATTTCAGTAAACCGGGTCTGCGGGAATGTGAAAATACTGTTTGGTGCGGCTTATGGGCTGGCACATCGTCGGGCCGTTCTTCTTAGAAAATGAAGTCTGCCAAGCAGTTATCGTAAATGGCGTTCGCTACCTGGACGATATGTGGCTCCAATAAGATGGTGCCACTTACCACACAGCCAACGAAACATTGGCTCGCGAGAAATTTAATGGCCGCATTATCTCACGTCGAGGCGATGTTAATTGGCCGCCACGATCATTTTATTTGACACCATTGGACTTCTGTCTTTGGGGGTATTTAAAAGAAAAAGTTTACGTCAATAAAGCAAAAACAATTCAAGAGTTAAATCATGAGATAATTCATTGAAAATATGGACCATCGAATAGAGGTATGCCACCGAAGCCGTGGCATTTTGTTTCGCACATAATTGTCGTACGGGCATGTTCTAAGAATCGAAATGAAGTGGAATTGAAATCGAATGAGATTTTTATTTCAATTATTTACAAAATTACTGTAGTTTTTCCTGTTTTTTAGAGTAAATATTGGTCCTTTAAGTATGAAGTATATAAAATGGAATCTTTTTATGAACTTTCTTTACACTATCGTTTTCAATATTTGTTCGATTTTAAATCCACTTCATTTCGATTTACAAAACATACCCCATAATAATAAAAAGTACTAACACAGTTCTCTGAAAACTTTATGTTTTATTTAAAATTAACATCGTACGTTTTGGTTGGGCCACCCTTTGTTAAAAATCATGAGAGAAATTTGTTCAGAAATCACGAATTTTTTTATGAAATACGAAAAAGATGTTAAAGAAACTGTTTGAAAAAAAATAAATTAATTTTTAAAAAAATTTATGAAAAATTACAGATTTTTTTTTAAACAAAAGTGGCAAAATTATCTTTTTAGAAAAAAGCTTTTTTAATACAAACAAAGTAAATAAAACGAATGTATAACAAATTTATTGAAAAATATACATACAACTACTCAATGGGACAAATAGAAATAGTCCTATGTTGTTCTTTGGAATTTAAAATAAAATCTTTAAGGTTTGTTCACACTGAAAAAATATTTGACGAAAAAATTAGAAAAAGCGTTATCACTTTTCTGATCAACCGCTTGCTTTCTTTATAAGGGCCCAACTATAATATGCTTAAGTTAGCTTATGCAATTGTGCGAACACATGTGATTCATATGCGTAGAACTTAAGAAAACTTTTTCTTAAATTTTATGAAACTGTCATTTGCTTAAGCAAAGTGCGAAACAGATCGCAATTTCCGTACGGAATCAAATGTTTTTTTTATTTTGTTTTTGTTTTTTTAATGCATTTGAGAGACCTTTTGTTAATTTGTGAGCAGCTTATGCATGTTTTAGTTGGGATTTAAAGTTTAGATTGTAGTTATATACACTGTAATATAATGTAATCTATACACTGTTGAATAATGTTTGATCTAGCAAACCTTCTGAATAATAAAACACTTGTTAAATTAAATTAGCTTTTACATGAGGGACGTCAAACATTTATTAAGTGTGACCATTGCTTTAGTTTAACTTTAAAATTTTTTATTGAATATACTTCATTTTATATGAATAATACAATTTAAAATATCCCAATTTAAATAAGACCTACTTAAAATAATCAACATGAAGTATGTAAACTAAGTATTTTAATAAAGTATCCGTCCCATTTATAGCGGGAGGAACTGTATCTAGATTTTTTAAAGACTTTCGTTTTAAAAAAATAAAGTTTTGAATATCAATTCATATATGCATATGTAAATATCTATAGTTTTTCATGTAATATTATCTTTATTTGACATGAAAAATTAATTTTAAACAAAATAAAGATAATAATATTTAAAATTGATATTTAAATAAAATTTTTAAAAAATTTGATATTATTTTAATTTTTTTGCGATTTTTTTAATGAAATTTTAAATTTTAAAGATTTATTGTCCCTCAATTTAAGAAAATTTAAAAATTTCCCAAAAAATATCCCAAAAGGGAAATTTAAAAAAATGTAACTTAAATTCAAATTTTTAATTAATTAAGCAAACAACAGCAAAAAATATTAATTTTAATCATTCAAATTTATAGTTTTCATCTTCTAGATACGTTTAAAAAGCTTACAATTTTCTTATTAAAAATCATGATGTAATTTCAATAATTGCACACATGTTAGTACAACTAAAATTAACCATTTAATTTTATAATTGTAGTCATATGTCAAGCACATAACTTAAAGAATAATTACACAAAAACTAGACATGTTAGCCACAGTAAATATGCAAACAATTTCCAATTTCAACTACTTGAAACTGTCAATCAAGATTTAATTAAAAATAGAACAACACTTAAAGAAAAATTTTACTATGCAATTTTAAGAAACAAATTTTCTTTATGAATAAACAGCATCTTCGGGATATTTTTGCAAAATCTTTTTTTTTTTAAATCAATCATAAATCATTGTTATTTTTTTCGTTTTAAATCATCTTCAACAAGGAAGACATTTATGCTCTGATATAAAATAATTATTCGAAGTTAATAATATTTATTGTTAATGTTTTCTTCATTTTAATGTGGGAAACTAAAATAATTGATAGTGTCTGTGTTTGTGTTTTTATAATTTTCGTTTAAAATTTTGAAATATTAATTTTAAACTTTATAATTTACAAGGTCAAACGTCTTTTAAATCACTGCATCACTCATATAAGATACAAACTCACATCAAACGATAAAGTATAAAACTTGAAGAAAAAGGTTAGCAATTCTTGTTTTTAATAAAACAGTCAACAATTAAAATACTTAACATGTCAATCATTTGTCAAATTAAATATCTAACAAAAAAAAAAAAAAAAACAAAAAGAAAAAACACTTTTAAAAATAAATGTCAACAAACTGAAAAGTTCATTATGCAGTGATGTATGTTTGTCAATTAAGTAAATAGATTTTGGAAAATTTTTAACAAATAAGGGCTTTTCGTTTAATTTAATTATGAAAAACTTTGATTTTCTTAAAAATTTTGTTTTGAAAATGTCTCGCTTAGAAAAATTTAAACCAACAATTGGAAGGGAAATTTTGTTTTTATTAATTTTGGACAACTTAAATAATTTCGTATTTAATTTTTGTGAAAAGAAGATTAATAGCTTCCAAAATAAAAATTTCCCTTAATGGGAATTTTTTTCAAATTCACGAATAATTAATTTTAAGAAAAGAAAAGCATGAAATTTATAAAAAAAATTATATTTTTAACGTATTAAGATTGAAAAATAACATTTTTATCTTGTGACTTTGTGTAACAAAAATCCCAATTTCTTAACACCGTCGGTAAATTTAAAAACAATTTAAATACCGTCGGCTTTATAAACTTTGGCTTTGATACTTACATTTTTTATTTAATTTTTCCTTTTGCAAATCCCTTTTAAAAGTGTTAAGTTTATATGAATGTATATTTTTTTAAAAATCACCAGAAAGTTTTATTTTATAAAATAATTATTTAAATTGTTTTAATTTTTTTTTTTTTTTAATAAATATCCATAATGTTTCTTTTCATTTTGTATAGGAAAATATAAAATTTCTTTTCTTTAAACTGTTCTCGTTATTTTTTTCTTTTCATAGAAATTTTTCCACTTTTCCACACTCCAATTTAAAAAACAAAAAATTAACTGAATGTTTGTGTGTTTATATGTCCACTTCTTGTGATGTCGTGGGTGACACTGACTGCTGAGTCTTGTACATAGATACACAAGAGCTCAATGAAAAACGGTGCCGATGATGACGGTAAAACGTAGCACAAGAGCAACAAGAGTTTATGTTCAGCAAAGGTGGTGGTGGTCGTAGAAACAGTTCTGAGTAGTATATAGCGAAAAACGAAACAAAAGAACTGTTCTTGTATTTTTTATTTTTTTTTTTTGGCGACACTTTAAATATGCGAGAAATGTGTTGTATTAGAAAGAGTATCTCATAGAACGTTTGTATATCCACTAATAAAAGAGAACTCGTTTTTAGATTTTTGTTATATATTTTTTGTTTCCTTTTGTATCCGTACTCCGTATTTGTTTTTATTTGTATTCAACACAAGATACGCACAAGACGACAAGTTCAACGCAACTGCCCACAAATGTCTCCAGCGAGTGACAAGCAAGTTCGGCTCTAAGCGCAATGTCTCAACAAAATACACACGAAACCAAACAGCCAAGTAAGAAAAACAACATCGACAAAATATAACACACACACTCGTCCCACCATCAACATCAGCATTTAATATAAAACAAAAAAATGCTCATTAAATCCCCTTTTCAAAAGTATGTGTGAGTATCTGTGTGCCTGTTGTTATGAGTAAGTGTACCAGTGTCTGTTAATTTTGTCTCTTTTGCCTTTAGCAGCATGAATTTTTTTCTATTTTTTTCCCTCTTAATATCATTTAGGCCCAAACACACTCACTCCATGTGCCATAATGCAGTTCAACAACTCTTAGTTGAGGTTAATTTCTATGGTGTGAGTGATAGATACAAATAGTTGTTGTTTTTGTGTTGGTTGGTATGTCTAATGTAGTTGTGCATACCCTCTTGATTTTTTCCATGTACTTTATTTGTTTTTGTAATTATGTCTGGTAGTATTGGTGAACATTTTCGAGTGACATTACTTACGGCCAACAGAGGTTGACGATAACGATTGTGTCTCCCTTTTTGGTAGATACAAACAAAACAAAAAAAAACATTATTGACTTTAGTAAACGGCATGGAGATTAACTGGGTCTTAAATAAACAATTTTGAAAGTGGAGATGATAAAGCAGTTTTTAAAATGATAATTTTTTTTTAAATTTAAGAGTATCTTTTAGCAGTTTAAAAATCATTGAATGGTCGATAATGTTGTAGTTTGAGTAGATTTTCTAAAAGGTAATTTTGAGATGAGTATTTTTCTTTCTCGCCAGGGAAAGAGTATCTTTTAAATTTTGATTAATTTTATTTTGAGTTGCATTTTCTACTAAAAGAGATTGGTTAATTATTCTGTGATGCCAGGCATCTTTAAAGTATAAACTGTTAATTCTTCGCCAACATATGAAACTAAATATATAAACCTAAAAGCTACTCAGTGAATGTTAAGTAACAACTTTTCCAAAATTGCATCTACAAATTTTTCAACGGAAAATATTTCATAGACTTTTTTTTGATAAAGTTTAAGGATATAATAAATAAAACAAATTTAGATTGAAAATAAGTTTCAGAAGTCAATTGTAATTTGTGGATGCATATTGTTTTATTATTTTGTTATATTTAATTATAACCATAAATAAATTTATTATTTAATTATAAAAATTATTTTATTTTTTACATCTCTGCAACAATTGGAATTTGGGAAAATTTTGGCATATCAAACTCATTTCAAAAAAGGTTTCGCAATTGATAAATAAAGAAGATACCTATTAAAAATTCAGTTTAATTAAAGAAAAATATATTTAAACAAAAATATTACTGAATCTAAATAAATAGAAAAATATTCTTAAACTGGGATTCTTCTCTAAGAAAAATGATTTCTAAGATTCGAAAAATTAAATGTAATTATTGCATCTGTTGTAAAAAGTTGTTAAAATTATACATATGTACCTACACCTAATAATTTAAAAGCTTAAAGTATTTTTTTCAGGATTTTCTAATTGGGTTTTATGGTTAAGTTTACTCGTATTTTAGTAACACATAATGACACGCTTGTCTTCGAATTGGAACAAATCTGGTAGACAAAACAAAAGTTTTAAAAAGTTTATCGTACCTTATCAGATTTCCTGTAGCATTTAAAAATTTCAATTGACGTCCTTAAAGAATGAAATAGGGACCAAGAGTCTTTCGCCTAAAATTCCAAAAAATTCTTAAACATTCATGACTTCTATTATGCAAATTAAAATCTTAAATGAATTTTAATAGTAATATGTATGCATAACATACAAAATTAACCACTATTTGGTAGTTCCCTTTCCTGTAAAATTTGTATCTGCTGTTTCACGATAAATTACCCAACAGAAATCAATCAACATTGCAGACCACTTGCCGTTTGGCCATTTTTCGATATTCGCAATATCTTGGTAAGACCTCTTACCTTTCACATCAGACACGGCACTAAGTTTTTCTGGAAAAAAATATAAATGCGAATGTAAGAGTGCATTTTTCATTACATGCATTCAAAAAGAGGTCCATGTTATTGTTCTTTCTAGTTTGCATCCCTTATATTTCCAAGAAAATTGTAAGATACATTGTCAAAAGCAGCTACCCATGCTCTTCGTTCTTTTTTAACTGACTTAGATTTAAAGAATTTGTTTTTAAAGATTTGTTATATTTGGATACCAATAAATATGCCTTCCGTTAATTCTGCCTCACTAACGCATGCAAATATAGTCTCTATCTTTGCTCCTAGCTTTTAAAAAAAATTTTATTTAGCTTTATTTGATACGTAGCGGCCTGTCAACTAAGGCTCATTTGCGACGTTTTTGCTTCTCGGAACTCCATTGAGCAATAACTTCACTATTCCTTAGGTCTCTTTCATATTGACTGCATGAGCTTATTAAACGGTCGGATATGGATTCCCATTTTGTAGCCACACTGCTTCTAGAGTCCAGACTCAGACTCTCAGTTTGAATGAGAAGAACAAGCATCGTTTCTTGTTTTTGACACGTGTGTTCCTTTCTTCGGGCCTTCGCTTCTTGTTCACAAATTTATGTACCTGTCAGTAATCCCGGGACATTTTTTTAAAATGAATCCCGGGAAATTTTTCCGGGAATTTTCGGAAATTTCAAATTAAATGTTTTGAAATTTAAATTTGTTAGCATCGTTAAAATCAAAAACGAGCAATAAAAACATATTCTTGACTAAAATTACTAAAAACTACCTACAAATCGAACTATTTTTCCTACACCAATAAATCAACGGTCTTTTTAATTGCTGAAGAAATGTCTAAAAAGCTTCTTAAAAAAAATTATTTGGTTGCGATAAATTATTAGAAACTTCCGTTCATTGGTAGCAAATAATGAAAAAATCGTAGTACACAGTACTAATTATTCGAGCTCGTAAATAATTGTATCATGAAAAACATATTCGTACGTATTATTATTTTAGAAAAAAGTATCCAAAATGAAGAAAATATTCACATCTCCACATTGAAAATAAATGTAACCAATTTTGGTTAGAAATAACCAAAAACCACAGCTCTGACCTGAACCATCCACAAATTCTAAAAAAAATAAATGTAAAGCAAATACAAAAGCCTGAAAAAATCTTAAAAAAGAATTTGACGCCTATGAAATCACGGGTAACAGGCCAACAAATTTATAATCTTTGTATGATGCGCTTCTTACTATAAAACCAACGTCAGTAGAGAGCGAGAGCACGTTTTCGGTAGCAGGCAATATAGATATCAACAAGGATAGAAAAAAATCTCTGATGAGCTTTTTAATGCTTAAATAATTCTAAAAAAATTGTTCTTAAAAGAAAATTAATTTCACCAAGTTGCTATCAATAAAAACTACTAAATATTAATAAGTTTTTATAATTCGTGATCTCAAAAAAAATAAAATAAAAAAAAACAAAACAAAAGCAAATAAATTGTTTATTTGCTTTTGTTTTGGTTTTCAGCGGAATTAATAAAGCTAATATTTTTTAGGCTGTTGTATACGAATCCCGGGATTCCTGGGAATAAGAATTTTTTTGTTTCGTTTCCCGTTGATAGAGAAAGTCCGGGAAATTAGAAACACTAGTACCAATTCCACATAAACAATGTTTTGTTCATATATGATACATATTTAGATGCAGACCAGTGTTGTTGATTGCACAATTGTATTTATTTTTAGATTTTTTTTTAATCTAAACAGATATAAAAAAGGATCTGCTAGGTTTTTATAATTTGAAGAAAGTTTTAAGGATAATTAATAAATTAAAAAAAGGTAAGAAACATATATTAGAGTTGAAAGAAATTGGTCATTAGTAGAATAATAAATAATAAAGGGGCATTTAAACGCCATTACTGAAACAATGAGCAAATTGTAAAAAGTTTACTTAAAATCTTTTTGAATGATCTCAAAACATCAGGAAATCTACATAAAAACGCTAAAACTATAAAAATATTTTAAAATAAAATAAATAAAAAAAAAAAAAAAATAATTTAAAATAAAATAAATAAAAAAAAAAAAAAAATAATTTAATGAAAGTTAAATTTGATGAACTTAAGCCTGATTAAAAATATTAAAAAAAAAAATTTGGATTAAAAACCATAAATAGTTCAAAAAAATAACCACAATTCTAATTTTTTAAAATAGAATAGAAATAAATCATTAATTTTGCAAAATTCTAAAAAAATCTAAAATCATTACTTTCTAACGTTAACGTTCGAAAATGCTTATGAAAAACACTTAGTTTTAATAATATTTTCCATTTACAGTTCTATACGCACGTTTACGTTCGAAATACTTAGTTGAACAGGCAGTTAGTAAGTCGCTTGCAGTATGAAATTCCAAAGCCACACTTTCAAAAGTGAAATCTTTCAAGTTATTCAAACTCGAAAAATACTTTGAATATTTAGTTTATTTAGTGGTAAATCGTACGAAATTTGTCTTAAATCTATATCGCACGAAATGTAGGAAATGATTGTTCGGTAGACATTTGTAAACGAAGGTCCACCCATAATGCACGATGGTAATTGTGAGTCACACCTTAACGTCAAGTTTTAAACCCAACTTGTTATGACATAGGTATCTTTATTTCTGTGTTTGACAAATTCTGGCGGCGAAAATGAGGTCGGCCAAGCAGTGTCCGTGAATGGTGTTCGCTATCGCGAGATGATTAAGAAATTGTTGTGGCAAGAAATTAAGGTTATGGACGATATGTGGTTCCAAAAGGATGGTGACACTTGCCACACAGACAACGAAACAATGGCTCTTTTGCGCGAGAAATTCAATGGCCGTGATATCTTACGTCGTAGCGATGTTAATTGGCCGTCACGATTATGTGATTTGACACAATTGGCCTTCTTTCATTGGGGATATTTAAAAGAAAAAGTGTACGTCAATAATCCGGGAACAATTTAACAGCTAAAGGTTGAGATAATTCGGCACATTACCCCTTAGCAAATCGGACGGTTCGGTTGTGATAATTAATTTATCTTAATTGCTGTGACTTAGGATATATTTTAAATTATATAATATTATCTTAATTTAATCAAAGACTAAAATACATGTTCTTTGTCATTTGCTTTAACTTATAATTCACTGGGCAATTTTTGATGTTGTATGTAAACTCGGAAAATCAGCAAATATTTAGTACACACATTCTTTAATTTAACAGATCTAAAATCCAGCCAATTTTCTGTTTCTAAACAAACTAATTAAAAAGCAACTGAACATAAATGAAAAGATTTAATAATTCCGCTGCCATTTTTTTTTTAAATTTACAATAACAAAATAGAAAAGAAATGTAATTGTTTTGTCACCATACTTTTTTCATACACTTTCCTTTGTTTTGGCTCATCTCGTAATGTCATTGGTTCCCATCATACAAAACATTAAAATGCTCATGAGGCAAAAGCAACAACAAAAAGCCAGAACAAAAAGAAATTAGAAACAACAACAATAAAATCGCCCCCATATCCAAAGAATGTCACAATAAAATCTAAAATGTAAACTACACACATTCATACGTCCATACATAGATACACACACACACACATTCATGCAATAGAATGATAACACATGCAAGAGCAAGGAGTGAGTTTACAGTTAAAGGAAAATCATATAAGAGAGAGTGAGAAAGTTATATTAAGGAGACACAATGAATGACATTTTTTGCTCTTGTTGTTGGTTGGAAAGAAAATTAAGGCAACAACAGCAGCAAAAAAAATGAGGTAATTCAGTTAGAAAATGAGACAGAAACCAAAAGAAAATCCCAAGTACAACAACATAACGAAACGGACAAATAAACAGGCAGACGGACAATTTCAAGCTAAAAGCAGCATTTAGTAGCTGTTGTTGTTCTTGTATTGGTAGATGTGGTAGAATAAGTAAAAATTGTTGTTGAGGTGGATAAAGACGACAATTTAAAAAATTGCCATTTCATTCATTTACACAACACAGAACTCACACATTCGCATAATCACAAATCGAGAGGGCTGGGTAATGGTTGAGCTTTGTGCAAGTTATATCTATATGATTTGTATGCATGTATTGGTTGCTGCTCCTCTAAGTGTTCTGTGTGTTGGTGTATGCGTGCGTGAATGAGTTTATTTAATGCTTTAACTCTGTCACACGCAAAGACATCAATTGGGGACAAACGAACGACAACTTTGGTAAAGTTTAAATAAACAAGGTTTTTCTTTTGTAGTGCTCATATTGGGGGCCCCGAGAGCGAAACCAACAACAACTGTAACACAAAAGAGAGTTAAACTCTTTATAAAAATAATAAATAGTGAGTAGGTACCTACTTGCTTTTTAATTTCATGTGCGCAATTTCCCCCAACAAAGAGATAGAGAGCGAAATATTTGTAATTTTATACATTTTTGGAGAGCGATTGTTGCAAAAGTTTTGCTGTAGCAAACAGCAGCAGCGGCAACAGCAGTAGCTTAATGCTATAAGTAGCAATAAAACGACATAAATGAAACGGTCACCAAAATTTTTTCATCATTGTCGTCGCCATCGTTGATGTTGCTTTTGCTGCTGCTGTTGTTCTCGTTGTTGTTTGTGTTGTTGCAGTCGTCTGTCGCATGTCAACCTTATATGGTTATATGGTCCAGTGAGCTCTATGTACACATACTCATGGCTACAATGTTGACAATGTATGAGTGAAAAGGAAAACATCATTTTATATGCTGTTTTAATCTTCTCCTCCAAAAGATGAATAAGGAAAGCATTGGTTACATAAATTTACTGTTTTTTTTTAATACCTACTTCTTACATGGATTTTGAACAGAAAGCACATACTCTTTACGGGTAAATATATGGCTTTGAATATTTTGTGTCGTCCCTTTTTTCCTCACAAAGTTTATCATTATAAAGATTGGACTAAAAAAACATTCAACAAGAAGTGGCTTAGTTAAATCCTTAGATTGTAGCTCTGGGATTATTTGTTGCTTGAATGTCCCTGCATTGAATCAATCAAGATTTTTATATGGTTGCTTGAATTACTGTGTGGTTTTCAATGTTTTGCTTTAACTTAGAAATATTTAAAAAATAAGATGATAAAAAATATTAATTAATTTGTGTCAAAAAGGAAAAAGTGCTCATTAGTTGACATAAGTTAAGCTGACATTAAACCTTTGAAGGCATAGTTTGCGTTATTTTGTTAATTTTTTTAGGAACATATAGAAAAATGATTTTTTGCTTTTAAAAACTTTAATTAACTTCCGTTCTACGACATTAGGGAAGTTAAGTAACACTAACTTAAAAAAAACAATAATCCCAGAGAAGGGATCACTGTATTAAAATTGGAGTAAATTTTAAAAAATCCCTTAATCTTAGGCCACAGATTTTGATATTCTTAAGTTAAAGAAAAATTATTTAAATTTTCAATATTTTTTTTTATGTAAAAAAACGTTTAGAAAATCTACATTAATTTGATAAGTTATTTACCAATAAAACTGTGTTAGAGTAAACATATTTTTTTGTTTAATCAATGTTAGGCAGCTATGAATCTGTGTGTTCAGAGATTAAATTACAGCATTCGATATCGATTTAGATTAAATAAAATTTAAATGGAAATTTCGATCGATATCGAATGCCGATACTTGGTCCATTATCTTTATTGGGTAATTCATTAGGTATTCTTATTAAAGAAGAAATGAGTCCGATATTAATACACAGAAAAAAATATCTTAAGAAAATTGTTAACAACGCAGTTTGTTAAAAATAAAATTTTAGATCAACAAACTTTTTATTTGATTAAATAAAAAATTTTATTAATATTACACTTTGCAAAATAGCACTTAAAAAACACATGTTTTAATAATGAAATAATTAAATATTTCTTCATATTCAATAAAATAAAATAAAAATATATTTGAATCAAAGTAAATACAGTATTTTTACAACTCTTGTCCATTTTTGTTAATATCGTTGCAAATAAGACCTGAGCATTCGTAATTCTCATTCGCTTTACGTTTCCAACAATTTATTTTAACAAATCACGTAAACATTTCGTTGGAAAAAATTTTTTTTTGGGCAACAACTTTCTTTATTCACTCAATAACAAAATATAAAAACAAAAATCGTCATCGCAGAAAATTAAAATTGTTCTTAATAAATTTTTTTTTATGCGATTTTCGTATTTAAATATAAAAATTATTTTTTCTTCCCAAGAAAGGGGATATTTCACGCTGTAAGAACTAAGAGAGGAATAACTCTATTAACAATGATTAATAAAACCTTAGCACGCTTTATTTACTCTAAATTCACTCCAACGTTTTAAGATAAAGATGTGAGCAGGCTGGTCGTTCGTGTTTGGACCAACCTGATAGTCTGAGAATAATCGTAGAAAAATCTATTGAATGGCGCTCACCATTATACGTAATCTTCATTGATTTTGAGAAAACACACTTAATCACAACTCAATATGAAAATTTCTTGGTTGCAGAGGTGTGCAGAAACAAAATAATCTTATTTATCAAAGAACTCAACGATGCTTGTTGTCGAGTCTTGCATTAAAGAGGACTTGGTGATGATATCCCTATTAATGTTGCTGTAGGACAAGGTCGCATTTTGTCCTCAGTCTCGTTCAAAATGGTGCTCGATATTGTGGTGCGACGTGAAACGGCTGCCACACCATACGGTTTACAGGGCAGATAAAAGGGTTTGAATTTTGCAGATGATATATTGCTCACTCTCCCACAACTGTGAGGAAATGTCGATGAAACGTAATCAGCTCAATTATGAATAAAAATTCCCCGGCAGTTTTCTCACTTCTCCCATTTTTACTGTGTAAATTTAATTGTAAAAATGGGAAAATGGAAATTATTCAGGAACAGGGAAGAAAAGCTGGCATTAAGATCAACTTCAACAAAATCAACGTTATGCGAATGAACACCAGCAATACATCAAAACCCAAATAAATGGAAGTGGACTGGAGGAGAAAATAAGTTTTGCTATTTGAGCAGCATCATCTCATCGTCAAGAGGAACTGACGAGGATAAATAAGGCAAAACAGACATATGATGCCCTTAGCCCATGGACCCAGCAAAAACTTGGTAATGACTTGCCATTACTGAACAACTTACTTTTCAATGACTACTTCATACCATCTGCATTACATAGAAGTAGTTTAGTAATGGCTGACATATAATCTGATACCTAAGTACTTGTGTATGAGTTGATTAATTTATTTAATCTCGTGTTTACGCTCTTAATTGAGTAAAAAACATAGTTTTTTTATCCAAAAACTACACTGCTCCAGTAGACAAGCTGGTAGTGAGCTAGTCTATCAGCACCGAGGTTGCGCGATCGAATCCCACCAGAGACAGAAAAAAAATAAAATAAGTAAAAGAAAATAAGTAAAATAAAATAAGAAAAAATAGAAAAAAAAGAAAAAAAAATTTTTTTTTTCTTTATTGAAAGTATTCATCCAATGAACTTACTTAACTTCCTATTTGTAAGCGAATGTGGTAATGACTTATTTAACTCCCTATTTGTAAGCGAGGGTGGTAAGTACTTGTCTCCAATGTTCCAAATGTTAATGAATAAGAAGTGAAAAGTCGTTATATTAGCTTTTTAACTCATTACTTTGCAACGTAAGTTTTTGCTGGTGAGATCTTCTCATGAATCAATCCACGCCAAACTGCGACTGTTCCCCTCAAATGTAACATCTACCCTCTTGTATGGATGCGAATCCTGGAACACATCTCAACGACAAATCAACAACCTTCAGGTTTTTGTCAACAAATCGTTAAGAAAAGTTCTTCGTATTTTCTGCCCAACAACAATATCTAATATTGGGCTCTGGAGAAAGGCAAACCAAACATCCTTGAAATGTGAAATCCTCAAAAGAAAATGAAATTGGCTGGGTCTTATTTTCAGACGACCACCAGTAGCTTTCGCACGAATGGCAATATTTTGGAACCCACAAGACATCTGGCGATCAAGAAGCCCAGCCCATACGTGGAGCAGAAAGAAAAATAAGCTGGAGTGAAATAAAAAATTTGGCAAAAGCCAGATCAGAGTGGAAGAAATTCGTTGTGGCCCTTTGTTCCACCATGGAACCTTAGAATACAAAATATTTACATATACAGCTGTATTCATAACAAAAAGTTAGCCACAGTTTGTACACAACGTACACGCAAAGAAAAAACATGGTTGTGGTAAACATATTCTAAGAGCAACATATTATGATAAGATTCATGATTGTAGTCACCATATTACGATTGTTATTGAATCATATTATGACCAAATATGTTCGGAATATAACATCATAATATTTTTCCCTTAATCATATTGTTATCCTGTTAATCATAAAACGTTAAGAAGTTATAATATTAGTGTCATGGTAATCATAATAAGTTAAGAAGTAATCATATTACTGTCATGGTAATCATAATAAGATAAGAAGTAATCATATTGTTGTCATGGTAACCATAATAAGTTAAGAAGTAATCATATTATTGTCATGGCAATCATAATAAGTTTAGAAGTAATCATATTATTGTCATGGCAATCATAATTAGTTTAGAAGTAATCATATTATTGTTATGACAATCATAATAAGTTTAGAAGTAATCATATTATTGTCATGTCAATCATAATAAGTTTAGAAGTAATCATATTATGATGCAAAGTGATATGAACTGTTATACATAAATTTTTTACATCATAATATGATACAACTTTAAATATAATATTTTTATTGGAAAAAAATACTTATGATAAAATAAAAAACATAATATAGTTACTGTAATCTTTTTGTCGTAGGTCGCAATTATTTATAAATTATTTTATGGAGTTTTCATTATTTTTCTCTTAAAATAACACAAAACTTACCAGTAATGGTTAATATTTTGCACCAATATTTCACAAATTTTTCCACCACTTTAAGATTATTAAAATGTTTTAGCAAAGATATTATATTTTGTGACACTGCAACCCTTTTTTAATGTTTTTTCTTTATTTTATTTTAATTTCTTGCTTATTTTAATGGTTATTTTGTTATTTCTTTTTTAATATTTTTTTTTAATTTCTTGTTTATTTTAATGGTTATTTTGTTATTATTTAGCCACTCACTAACAAATAATTCGATTTGTTTATGTAAAACACGACACAACTGATACAAAATTATTTTACAAATGGCGATTCCAAAATATTATTAGAGTAACGATATTTTGATGCATCTTAAACTTATTATGATAAATGTATATAAAGTTATCATGTTATGGCTATTAAATATCATGTTATGGCTGTGAGTAATATAATATGTTTTGAAAGTTATCATAATTTAGTTGTTAGAAAAATAATTATTTTTCGGTCAACAATACTCAAATTTATAATTGCGATAAACATTAATATGTTTACAGTAACTATAATATTGCTGATATTTAATAAAAATAACAATTATTTGTGTACAACAACAATATATTGTTACAATAAACACAGTGTGGTTGCCGTAACCATGCCTAACCATATTTTTTCTCTGCGTGTACAACGAGCTTCTAACTAGAATGCCGATTAAGCTTTGCAGCTTGTTGGCACAGAGTTAATTCATAACAAACTTTTCTCCATCTGCTAACATTTAATAAATCAAACTCTGAATTTTTATGATGCCACATTGTATTACTCAAAAATGCAACACGTTTTGCATTAATCATCGCTGAATTTGTAATTTTTTGGTTTTTTTGTTTAATCCTTTGCATATAAAAATTTTAAAAGGCTTTTAAAATTAAAATAAATTTAGTAAAAGACAGTAAATAAAAAAAAACCCAAGTTGTCAAACGTTTGACAGTTCGTTAACAAGAGTTTAGCAAATCGTTAGCCAGAGTTTGGTTAGTGTATTATTAACTTCATGCCAAATTTTCATTGTAAATACGGCTGATAATATTCAATTTCATAGGATCTTGCAAAGCACTCACATTTGATTATTTATTTATGTATTTGGGTAGTTGTATGTTAGTGAGTACATTTACTAATTTATATTTCATTTAATTTACCAAATAGATTTTAATAAGGCATACCCCTGTTAGGAAACGAACCGACAAGCATCATAAGCTCGCTAGCAACTAATTTAGGTGCCCTAAGGGAGTTGATTAAAATAGTAAAATTTAATAAATATTTACATTCGAAACTTTGCTTATGCCAGATTGTGCAAGTTGCGTAAATAATATGAACTGTTGTAAACTTTAAATAATTTATAAATATAATAAAATAAAAAATATTCCTATTTGATAGGAGAGTAAAGTAAAGCCATCCAAGTTTCTCAGGTTTAGTTATTTTCAGATTTGGTCAACATTCTACTCTTATTAGGCCTGTATTACCTTTAGTATATCGAGTCACTACCGCAAAAAAAGATTAAGCGACAAAAACAACAATTTACTGGAGAAGGTGTTTTTTTTAATTTTATTTCCTATAAATTTTCTATGAAGATTGTCGCTTACAATAAAATTTTTTTTGCTATAGATCCTTAACGGTAACTTATGTGACATGACATTTTAGGAGATGTTACCAATAAAGGCATTTTGTAAAAAAACCAATATTGAAAATGATGTCGCTTAAGCTTTTTTACGGTATAGCCTCGTTATGTGTAGATAAAAGTTCATTGAGCTTCAGGTAATTGGAGGCTTCAAATAATTTAAACGAATCAACAGAAATAAACTTTCAAATAATTCCATTTAAAATCGTATAAAAAGTCCTAAACATTTGTTATGTTATTCTATATGGTATCTTAAATATCAACTCTACTTTTTAAATCTTTTGAAAAAAAAACTAATGACTTTTTAATACACAAATCCTTAGAAATCATAGACAAAATTTAAAAAATGATACACATTATTGACATCATATAATCAATATAAATATAAATAAAAAGTTGGAGGGGTTTTTCTACAATGTGTAACAATAAATCGAAAAAATATAAAAAATGATTAATTGCTTATAAATCAAACAGAACAAAAAAATAAAAATGTAAAAAAAATCCAAAAAAACTAAACAATACGTTTTTAAAGATAAACTATTTTAAATCATAAATTTTTTTAATTTTTTTTTGATTAATGATTTGCGCAAAGAATGAAATATAAAAATATATAAATGACAATAATTTTGTTTTAAAATAGTTTTAAAACTTATTCATTTAAGAAATTTCTTACAAAATTTAAAATTAAAGCAGCTTTTTGAATTTCAATAATGTCGTCATTATGATTATAAATTAATATCATAATGTTGAATTATCATAAAAGTTTCTTAATTTTAAGTGGGACTTGTTATGATTTTTTTAAGAGTTTTATGGCCGGAATATTTATGCAAGTATTTCATTATATTTTTATTTTCCCCCCATCTCGTACTTTCATATTCAACTGTTTGTAGAGGAATACAGCAGCCGACAACTTGAAATATTCAATGTTTTGTCTGTGTTTTACTTGCAGCTTCAGTTGAAAAATTTTAATTTTTTACAAATGAGATTTATTTACGAAAGATATAAAACAGTCAGGAATTGATTTAGTAAATTAAGTTTACAAAATTGTATAAAATTTATTGTATATTTTTTTGTTATTTAATTATTTACATATATGCACTAGTGTTTGCCTAATGGTCGAAGTTCTACCATAAATTTTAACGTCTATATGAAGAAAACATGTTACATCCAAGTACACATATATAAATTTACATGTTTCGAGCATTTATTTTTCCCGCCTCAGTGGATCGATTTGGCGAGGGACCAACCTCCGGTTTATATGTTATCTTCCATGTGAGTTAATTAAATTTTGTAAGTTCTATATAAAAAAATATCAGAAAATAGCAATTGAAAAACAAAAAAGTGTCCTCTTACAAATTCCCATCCACTCAATTATATGTTTCTATGTCTAATACTACGAAAATTAATCAAAGTACCAGATGTTGATCGAAAAAGTTACAAAAAGATCGGGTAATGTTTAATTTTATCTTTAAAGGTCATATATTAACAAAGATTCAAAAATTACCACATGAAAAACAAAAAGTACCAACATTTTTTTATCTTAAAGGTTGTCATTCACTCAGTACCCTGCACCTATAATATTATGTTTCCAAGTTCAATATCTTCGAATATTTAAAAATTATTACATGCAACACGGAAAAGTTAAAGAAAGAAACTTATTTTCCAGTATTTCCTCTTTTTGATAACTTTTTTCCCCCATTGAAGTTCGGTTGACAAACAAAGGAAGAAAGTGATATTACCTGGTTTGCCTATGCCGATATATATATTATTTATATAGTCAAAATATCAAGCAACCGGTTTCTGAAAAATGTCGAATAATCGACCACCCTATTTTTTTATTATTTGATAATTCCCAGCAAACACAGAATTACTCCATATGTGTTGCCAGACGTTTTGCCTGGATGAAAAATATCATCGCGGCAATAATCGATTTTGTATTGCGGACGATACTTCCTTCGGGAAGAAACGTGCCTCGGTAGGAACACTCCTACGCAATACGTAAGCGATTCTTCTAGATGATAAACTAGCAATATTGCTACAAAATTACTTATAAGAAAATAGAAAGGCATCATTAGGATAATAAAAAAAGAATTTTTATGTAATAAAAATATAAGTTTTTATATAACCACATATTTATATTTTAAACTAGCTTTAATTCCGCTACTTCGTGAGCATCTCGCTTTCTTTCGTAGCCATACAGCTGCGGTAAAAAAAATAGCACCAGGATAAAAAAAAAATCTTCGTTAGATATTAGTAAATGAGTCAAACTGATTTCATTGAATACTTGTCGTAAGATACTTAAAGGACTGTCAAACAATATTTAATAACAAGCAATTTTTTTGGTTTTTTATTTGATATCAAATTTTTAAATTTTTTAAAACATCTTAAAA
This sequence comes from Pollenia labialis, assembly GCA_949318255.1. Taxonomy (NCBI): domain Eukaryota; kingdom Metazoa; phylum Arthropoda; class Insecta; order Diptera; family Polleniidae; genus Pollenia; species Pollenia labialis. Next base: position 94,208,553 of record OX439142.1, on the reverse strand, counting down.
ACACTCAGTCAAAAAAATAGCACTTTAGTTGTATTAAAAATAAATACATACTTTAACTAAGAAAAAATTAAAGATTTTGAATTCTTTATTTATTTGATGTCTTCTCATATTGAAATTAATATTTTATTGCGTGCCCATTATTGGCAATAACCTCTGCACAACGTTTTTGCATCGATTTCACCAGATTTTGGCACCTCTTCTTTGAAATTCTATTCCAGATTTGCTGAACTTAAAGGGTTTCGTTACTGGTTGGTTGTATTTGGTATACTCCCTTCTTTATATCTGTCCATAAGTTCTCGATAGGATTAAGATCTGGTGACTGAGCTGGCCTTTTTTGCTTGTTAAACTTTTAAACAATGACAACTATTGTTAAAATTAATTACAGAATCGCACTACAGCTTAAAAATCGACCAGCTGTAAAACAAAACAAGTACCAAACTGTTATTCTCATCCGCTCAGGACGTTGCATGTTTAATTTTATGTTTATTGTTGCAATATTAACGAACATTTAAAAAGTACCAGATAAAGAACGAAAAAGTACCAAAAAGATCCCTCTTCCAGATTCTCATTCCCTCAGGACCTTGCACGTTTAATTTCGTGTTTCTAGGTCCAAAACTAACGGTATTTAAAAAATACCAGTTCAAGACCAAAAAAAAGGACCTAAAAATTCACTCACAGGTTCTTATCATTCAGGACATTGTATGTTGAATTTTTTGTTTATAGGCAAAGTATTAATTACAATTGAAGAAAGTAGCAGTTGTAAAACAAAAAGCTAAATAAAGGAATTAACTTTGTTTGTACTTTTCTCCACATTAAAGTATCAAGAATTTCAAAATTGTAGTGGGAGCCCATAAATTAATACGTATATGTCAATGAATGGAGAAAAATGTTTTGTAAAAAAAGTACCAATAACAGTTAAAACTTTCGCAACATAAACGTTCGAATTTAGAAGAAGTACCGAATTCGTGTTTGCACTTTTTTGAATTAGTTCCTTCTTTTATTTTGGTTTATTTCATTATGATGATTTTTTACCGAGTTTTATTTAAAACTTTTTTGCCATCTTATCCCGACTTAAGATGTTTTGTCAAAATACCACAGATATGATTTTATGCTTTTTTAAGAAAATTAGAAAGGAATTCGTTTTAATTAATTATTATGTTGGTCCAAAAATGTGAACATGATCTATCGAATTTCTAGTTGAAAGATAGAAATATTAGTGCTAAGCAAATAAATATATTTCCAGATCTTAATGTTTTTTTAGCCTCATCAGAGTTACATAAAACAAAGAATTTCCACTTGAAAAATCTTATTTATCAGTTTAAATCTTTAATTTTGTTTTTGCCAAAATTATTACATTTCCCATACTTGCATACAAAAAGTAAATAGAAATTTAAAAAAAATTCTAGGCCTGTTTCTAGGGATTTATTTATTAGTCTTTGTGTGGTCTACTAATCCTTGTTTAGTCCGTTTATATCAGCTGCTTAAGATGCAAAAACAAAAGGCCGACCAAATTAACAGGGCAAACAAAAAAATTTCATTACGAAACTACCTGTTCAGACTTTTAGGCGACTAAAATAAAAATATCGAAAAATTCTTAAAACAAATTATAAAAATTTTCAAAAAGGTTATTCATTAGAATGACCTCGGGAAAAAAATATTTATTAACAAAATCATTTCGCTTGTTACTCAAGACAAAACATTTTGTCGCCTTTATTTATGATTTCGCGTGCTCTAATTATTTTCCTAAGCCTTAAAAACAACCCTTTCAAAAATGGATGATCGACGTTTGGAAACATCTTTTTTATGGCAAGGAAAATTTCCTAGTGCTCTAGTTTTTCAGAGGCCATGTAGTTTATGTTATTTATTATTTAGTACCTGGTCTAAAACATAAACTGCTTTACATATATATTTTTTTTTTTTTTTTGTCAATTTTGCTTTTATTATTTTACAACCCACCATTAATGAAATGCGTTCGCCATCATTGTTATCCTTTTTTGTGTACATCCTTTTGTAAGCTTGTTTGTTGTGTGTGTTTATTTATTCATCATCCATCATCGGTAAAAAGGGTTAAATTTCATTTAGCCTATTCCGCGTTTTTATTTTGAATTTTCATTGTTTTATGTGCTCTAGTTTTAAAATGAGTTTTTTTTTTTTGTATGCATAAATGCTCAAATCAGTTCAATGTCATTATTATCCCTTTTCTTCGTCGTTCGGCTAAGTATTTGTCTTTCTATCTTTTTTTATGACTGTCTTGAATGTCACATTAGTTTTTGTTTTGTCCGCGTATTTTTGTTCGTTTTAGTGTTTTTCTTTGGTTTTAATTTTCATTCAAAGAATTTGTCATAAATATTTATATTTTTTTTTTTGCAATTTTGGTTTTTGTTTCTTTAGGTTTATGGCAAATGAGCTGGTTTTCGGTAACTCTATATATTAAAATAACATAAATTATTTTTTTTTTATTTCTTTGAAATACAGTAGAGCCGAATTTGCTGAGTTTTTTAAATGAAGAGCAGCAATTTTACCTCAAACCGATATTAAATCGTGTTTCAAATGTATAACACTGGTCTGCAAAAAAAAAAAAAAATATCCTGCCATGACTGTTTTGCAGCAGATTCTTTTTATATATTTTCATAAAAAAGTATACTTATTTCTTTGATTCAGCCTTTGATATAGCAAATGAAAAAAAAAAATATTTGCATAAATGTAACAATTATCTTATATGTACAAAGGCAAAACACTAAAAAACACTTTCTCCTGTGTTTGGCAAAAAAAAAATACATTATTTGAAAGGTACATATTTACTAACACAATATATATGTTATTAAAATTTGAGGGGGTTGAGGTGTTCGGTACTTTTTTGAAATTCGGTACATCTATCCTCAAAAGCAAAGTATACAAAATTCGTAACTAATATAACAAATACGAATATAAATATGGTTTATTCAAAATTCAAACATTTAAGGATTTCAAACATGTAGAAACTACATGCAAAATATTAAGCGAATAATACAAAAATTATGTAAACTATGCAAATATTAAATGTCGTTATATCTCTAAAACTAGAACCGCTAGAAAAATATTCAATTGCATGTTTTTCCTTGTGCGACTAATGAAAGCAGAAACAATATTTTTATTCGTTTTAATGCTTTTTATGGCCGTCAGCCAGATGGAGACACAGGGGGACTAACACGCATCTTTGTGATCGTGCCGTAACTGTGTCTCACTTCTGGAAGTGCGACTATACCCTCCACGCGGGGACGGCTGGTAACAGATCCTCAGCATGGTCATGTCTCTGCTCTGGATGCTGGCTAATGGTAGTCGGGCGGAGAGAAGACAACTCTACAAAAAAATTACCCCAATCCAAGGTGGAACAGCTTACGCCGATGGATGCATGGCCAGAGGGGAGTTTGGTCGTTAGTAAGCGGACTCTGGATACAGGTCGACCTCCAGTTTTAATTTAGACTTCTCATGGTACACGGGCTCTGCCATGGGTGACCATACCCATCCCTACATTATGAAAAGAATATTAATGGAAAAAGAATTTAATGAAAAAAATGAGTTGGATGAGACTCTAAAACCATCCACCACCAACATTAGCGGAGCCATTGGGCACGTTAACGCTGGTACCAAGCTTCTGGAAGCGGACAGGTGGTTCGTGAATGAAGCAGGTGAGGAAACGACCTCAGCAATCGGAAATCCGCAGCAAGGGGTACTGTCTTCTAGCTCGGAGAACCCAACAATAAAACCGGCAACCGACAACAATGGCAACGCCACTGGGCAAGCAGTTGGAGGCACCAACCTGCAGGCAGAGGACAAAAGGTCCACGGAGGCGGCAACTTGTGCCGCAACCGAAGTGCCTAGAATACCGCAAGAGGAGATAATGTCCTCTGGTTCTGACACCGAAGTCGCTGAGCAGGATGATGCTTGCAGCTTGAACTCGGTGAAGTCTGGCAGCACAGTGCGAGGCGTAAATTTACAGGCGTTGAGCCTGGAATCCGGAATGGGATTCGTTAAGCTCAACTCTAGGGAGCGGCGGCTATTCAAAGCGGCTTTAAAAAAAGGACTGTCGAGGGAAGATGCCTTAAGGGACGCCACAAGGGCTCCGGCAGTCGCAACACTAAAGAGGGAACGATCGGAAAACTCTCCCTCTACTGGAGCTCCGGCAAAGCGTGCATGTGCGAGACAAACATATGCCCAAAAGGTCCAGACGCCAAAGGGCGTTAGACTGGGTTTTGTCTCAGCACTTGAAGCTCCGTCTCTAACCGCCGACCAGATCGAAAGGATCAAAAATACGATTCTTCAGGCGGTTATTGAGAAAGCAGGAACTTTCAAACCACAATTTGAAAGCTGTCTACGGCGCACCGACTGGTTGATGCTTGTGTGCGTCAACAATGAGACGGCGGAGTGGACTAAGTCCAACCTTGATTACATCAAGGAGAAATCAGGGGTAGAATGTAGGATCGTCCTTGAGGAAGAATTCCCCCGCGCACACTTTGTGAGAGGATACTTCCCACATAGTCTGGAGCTGTCAAATGAGAGGGTCCTGGCCTTCATAGCGGCTCAGAATGACTTAGCTGCAACTCATTGGGCAGTGGCTCAAAGGCAAGTACATGGCGAATTTCTCCATCTTCGTCTGGCAGTGGATACTTGCTCCTACCAGAAGCTTGTGAAGATGGGAGGAAAGGTCAGTTACTGCTTTGGGCAGGTGAGACTGCACCTCAAGAACAATGGTTCAAAGAATGGTGGCAAGAAAGAAGACGAGAAGCCGGCGGAGAATGCGGAAAAAAAAGCTGGCAAATCGTCACCAATCAAAGGAGGAGAATCCGCCCTTGATGATGGCCCGTCTACCAGCGGGGCAGCTTATGCTCGCGGGAGTAAACGGGCAGATAAGGTGGCGAAAATCGTCCCAAGGCCTCAACACCCGGCCAAAAGTAGCACACCCAACCCTGGTGTAGACAAACCGACCAGAGGGTCGCGAGGGAAGGGACCCCGACGTAATCGGTTGGGGGAGCTAGTGCAGCGGTCTATTAGGGATGGCGATGGGCACCATTAGGGTGCTACAGGCAAACCTGCATCACGCCAAAGGGGCGTCGGCCACACTGTGCAGGATCTTTGCCGAAGAAAACATCGGTCTTGCGCTTTTGCAGGAGCCATGGATCAATAGTGGCCAGATCCGGGGACTACAATCCCAATCAAGTAAGCTGATTTATGATCGGTCAGTGGACAAGCCGCGCGCAGCGTTGCTTGTCGACAATTGTGTTGACATAACCCCATTGACTAATTTTATTTTCAGAGATCTAGTGGCAGCACAGATAAATATACCCACTGAACGGGGGTCGTCGGAGATCGTCGTTGCGACGGCCTATTTTCCCGGCGAAGAGGATGTAGCCCCACCAAAAGAGGTGGCGGACCTGGTGCTGTACTGTGGTATGCATGGAAAGCAGCTTATCCTGGGCTGCGATGCCAATGCCCATCACACCGTTTGGGGAAGCAGCAACATCAACAAAAGAGGTGAGTTACTACTGGAGTATCTGGTAGGTACGAACTTAGACATAGCAAATGTCGGCTGTAAGCCGACCTTTATTAATGCGATCAGGGAGGAGGTATTAGACCTTACACTGGTTAGCGGCGCTTTGCGCGATTCAATTCGTAACTGGAGGGTTACGGATGAGGCCTCGCTGTCGGACCATCAACATATTAGGTTTGACATACCGGGGGGGAGGATTTGCGTAGAGGCGCTTACAATCCCAGACGAACGGACTGGAATGAGTTCAGGTCCCTTGTGAACCGGAAGGCTGAGCTCCTGATGACAGATATCGGGTCTGTTGATGAGATTGAGCTAGCAGCCAACCTTGTTGAAGAAACATTGCTCTCCTCCTTTCGAGGAAGCACGACATTGCGACCCTTAAGCTCCAGCCGCAGGACTCCATGGTGGAATGAGACGCTCGAGCAGAAGCGGAGGCATGTCAGGAGGTTATTCAACAAGGCGAAACGGACCAAAAACTGGCAGGAGTACAAAGGTGCCCTAACAGAATATAACAAATCCTTACGTAAATCCAAACGGGATTCATGGAGGAACTTTTGCAGTAGTGTCGCGGGCCTCCCTAGCGCGGCAAGACTTCACAGGGTAATGACCAAGGGACACTCAAATGGAGTGGGTCTGGTGGAGGGGACAGATGGTTCCTTCACGACAAACCGCAGGGAAACTTTGGAAACCTTGCTGAGGGTACACTTTCCGGGCTCAACTGTTGTGGGTGATACTGGGCACACAAACGTCGAGGCGGCGATCCCGGGGACTCGCCGGGCAAATGGGTTGGCCGGTAGGATTTTCGATGAGGATAGGGTACGGTGGGCAATTGGCTCGTTCGGCCCATTCAAGTCACCAGGAGGTGACGGAATCTTCCCTGTATTGTTACAGGAGAGTCTTGATATGATAGTAGGGCCTTTGATTGGACTCTTTAGGGCAAGCTTCACCTGGGGATACATTCCAACCACTTGGCGTACGGTCAGGGTTGTATTTATTCCCAAAGCTGGCAACAGGCCGCTGGAGAAGCCGAAATCCTATAGACCTATCAGCCTTACTTCATTTCTGCTCAAGACTGTTGAGCGGCTACTGGACCTGCACATTAGGGAAAAACTGCAGGCTTCCACACCACTGCACCGAACGCAGTTTGCTTACCAAAAGGGTAAGTCAACTGAGGTGGCATTGCACCATTTGGTTGCGCAGATAGAAAAGGCACAACGTAATGGGGAGATCGCATTGTGTGCATTTCTTGACGTGGAGGGTGCCTTTGACAACACGAGCTACGGTTCTATTACGGATGCTCTGGCGCGGAAGCGGATAGACGAGCTCACGGTCAACTGGATCGGGGCTATGTTGAGGGGAAGGAAGATTACTGCCTCCTGGAATGACACTAGTGTCAGCATCAGTGCTGTTAAGGGTTGTCCACAGGGGGGGGTGCTGTCACCTTTATTATGGTGCCTGGTGATTGATGATCTGCTGGTCAAGCTCGAGGGATATGGCCTTCGGGCCATTGGCTATGCAGACGACCTGGCAATAGTGGTGACTGGAAAATTCGAGAGCACCATCACAGAGGTGATGCAGGGTGCTCTCAATAGGGTTCTTGGATGGTGCCATGAGAGGGGATTGAGCATCAACCCTAACAAGGCGGTCGTGATACCGTTCACGAGGAGGTACAACTACAGGCTTGAGAAGTTAGTAGTGGACGGAATTGAGGTTGAGTATTCCAATGAAGTCAAATATCTGGGAATTGTTCTGGACAGACGGCTCAATTGGAACTCGCACTTGGATCAAACCCTCGGAAAGGCAGTTAGGGCCTTCTGGGCATGCAAGAGCTTCTTTGGGAGAACTTGGGGTTTTAGTCCAGGTATGGTAAAATGGCTATACTTTATGATGGTCAGGCCGATAATCACTTACGGATCATTGGTATGGTGGCCTAAGATTCGGCAGGAGACTGCGGTGAGGAAGTGCAACAAGCTGCAACGGATGGTGTGTCTGGCTCTAACGGGGGTAATGCGCACATGTCCCACGGCAGCACTTGAGGTTATAGTGGGCATATTGCCACTACACATCCATATAAGGAGGACTGCTATGTCCGGTCTCCTTAGGATCAAGCTAGCATCGGGACTTGCTGAGGTCCAGGGGCATGCTTGCTTGATGGACGTGGCTCCGGGTCTATCTGTCTGTACAAGGGCAGACATAATGACCACGGAACTGGTCTTCAACAGAAGGTTCAGGGCAATCTTTCCGGACGAAAGGTCCTGGAGTATTGGGAATCCATGTCGGGGAAACCGTGAACTGCACTGGTATACTGACGGGTCTAAATCGGAGCACGGAGTGGGTGCAGGGGTCTTTGGACCTAATACACGACTCTCGATGGCAATGGGCGAATCACCGAGTGTTTTTCAAGCCGAGATTTTCGCCATTGATGTGTGCTGCAGCAACATTCTTGATAGGGGAATGGTTGGTGGCGGTAATGTGATCTTTACTGATAGCCAAGCGGCCATCAAAGCACTCTCTTCTTGGAGAATGTCCTCGAAGCTGGTGGCGGAGTGCCGTGGAAAGCTACAGGAGCTGGGAACAAGGAGCAGATTGACGCTCTGCTGGGTGCCGGGGCACTCAGGGATCCCGGGTAATAAAATGGCTGATGAACTGGCCAGGGCTGGCTCTAGCGCGCAGATGGTGGGTCCCGAGCCCTTCTGTGGACTAAGTTGGGCAGGGGTTCAGTCCGTCATGGAGGACTGGGCTCTGGGCGAACATAGAGGATACTGGGTATCGCTACCGGGAATGCGTCAGGCAAGGAGATTTATCTCTCCCGGAAGAGTAATGAGGACGAATGGTCGCGGCAGACAGGATCTGCGACTGCTGGTGGCCTACTTGACTGGTCACCACGCGGTCAAATACCACCTTTATCGGATGGGCCTGGCTGAGGATCAGGAATGCAGACTATGTCTAGACGGGGACGAGACGACTGAGCATCTACTGTGTGACTGCCCGGCGCTGGCATGGGCCAGGAGGAGGCACTTGGGGCATGGTACAATGTGTGCGTCCCAAATCGGTGATATACCGGCAAAGGCCCTGGTTGGGTTCCTATGGGAAGCAGAGGGTCTTTTGGCCAACTAAGGGGAGTGGGTACAATAGACCTAATCTGGTCGCGGTACCTGTCACTGTGGGGAAACCTCCCCGCTCCATCGTACAAAAAAAAAAAAAAAAAAAAAAAAAATGCTTTTTATGAATTTTGACATCGATTATTGCATATTTTTGAATATTTTACTGTTTGCAGCATGTTTTGCATAATTTAGTTAAAAGAACTTAATTGCAGCATATTTGAAGGTTTTTGCTTTCTCAGAAAATTAAAATTTTTTTTTTGCGAAATTTTGGCTTTTCTGTTTTAAATATTGACTTAATTTCGCCATCAACATTTCATTTTGACTAGAAAATTGTAGGAAAGAGCAGGTTGCCATTAAAGATAAATATTATTTCAAAAAAAGTAAACTTGTGGGAATACAAACATTTTTAATTTAAAAGATTTTGTTTGTCGTACTTAATTCCAAATTTTTATTCTTGATAAAAACACTGAAATTTTTTGTTGAACGATAGGAATAGATGCGCATTTCACTGGTTGCTTCGGCCAGATCGTCAGGAAACTTCATCCAAAGATTTTAGAAAAACTAAAGATATTTAACAAATAAAACTGTTAAGCGAACAAGAATTATAAGCAACAGCTTAACTCGTAACAATATCAAAGCTTAAAATAAAACAACAACAATAAACAGTGAGTTTATCTATTCTTACAGTCACGACTACAATTGATTGGAATTTAATTGGAATTTAATTGTAGTTGTAATTAGGTTAGGAATAAACAAAATGAAAACAAAAACAACTTGCTTTATTGCTTTCCAAAAAATAAATCGTTTTAGCCGTGCACTTGCCTGTTTATTATCAAAGTAATTTTGTGGGAATATCAAATTTTTTTTTTTTTTTTATTTCCTAAGCTTATCCCGCGAAGCTTTATGCTTGTCTGCAGGAAAGAAACCAGAGTCTCAGGCGGGAATCGAACCCGCAACCCCGGCGCTGATAGACTAGCTCGCTACCAGCTAGTCTACCGGGGCACTTTAAAATTTAAAAAAGGAAAAATTAAGAAAAAATTAATACGTTTTTGGCGATGTGTGAAATACATAAAAGTCGGAACTAATCTTTGAGTATAGTAGAATCACTTTTTAAATTGATCTAACGATAGCTATCCGTCCGTCTGGCTGGTGGCCTGTCCATGTTAACCATTTGCGCAAAGTCCAAGTTGCGATCTTGTAGATAATTTGATCAAATTCGATAAATATAGTTTAATTGTACTAATGACGAAGTTTTTGTAAATAGCGAAAATCGGTCTATTTTTGGCAGATTCCCTATAAAAACTTCTTTCCATATTCTACAGTTGGTGCCGTAAATCATCTACTTATATTGGCATTTAAATCAAATTCGACCCAAAAATATTTTAATGCAAATTAAATTATTTTTAAATAAATTCACATTTGCACAAAGCTTCCGTCTATAAACAGCTTTAACTTCCTGTTAAATGTTAACAGTAATAAAAACTTTAGCGACCGTCCCTAAAATCCATTTCAAACAAAAAATCTTATATGGATGTTAATATCTAGTAAGGAGATCGATTATTCGACTTTTTTCAATAACCGGTTTTCGAATATTCCGAATAAAATAACCGGTTAACCGGTTTTAATTCGAATACATAAAAATACAAAAATCAAATTCACGAAAGAGGGGAACCAACAAAATCCTAGATATGACTTAAGGTATGTTCAGACCTAACAAATATTTGACGATAAAATCAAAAATAAATCGTGACCATTAAATTGATTAAACATAAGCTTTTTTTTAATTTTTAACAATTTCTATTTATTTGTCTTAGATGATAATTGTATTTATGTATAATGCAGTTAAGAAACCGTTAAATAATGTTTGCTCTAGCAAAAGCAAACAATTTCTTTAGGACACCAAATATTTAATAGGTGTGAACTTAGCTTTAGAATTCTTAAAAAACTTTGGTTTTAAAAAATTACAGGAATTTAATAAATTTATTATTTGAGATATTCTCCCAAATTTATTTTAAATGAGTTTTAATTTGTTGGTGGCTAAGCATGTCTACATATATGAATCAGTAAACTTCCGCCATATATTTGAAAATTTGCAAACAAAACCTCTTATCCAGGATTTTATAATGAAATTTTTTTGTTTTAGCATTATAGAAACAATAGTAATATTTTGTATGAAACACCTGATCAAAAAGACTAAAATAATTTTAATCTTTTTAAGTTTAAGAATATAGCTATTTTATTGTGTAAGATTTTTATAGGACTAATAAATAAAACGAAGAATTGTACTGAAAAAAAAATCAGAGTATGACAGATAATTCACAGTAAAAAATTATAAATTCCAAAGGTAACTAGATTTATAAATAATATTAATATATGTAAAACAAATAATGAAAGTAAAATAAAGGTTTTCAACAGTCGGCTATCCTGCATTTACAGTGTCCTCGCTGTCTTCAACAAAAGTATGAAAATCAAGTTCAGTTCCCAAAAAGGTTTTAGTTTATTAGACTGATGAATAATGACGCGATGATCTTTTGGTATTTGGAAGATCCTCGATAATATATCTATCATTATCAAGAACTTTTGCGATTATAAAAGGACCCTTATATCGAGGTTCCAATTTGCGAGAACTACCACTACTCGGAGGTTCATTTGCAGCAAGTACAATTGCACCAATTTCATATTTCTGAGGCTTCAAATGCTCTTTATCAAATTGTTTTATTGCTTGATTTCGTTTTGTGTTAATTTGTTCGGAAGCTGCTCGTCTTAACTTGTTAACTTCATCTTCAGTTAAAAAAAAATTATGGTGTACAGCTAATAGTAATTTATTTTGCAGAATGTCCCGTGGGGAATAACAGAATAATAATTCATGGGGCCTTTTACCCGATGTCTTATTCGTCATCGTATTTAAAGTCCATTGCATATTTCTTAAATGATCATCCCAGCATTAATCGTTTTGCGTAGTTGGCAACGGCATTGAAGTAATGTTCGATTTGTCCTTTCGGCATGACCCGTATATAAATTACACATTACTAAAGTAACCGGTTTATTTTACTAAAATAACCGGTTTATTCGATATTCGCAACATGGACATTTTAAAATATTCGACTTGAGGAAAGTTACGTACAGACCACGAAGTTATTTTGTCTGTCTCTTAGTAAAGGCAGAAACACCTCCAGCTTTATTGATCATCGTATTTATATGTTAGATAAAACTAAAGTATCTGGCATAATACCTAAATCCAGGGTAGACGTTGCTAGTAGTTGTTGTTGTTGATGACATCAATACAGTTGCTAATGTATAATCTCACATATTTGAATTTATTGGAATGAATAAATGAATATGTTAAGTAACCTCCAGATTCCGTTTCCTACAATAATCGAAATTACATTACGTTACATGGCTAAAATTATTCTTTATACTACACTTAATTGAATTCACTCACGGCCATTAAATATCGAGAATAACCCTTAACTTAACTGAGAAAAAAGATCTTGATTTTTTTTATTTTAATACAATTTTCAATAATCATGCCTTTTAAAGCTAAAGTTTCCGCATGCGTGACTTTGGACTCTTTTAGTTCTTTCACGCAGGTGAATAAAAACATTTTTGTATGGATTTTTCTAGTGTTGTTTAGTCTTTTAAGAGTGTTATTCAATTAAACAGAAGATGGTCGAAATGATTGGGTTCGTAATACGTTGGTCCATTAAAAAAACATGAGTTATCAATTTGGGCTTCAATTTTCTAGAAATAACTTTATTTCGTTTCAACTTCTTTAATTCTCAAATTTCACTAAATTTCACATAAGCGAAGTTAAAGTCAAAAAATTGGCAACGAAAGACAGTAACGTAATTGTGCGCAAAAATTGTTGAAGTCTTTAACCAAAATTCAAAATCAAAATGCATTTCGTGCATTTCTGGTTTTTTTTGGTCAGCATGATCGACAAAATGTGTCAACAATCGGGAGAAGTTAGCTCAAATATTTGCAAACCGGGTCTGAGGGACATGTGAAAACAACTGTGCCCACACCTGCGGTGGAGTTTGTGGGCCGGCGGCTTCATCCGGCCGTACTTCTTTGAAAAAGAGGTCGGCCAAGCAGTTACTGTGAATGGTGTTCGCTATCGCACGATCATTACGGACTTCTTGTGGCCAGAAACTGTGGATATGGTCCTGGAAGATATGTGCCTCCAACTCCTGTTGTGCCACACAGCCAACGAAACAATGGCTCTATTGTGCTTGAAATTCAGTGGCCGTGTTATCTCACCTCGTGGTGATGTTAATTGGCCGCCACAATCTTGTGATTTTACACCGTTGGACTTCTTTCTTTAAAGATATTTAAAAGAAAAATTCAAGAGCTCAAGGATGAGATTATTCGGCATATTAACGACATTGAACCTCAATTATGTCTCATCGTCATTGAAAATATGTATGGGCCGAAGCCGTGGCAAGCATTTGGCCGATATTTTATTTCACACGTAATTGTTATAGATCCTTCTATAGTATTAATTATTTAAGATAATTCTTTGAGAAATTTTTGCTTTATTTACAATTAACATCGTGCGATTTGGTTGGACCTGTTGGACCTTTACAAGAGTTATCCAAAACTGCAGTTATTCGCAACAATAACATTTTTTGCATCGCTTTTCCGGTACTTCAAGAACTTTAGCGATAATTTTTTTAGAAACACTTCATTAAGCAAAGAAATTTTTTATATATTTATATAAAAACTTTAAGAAAAATTCTCGAGTCAAAACTTTTTTTTAAAATTCTCGAAATTGAACGCAAAAATTTCATATGCTTCCTAAGATTAACTAGCCTATATTTTCCAACTGTCTGGCTTAAGCTGGCACCTGCTTTTAATCTAGTGCTTATCTTTTAGGGCAGATAATATTTGCTTGAGGGAAGGTTAGGTTAGGTTCCATTGGCAGCCGTGATCAAGCACAGCTCACGTGGGTCCATTAATTAGTTCCCGTTGTGTTACCATGCCACACCGCCTCCCATGGGTCCTATGTTATCTGGCTGCTAGTATTCCCATGCAGCCATCCGGTCGATTCAATAAAGGAGTGGATCCTGTTTACATCAACATAAGGGAGACAAGTTTTGTCCCCAAGGGCTCTTCGACATTTCGAGTCTTAAATCTCCGAATGCCGGGCAATTACAGAGAAGATGTTCCGTTGACTCTTCCTCGTCCTCGTCGGTGCAACTTCTACACAAGTCATTATAAGGGAGCCCCAGCCTCTGGGCGTACCTCCCAATAGGCCAGTTATAACAGCAATTAGGTTTCTTAGATGATGTCTGGACAGCTGTAATGCCCGCCGTGTCCTTTTTTCATCTATGATGGGCCAGATTTTCCTGGTTTCCCCGCAGATAGTTTCATCGTGCCACCTCTTGCTGACAATAAAATGAAACTTGTGCGCTTTAAGTTGCTTACTCCTTGGGAGTGAAGCACCTACATTATACGTTGAACCGTCTCGATTCAAGGCGGTGCCTGCATACGCTCTAGGTAATAAACAAATTCTCCAGGGATGTTATGGCCGCCTTGCTATCGGTTATAATGTGATTATCCCTTCCAGATATTTCACCGTACCGGATGCGTCTCGCGGCTGCGTGGATGACACTGCAGTGTTCCGACAGTCTTATAGGAATACTCCAGTTTAGCTGCTCGGAGTATATGCCGGAACCGACACCATACAGTGTTTAAGACCCGTCCGTATTCGAATCGCATCTGCGGGGAATTTGTTGGTCATCATAGTGGACCACGTTATCCAAAATGCTTATCGTGAAGCCAGGATCAAAGATCGGCTCGGGTGTGACATAATCACATCAATGTGCCAATTAATTTCGGTCAGAATATTAGCATGTCCGATATTGTAATCCCTCCATGCTCCGGTGGCCCTTAGTCTTACCGCCGCGTTCGCAGCTAGCCTTTTCGCCTAAATGTCTGGTGGTAACCAGTTTAAAATCGTAAACAATGCCTTAGAGGGGGTTGTTCTAATGGCACCTGTTACCGCTACCGCCACAATTCTTATTGTACGTTCAAACCTTGTTTGATGACTCTTCACCTTGAGCGCCGGCCACCAAACAGCTGCCCCGTAGAATAGAATGGGTTTAATGACACATTCGTAAAGCCATTATACGTTCCTCGGGTTAATTCCCCAGTTGAGGCCAATGACCCTTTTGCAGCAATATAATGCAGTTGCCGCCTTATTAGTCCTGGAAATGGTGTTAATCCCCCAGTTCAGTTTTATGTCCAATATTAGCTTAAGATACTTGGCGCTATCAGACAGTTCCAGTTTTTTTTTTTTTTTTTTTTCTTTTCATTATTTATTTATTGAATCTTCATATAGTAAATATGAACTCACAATAATTAATCAAATCTTAACCTAATACTTTATTTTATGTCCTGCCAATGCCAGACAAAAAAATTTTTTCATCACGGGTTCTGTTCACTTATATATGTAGGTGTTTATCGCTCATCTAATTGGACAAGTGCTGCAGTGTCTCTTCTTCTTAAGCGAGTGTGGCCGCTATCATTTAAAATATTTCGAGCTAGTGGGTTCGGATGCAATTCGAGCCTTTTTAAGTATTTTACTGCATATTTCGTTATCACAGTTTTAACTAATGGAACATTGAGATCCTTGTGGATATTTGAATTTTTAACATACCAAGGGGCAGCTGTGATTATTCGAAGAAGTTTATTTTGGCGCCTTTGAATTTTTTCGATATTAGAAGCCGAGGCAGTGCCCCATAACTGAATACCGTAGCACCAGATAGGCTTTAAGATAGAGTTGTAAAGTAGGAGTTTACAGTCGAGACTAAGG
This sequence comes from Pollenia labialis, assembly GCA_949318255.1. Taxonomy (NCBI): domain Eukaryota; kingdom Metazoa; phylum Arthropoda; class Insecta; order Diptera; family Polleniidae; genus Pollenia; species Pollenia labialis. The sequence goes on along the minus strand of OX439142.1, from coordinate 94,193,105 downwards.
ACAGAGTTTCTTCCAATAAGCCAATGAATTTGTATGGCTTTTAGTTTCATTTGAGTTAATTTTGCCTCTATATGGCTTTTCCACGTCAAACGGCGATCTAAATGTATACCGAGATATTTTACATGCGAATTTTGAGGTATTATTTGATTATTAATTTTAATAGGGGGACATGATTCCCGCCGCAAGGTGAATGTTATATGTACGCATTTTTGCTCATTTACCATTATCCTCCACTGTTTTAGCCATATTTCTAGTTGAAATATATGATCCTGTAAATAACGAGATGCTTCATAACTGTTTTCGTGGACGCTTAGAAAAGCTGTATCGTCTGCAAATGTTGAAGTTTGTGTGTAGTTGCTCGTTGGCATGTCCGAAGTATAAATTAAGTATAATAGAGGCCCCAGAATGCTGCCCTGTGGGACTCCAGCGCCAATTGGCTGAGGTGAACTAAAGAATTTTCCTTCTTTAATAATAAATTGACGACCGACTAAGTAGCTTTCTAGCAGCTTGTGTGTGTTTGCTGGAAAATTTTGCTTCAATTTATGTAATAAGCCTTCATGCCAGACTTTATCAAAAGCTTGAGAAACATCGATGAAGAGAGCGGAACAATATTTTCTTTCTTCAAAGGCTTTTCTTATGGCGTTTACTATACGATGGGTTTGTTCAATTGTGCTGTGTTCTCTTCTAAAGCCGAATTGGTGGTTAGGTATACATCTATTTTCACTTAAAATTGGAGTTAATTTTGACACTAACAGCCTCTCAAACAGCTTTGATATATTAGAAAGTAAGCTTATAGGCCTATATGACTCAACTTTTGTGTGATCCTTTCCTGGTTTAGGTATCATGGTGACTAAGGAAACCTTCCATTTTTGAGGATAGTATTGAAGACGTAAGATAGCATTGAAAATTAGAAGAATAATTTTCTTTGCTGTGCTGGGTAACTCCAAAAGCATTTTGTTGCTGATCTTATCAAAACCAGGGGCTTTTTTGGGGGTTAATTCACAAACAGCCTTTTCGATTTCTCTTATCTCAAATCTTAGGGGAACAGCCGCTCTAGCAGGAACAGGTGGTAACTCGACCGCAGTATCGTGAGATATATTTGGGGTAAATACGTTTTTTAAGTGATTAACAAACAGATTTCCCTTTTCGCTATCATTTCTTGCCCAACTTCCGTTCAAGTTTCTTAATGGTGGCTTAGAGGCGACTGGCCTTTTTAGATTTTTAGCTGCACGCCATAATGAGTAGTCTGATTGCGGAGTTGCATCAAGTTCCTTAAGATATGTTTGCAGAGAAGCTGTTTTTTGAGTCTGTAGTAACTTTCTTAGCCTTTTTGTACAATCTTTTAATAAACTCTTTAGTTGAGGGGATCTGTGCAATTGCCACTCTCTTCGAACTCTTCTTTTTTCAGAAAGGAGACGCTCAACATCTGTGGAATAAATTTTAATATTTTTAGTTTTTTTTGGGGTAATACTGGAATGTTGCACAGCTAGCTTCAGAAAACTGTCAAAATTAAGAATAGCGCGATCTACATATTCCGGTGTACTTAGCAGAATATTTTCTGTGCAATGGGTGCTGAGATATTTTTTATATTTTAGCCAATTGATTTGTGTAGCTGGCGTCGCTAAGTAACCAGTTGGAGATACAATTCTATTGGGGTTCATTAAAGTAACAATTGTTGGTGTGTGGTCAGAAGATAATTCTAAGGAAGCTTCAACATAAATCGTTTCTAAGGGAATGTTTTTAACAACGCCAAAATCGATGACATCTGGTATTTTTTGCTGATCAGTAGGCCAATATGTTGGTTGTCCACTCGCTATCACATTCAAATCCATTTTAGAAATAGTATTAAATAGTACACGACCCTTTGGTGTTATAAGTCGGGACCCCCAGAAGGTATGTTTAGCGTTATGATCGCCAGCGGCCAGGAAACAAGGTCCTAATGATTTAAAATAATTATTATATTGGCCTTCTGATATTGAATATCTAGGTGGGGAGTATAACGATGAGATTACTACGTTTCTATTTAATTCTTCAACGCAAATGTTTGTTGCTTGGAGGTAATCTTCACGATGATCACACATTAGGTAGTGTTTGACTCTTGTTTTTATCAAAATGGCAGAACCTCCACAAGCTCTATCTCGAGGGTCCTTGGTATCATATAGTATATAACCATTAATTTTAAACGTATTTCTTGAGGTCAAATGAGTTTCAGAAACCATCATGACATCAATTTGTTTACTTTTAAGAAAATATTCTAATTCATTTTTATGTTGGCGGATGCCGTTTGCGTTCCAAAAACAAATTTTTAAACAGTTCATGGTTTATTAAGTACAGCTTGCAATAACATCGATTGCATTCTAAGAATCTCCTGCATCATATTACCCATTGTGTTTGTAAAATTATTTACTGTTTGCACTAATGTTTCCATGGTTTTTTCTAAGCGACTTAAATTAGAAACTGGAGTTTCGTCATTACTTGGCGAGGCCCCTTGCATTTGCACATGGTTTGATTTTAGGACGTTAGCGTAAGAGGTCCTGTTATTACCAGGCTGGGGGGCTTGAATTGCATTTGTGTTTACTTGGTTTGCAACCTGCATTTGAGGGGTATTTGTTTTCGGTCCAACCGTTTGCTTAACGATATTATATACAGGGCATCCTCTATAATTGGCAGTGTGATTGCCGCCACAGTTGCTACATTTTTTTACGTTGGGGTCGGTTTTAGACTTATCGCAAGAAACTGTACCGTGTAGTTCTCCACATACTACGCAAACAGGGGGTAAGTAGCAGTATGCCTTGGTATGGCCAAATTCTTGGCAGTTTAAGCACTGAACAGGTCCATTTTTTTTGTGCGGCTCCTCAATTGTGATTTTTCTGTATAGAATATATTTTAAACTATAAATGGGATGCGTTTCGTTTTTTTTTAACTTAATGTCGCCGGGCTCTAATTCTACACGAAAAAGTGGTTGAGGATTTTTTTCCCTATTTCTAATATTTACCACATGTTTTATCTTGAAACCTTTTTCTTCCAAGAATGTTTTAATTTCCTCTGGGTCTACGCATGAATCAATTCCTTTAATCACCACCTGCAGACCTTTACTGCTCTTGAGTTGGTATGTATAAAAACTTTTTTTAAGTGCCTCAAATTTGTTCACTATTTTGCGAAAATCATTTTCATTATTTACTTGAATTTTCGTTTCATTAATACTACCTCGCTTTATTGCGGCTACATAAAAAGAGTTTTCACCAATCAACGAAATTAAACTCTTTATTAGATCATTTGAGTTATGCTCCCTAAGATATATCGGGGGAGGCTTGGACGATTTTATTACGTTTGGTGCTTCAGAGGATTCATCCTCCAGAATTGCAAAGCGATTTTGGGAATTTATTTTATCAAAAAATGGCACTTTTGAGGCCGAAGCAACAGCTGAAGATGTAGGGCTGCGACCCCGTTTAAGGACTGTTATATACCTGTCCATACCAACTTGGACTTGAGGCTTTTGACAACTTTTTACAGGGGGGTTTTCCATTGCATTTGTGTTTAAGTGCATGGTATCATTTCCCACTAAATTTGTTTTTGACGTCGCGGCAATACTTTCTGGCCTGGCAACACTTGTCACCAGGTCTAGTTTTAGTTTTTTTAATGAGTCGCTATCCACCGTTTGTGTAAATACCGAGGGTGAGAGGGAACGTGTACGAATAATTGGCTTAGCCGTTAGGTAGTTGATATTGTTTTGTTTTGTTTTATTTATTTCATTATTTTCATTTGCATGAACTGTTACATAGCAATTTCTCTCGTTGAGTTTTATTGTTGTCTCATTGTTTTTGTTCATACAAAATATTGTTTTTGTTTTTCACCGTAACTTTGTGCTTTCAATATTTTTGTTATTTTTTTTTTTATTTTGTTCTTTACAAAATTAAAATGTTTTTGCAAGATTATGTATACCTACATACATACATAAGTATGTATGTACATATATTCACTTATATTTTTTATTTATCTTATTAATTTTTCGTTTTTATTAATTGATCACTTTTATGCTAAATAATTTATTTAAAAATTATTTATGTATTTTGCGTTCATTCGCGGAATGTTTATTTTAAATAAAAAAAATAATCAAATTTAATTAATTCAAATAGTATGCGGGTTTAATAATACACGTCTGTATCACAACAAAGCACAAACTGAACTGAGACAGTTCCAGTGAGACCCCCTTTATCCTCGGTGTATAAAATTTGGGAATATTGTATCTCCTTGTGAAAAGTACCAGTTCTGTTTTGGCAGGATTTACATCCAGTCCACAACCCTGGCACCATTTTGTTAGGACGTCCAATGCGGACTCCATTAGTTCAGACAATAGTCTGGGATTTTTACCCATAGCCATAACTGCAACGCCATCCGCATACTTAACCGTTCTGCAGCACGTCCTGTCCATGGCCCTGAGTAGGGTATTTATATTCAGATTCCAAAGTAAAGGTGACAGTACACCACCTTGCGGGGTGCCCCTAGTCGCAACCTTGGAAATGTTCGAGGCGCCCAAGTTGGATTCGATACGCCTGAAGTGCAAGATACTGCTGACAAATTAATTGATCGCTGTGTCGATTTAAAGAAATAGACGTGCTAGTCAAACAACAACTACTGCCTTGCTGTTGTTTAAGTTCATTAGAATTTCCCGTTAATAGGCGTGCTGAGCCAGTGACAAGGAATTATGTCCTAACGATGATCTAATATGAATATCCAAAATCCTCTCAAGTGTTTTCAGTAGAAAGGAGGATAGACTAATTGGTTTAAAGTTTTTAGCCATAGTGTGTGATGTCTTCCCGCTCTTGGGGATGAAGAGGATCTTATATGTTGTCCAAGTTGATGGGACATGTGAGAGTCTCCAGCAGGCTCTAAATATTGCCAAGAGCCATGGCATTAATATTCCCAGGTACTTGTGGAGATCCGCTGGGATAATACGATCCGGGCCTTGAGATTAAAAGGGATGGAAGCTTTTGACCGCCCATTCAAAATTGATTGAGGGAAAGCATATTCCAGAAAAATCTTATGTTTTCTTATAACACCAGAAGTTATAGTTTTTGAGCAACGGTGGGAAACACATAGGCTGACTTCCAAGACGTACTAATTCAAAGTTTGTGTACGGTTTTTCTACAATATTTTCACGATGTACATGTACACAGTTCCGAAACAATCCAACTCGTCAGCCGTTCATCAGCTGTCTCCACGGCGAATTCAAAATATAATTCACAAACATCAAAAAATACGTTTGTTTATGTTTTGCGCCATAAAAAAAGAAAATAATTCTGGGAATAATTTGATTCAAAAGTGTAAAAAATATTTTTATAATAAAACAAATATAACTATTAAAGTGAAGCTATAAATTCCTTTTATAAAAAAGTGAAAATTTAAATTTTATATAAAAATGCGTTGCAAAAACAAAATACATATGGCTTTTTATAGTTGTAGAGTTGCACTTCCCTTTGAAAATTCGCCTTGAATGCAACTATGCGTTTTGTTTATTTAAACGTCTGGAACTGTAAGTGGTGCATATAATATTAAAAATAAATCTGTATTATTTGCAAATAAATGTTAAAAGCAATTGACGTTTCGGAACGAGTTAAAGTTTTTTTTTTAACAATATTTTGTATTTAGTTAAAAATATTATATTTTAAAGCTTTAAAGAATACTACATATGCAGACGGAACCTTCACAACTTAATCAATAACCCAAAGAAAACATTTCGGAAAAGAAAAAAAAAACAAAGAAAAATTATGCCAAAGGCCGTCGGCAAATTTTGTCTGAGTTTTGCTCAACCAAAAATATAAAAAAAGAATGGAAAATTCCCCCCAAAATTAATTTACAGCTTTTTCGTTACCAACGAAAATGGGGGAAAAAATAGCAGCCACACAAAAGAAAAATCAATAAAAACTTAAAAACAAAAAAAGCTTTAAGATGAAACCGGAATATAAAGAACTACAACTGGGGAAATTCTAATGAACTTAAACAACAGCAAGGCAGTAGTTGTTGTTTGACTAGCACGTCTATTTCTTTAAATTTCTGGAAAAAGCCAATAAACTCTTTTCGTTTAATACACAATTTTACTAACATAAAGCGGGACACTCCATACAACAACAACAACTAAATTTAGCAGACAACCTTGCAACAATATTCGTTTATATACAAAAGTTATGTATGTAGATACGAATACAATTACATATATGGATATTTCAGTAATATACATAAATCTTCTGCAATGTGCATCTTACATAGAAACTAACGAACACTAACTGCCTGTTCAACGATTTCGAACGTAGACGTTCGCATAGAATTTTATATGAAAAAATGTTTCTCATATTGATTTTTTATGCGTTCGAAATCGTTGAACTGACAGTAACTAATGTATAAATACGAGGTTAACTCGGTGCGCTGCGCTACCCCTATTAATAGAATATTATTATTTTAAATAGATTTGGTGTATCGAAAACTAAGCAGAAATACAATTATACATTAATTAGTAGTGTCTTTGTATGGGAGGTGACATGCCTACACTTCCAATTGAAACAACTATTTGACAGACTTGTTTCTACAAAAATGGAATAAATTCAGTTTTACAGTACTCCATATATATATTATGGACTTTGCAGATGATATTGCTTACTAAGTCATTCTTTTTCCGACTTTCAATCAAACCTAAATCTAGTAAGCGAAACAGCAAAGCTAGCTGGATTAAACAAACATCCCCAAAACCAAAACTCTCAGGATAAATGCTAACGCAGCGCGAAAATTACTAATAAACGGAAAGAAAACTGATGATGTCCTTCTGCTATCTAGGCCGTATAAATCGTGGTTCATATAGCACCGCGCGATACCCTGTCCCTTCAGGTGTTTGTTAACAAATGCCTGCGTAGAGTCTTGCGTGTTTACTGGCCCTCCTTAATATCAAATGCCCAGCTCTGGTCAGATACAAACCAGTAACCAATTGAAATGGAAATAAGAAGACGCAAATGGAGTTGGCTTGGACACACTCTCCGCAAGCCATTAGATGATATCATTAAGAAGACCATAGACTGTAACCCCTAGGGAAGCAGGCGCATCGGACGGCCATCAAACACCTGGAAACGCCCAATCATAACCGAACTGTTCGAGCTACGACTACAGTGGAACGAAGTCAAACATCGCGCTGACGATCGAGAACATTGGAATCAACTTGTTGTGGCCCAATGCTCACCAGAGGATATATACATATGTATATATTGAGAAATGTATATTGTATTAGAGGTACCATGCCCTTTAACCTAAACCAGTCCACTTATTGACAGTTGTTGTGCAAGCATAACTAAGCTATTTGTACAACATATGTTAGCTGTTTCTGGTACCGTTCTCAAGACAAACGGAAACCTATATTGTATTTGTATGGTAGGTGCTCCGCCTTTTTATCCAATGACACCTACTTTTGAAGGGCTTTCTGCATTTAAACCCCAGATATGTTTACTAAATTTTTCTTATCCCGTTTTCCACTTCTCCTATCCCGACCACTTTTTGCCAGATATCATGCATTGACATCGATGCTATTTTGTATTTGCATGAGAGGTGCCACTCCCAGTTATCCAAACACCTGCCAGCAGTTTGTCGGATCTTGTTTATTGATAACCAAGTTGTTTGTACCTAATTTGCAACTATGGCGCTTTCCGTACTCCCCAGATATAGAATATAGAAACCATTTTTCCTACCGATAACCAGATATACAGTAAAATATATTGTGTTTATATGGAATTTGCCACGCCCACTTGTCCAATCCAACCTGCTATTAGGTGTTGTGTATCAATACCAAGTAATTTGTTTTGAATTGGACGACTTTTACTTTAATCGTTCCCTCAATATAGGAGTATTCATATTGTATTTGTGTGGGAAGTGCCACGTCTTCTTAAACATTTCCAATTATATGTTCAGAAAATAGCTGTGAAAATTTGAGGAAAATGGGCTGAGTAGCTTAGAAGTCTATAGGGAACAAACAAACGCATTTTGTACATTTATTTACTGCCTGGCCCACAATGTCGAACAAAAAATTTCTTTCAAATATTTATATTGAAAATAAAAACGAATTTTAGTTTCGTATTATTGTTTTCAATATAAAAATACGAAAGAAATGTTCTTGTCGACATTGTGGGCCAGGCAGTTAATCTACTCATTACTGCCAGTCATTAGTTGTAGTTAAGGTTTAAGTTAAAATTAATAAAGTTAGTCCCAATTTCACCAAGTTCAGTTAAAACTATAACATTAACTTTCATTTAACAATACGTTTTTACAGCTTTAACTGTTATTTATAACTGAACTTGGTGAAATTGGGGATTAGTGCATGTAAAAGTTTTTATTAAATGTTGTATTTGTGATTAAACTACAAATAACACTGCACAACACGAAAACAATATCGGGGTTCGGACAATAAATTCCAGTAGAGTAGCCAAAAATAAAATATACGTATATTACAGTTTCACCCTTTTGGCCTGTTCGTGCAGCACGTCGGTATATGAAACTGTGTGTAGTTAACATCTGAGTTCGAAAGTTTTTTCATCAAATTTGTTGAAAATTTTTCGGCAAATATTTTTGTGAAACATATTAACCCTCTATCACCCTTCATAACAGCAATTTTTGGCCCTATTTTAAAAAATCTTAAATTACATCCCTACCAATGGCGAGTACGGGGATGAAATATTCTACGAAAATGTTGGCCATGAAATTCTACTACGTACGTCAGAACTAGGGATGTAACGATACTCAAACAAAAATATCGCCGATATCGATACCGATACACATATTCAATTTGAATTCAAGTTAAATTTAACAAAACTCGAGTAGTGCAAAGTGTTAATTATACAAAATTACAGTGTATGATAACATTGATATTTAAATTTGATATTAATTAGATTTAAAAACCAACATATTCAATTTGAATTCATGAAAAAATTAACGAAAATATTAATAAACAAAGTATTCTCAACTTTTGCATAGATAAACGGGTTCGCAAGTCGGTTCGAACCAGATCTACAGTGGAAAATAGTCTCTCAGATGCAACAGAACTCATATGAAACTTAAGAATTCCGGCGCCGTTTTCTTTAAGTTTGGCTATGACATGTAATTGCGCTAGAAAACAAGCGGATTTGGGCCTTAAAAAATATTAGGAGATCTAAGGTATCTCTCGACTTCTTCTTTAGCAGAAAGACAGCATATGATGGAAAGAGGCTCAACTTTCTGGGGGTGACCATGTTTTCAACACTGTCGGAATGCAGATACGTGTTAATAAACAATAGGCTTCATTTTTTCTATAGCTTCGAATCTTTTACTGCGAGTTAATGCCAAGTCAGCCGCTATATTTTGAAACTCTTAACTATTTCCCATCGTCGTTGATTCATTTATTATATGAAACAGTTTCATTATTCTGTTTTAATTTTATGCTTTGCTTTTTAATGTATTATTTCTCTTAGAAAATTAACTGCCACGCCCACCAGAAAAATATCGGCGATACCGATACATGGGTATCGGTATCAATACTCGTTACATTCCTTAACACAAACAGCGAAAACAGCCAAAGTCAACCGTCATTAAAAATACGACGCCAATCAGCTGGGTTGTTCTCATTAAATTTATTTATGCCCAGTTTTCAGGATTGATATTAAAACACATTTATTTTTAAAATCGATTTAAATACAAAATTCTTTTCTTCACTAAAAACTTAAATCAAACTTAAGTCACCGATGTGGTACACTTAATTTCAACTTAAGTTTCCATTGTAATATTTTAGCAAGGTGGCCTGAATATCACAAAAATACAACAACAACAGGCAAAGCATTAACAGTCAGCTGTTTTTTCAGACCACCTTGTAGATTATTACACTTTTTTATATTTTTTTTTGTATTTAGTAGTGCTACCATACTTTTATCTTAATTAAATAAGACTTTTCAAATAAAACTCAAAAACACAATCTGTTTTAAATACGATTTAAGTTTGTTATGAAAATTAACTTAATATAGATTTAAATACTATCCTGAAAATTGGGCATTAGTCTACAACGCACAGTGGGGAGGTAGGCATAATATGTATCACAATTAAGTAAAGTGTGTATAGATTTCAAAAGCTTTTGAAAATCCCCAAAAAATTTGTTTTAAGGAAATAATTTCCCGACCAAATGCGGTTCATATTTGGTCATATAAACAGTGTTTCAAAGTTTTGATTTTAGCTTTGCGATTGGAGAAAATGCGGTATAAAGTGGAAACTTGTAAAAAAAAATTAGATCTATTTCGGGAGCGCCTGGAGTCTTTTGTAGTAGAAGCTTGGGAACATTTTTTGCATAAGAATATTTTACACGATGTAGCCTTTTTAAAAAAATTATAAACAATATTTATGTTATTCTTTAGAATATTTATCGATTTTTAATCACTTTTATCTTCGTAAATATAAGTTTTAATTAAAAAAGCTTATTTGCTGATCACTCATATTTTCAACCTAAATTCGATTTTTATATGAAATATAAAACAAAAAACTTTTATTGCTTATATCTTTGATAATATGCGTTTAAATGGAAAAACAAGCATACTTGGTGATCACACATATTTTCATACAAGATGCGACTTTTTATGTGAAAAATAGAAAAAAACTTTAATTAATTTTAGATATTGCCTTATTCCAGCTTTTGGCTGCAAAAGTTGAAATATCCTTAAGATGATTCCTACATACCCCTGGGGAGTTAACCTGTGTTTACTTTGTGAAATAATTGGATACTCTACGTTTTTGTGATCGTTAACGGTATAACTCAAAATCAATATTTAGATCAAAATCAAGAAGAATCAAAAGACGTTCCAAACATTTTAAATGACAATAATTTCTAATTTATGAAGCACTCCTTATTTTAACTAATTTTGTTTCTTATTTTTGTTTTAATCCAAAATGTAAACCATTTAGGATTTTCAAGCATCCATTATAAACTGTAACAAATACAATTATATGAACAAAAGAATGAATAGCAAAACATCATAAATTTTAAAACCACAGTTAGGCGTTGACAACCTGGACAAATCTAAATGACAAAAAAAAGATCAAAGAACAATGATAGCTATTAAATCCCTAAAAAATATAAAGAAAGGAATAAAACAAAACGAAACTACAACCTGCACTTGTTGCAAGTGTGAGATAATTTTATTACAAAGAATAAAACCTACAGGATCATACTCCAGTGAACAGTCAAACAAATTCCCGAAACAAAAGGACAATAATATTCAATAAAAGGACAAAACAATATGACATGCGACTAATTAGATAACAATAAAATATGAAAAAGAAACAATTACAAAAACTAAAAAAAAAATATACAAAAAGAATAAAATTAGCAGGACAAAAATAAATGGCACCAAAAATAATGGTAAAGAAAAGAACACAGAAAAGAAAAAAGAGCATTAACACACCTATAAACAGGACACTTTAACGCATTTTGACAACAAGCACAGCAAGGAAGAGAGAAGAAAATCGCATAAATGAAAATGGAAAAGAGAATGAAATAAGCGTATTACTAAAGGACATTATGACAACAACGCTTTTCTTTAGAAAATACAATATACTTTTTTCCAGGGAATTCAATTCAATGAAAGCGGGTCGTACATTTAGGAGGCGTTTCTTTTCTTTATGCTAAAAGAAGGTGTGTGTTACATAAGAATTATAGAATTGTTACAGGATTTTAGTAACAAGATTTTCTTTATTTCTTAAGGTTTTGTTAAGGAACTCCTACTGCTTGTATATCGACCACATAATTAGTATTGTTCAGTACAAACACTCGATGTGATTAGATTGTTGTTGTTGACGCAGGTTAAAGATATTCAAAGTGTTTATGGAAAATCGACCATGAGACAAAGTGTCTGGGTTCGTTTAAATTCATCTTTGTAATAAAGCATTAAGTTTTTATATTCAATTTCAAGTTTGAAGTCCCTTAAAAATCATCATCTCAATATTTAGATCAGTGTTGGAAAATAAGAATTAAATATCGCTCCTTAGTGTTCGGTAGATTTTATGTAGAAAATCATTAAAAAACATAACGTTTCCCTATTAGTCATCTTTCGATGACAAAAATAATACTGTTTTTTTTTATCAAACTCAACAAAAGATGAGAACGTTTAATTCCGTTCGGTTTTTTTTTTAAATCCACAATTTTCATTGTGTTCGGTTCCGCTCATTAATGTTCGTCCCTTTTGGCTGGTAAAAAAAACCAAACATTTTTACAAAAAACAAAATACACATACAAAAGAAAACAAATAAAAAACCCAAACAAAACATATACATAATGCACACACAAGCTGTTCGTGCTGCGGTCGTTGCTAAAATTTTTTGTTTGTTAATTTCTTTGTCAATGCAAAAAAAGAAACATTATAGAAAATTAATATATAATATTTGTCTACAGGATCACTACGATTGTTTTGCTTTCTTTTAACGACGAACAAAACAATATGTAATGTTCGGCTCTTTCTTGAAAATAGTTACGAACAGTATTAAGGGTTGTGTTTGTCTACGCAATCATTAAAAAAAGAGATATCGTTCTTGGGTGTTTGAGTCGAACGCTAAATAATGTACTGGTTATTTTTCGAACACAGATTTAGAACAGCTATTTTGTCCCCATTTATACTTCAATATTTATTACCTGAAAATCTAGGAGAACATTAGTGTTTAGACGATCCTCGACCTAGCGGGTCTAAGATTGGCTTTTGTGCCTTGTTCGCGTTTGAAGTTGAGAAAAGAGAAGGAATTCAAAGATTAATTTGAGGACAAATTTTCCTGAGGTGGAATTTGTGGATTTTGGCAAAATGTGGGGATATACAATTTTCTTTATGATTATTTTAATTACAAAAAATAACTGATTTTAGTTTATTTTAATTCTGGAAAATCACAGAAATTTTATATAAAACAATTTAATAAATATTAAAGATTTTGATGTAATAAGTATCTTTTTTAAGAAAATTATGTATGACGTAGCAGTAAAAGATTTTAAATTTGGTACAAATAGCTTTGATGTCAATGTACAACAACTTTTAAGAAGTGGACATGGCACAAAATATAATTCTATAACTTTAGTATTAGATAAAGTTACCAAATTTGGTACAAAAAGCTTGGTTATCAATACGTCTCAATTTTGCACACACCCAACAAACACGAAGTCAAACCTTTGATATGAAATGACTTTATCATTTGACATCAAACGCAATTCTCAAACGTTTTTCAATTGTTTGATTTAACATTTAAATTCAAATTGATAATGATTTGAAAATAAACATTTGATATCAAGTGTTTTTTCAATTTGATGTCAAATGTTTGTCAAAGTTAAAATCAAATCAAAAATAAACTTGGCAGTACTAAAGCTAAAAATAAATGTAAGCATTAAAAATGGCGATTAAAGTTAAATTATTTTTCCTTGTGGTTACATGTGTTTTACTATTAAAAATAAATTTTAATATAAAGTGAACAGTTTATTTCTAGTGAAAAATAAAAATTATTTGTGAGAAATTACAATGTTTAAAAATACGAAAAAAAAGAAAAATAATAAAACAGGAAAGTGAAGAAAGATTGTTGAACGATCGCAGTGCTACAATCCTCAAAATAAAAGGGAGCCAAGTATTTTGTCTTTCCAAGAATTAGAAGACGGAAAGAACACTATTTCATCTTTTTGCTATGGTACCGAATGTTTATCTCAAAGTTTATTTAAATAAATAATAAATTTAAATTAAAAAAATTAAATAGTTTTATTTATATTCCACATTCTATTATAATCCACATTTGAAAAACATTTGAGAATTACGTTTAAAAACAAGTTGAAAATAAAGGAATTTTTCAATTTGAAAATAATTTCCCCTTTTTGTTGAGAACGCTATGATTTACAAATGATTTTCAAATCATTATCAAACGTTTGTCGTTTGAGAAAACGTTTGATTTCAAATCACTTTCAATTTGAAATCAAACCTCCGTGTTTGTTGGGCATAGCTGGGCTATCAATACACATGGCGAAGCGTTAAAAAAACTGCAGTCAAAGTAGAAAAATTGCCATTTCTTCCACTTCTTCGTTTGTGACTGGCCAAAAAAAAAAAAAACTATTGCTTTCACTTCTGATTCATTAAATAAATGCAAACAAAAAAGCGAAAAGTTGTACACAAATTTGTACAAAATTGTTCGACAGTTTTCGGTTTCGACTTAAGTTTTTTAACCCTTATCTGGAGAACGGTAAGAACCAAATAAGCTACAAGCATCTTGGTTATCTAAACATAACATCCATCAAAATCTATTTGGAATTGCAAAAGGGAGCGTGGCGCAAAAACTTCAATTTATATCTAACGTTAAAAGAAAAATTTTCCAAATTCGGTTCAGACACAACATCAGTCAAAAAGTGGACGAGATTAGAAAATAAAAATCAGTATATCTGGAAACGCTAAGTGTACAAATTTGGTACAAATAGATACGTTATTGATGCACAACATATTTCAAAAAGCGAGGTGAACTGGAAAACTTAACGTGGAACCTTCTTTACACGGACAATATAAACGTGTTAATATCTGGAGAAGGATAATAGTAAAAGTATTAAAATTTTGGTAAAAATGGCTTCGTTTCTAATACATGAGATCTAATTTAAAATTTTTTTACTTATTAATTTATTTAAGAGGGGGTTAGAAAAGTACACCGGGCTTAGCTATTTTAATTTATATCACAATATATGTATATCATCTTTGCATAACGTTTTCTATTTCGACTCCTTAAAATATTTTTCAAAAGGTATAGTGGCCAAAACCTTATTGGCTGCTTGAATGGTCACCTTGGCGACAGCATTATTTAAATGTGGTTCAATTTCATCACGTAGCACCTCCCAATTTGCATTTATCGTGTCCGCAAAAGTGTCCATAAAGATTTGTTCGCCATTGAACAGTGTAGAATTTGCAAAAGAGGATGAAAGGCTGGCATTTGTAAAAGAATTAATAAAAATTATTTATTGTAATGATTTAAAAAAGAATTTTGTTAATCTTTAAGTAAATACCTGCCAATATCTAGTCTTGGTTTCAATTCATCCACCTTAAGATACGTTGCACCATCTTTTGTATACGGCGAACATTTTGCCTTCATGGTGGTTGTAACATTTTTAATATCAATTTTCAAATCAGTTTCACCGACCACTGAGAAAAGCAAAAGTTTTCCCTTTATCCGACAGTGAGTTTTAATTATTAATTGAGGTGAAAGCACTTTAAAAACTAGGCGCATTGGTTTTGTACTATCTTTTGAGAATCCTTTAACACTTAAACATTTCACTATGGGAAATTTATACAAGTCCACATTTTCCATAAATAATTGAAAATTAAAATTTTCATTTGAATTTCCTTTGATCGTAATATCACCCAAATGCATTGGATTCAAAGTGGGTATATCTAACTCTTTAATGCCGTTGCCGTACATTTCGAAAAATTTATCCACAATTTGTATGTAACATTGTTCATCCTCAAAGCTGCAGCTTTGTAAAAATGCTAAAGATTTGAGACACAAAACTTGTATTAAAGAACTATAAATTTAAAGAAAATAAAAAAGAACTTACGTAATTCAAACGTTTTATAAAGTGGCAATAAAATCGCCACTACGGTTGTTAGCAGAATAAATCGTACTTGTGTCGTTAACATCTCGAAATAAGTTTTAATATTATTAAAGTTTTCTTGGCCGCAACTGGTTTTTATAGGAAACAAGCACTTGTATGTAATTGTCTTATTTTAATTGTCACAATAAACTACTGATATTATTGAACATTCATTTACATAATATGAATGCAAGTACATAATGCATTTAATATACACGGCGAAACTTTTTTGTGAATACATTGCAAAATTTATCGCTTATCTGCATTTAAAAATCTGCACTTCGTTTAGTGCTTTTATACGAGAAATGAATCTTTAAAAAAAATCTCTAAATTTTACCAGCTTTGCTTGCACAGAAAAAATAAAAGTTGATTTCAATTGAAAAATTTGTTATATTAATTAAAATATTCATTAAATTTGCACTAGTTAACAAATTCATAATATCATTAAAATATATATTTAAATATCAACAACATTTTCTGCAGTAAACTTTTAATTCACTCGATTTAATTTTTAATTAAAACTGATTTAAAATTCGATCAATTGTTAAGTTAAAAAAAAATTGGCGAGAATTTTTTCTGTGTGCATCGAAAGTGCTTGAATGCATTTAAAGTTTCACCAAAATTAACCAAATTTTATTTTAATGACTTAATTTTTTTAAAGGTTTTTGAGGAATATGGAAATATAAGCAGAGGCGAATCACAAAACCATTTCGGCTATGCATAAAAGGGTTAAATACTTATGACCAGCGTGCAAATAAACGATAAATCCCGTGCGTGTTTAAGGTTGAAATTGGAATTTTAAAAATTTAAGTACATAGTTTTAGTTGTTCGCATGAAAATGTTTTTCGAGAGTTGCTTTTAGACCAATCGTCAGGAAATTTTGTGTTGTGATTTGTAGACTTATGAAACTATGACAGAACTAATATTACCAGAATGGCATTTTCTGCTTCGTTCTAAGGCGTGCTTAAGTGTTTTCTGAAAGTGAGCTTAATGTGGAGCTTATGTTAAATTATATACCGATCTTCACAAAATTTACCATTAAATTGTGCAAAATTTAATAACAATCGGTGTGTTTTGCCACCAATTTATGTTAGTTTTTATAAAAAAAAATTGGGTTCATTTCATTCACAAACTGCTTAGATCCCTTTTTATTTATTGGAAATTACATGGCAGACAGACGAAGTTTTTTGGTAAGGGGGCGACGCTGTATTCGGGCCCACTCTACCTTTTTCCTCTTTCGCCTAGAAACTTTGTCTTTCTGTGTTTCATTTTCGAATATGTGAAAGTGGTCTCAGAACCCAGAGAAAAAACATGTTTAAAAAGGGTCACCGCTACAAAACTATCTTTAAAGAAAATTGTAACAATATTATATATTATTTAACCATATTATTGTCACCGACAACTATATTATGGTTAAAAGAGCTCTCCATCAAGAAACCACAACCATTTTATGGTTGCCTCCGAACATGTTATGCTTAATATAGTGGTAGAGGGGAGACAATGCTAACAGCCTGCGCCACGATGTCTATCGACGACTTAATCAAGCGGCAAACATTCGCTCATTATCGTTCTCGTAAGTGCCTCACTAACTAACGACTTGGCGTAGGTCAGGTTTTACGTCTCTAACGTAATCCATTTATTCACTGGCTAATGACTAAATTGCAACATCAAATGTTCCACAAATTTAATGAAAGTTTGAAAATAAAAATCTGCAAAACATGCTAATTAACCTCGCTTGCATTGTCGATTGACTTGTAGTGATGAAATTTTTAAGAGCGGCGCAAATCAGTGGTTAGCCGTTCGAAATGCAAACGAGCGATAGCAATCGAGATCGTGGGCCAGGCTGTTACTTAGTTTTGTGTAAACATAAATCCTATTACCAAACGTTGTCGGGATCGGTCTATTTTATTGTATTCCCCATATAAGAATCACTCCCTATAATAACATCTACATACTTAGAAGCAACTATAAAAAATTAATTTTAAATAAAAATGAACTAATCTGCTGTTTTCACAACACAAGTGAAAGCACTCAGTTTTTTGAGTGTTTTCCATATAAATTTTTTCTAAACGTTCAATCATTTTTTTGTGTGTGCTGCAAAATCAATCCACATAATTTTACCTGTGGATCCAAAAAACTCGTATACTAAATAAATAAGGTTAACTTTTAAAAATAACTTTAGCTGCTAAAAATCTTATCTTATGAGTTTTGGAATCGATCGAAAATTCATTTATTTCAAATTGAACATTTGTCCAATAAATTTTTAATTTGGTGTATGGTATTATACGGATATTTCTACTATTAAAATATAACAGAATATATCTCATCTGCTTACAATCGCACACGTATATGCTGGCTATTTCACATCCTTAAAATATTTATCAAAAGGCATAGTGGCCAAAATCTTATTGGTTGCTTCCATGGTCACCTTGGCGACAGCAATATTCAAATGTGGTTCAATTTCATCACGAAAGATCTGCCAATTTTCATTGATGGTGTCCGCAAAAGTGTCCATAAAGATTTGTTCGCCATTGAACAGTGTAGAATTGGCAAAAGTGCTTGAAAGGCTGGCATTTAAAATAGTTTTAATAAAAATCATTTATTTTAATGATTTAAAAACAAAGTTTGTTAATCTTAAAATAAGTACCTGCCAATATCCAGTCTCGGCTTCATTTCATCCGCCTTGAAATAAGTTTTACCATCTCTTACATACGGCGAACATTTTACCTTCAAGGTGGTTGTAACATTTTTAATATCAATTTTCAAATCAGTTTCACCGGCCACTTTGAAAAGCAAAAATTTTCCCTTTATCCGACAGTGTGTTTTAATAATTAATTGAGGTGAAAGCATTTTCAAAACTATAAGTGTTGGTTGAGTCCTGTCTTTTACAAATCCTTTAACACCTAAACACTTCACTGTAGGAAATTTATACAAGTTTACATTTTCCATAACAATTTGCATATTAAGATTATCATTCGGATTGCCTTTGATTGAAATATCACCCAAATTCATGGGATCGAAAGTGGGTATATCTAACTCTTTAATGCCGTTGCCATACATTTCGAAAAATTTATCCACAAATTGTATGTGACATTGTTCATCCTCAAATGTGCAGCTTTGTAAAAATGCTAAAAATTTTAAATGCAATTTTTGCATTGAAGAGTTATTAATTTATAGAAAAAAAAACTAACTTACGTAACTCAAATGCTTCATTAAGTGGCAATAAAATCGCATATACAGTTGTCAGCAGAGAAAATCCAACGTGTGTCGTCAACATCTTAAAATAAGATTTTATTTTGTTATGGTTTTCTTGGCTGCAACTGGTTTTTATAGCAAATAGTTGTAATTGACTGATATTTAATTGGTACAAAAAACTACTGATCACATTGAACATTCATACATTTTAAGTTTCATAAAGATTAAGCAAATTTAAACTTGATAAATTAAGTTTTGTACAGGTTTTTGTGGAAATTTTTTAATGCAATTTATTTACAATGTGCCAATAAATGTGGAATATGGAAATATAAACAGATTTTTATACACAAAACAATTAAGGCTAACAAAGCATTTTAAAATTTTGACTGTGTAAGTATATAAAGTTCCCAAAAAAGAATTGAATAGTTGTATTATAAAATATTATAAATTGACATCGGCATAATTTTTAAAACCAATTTGATTAAAATTGTAACTAAAACTTTTTTCAGTGTATCTGAAATGTGATTTATAATGTTAAAATGTGGTTTTGTAATTAATAGAGTTACAATTAACTTTGAACTTGATTTTTAAATAATTTATTTAATTATTTGTTAAATGCTAGGTTATTTATTATGTGGTATTTTTTAAAAATGATTTTATAACAAATAAAAATTTCTCAAAGCTTTTCTTAAGTTTTATTTGAAATTTTATTATGAAAACATTGAACTGAGCATAGCGCCTGCGTTGCAAAAATTCAAATCTTATAATAGCAGTGTTCGGTGTTGGGGGCAAGTCAAGGCGTATTCTAATACAGGTGGTGCCGGAACCTACAACAATCCAACACGTTTTTGCATTTACTGCTCAAAATGTCAACCATTCTTAGAAAAACACTAACAATTCAAAACAAATACGTTCTAACTGTCAAAATCAGATAACATTTCGACACCACCTGTAGTTGAATTCGACTTGGTGCAGTTGAAAATAGTTTTCTACTGCGCACGACGTCACAAAAGACAAAACCGAAAGAGATTTTTATTTAAAACAAATCGCAGTACTCTTTTTCTACGTCACACAAACCATCAACAACATAACAGACCTGGGAAATGTGCAATCTTGTTTATTTGATTTATTTCTGCAAAAGGGCTGTTCAGATACGCATTTTTTCCGATGGAATACCGTTACTCAAAAAGAAATATCGGCGATACCCATACCGATTCCGATACACATACGCATATCAAATTTAAATTCGAATTAAAATTAACAAAGTCAAGAATAACAGCGTAAGAGATAATTAATATTTAAAAAAGAAACTTAACAAAAAAAAAAAAAAAAAAAATGGAAACAAAACAAGTTAATTGCAAGTTCGAAGGCCACCATAATATGGTTGTGGGTCCTTGATGGAGGACTAATTCAACCATAATTTGGTTGTCGGTGGCAATACTATGGTTAAATGAAACATAATATATTTAACATTTTCTTTAAAAATGGTTGCATTAATAAAATAAACATCGGAAATCAAATTATATTTACACTAGAAAGTAGCGAGTTTGAACAAAGTTAAGTTAGATATTCAAGGAAAAATAATAAGCGTTGGATTATGGCGTATCTGAAATAGCCATCCAATAGCCCCGGTAGGCTAGATGGTAGTGAGCTAGTCTATCAGCGCCGGGGTTGCGGGTTCGATTCCCGCCAGAGACTCTGGTTTTGCTTCTGCAGACAAGCGTAGAGCTTCTCAGGATAACCTTAGGGAATTAAAAAAAACCAGAAAACCACTTTATAATGTTCTCGAAGCTGTGGCGAACACAAGTTTCTTATTTTGTTATGATGATAACTAAGTTATTAAAGTTAATTTTGTGAGTTATTTCCGAAAATTCTTTGTTTATTATTGTGTAGTTCGAAAAACTTAATAACTTTTGGGACCTTTTTTTGGCGATTCTACTGTTCTTTTTAAATAAGCTATAATTTCCCATAGTTCCCACATAAAACCCACTTACAAAAGTCACCTAAACGCAAATAAATCCTCTTTAAAAGTCGATAGTGACTTTTAATTTCGGAACACTTATTTTCTCCTTTTGTTTTTTTGCAAAAACTTCCTCTTAAAGTTTCACCTATTCTGTTACTGTTTTAAATAGGGACAGTATTTATATGCAAATGCTTATTTTTTATCTAGCATTTAATTTATTTATTGTTCAGTTTTTTTAAATCACACTTTTTGTTTAAATATTTGTTTTAATTATTAATGCTTTTTTTGACATATAAATTTAAAAAAAAAGGAATATAATCTTCTATATAATGTTAAATTTTGTTGAAAAACATATTCAAGCATATTTGATCGTTCTAAGAAAACTATTTTTAATTGGCAAGCAAACACAATGTGTATCATTTAATAAAACATTTTGAAAATTAGGGACACTGTAAAGTTTTTACCAATAGTCCTTAAAATTGTTAAGAGTTCTGAATAGTTTTTAAGTTGTGTAATACTTTTGGAAACCAAATCCAAAACTTAATCCAAATGCAAGTCCTTAATTGCCACCTGAAACTTTATTCTAATCATACTGAATTATTTCCTTTTTTCTGTGCACTAGCGCGATGTCTAGTGTTTATTATCTTTCAAGATGCTTTCAGACTTTTACGAGAATAACGAAAATTTTTAGAGCATATTACGATTAATTTGAAGCTTGATTTTTTTTGCGCATTGTTTTCAGTAGTAAATGCATGAAATTGCAGCCCCTAGTTATGTGAAATCTTGCATTTAAATTGCTTATTATTTGCAAAGATTTATTCCATACATATGTAAGTATGTGTGTATCTATTTATAATTTTTATAATTTTAAATATCCACGGAATCAGTTCTTTGCTCCTACAATAACAGATAGTCCCTTTGTTAGATTTTGTTGATCTACGTTTACAGTAATGTAATTCTAAATAAACATTGCTGCTTAGGGTGACTACTTATCATCTATAAGTAGTTTATTTTAAAAACTGTCCTTTTTTTCTCTGATTTTTTAAAACAACAGAACACGTGTTCTCAATAGAATAATAATGACTGTCTTAATGAATTATGTATTTGTAAGTAGTAGCCGCATTCGTTCGACCACCTTTGGAGGAGCTACGCTCAAGAAAAAATTGTAACTGACACTGCAATGTTTACCAACAAGGCAATTAAAAAACGATTGATAAAAGTTTAATTAAAGCTTAATAAATCAGTGAAATATGGCGTTTTTAATTTAAATTACATTGATAATAATTGTTTTAATTTGAGTGACGATTAGAGTGCGTCATTTTAAAAAGAGTAAACAGAGGAAAATAACTAAGTGAATGAATCAAAGTTTTTCTTGGGATTCAAATGTGCTAAATTCCCATTTCATACTATTGATAAACTGAAATTTATTGTTGAAGGAATAAGCTATTCCTATGCGCATTTCACTGGTTGCTTAGGCCAGATGGTCATGAATGTTAAACTATTTTGTTACAGCTTTTTGAATTGTATCAATTGTTTTATTGTTAATGCATGTAAGACATATTTAAATTATCTAGATTTTAGAGACTTGAGTTCAATCCCCCGTTTAGTCAAGAATAAATATTTAATAAAAGCTTTATTTTATTGTAAAATTCCCAACTTCATTAAAATAATTCAATTAACATTAAATTTGATGAATTTAAGACTGAATATTGAATATTGATAATTATAAATCCATATTCAAATTAAAACATAATAAAGGGCATTCCAAATATAATGCACGATGTTAATTGTGAGTCAAGTTGTATACCCAACTTAATTTGACATTTCTTTGTTTCAGTGGATTTCCGTTTTTTTGGTACTTTTTTTTGCCATTGAAGTATCGAAATATTTAATATTGCAATGGGAGCTCATAATTTAAATGCGTATATGTCAGGGAATGGAGAAAAATTGTTTTAAAATAAAGTACCAAAAATAGGTACAAATTTCACCCTTTAAACGTACGAATTTCTAATAATTTATATTTGTATTTTTTAGATAAGTTACGAATTTTATATAAACCCTCTCCGTAAAACGCCCATGTTGTGAAATTCCTTTCATCATAAAAATAATTTAATGAAAATTAAATTTGATGAACTTGAGCCTAATTAAAAATATCAAAATTTGGATAAAACCCATAGAACAGTTCAACAAAATAACCACAATACTTATAATTTTATATAATCTTTATTTTTGGCTCAAACGAAAGATGGGTTGCCAAAGAAGCTCCCAAATATAGTCAAAACCCTTTTACTCCCCGAAAGGGTTGAATAAAAAAAGTACCAGACACCTGCCCGTTTATTTTTCTAATAAACAACGATAAGTAGACAATTTTTTTGTCTTTGAGGTTACCGAATCTACTCGTTTTTATCCTCTTTACCCATCTGTAAATAAATACCCTTCAAGTGGTGCATGTTTTTGTTCACATCGGTTGGCAAACAGCGAAGGAAAGTGTTCTTAACTGTCTAATGGGTTAAACAACATAAACTCTTCTCACTTTTAAGCATATACTTTTAATGCGAAAAATTTAAAGCTCTATAGCTTGCAAACTAAAAGCTTCGTAAGTTTCATTAGTTTTACCAATTGATAGTAACTACCTGAAGTTTTTTAACATATAAATCTTTATAAAAGTGTGTTGGTTTCTTCTACGCGTTAAGATTGTTTACAAAAATCGGCGGTCAAATCAAAATGCATTTCGTGATTTTTTGGGTTAGCATAATCGATCAAAGAGAGAATTTTGAGCAAATTTCAGCAAACCGGGTCTGTAGAAAATTGACTTCATAAAGATTGACTGACGGCGTGATCGGGTACTGCTTCGGTCGGTCGAGCAGTTACCGTGAATGGTGTTCGCTATCGCAAGATGATAACGATGTGGACCTGGACGATATTTAGTTCCAACAGGATGGTGCCACTTGCTACATGCCGCATGGCTCTTTTGCGCTAGATGTATGCTTCCGAAGCCGTGGGATACCTCAATCTTCTATTCCTCTTTCATAATAAAAGATATTAAAACAATTCTTAGAAAACTTTTTTGTTTTATTTACAATAAACATCGTGCGTTTTGGTTGGACCACCCTTTTTTTATTTTAAACTTTTACACTTTTAAATTCTTTTCCTTTAGTTTTAAAGAATTTAAATATTGATTTTGCGTTTACTATTGAAAAACGAAAACAAATGCTTTTACTTTTTATGAACATTTAGTAAATTATGGAAAAAATATGAACAAAAGTTAATGATGTTGTAAAAATATTTCTACAATAGAAATTTTTCCGCACACAAGAAAATAATTTCAATGATTCACAAATTTGCTTCTTCGCTCTTTAACCCCATTCGAATGCGCTTCTTCCCATGGACACAAAAGAAACACCAATTATTCCCAAAAATAGCTACAACGAGCAATAACATTTATAATAAAGATTTTGAAGTTCATGCCACAGAAAAACAACAGCAACAACAACAATGTATATACCGTATTACCTCAAAAAGGAAGTATGAAAACAAATAATTTCATAGACACGGGGATAGACAAAGTTTGAGGAAACACAAACACAAACTGTTTAATGAATGTAGAAAATATTTACAATTTGCAAGTATTGCAAGGAAAAATTCAAGTCGCTTTTACTACACCCAAGAGTGATGACGAAAGAAGGAAGGAGTTGAAAACACACAAAACAGCATCCAAAATCAGAAAGAACAATATCCTTAAGATATGGAACATTTAGAATATATTGCCATGAATAAATGAAGTTATTGTCGTCGGAACGTGAGATGAATGAAATTAATAGGTAAATAAAGGGTTTTAAGAATCTATGAAAGTTTTGAAAGAAATTTAAAAAATGTTAATTTTATTTCTTGTTTCATATTAATTTTGTTTCAAAGCACAATGTGCCGGATCAGAAATCAACTTTAAGGGAAAATTAATAAAGGTTTTTTTTTATTATTTTATGAATTGCATTGTTCCTAGACAACCGTTTTACCACAGCAAAGCTTAAAACATATATCGTTAGCTAAAATGCAAAAAGGCGTAACTAACAAAAATATAATTTTACAGGAGAAGCAAAAAACTGTATAAAATGGAATCTGTAAACATATCAGAACACATGCATTGATAATTCGTCCTTGGAATTCATCAAACAATTTTAAAAGGAAACCAATTGTAGTCGGGACTGTATGAAAAGATCAACTCACTGTTTATTGTTGTTGTTTTTGTTTAAGCTTTGATATTGTTACAATTAAAACTGAGGTTTATAATTCTTATTCGCTAACAGTTTTATTTGGTTTAATATCTTTAGCTTTTCTAAAATCTTTGGATGAAGTTTCCTGACGATCTGGCCTAAGCAACCAGTGAAATGCGCATAGATCCCTTAAACAATAAATTTCAGTTTCTCAATAATATGAAATGGGTTTAGCACATTTGAAAGAAGCCATTTCATTATATTTTGTTAAAAAAATGGGTAGTTCAAGGACATTCATAATAATCAATCAACAACTCCATTTTGAATTTTTTGTTATTTACGCCTTTTTGCATTTTAGCTAACGATATGTATATACACATGTCGCTCCTTTATTGCAACATAGTCATATCTCAAAAAAACCAAACTTGACAAGATGCGATTAAAGTTTTCTAAATTAACCTCAGTTAGAGAAATAATATTGACAACTTAAAATTTTTTGACAACAAGAAGTCTTCGATAAGGTGATAGTAAATCTTTCAAATTCTTCAACATGCTTATGAAGAAAATATTGGAAAAAGCAGAAGCTAATAAAACACGCACAGTGACCACCAAAGATCACATTCTCCTTGTATAAGTTAAATATTTTTTATTTTCAATATTTTATTTACAAATTTATTTTTACAAATTATATTTTATTAAATAAATAATATTATTAATAGCGATCTTACTCGCTCAATGTCTACTTAACAATTGAATTAATTAAACCAAAACCCAAGCATAATGCGAGCTTCATACCCATACGTTGTGAGAGCTCTCTCATTCTTTTGCGCATGTACCATTTAGCTTAACAATTTGTTGGTAGCTATGTGGGTGCATATGTTATTAATTGTGCGCTCTTGTAAAAGGTAGAACATTGATACAAAAGTTAACTCCTTCGCTGTTGCTATGTGCTTTTTCAGAGGCTAATATAAATGATAATATGTAGATGTAAGAAGTTATGTTTGTAGCACAACATTACATCATTTAGTAACAGCTTTTACTAACGGAGAATTAAATCAAATAAATAAATAATTCCAAGTAAATAACGAAACAAAATCTGGCGATGTTAGTTGCTATGCTAACTATCCCCCTTGTAAGTCACGAAACGTCCTCGATTCGAACAAGTACACTGCTTCGCACTTTATTCTTTCAATGAACATATTTTGCTTTAATTCTCAAATTTTGTTGGCAGTCAAAACACATTTGCGTAGTTGCTTGACTCTAGTTTTGCAAGGGATTTGGCTTAGTTACTATTGATTATTATTTAGAGCAGAAGTAATATGAGTATTAAATTATACAAAATTAATTAAACAATCAAATAAATGACTAAAAATAATTTTAATTCAATTTGTGAAAATTTTTTAAGACTATTGTGATAATTCAAAAAATTAATAAGTGGTTTAATTTAAATACTTATATTTTGTTATTTTAATGTTGTTTTGTTTTTTTTCGCTCAGGGGAAAATAGAAATTTAAACTGTTTATTTTTATCGAAGATTGCTTTTATGCACTTTTTTGCCATCGATCAAAACTGTCGTGCCAAGGTCCTTTTCAATTATCTTCTCAACAAACACCTTATCAAATTTGTTTCCAAGTCTTTTATTTCTTCTTATAAAAACTTTTTCCCCTGCGCTATAAGTCCTAGCAGTTCGCCCTTGATTAGTTCTTTGTAAGGTCTTTTCCTGAGTTTCTGATAACTTTTCCCTTATTAAATTTAATTTATCCGCCGGGCAATTGTGAAATATATCGGTTGGCCTAGCATTGATGACGGAATGGTAGCTACAATTGTATTTATGCGTTGCTAAAATAACCAAACTAATAATATCGTCTATCTTCTGCTGCTCCTTAATACAGCGCGCAATTTCCAACAAGGTTGAGTGAAACCTTTCCACCTGACCATTGCTTTCGCTGTGAAGAGTAGGTATAAAGAATTGGTCTATTGAAAAACTATCTCTTAGTAAAACTTTAACCGCATTTGA
Source organism: Pollenia labialis (assembly GCA_949318255.1). Lineage (NCBI taxonomy): Eukaryota > Metazoa > Arthropoda > Insecta > Diptera > Polleniidae > Pollenia > Pollenia labialis. The sequence goes on along the minus strand of OX439142.1, from coordinate 94,166,082 downwards.
TTGGAAGGCCTTTTCATTGTCAGACACAATGACTTTGGTGTTATTGAATGTCATTAAAACTTCTAACATAGCGTATTTAATATCAACCGTAGCCCTTGAAATAATAGGTTTTACAATAGCAAACTTAGAAAATTTATCAATGCACGTTAAAAACAATTGCTTGCCAGTAATAAAAATATCCATATGGAGAATTTCTCCTGGAAGTTGGGGAATTGGTGTTTTACCTATGCCAGGATCGGGAGGTCTCCGTTGATACTTATTCTCTAAACATATCTTACAATTTGCTATCATTGATTTCAATAATTTTTTTATGTCAGGAAAGTAATACTCACGAGTAATTTGACGAAAGTTTTCTTGTAAGCCACGATGAGCCCGATTGTGCTCCGTTGCCACAACTTCTATTTGATCATCTCCATTGATTAAATCAATCAAGAGAAGCTCAGTGTGAATAAATTTAACGCCAGGAAAGGCTGATATTACTACATTTTGTATCTCTGCTAATGTCCCGAGATCACAGAAAATTCCGTTGGTGACGTTAGGGTTAATAATACTTTTTAAACATTGAAGAAGATTATCGAGAGTGTTGAAGGTAATCGTATGACGAATCAGTCTTCCAAAAAGAATTTTAGTGTTTTTGCTAAAAGAATTTGACTTGGAAACCAGTAACTGGTTTCTGAATTGGTTAATAGGGGAATTGACCGTCTTAATCACATTACTTAGGGATTGCTCGCTATGCACAGTTTCGTCTGATGATACCTCACTCAAATTGTGGGAAAACTGCCTAGAAAGAGCATCCGCCACTATATTATCTTTTCCAGGTTTGAAATGAAAAGTGGGCGAAAACTCCTCTATGAACGCTCGCCACCTTTTCATTTTAGTGTTCGGGTTCTTCTTTGACATTGCGAAAATCAATGGCTGGTGGTCTGTAAATATTTTTATATCCCTGATTCCGTACAAATAATGGCGAAGCTTTTTCAATGCCCACACAATCGCAAGCAGCTCACGTTCGTTTGTAGCATAGTTTTGTTCGCTAGCAGAGAGCGTTCGAGAAATCATTGTGATTGGACGACCCTTCTGCGACAAAACTGCACCTAACGCAGTAGAGGATGCATCTGTTGTGAGCTCAAAACATTGGTTATAGTCAGGATATTGAAGTAAAACATCCTCCGAAGCTAGTATCCGTTTAATTCGTTCAAAGGCTTGAACCGCTTCGGGGTTAAAATTGATTTTCACGTTTTTAGAATTGCGCGCACCCACTTGTCCGTTTTCTCCGCGAAGATAAACAGTTAAAGGTTTAACGATGGCAGCGTAATCTTTAATAAAACGCCGGTAATACCCGGATAGGCCAAGAAATGAACGTAACGCTCGAAGTGTTTGTGGAGGCTCGTTATTAATAATGTCATGAACCTTATCAGGGCAAGTTCTAATGCCTGCTTCAGAAACGAGAAACCCCAGAAACTCCACCTGAGTTTTAAAGAATTTTGATTTTTCAGGTGACACCCTCATTCCCGCATGTTCAAGTTTCTGTAGTATGTAGTCGATGTGTTTTAAATGTGACTCTCCATCTGGAGAGTAAATGATTATGTCGTCGACATAAACATGACAAAATCTCCCTATGGCCTCGCGTAAAACATCATCAATGGCTCTTTGAAAAATACTGGGCGCGTTTCTTAACCCAAAAGGTAATCTGCAGAATTCGTATTTTCCATTGTTTATACTAAAGGCCGTTTTCTGCCTATCCTCCTCACACATAATGATTTGATGAAATCCTGACTTAAGGTCTAATGTCGTAAAAAATTTCGAATTTCCTAAGTTGACTAAGATTACCGATGTATCTGGGATAGGATATCGATCCGGAATTGTTTTCTCATTAATTTTCCGAAAATCGATCACCATTCGCAATTTTGGCCTTCCATCCTCCTCAAAACCTTTCTTAGAAACTACGTGAACAGGTGAGTTATAAGGCGAGCAAGATTCCCTAATTATTCCCTCCCTAAGCAGTGTTCCTATTTCGTTATTGATAAATGGAGCCACGGAAATGGGATAGGGATAGCTTCTGCTATATATTGGCTCGTCCGTGTTTGTACGAATTCTGCCCTTAACAGTCGTGTTATATGGCAACGCCCTGTTTGGGTCAGCAAAGGCACTAATATTCTTATTTATTATACGTCGAAAATGAGCCTGAAATTCGTCTGGGACCGTATCCTCCTCTATTGTAATTAAATTTACTTGATCACATGAAAGATGTTGAAATTTTTCTTTACCGTTACGGTAAAATAAATACCCTCTATCAGTATCAATTTTTGCGTTAATCTGCCTTAAAAAATCGTATCCTATTATACCGTCAAACGTGCATAAGCTTGAAAGCAGAAAGAACGTTGAGGTATTGTCTAAAATGTTAATAAGACATTTTTTATCTATTAAATTTCCACCGTTTATTGACCTCAAATTGAAAGGTTTCTCTAAAGGCTTAATTCCCTAAAGAAATGAAAAATTCTTAATATAATTTTTTGACGTCCCGGTGTCAATTAAAATTCTAAGCTCCTGACCGTTTTTGCACTTTTTCGTAATAAACGGTAGGAGCGATTTTAGTTTAAAAAATTAATTTCGTCACCGTATTCAGCTACAACATCATCATTGTAGTTATGATCGTTATTCTGAGGGGTCTCGTAATAATATTCATTCCCAACATCAATATTACGACTCAGGTTCTCCCCCTCATTTGAAAAGGTTTCAAATTCCTCCGGCATATAATTTACCCTTTGTTGTTTCTGGAAAGGAGAACGATCAGAATGTAACTGTTCACGACCCCGCTTGTATGCCACTGGCAAATCGGGATTTAAATGCTGCGGCTTAGGAATATAATTAGGTATAGTATGCGGTTGCACCGGATTATTAATATGTTGTTGTTGTGAAGTAGGTAGGTTTTGAAAATTATTTCGCTGCCTGTTATAACTTGTATTGTTATCAACTTCCATGGGAGTTGATCTATCAGGAGCAAATTGATTGAAACGTAAACTCGCATGAGGTCGGTTATTGCGCTCTATTTGTTTGTATTGAGATTTTATTGGCCCATTGGGCCTAATAGTATTTCCAAACGCAAACGCCTCTGCAAAATCGTATCGTTTATGATTAGTTTGGAGTTCTTGAGCAATTGCAAGAGCAGTTGGAAGGTCCTTGGGCCTGGCAGAAAAAAGTATATCGCACAATGGGCGACGGAGTCCCGATATAAAAACGCGTAAAGCATTCTCCCTAGCGCGTTCATTCAAAGTGGCGATGATATCCCTATTTCCGCTATATGTCATGATTTGTTTATTCATTATAAGGCAAAGCTTTCTGTCTACCCTATTGTAGTACTCAGTAATAGAAAGATTATCCTGCCTAAGAATACTAAGCTCATTCTCCAGTACATATAATGGTGTCCTATCGGCATATTCCTGATCTAACCTAGCTATGATTGCCTTAAAATTAAGCACCGTATTAAACGATGCAAGCGCGGCGTTTGCAGAACCTATAATTTTGTTTCGAAATATGCCCATAGCGATGTAATATTTTTCCGAACCCTCGGTATAATAGTTAATGGCAAATTCAGCCGCGCCTCGCCAGGCAGGATAAGAAACAGAATCACCACTGAATTCGGGAAGAGACTTTATTAAATCTAAACTTGAATTATTTTCCCCAACCAATGGATTAATCGAAATAGGCAAATATTGTTCAACGCTACGGGGTTGCAATTGGTTAATCGCTAAGGTCAAACGTTCCAGCTGTTCTGTTAACCGCTCAGTTTTTTCCGTAACGATTTCCAATACCTGATCTTTACTACAAAACATTTTGTCAGACTATAATTTATTTCCACTAAAAGACTTGGTAAAGAAAACTTGATAAGAAACGCAAAATCTTTAAATATTTTATTACCTTCGCACTTAATCAATACGGATGCAAAAAACAATCGTCGTTTTAGAAAATGAACTTTGTTGTGTTTTATTAATTCTAATTCTTTTTTGATTCAACAAAATTATACAAAATAACCTAAAAATAATGTAAATAGTACGATATTAAATGTAACGAGAGACGGTAGTCTTGACTATTTTAATTAGTATTAGAAAATATTTCCAAATTTTACCCGAATCGAAAAACAAATCAACATTTGCACACCGGTTTTAATTTTAAAATTTTATTTAATGTTTTAAAATATGACACGTATTTCTAACAATTTAATTTTGAAATAATATCCACTTTGATAATTTTTTAAAGCATCACTTACACTTTTTTTATTTAATAAAATTAAAGATTAAGGCAGTTAGTGTTCCTTTGTCCTTTCAGGATTCGCATGTCCTTTTAGCATTTGTAGGTCCACGAGCCTTCTAGTTGGGCGCCAGTTAAATATTTTTTATTTTCAATATTTTATTTACAAATTTATTTTTCAAATTATATTTTATTAAATAAATAATATTATTAATAGCGATCTTACTCGCTCAATGTCTACTTAACAATTGAATTAATTAAACCAAAACCCAAGCATAATGCGAGCTTCATACCCATACGTTGTGAGAGCTCTCTCATTCTTTTGCGCATGTACCATTTAGCTTAACAATTTGTTGGTAGCTATGTGGGTGCATATGTTATTAATTGTGCGCTCTTGTAAAAGGTAGAACATTGATACAAAAGTTAACTCCTTCGCTGTTGCTATGTGCTTTTTCAGAGGCTAATATAAATGATAATATGTAGATGTAAGAAGTTATGTTTGTAGCACAACATTACATCATTTAGTAACAGCTTTTACTAACGGAGAATTAAATCAAATAAATAAATAAATCCAAGTAAATAACGAAACAAAATCTGGCGATGTTAGTTGCTATGCTAACTTATATGCGGACGACATTGACATCACCGGGAAGATAGAGCGAGATGAAACTGGCGCTCTTTCTAGAATCTAGAAGGAATCGACGAAGAAGGGTCTGATGGTGAACGGGGACAATAAAGTATACCTGCAACTGTCAGGCAATCGTTGCGACGACGGGAGGCTGATATTGTGAAGGTCGGTAATCGGTGCGTCGAGGTAGTAGAATAGTTTTTAGAGCTCGAATCCGCCATCAATATAAATATGTAATGATATCAGCATCGATAAAAGCTGAAGAATCGTGCTGGCAAATGGATGCTACTTTGGGTTATGCAGACAATTTAGGAACGCGGGGCTAATTCTGGCAACCGTGAACGAATACATTTTCGATTCGAAAGAAAGTTTGTGTCTTATTCTTTCCGTCTATACTGAACGAACTTAAAATATTTTTTCAGTTTAGTGAAAACTCAAATAAATGATTTACAATACTGAAAAAATAATTTCGATTCGTTCAGTATCGACTGAAAGAATTAGAAATAAAATTGCTTTCGGATCAAAAAAGTATTCGATCACGACTACCAGAATAAGCTCTCCGATCCCTTTTTATACAAACTAAAAAAACGTTATACACCATGCCTATTCCAACCGTGCTTTTTTATGGCTTTATGGCGGATGCAGATGTTTTTAAGAGAAAATCCTTGCAAAATCTATTAATCGAACTGTGTTAACGAGCTGAGTGGAGGCGTCAAACGAAACGTGAGCTGCATAAGCTATATACTGATAATAAAGGAGTTAAGCACATTAAAATAACGCGATTGCTTTGCCTGCCCTATGTCGGTCGCATTAATGCAAACGCTCCAGCCAAAAATACATTTTTTGAAAACTACCACGGAAAGCGCAGACGGTAAAGACATACAAGTCCTTTCTATAACGAACTGCGCGTAGAGAAAAAACATGTGTTAATATGGTCACCTCCAACCAAACTATTTTTAAAGAAAATTTTAAACATATTATGGTTAATACAACCATATAATTGTCACCGACAACCATATTACGGTTAAATTAGTCCTCCATTTAAAACCCACAACCATATTATGGCTTTCTCTTAAAATGTTATAGTTTAATATGACAATAATTTGTTTTAAAATTTACAAGAGTATTTTGCTCTTTTCCAAGAGCAACATACTATGGCTGAAAACCAACCGTGCTATTGTAAGTGTTTAACAAATTTAAGTTATTATTGATCATAACATGTTTGGAGGCAACAATAATAAAATTTTGGCTTCTTGACTAATTTTACCATAAAATGGTTATCGCTAACAATAATATGATTGTAACAAACATAATATTTTTAACATTTTCTTTTAATATAGTTTAGTTGTGGAGTTTTTTATATTAAGAAATTTCGGAGAAAGCGTGTTGAGTTTTGACGTATTGTGTATGTAAAAACAGTAAGTTTCCGTTAATTTATTTTTTTACCAATTCAAAAGTAAAAACTAGGAAGTAGTCGACTTTTATATTTTGACATTTTAAGCCTCCTGACAACTTCAAATAGGTTGCGATAATGGAGAGGCTCTGCATAACATTTGGTTTTATACTTATTCTCTAAACATATCTTACAATTTGCTATCATTGATTTCAATAATTTTTTTATGTCAGGAAAGTAATACTCACGAGTAATTTGACGAAAGTTTTCTTGTAAGCCACGATGAGCCCGATTGTGCTCCGTTGCCACAACTTCTATTTGATCATCTCCATTGATTAAATCAATCAAGAGAAGCTCAGTGTGAATAAATTTAACGCCAGGAAAGGCTGATATTACTACATTTTGTATCTCTGCTAATGTCCCGAGATCACAGAAAATTCCGTTGGTGACGTTAGGGTTAATAATACTTTTTAAACATTGAAGAAGATTATCGAGAGTGTTGAAGGTAATCGTATGACGAATCAGTCTTCCAAAAAGAATTTTAGTGTTTTTGCTAAAAGAATTTGACTTGGAAACCAGTAACTGGTTTCTGAATTGGTTAATAGGGGAATTGACCGTCTTAATCACATTACTTAGGGATTGCTCGCTATGCACAGTTTCGTCTGATGATACCTCACTCAAATTGTGGGAAAACTGCCTAGAAAGAGCATCCGCCACTATATTATCTTTTCCAGGTTTGAAATGAAAAGTGGGCGAAAACTCCTCTATGAACGCTCGCCACCTTTTCATTTTAGTGTTCGGGTTCTTCTTTGACATTGCGAAAATCAATGGCTGGTGGTCTGTAAATATTTTTATATCCCTGATTCCGTACAAATAATGGCGAAGCTTTTTCAATGCCCACACAATCGCAAGCAGCTCACGTTCGTTTGTAGCATAGTTTTGTTCGCTAGCAGAGAGCGTTCGAGAAATCATTGTGATTGGACGACCCTTCTGCGACAAAACTGCACCTAACGCAGTAGAGGATGCATCTGTTGTGAGCTCAAGACATTGGTTATAGTCAGGATATTGAAGTAAAACATCCTCCGAAGCTAGTATCCGTTTAATTCGTTCAAAGGCTTGAACCGCTTCGGGGTTAAAATTGATTTTCACGTTTTTAGAATTGCGCGCACCCACTTGTCCGTTTTCTCCGCGAAGATAAACAGTTAAAGGTTTAACGATGGCAGCGTAATCTTTAATAAAACGCCGGTAATACCCGGATAGGCCAAGAAATGAACGTAACGCTCGAAGTGTTTGTGGAGGCTCGTAATTAATAATGTCATGAACCTTATCAGGGCAAGTTCTAATGCCTGCTTCAGAAACGAGAAACCCCAGAAACTCCACCTGAGTTTTAAAGAATTTTGATTTTTCAGGTGACACCCTCATTCCCGCATGTTCAAGTTTCTGTAGTATGTAGTCGATGTGTTTTAAATGTGACTCTCCATCTGGAGAGTAAATGATTATGTCGTCGACATAAACATGACAAAATCTCCCTATGGCCTCGCGTAAAACATCATCAATGGCTCTTTGAAAAATACTGGGCGCGTTTCTTAACCCAAAAGGTAATCTGCAGAATTCGTATTTTCCATTGTTTATACTAAAGGCCGTTTTCTGCCTATCCTCCTCACACATAATGATTTGATGAAATCCTGACTTAAGGTCTAATGTCGTAAAAAATTTCGAATTTCCTAAGTTGACTAAGATTACCGATGTATCTGGGATAGGATATCGATCCGGAATTGTTTTCTCATTAATTTTCCGAAAATCGATCACCATTCGCAATTTTGGCCTTCCATCCTCCTCAAAACCTTTCTTAGAAACTACGTGAACAGGTGAGTTATAAGGCGAGCAAGATTCCCTAATTATTCCCTCCCTAAGCAGTGTTCCTATTTCGTTATTGATAAATGGAGCCACGGAAATGGGATAGGGATAGCTTCTGCTATATATTGGCTCGTCCGTGTTTGTACGAATTCTGCCCTTAACAGTCGTGTTATATGGCAACGCCCTGTTTGGGTCAGCAAAGGCACTAATATTCTTATTTATTATACGTCGAAAATGAGCCTGAAATTCGTCTGGGACCGTATCCTCCTCTATTGTAATTAAATTTACTTGATCACATGAAAGATGTTGAAATTTTTCTTTACCGTTACGGTAAAATAAATACCCTCTATCAGTATCAATTTTTGCGTTAATCTGCCTTAAAAAATCGTATCCTATTATACCGTCAAACGTGCATAAGCTTGAAAGCAGAAAGAACGTTGAGGTATTGTCTAAAATGTTAATAAGACATTTTTTATCTATTAAATTTCCACCGTTTATTGACCTCAAATTGAAAGGTTTCTCTAAAGGCTTAATTCCCTAAAGAAATGAAAAATTCTTAATATAATTTTTTGACGTCCCGGTGTCAATTAAAATTCTAAGCTCCTGACCGTTTTTGCACTTTTTCGTAATAAACGGTAGGAGCGATTTTAGTTTAAAAAATTAATTTCGTCACCGTATTCAGCTACAACATCATCATTGTAGTTATGATCGTTATTCTGAGGGGTCTCGTAATAATATTCATTCCCAACATCAATATTACGACTCAGGTTCTCCCCCTCATTTGAAAAGGTTTCAAATTCCTCCGGCATATAATTTACCCTTTGTTGTTTCTGGAAAGGAGAACGATCAGAATGTAACTGTTCACGACCCCGCTTGTATGCCACTGGCAAATCGGGATTTAAATGCTGCGGCTTAGGAATATAATTAGGTATAGTATGCGGTTGCACCGGATTATTAATATGTTGTTGTTGTGAAGTAGGTAGGTTTTGAAAATTATTTCGCTGCCTGTTATAACTTGTATTGTTATCAACTTCCATGGGAGTTGATCTATCAGGAGCAAATTGATTGAAACGTAAACTCGCATGAGGTCGGTTATTGCGCTCTATTTGTTTGTATTGAGATTTTATTGGCCCATTGGGCCTAATAGTATTTCCAAACGCAAACGCCTCTGCAAAATCGTATCGTTTATGATTAGTTTGGAGTTCTTGAGCAATTGCAAGAGCAGTTGGAAGGTCCTTGGGCCTGGCAGAAAAAAGTATATCGCACAATGGGCGACGGAGTCCTGATATAAAAACGCGTAAAGCATTCTCCCTAGCGCGTTCATTCAAAGTGGCGATGATATCCCTATTTCCGCTATATGTCATGATTTGTTTATTCATTATAAGGCAAAGCTTTCTGTCTACCCTATTGTAGTACTCAGTAATAGAAAGATTATCCTGCCTAAGAATACTAAGCTCATTCTCCAGTACATATAATGGTGTCCTATCGGCATATTCCTGATCTAACCTAGCTATGATTGCCTTAAAATTAAGCACCGTATTAAACGATGCAAGCGCGGCGTTTGCAGAACCTATAATTTTGTTTCGAAATATGCCCATAGCGATGTAATATTTTTCCGAACCCTCGGTATAATAGTTAATGGCAAATTCAGCCGCGCCTCGCCAGGCAGGATAAGAAACAGAATCACCACTGAATTCGGGAAGAGACTTTATTAAATCTAAGCTTGAATTATTTTCCCCAACCAATGGATTAATCGAAATAGGCAAATATTGTTCAACGCTACGGGGTTGCAATTGGTTAATCGCTAAGGTCAAACGTTCCAGCTGTTCTGTTAACCGCTCAGTTTTTTCCGTAACGATTTCCAATACCTGATCTTTACTACAAAACATTTTGTCAGACTATAATTTATTTCCACTAAAAGACTTGGTAAAGAAAACTTGATAAGAAACGCAAAATCTTTAAATATTTTATTACCTTCGCACTTAATCAATACGGATGCAAAAAACAATCGTCGTTTTAGAAAATGAACTTTGTTGTGTTTTATTAATTCTAATTCTTTTTTGATTCAACAAAATTATACAAAATAACCTAAAAATAATGTAAATAGTACGATATTAAATGTAACGAGAGACGGTAGTCTTGACTATTTTAATTAGTATTAGAAAATATTTCCAAATTTTACCCGAATCGAAAAACAAATCAACATTTGCACACCGGTTTTAATTTTAAAATTTTATTTAATGTTTTAAAATATGACACGTATTTCTAACAATTTAATTTTGAAATAATATCCACTTTGATAATTTTTTAAAGCATCACTTACACTTTTTTTATTTAATAAAATTAAAGATTAAGGCAGTTAGTGTTCCTTTGTCCTTTCAGGATTCGCATGTCCTTTTAGCATTTGTAGGTCCACGAGCCTTCTAGTTGGGCGCCAGTTAAATATTTTTTATTTTCAATATTTTATTTACAAATTTATTTTTCAAATTATATTTTATTAAATAAATAATATTATTAATAGCGATCTTACTCGCTCAATGTCTACTTAACAATTGAATTAATTAAACCAAAACCCAAGCATAATGCGAGCTTCATACCCATACGTTGTGAGAGCTCTCTCATTCTTTTGCGCATGTACCATTTAGCTTAACAATTTGTTGGTAGCTATGTGGGTGCATATGTTATTAATTGTGCGCTCTTGTAAAAGGTAGAACATTGATACAAAAGTTAACTCCTTCGCTGTTGCTATGTGCTTTTTCAGAGGCTAATATAAATGATAATATGTAGATGTAAGAAGTTATGTTTGTAGCACAACATTACATCATTTAGTAACAGCTTTTACTAACGGAGAATTAAATCAAATAAATAAATAAATCCAAGTAAATAACGAAACAAAATCTGGCGATGTTAGTTGCTATGCTAACTTATATGCGGACGACATTGACATCACCGGGAAGATAGAGCGAGATGAAACTGGCGCTCTTTCTAGAATCTAGAAGGAATCGACGAAGAAGGGTCTGATGGTGAACGGGGACAATAAAGTATACCTGCAACTGTCAGGCAATCGTTGCGACGACGGGAGGCTGATATTGTGAAGGTCGGTAATCGGTGCGTCGAGGTAGTAGAATAGTTTTTAGAGCTCGAATCCGCCATCAATATAAATATGTAATGATATCAGCATCGATAAAAGCTGAAGAATCGTGCTGGCAAATGGATGCTACTTTGGGTTATGCAGACAATTTAGGAACGCGGGGCTAATTCTGGCAACCGTGAACGAATACATTTTCGATTCGAAAGAAAGTTTGTGTCTTATTCTTTCCGTCTATACTGAACGAACTTAAAATATTTTTTCAGTTTAGTGAAAACTCAAATAAATGATTTACAATACTGAAAAAATAATTTCGATTCGTTCAGTATCGACTGAAAGAATTAGAAATAAAATTGCTTTCGGATCAAAAAAGTATTCGATCACGACTACCAGAATAAGCTCTCCGATCCCTTTTTATACAAACTAAAAAAACGTTATACACCATGCCTATTCCAACCGTGCTTTTTTATGGCTTTATGGCGGATGCAGATGTTTTTAAGAGAAAATCCTTGCAAAATCTATTAATCGAACTGTGTTAACGAGCTGAGTGGAGGCGTCAAACGAAACGTGAGCTGCATAAGCTATATACTGATAATAAAGGAGTTAAGCACATTAAAATAACGCGATTGCTTTGCCTGCCCTATGTCGGTCGCATTAATGCAAACGCTCCAGCCAAAAATACATTTTTTGAAAACTACCACGGAAAGCGCAGACGGTAAAGACATACAAGTCCTTTCTATAACGAACTGCGCGTAGAGAAAAAACATGTGTTAATATGGTCACCTCCAACCAAACTATTTTTAAAGAAAATTTTAAACATATTATGGTTAATACAACCATATAATTGTCACCGACAACCATATTACGGTTAAATTAGTCCTCCATTTAAAACCCACAACCATATTATGGCTTTCTCTTAAAATGTTATAGTTTAATATGACAATAATTTGTTTTAAAATTTACAAGAGTATTTTGCTCTTTTCCAAGAGCAACATACTATGGCTGAAAACCAACCGTGCTATTGTAAGTGTTTAACAAATTTAAGTTATTATTGATCATAACATGTTTGGAGGCAACAATAATAAAATTTTGGCTTCTTGACTAATTTTACCATAAAATGGTTATCGCTAACATTAATATGATTGTAACAAACATAATATTTTTAACATTTTCTTTTAATATAGTTTGGTTGTGGAGTTTTTTATATTAAGAAATTTCGGAGAAAAGCGTGTTGAATTTTGACGTATTGTGTATGTAAAAAGAGTAAGTTTCCGTTAATTTATTTTTTTACCAATTCAAAAGTAAAAACTAGGAAGTAGTCGACTTTTATATTTTGACATTTTAAGCCTCCTGACAACTTCAAATAGGTTGCGATAATGGAGAGGCTCTGCATAACATTTGGTTTTAGCTATAAACAAAGGATCCGAGCTAGCTGCAGCAACACCTGTACGTTATCTGTTCCAATATAACTCGCTTCATTTTAAAACGAATTCGCCGTGAGTTATAATGCATTGTGCTAACGATAGGTGTGAGCAATTCCTGGTCACGCGATTCTTAATAATATTTTGTTAATTGTTCTTATCAAATTGGTTACAAAATATAGGATAACATTTTTACTTTTTGTAAAACATGTTGGTAGTAGGGACCAAATAGTCCTTTTAGATAAGCTTATTAATTTTTTTTTTAATCTAACAGCTGGGTTAAATAATTTGCCAAAGCATATACATACATCCATAATGTGTTTCTATTTTGCTATTGTCTTATTCGAAAATATTTTTTTATTTGCAGTTTTCTCTTACCTTAAAACTTTTGTTAAAAATTAGGTAAAACCAGTTTGCGAAGCAAGTCAAATTGGTATCGCTTAAATTTTATCGATATCGAGTTCTTTATAATGTAAATATCAAACGTTTGTTCAATTGTTGTGAATAGAGCGATGTTTAAAATATTGTTCTAATTGCTTGACAACTATTTTCATCTCAAAGCTTTATTGGCATCTCACTAGCAAACTTTTTTAATAATTATTTTTTCATGGCTTCTTGTTTTTAATTTATTATTTTCATGCGATATCAAAAAAATGATTGAATCATTTTTTATTTACTAATTTCATCAAAAATCTTATTTGTGAAGAAATACGCTGAGAATAAAAAATCCCAAAAATATTAAACACTTGCCTGGGCGTCACTACACAGAAAAAATGATTTTTCGAATTCAAACAAAAAATTTGTAGTATCAAAACATTTTTTGTCTGAAATCGGTCCTACAAACAAATTCGCATATTCAAACAATTTATTTGCATTTTGTTTACTAAAAAAAAACACTGATTTTTTCAAACAAATAATTTACAGAATCAAACAAAAAGTTTACTGAAATTCATATAAATTTCAAACAAATAATTTTGCTGAATCAAACAAAAATTTTTTGCACAAGCAATGACGCGCACCCAAGCTATCACTGAAGGAGATGATGAAGGCAGAAGCAGAGCGGCGGCTGGCTTTAAGACACATGTTTTGTTGGTATAATTTTTGAACGAAGTCTTGTTTATACACACAATGTTTTTCTTCATCACTCACTGTTGCTGTATCCTTTCCTTGGCTAAAGAAGAAGAAATGTAACAAACAACGGCAGCAGACCGACTCGATATGTTTTTCGTCATCATTTTATTTTTGTATTTGATGTATTTAAGTAAACAGTTTTCAAAAATTGAATACGGGATTTTGTTTTTCATTCTTTTTTTTCCAACTTTGAAACTAACCAAAAATTTATTTTGTTTCTTATAATGTTGTTGTTGTTTCTGTTGTTTAAAAAAGAATGAAACCTTTTTTTTACCTGCTATTTTTTTTTGTTTTTTACTAATAACCTCGTCGCGCTATTTTATCATCTTTCTTCTTGTTGTACTTTTTTAAAGCGTCCAAAAATAAACTGTATGTGTTTTGTGTTGTTGTTCTTATATTTCATATAAAGAAGTGTTGCTTACGATCAAATAAAAAATGCAAAAAACGACAACATTAAAGAGCTTTAAATATTTCATACAAAATTATGAAAAATTGAAACCAATAGCGCGTTTTTTATATTATTGAAAAGTTGTCAACACTTTTGTTGGTTAAATAAAAATCAAACAAAAATATTAATTGAATCAGTAAAAAAATTTGTAGAAATTAAAAAAAAATTCAAACAATCGTTTGTTTGAAAATAATTCGGCAATAATTTTTTCTGTGTATTATTACACTACTGTTAGGATTACTCATTAACTCGTGTCTTAAGATCTGGAACTAACCTCTGCAGATTGTGCTTAAAAGCAACAGCACACACACAGATTAAAATATTTATCATATTTGATTACGAAAACCAGATATTTGATTAAAAAATTGTTTGATATTCTGCGATTGCGATTTTTGCGGTATTGATAAACAAGTTTGTTAGTATAGCTATTGAATTTGAAGTCAACAATTAAGTTTATTGAGTCAATAATAAAAGTTGTTGTCCAAAATAATTTTTTTTCAACAAAATGTTTGCTTGATTACGTGAACTGTTGAATAAATCAAACAAAATGTTTATCGAATCTTTATTTGTTTATTAAATATGATGTGCTTAATTCGCAATTTTTATTCTTTAATAAATACACTTACATTTATTGTGGGGGTTCTTTACGCATTTCGTTTGTTTCTTGGTTCAGATCATCAGGAAACCTTTTTAACAAAAGTTTGGAAAAATTAAAGATATTGTACAAATAAAAGTGAAAAGCGAATGAGAATTATGAGCTATAAAAAAAATGGACAAGAGTTTTAAAAAAAACTGTCTTAACTTTGATTCAAATATTTTTTTTATTGAATATGAAGAAATATTTTATTATTTCATTACTAAATATGTTATATCGCAAACTGTAATTTTGATAAATTTTTCCATTGAATCAAATAAAAAATTTGTTGACCTAAAATTTAATTTGTAACAAACTGCTTCGTTAAACATTTTCTTGAGATATTTTTTTCTGTGCAGAGACATCCGCAAGCAGGTCGAACTTGACGCTAAGTTAATGTAAAATTCCGGCCCTAATCCGAGGTTTTGAAACTTCCCGGGTATATTTGGCACAGAACTAGCCTGTGACGCTCATAACAACCAGTCAGGTGAGTACCATCTAAGTTCTTTGCGCTACTGGTACTCGTGGCACCAGATTCGGCTTCGGTGATCTTGTTAGATGCACCAATTACAAGCCCAAATCAGAATTGAGGTGTTAATTTAATTTTCTTCCCGGTGCGCAATGCCAAAAGGTACCAGTCAAATATCAGCGCCAGGCCCGATATATTGAAGATCTGCTTTTCGTGATTTAAGCTGAAACTCTTACTCATAACCAGGCCAAAAACGATCTTACTGTCTGGTTTTAGTTGTATCACACAAGATTCTTCTCAGCTGCGCTCTTTAAAAAAAGATCTGTCAATTTAAAGCATGTTGATTTACTGGGGCGCAAAATGATTTGTTTTTGACGACCTCACTTTAATAGAAATAGTTGTGGATAAATCTATGCCTGGAGAATATCTCGTAGACTTTCTTCTCCCATAATTCATTACATATATGTATGTATGTCTACACAACTGACATACAAAATAAGCCAAAAATAAGTATATCTAAATAGAATAATGTTGATTGTCATTCCTTAACTAAATCACGATTTTCCCTGCACAAATTTTTTCCTCAGTGTTTCTCCCATACTTTTATTCATAATTAATACCACCCTTATTTTTAATTAATTTTTGACAAATAAAACCTAAAAACCTAAAAAATCTTTTCATATCATATTTCAACCACAAAATAACGTAGTACGACATTTTTCATATTTTACATAATTAAATACATATAAAAATACAAAATAGCACACATACAAAAGTCCTGTCTATCTCATATTTACATACACACATACCATACTTATGTACAACAATTTTTTATACTGCCGATCAACCGACTTGTTATATCCAGATACAGTATAATTTAAAATTGCATTTCTCTTTATGTGTATGCGTGTGTTATCTTTCTTCCTTCCTTTTAACAAAAAAGTCCTTAGGGTAGGTTTTTCTATAGTTTCCATATGCCCATATAAATGCGCACAAATACACATATCTAAATTTATATTTGTATAGATGTTATGATTATTATACCCATTATTAGCAACTATTAAAATAATTACTCATACACACATACACATATGACACACATACGTACAAAGTTATATGTGTCCTTTGAGTTTGTATGTTTGATTTACTCTGTTTAGTGCTCGTTTTCCTAAGCAACCCCTTTTTATTTTACGATGAATATCAAAGGATTTGATTTTAATGGCCGCATTGTTCTTGTACCACCCCTTGGTTTGCTTTCCTCTTTTTTTTTGTTATTGTTGTTGTCTTTTCCTTTTGTCGTTTATATGCAAATTAGTTGATAGTTTAATTTAACTTTTCCTTTAATGCTAAATGCCATTACTACTGGTTACTGGCGTTTTTTTTTTAAATATTAAAAGGGCCTTCTCATTTTAAAAGAATTACAAATATTAAAGCAGAAGAACGGATATAAATAATGTTGATTAAATAAATTAAAAAGATTTTAAGGAGTTACCGAATTATTTAAAATCTTTTATTTATTTTTGAACTTAAAAATCTAAAACAATAAATTAAAAAATACTTTCTTGGTTTATTTTGCTTTAAAAACCAAATAAAATTTTCACATATCGCTGCAACGTCGTCATAATTAAAAAAAATTGATTTTGGCGTTGGTGATTCATAGTAGTTCGCTATGTTATTCTTTGTATTGTATATAAAATTCATCTTTATATCTTTTATACTTTTCCCGTTTGAAGAGAATGTTCCGTTATTTATTCTATGTGGTGGGAGCAAATTTCGAAAATCATTGTTTTGAGTTAAGACGACGTTGCATTTAATGAGCGATATGTGAAATCTGTGTTCGAAAATAAACAGAGCATTATTTACCGTACGGCTCACACACCCAGAAGACATTTTTTGTTAGTGTTTGTGTATTAATACACAACCCTTAATAACATTCATAACTATTTTCAAAAAAGTAACGAGCATAGTACAGGGTATAGTGTTCTGTTATTCGTTATAAAACAGATCAATTGTAGTGGTTGTGTATACATACATTGTATGTTAATGTTCGATAGTGTTTCTTTTTTACATTTCAAATTTTAGCAACGACTACAGCACAAATAGCTTGTGAGTGTATTATGTTCATGTTTTGTTCGTGTAAGGAAGGATATTTAATGTTTATTTCGAACACTGCTTGAATACTTGCTCTGTTTGAAGAGAATGTGGCGTTATTTATCCAAACACGTTAATTACGAAAATTATTTATTTGAGTTATGACGACGTTGCAGCAAATGAGCGATATGTAAAATATTTCGTCGTTCGTGAGACCGCTATTGTTCTATCCCCTAACTCGTTATTTATATCGAATGCAGTTAATGCTTTCTATTAAAGACAAATTTACCGATTGTTACCAGAAAAAATATTTTTAAAATACCCTGAAATTTATGAATAGAAATTTTGACCATTTGAAAACCAATCTAAATAATATATAAGTAGTTAAATTTAAATCGTTTGGGAATAATGGCTTAAATTTTTCACCAAAAAAACAATTTTATTTTCTAAAACGGCAACTTGTTTTCAATTATATTTCTGTTTATCAAATATACATACATATTTTTTGTTCATAACTCTTTTTTAAAATCCTGGAAGTATACGTTCCCGGAATTTAAAAAAAAATATTTCTTGCATAAGTTTCACTTATACCGCATTTAGACTATGCAATTAACGCCGAGTTTTTTTCTATTTTCTTTTAAAGTAGTTGCTGCAAAACTCTTTTCACATTTACATTTAAGTTTTTTTCAAGCATTTTTTAACTTTTTCAACCCTGTTTTCTTCCCTACACCTCTTGCTAACAACCAAAAAGTTGGATGCGAAAGTTGCGGCGGTTACTACATTTTTTTTTAATTTTTCTAAGCTAATCCCTCGAAGCTCTTCGCTTGTCTGCAGGAAAGAAACCAGAGTCTCTGGCAGGAATCGAACCCGCGACCCCGGCCCTGATAGACTAGCTTGCTACCAGCTAGCCTACCTGGGAACATAATGTAAGTATGGTCTTAGTTGTTCCGTCGGACCGCAATTGTGTCAATCAAACTCAGATATCCCGGGGGACAGTAATGTGGAGGCTATGCAAATTATAAAAATAAAAAAAAATTATGTTTCTTAAATGACTGCGCAGATTAGAAAAAAGTTTAGTCTTACTTAAAGACAATATCAAGGAATTTCGGTTTTTTTTAGTATATTCAATAAACTAAACCGTTTCTGAGTTACGCGAATATGCTGTGCAACCTCCTAAATTTTCGAAATAACGGTATATCTAGAAAACCAGAGCTTACTTAAGATACGGTAAGCAACACTGGATTCTGCCTACTCGAATTAGGCCGAACCGCCGGGTGCCCCGCTTGAAAGTTTTTGTGTAGTTATTAAAAGTTAATATTTTTTTTCTCATTTAATGCATTTGTTTAACTTTTGTATTTCATTTTTAGAACATATTCGCAAAATATGCGTTAAATTTTAATTTAATTTGGCTTTAATTTGGCGAATTCGTATGTTATACAATAGCCAAATACTCGACATTCTATATATTAATTGCCAAACATCAAGAGAAGGTTTAATACAGACTAAAATTGTTTCCTTAAATTTTGAACGGTTTGCTACCTATCGACCTACCCAGGGGAAAAAGGTAAAAAAAAAAATCGAATTTTTTTAAGTTTTTTGCGATTTTGATCTTGAAGATGAATTTTTTTGATTTTCTATGTTTACAATTTCTGTTCTTTATGGCAAGATCTACAACTTTGTCTCACAGTGTAATGATCCAATATCAAAATTTTAAAACTTTCGAAATGTTGCATTCAAAAATCCGAGTTTTGGGTTTATTTACAAAATATTTAATCAAATACAAATCGATCGACACAGTAATGGATGAAGAACAAGCCGTAAATTATCCCACTGAATTTTTGAATTCATTAGAACCACCCGGAATGCCACCGCATGTACTTACATAAAAGGTTGGATCACCGGCAATTCTTATTCGCAACTTAAACGCACCAAAGTTATGCAACGGAACCAGATTGACCATCAAAAACTGTTCACCAAATTTAATCGAGGCAACAATCATCGGTGACAGATTCAAAGGCGAAGACGTACTTATTCTATGAATTCCGACGATTTCCAACGATTTACCATTTCAATTCAAGCGGCTCCAATTCCCTTTGCGTCTTACCTTTGCTATTACCATCAACAAAGCACAAGGTCAATCTTTGACTATTGCTGGCTTAATTTCATAAATTCATGTTTTTCACACGGCCAGTTGAATGTGGCTTGCTCCCGGGTTCTCACGCCAAAAATATAATACGTTCTTACACCAAATAAAAAAACAAAAAACATTGTCTATCCGCTGGCCTTAAGAAGATGTAATAAATAAATATAGTTTAAAATTTGCCTCTAATACAAGCGTTTCTTTTTTGATTGAGCCCATATCTACACCATTTGTAAATTATTCTGTAAAAAAAACTTTATGATAGGTATTCCATGGATTTTTATTTTAAAGAACGTAAATTTCGTTAAATGCTCAATTTAAATCGTGTGCTAATACAACACTAATGTTTGCAATAAATATGTACAAAAAATTGCTGTCTACATTAAAGAACACGTTATTTTGCCATTTACTGCAATATATGTCGCAATAATTATCTCTGGTATAGACAGGCCGTTAGAAGTTCCAGCGCGGGCTCAAGATGTGACATTGTTTTTTAGCAATGTTTATATGTTTTAACGTTAGACAAAAAATATTGCTATTAGAATATGGTTCGAGAACTCTAATTTTTTTCTTAAACATCGGTGACCCACCCTAGTATTCATCCAAGTTTGGTACAAATTGGTTCGTAATAATTATTTAAAAAGAAAAATCCTAATTTAATTTAATGAACGTAGCTCGACGCATTTGATTAAGCTTGTTCTACAAATTTTTAAGTGTTGACCTTTAATGCGAGCTATGAATGTCAATGTTGTTTCAACCAGGGCTGTGGAGACGTCCGAAAAAAGTAATAACTCCAACTCCGACTCCAAATGCTGAAATTTTTTAAGTGCGACTCCGACTCCTACTCCGACTCCGACTCCTACTATAATCTTGATGCTAAATGTATATGAGACTCAGTGATGTTAACTTTTATTTTTTCATTACCGTACTGCCTTCTAAAAATTAGAGTTTTTGAGAAGCAATTACCGTACGCAAACATTAATGTGCTGTTTCCAAATGATTAATTATGTAGTAAAATTTATATGAAGAGCATTCAGTCCATCGCCTGTCATTTGGAAACAGAGAGCAGTATTCATAAACCATTTATTTAAATTTTAAATAAGTTGTAAGAAGATAATTTTTATTTTGGAAATTTTTATTTAAATTTTTTATGCCGAAAAACTTTGGAGTCGGAGTCGCGAGTTTTTGTGGGTACTACGACTCCGACTCCGGCACAAAAACATCAACTCCGACTCTTCAACTCCGACTCCGACTCCACAGCCCTGGTTTCAACACCAGCACAGAAAAAATTATCAGTAGTTTTTTTTATCAAAAAAAAAAAAATTGTTAAAAAAGTATTTCAATTTAATTAATTTGATAATTGAATTAATTTTTTTTAACAATTATGATAAGAAATAAATTTTTAATTAAAATATTAATTAAATAACAAAAAAAACTTAATTGATTTTTTCGTTTAAATTATATTGTTGTTGGAAATTGTCAAAACCTTAGCTATATTTAATTAAATCAATCAAAACATTTTTTTAAACGGCAAAGTCTTTGTTTAATTTTTTTAATTAAATTTAAAAATATAATTTATTGAAAAAAAAATATTCACAATATTAATAATATAATTATTTTGGTAGTAAGTAGGTGCAAAATCAATCAATCAAAGTTGATTGATTCTATGAATTTGGTAATTAGGGACAATTTTTAGTTTTTTCCTGTGAGTTTATGAAGTCAATCTTATTTCCAAAAAACTTATTACCCCTCAATATTTTTAAAGGATCCAACATTAAGAATTTTGATGCAATCATCAATGAGAAACTATGAATTACCGTGCAAAATGTAGTTTGGCTAGTAGGGTTATACAAATTCAGTATTACGGGTTTTTTAGAAAGAAATTATCGCAATACGTACTTTTTTAAAACATAAAATAATTTAACATGATATTTATAATTCATCCCGAGTTAAGAAAAATGCTATAAGTCCAGTTTGATTCTTTATTGAATTTGTATAAAAAAATTGCTTAAGTTTAATAATCATATAAGTAAAATATGAACATGTTTTAAAACTTTCTGGATTTAAGTTTCTCAAAAATTAAACTACGCTCCACATCTGTTGATGGTATAGGAATTTTGATTATCTCGTTTGTGATCTGTATAAAACCCCTAGAGAACAGTGAACTAACACCAAACTTGTCAAGTGAATGTTCTTAAGTGGTAGGGACCGGTTCTAGTCCAGCAGTTGATACGAAGTGCACCTGACGCTATAACATGTCGATGCCCTAGGAGGGGGTTAATTGGTTAATTTTGACGCTTTGTAACAGGTCACTGAAATAACCTAAATGGACACATCCAATTTCGATTAACAGATATTGTCCCGAGTGAATCATGTTTATATATCGCATTCATATAAGGTAATAAAACCGTATACAATCAGTTTTGTGCCAATTACCTTTTCTATGGAGTAACTCCACTTTATAAACATTACAACCAATTACAGTTATACGTCTTGCTTTAACCCATTGCACTTCGTTCTGTTTTTAATGTTTTATTCACTTGTCCCGGGATTAATGCTGAATGAATAATTGACAAATATTTTCCGCATGGAAATGCTACAAAAATATTTATGTAATTCGTTTACAGACTTGTAATTTTTAAATATTTTTATATCCTTCACCACAGCTGGGAGGGGGATATCGTAACCTTAAATGCAAACGGACGTAACTACACGAAATTGAGTTTTTGATTGATTTTTGTTCGTTTTATTAAACTACTTACGTGTTCACGCTAATTTTTAGATCACTGCGATCAAAAATGGCGACTTTATTAAAGAAATTCAAACACCAAGCACACCTTATTGTTATGGATTTTTTTTTTACTTTTTTGCCTCTCCTGTTAAAAATAAATAAATATAGGTACGTTCGTTTGCATTTCAGATGACGATATCGAGCCCTAACCGCGAAAATAGTGTAAGCGCCAAAAAATCAAATTTTACAGGAGAGAGCTTTTTTATTTTATTTCATAAAAATTTTGTATGAAATTTGTCGCTTACAATAAAATTGTTCTTGCTATAAAATCGTAACGGTACCTTATGTGACCATGACATTTTAGGAGATGATGCAAGTGTTGCCAATAAAGTCATTTATTAAAAAAAATGAAAACTGAAATTTATGTCGCTTACACTATTTTCGCGGTTAGGGCTCGATATACAAGTTCGTTTTTATAAAAGGTTGTCTTTCTGTTCTAAATCCATTATTACAACCTTATGATAAAGTTCCTGATAGTAACGAGAACAATAGATATCGTGAGTCCTTTGACTAGTTTTTGTGATTGAATGTATGTTGAAATGGGTTTTGCTAAGTTTGGCCCAGATATGATGGGGGTAGATTCTTATATATTTATATCAACATATAGTCCGTCATAGTTTGGTATTGAAATTTAACTAGACCGGTACACAAATTGCTGCCGTTAATTTTTAAAGCCTTCTTATAATCTATTAACTTTATTTATTTATTATTTTTCATCTGAAATAAGCTTAGTAAAATACTTGTGGTAAAAACTAACCAAACCGTGGTTAAATGACCGAACTATACTCAAATAACTAACTCTTTCTCCCTCAAATAATAGTTTTGCCACAATCACCCCCAAACTCTAAGAGCTAGAAGAACCAAATTAAGCCAAATCGATTTATTATTTCACCTGGATCCAATACTTCCGAACTTAAGGTTTTGCTACGATTTTACATACTATGGTGCAGGGTATAAGATAATATTCGGTATAGCCGAATACAGCACTTTTACTTGTTTTCACTTCGTTTCATATCAAATTATTTTCGTTTCTTGATTAAAAAATGATAATAAAACTCTTAAACGCAATGAAAAACCATGTTTGTAACTCAATTAAAAGATTACACAATTTGAGGTTGATTTCATTAAAATTTATAAATAAAAAAGATGTGTTTTTATAAAATTTAAACAAAACTAAAATTCAAAAAGAACAGGAAATATAATATTTTTCCAAAGCAATTATTTCAATGGCTCTAACGAATGAAATGAGGATATCTATTTGCTAGTTTTTCAGTATTGTTTTCAGCAAATCATCAGGGATTAAATTGGTACAAGAAAAAGGAGAAATATATCTTCAAAATATTAATAATAGTTATGTGCAAAATATGATTATATAATAACAAAACAAAAATTATAAAACCAAAGTATAAGAAATACCTGATATTGATAGCCAGATAGATACAGAGATGGATGTTAAGATAAATAAATTGTTAAGTTGGCTGGTGGTTTATTTGTATTTTTGCAAAAATAAAAAAAAAAAAACCAAAAAGTTGGTTATTTTTGAAAAATAAAATTTCAAAAATCAGGACGCTAAAACTACAAAAGAAAAGAATTATGAAATGAGTCCAGAACTCATGAGAAGCATGATGAACATGGAAAGTTAAATAAAGATGTTTTTTAAAATGATGCAAAAGTACGTATAAATAACGAAAACTGAAATGAAAGCAAGGGAAATAAATACTTGTGTAAATTTGAAAACAAAAAACTCGAGAAAACAATGGCTGAGGGAGTTCGTTGTTGTTGGTAGCAGGAGATTATTAAGGATCTTATATTTAAAGTAAATAT
Source organism: Pollenia labialis (assembly GCA_949318255.1). Taxonomy (NCBI): domain Eukaryota; kingdom Metazoa; phylum Arthropoda; class Insecta; order Diptera; family Polleniidae; genus Pollenia; species Pollenia labialis. Next base: position 94,141,922 of record OX439142.1, on the reverse strand, counting down.
GTATTAAAGGTTATAAGGATTAAAAAGTATATAAACAAACAAATTTATAAAACTATACAGAATCATTCATAATACACAGTACAGTTGCTTTGGCTGCATTCACCCACAATTATGAATCTTTATATAAATGTGTATGTACATTCATATATAAATAAACTGAGCAACATCATGTTGTACAGCAACATTGAGGAAAACAAAATTAATCCACAATTGGCACAATAAGAACAATAGATACAAGTAATTCTCAAAAATATAATCATTGTTCTCACATATACTTAACGAGCATCATCAACGTCATCATCACCATCTTACTCTTCTCATTGTCAGTTTCATCTACAATATTACGAATATCCTGATTTCTCATTGGTTTTAGAAAGGGTGAGTGCTGTGTTACGAATGGAAACCTAACTAATCTTAAGCAGCCGGAATTATTTGTTTTTTACAAAAAAAAAAAAAAAATAAAAAAAACAACTCCTCTTGCAGTATTAATATTGCATCGAGGATACGCTACATTATGCTAAGGCAAACATACATGAACTCTATTCAAACAAGCAAAAAAATAATGCTTAACAATTTAACAGCAATAACTTCAGATTTGAAAAATCTTGTAACTTTATTCATTACCTTTCAGAGAACATCTTTTCGATTTTATCGTCTTTAAAATATACTATATTTAGCTAAGGGATGTCTTAACTTTATAATGTTAGTTAACTTCACGCAACGAAAACAAAAAGCAAATTATTTTGACAGGGAGTAACATTATGGTTACATCGGTAAGGACGCCACAAACTTATTGCGGCTGTCTTCGATCATGAACTGATAGACAACCAGTACCATGACAAGTCTCTTCGTTTTTAATCCCATCACACTCTTCATCATTGTGATGTCAGTCTTAACTTCACTTGGCCAAATTGTAATTAGGGCCGAACATTAAAACAATGTCATCAATGGGATGACACATTGGTGTCACAAAAATGTTGAATTGGAGTCAGTTTAATAAAAAATGTCATCAGTGCGATTGTTCAGTAGCACCGGAGAAAGGACTCATTAGGCTAAATTTGATGACATTTTGTCATTAAATTGATTCATTGGGATTGACTAAATTCAAAGTGAGAGAATATTATTATTTACCCGCTAAGCCTAGTAGTTACTCTATTCCTACAAAAAAGTTATTTCATACGAAAAATTTGACATGTATGTATCAATGTGACCTTTGTAGCGAGTTTGCACAATTTGACGTTCTTAAACTTTCAAGGTATGCGACATTGTGTTTGCGTATGTAAACAACCCACACATTTATTTTACCAAAAATATTTTTTTTATTTTATAAAAAATTAAATAAAAATGATAAAAAAAAGGAGCAGATTGTCGCTCTGCTGGGTGCCGGGGCACTCAGGGATCCCGGGTAATAAAATGGCTGATGAGCTGGCCAGGGCTGGTTCTAACGCGCGGATGGTGGGTCCCGAGCCCTTCTGTGGACTAAGTTGTGCAGGGGTCCAGTCCGTCATGGAGGACTGGGCTCTGGGCGAACATAGGGGATACTGGGTATCGCTTCCGGGAATGCGTCAGGCAAGGAGATTTATCTCTCCCGGGAAAGTAATGAGGACGAATGGTCTCGGCAGACGGGATCTGCGACTGCTGGTGGCCTACTTGGCTGGGCACCACACGATCAAATACCACCTTTATCGGATTGGCCTGGCTGAGGATCAGGAATGCAGACTATGTCTAGACGGGGACGAGACGACGGAGCATGCACTGTGTGACTGCCCGGCGCTGGCATGGGCCAGGAGGAGGCACTTGGGGCATGGTCCCAATCGGTGATATACCGGCAAAGGCCCTGGTTGGGTTCCTATGGGAAGCAGAGGGTCTTTTGGCCAACTTAGGGGAGTGGCTACAATAGACCTAACCTGGTCGCGGTACCTGTCACTGTGGGGAAACCTCCCCGTTCCATCGTGGAAAAAAAATAAAAATGAAAGAAAATATGAATGTTTCTGGTTGTGTAATTTAAATTTTTTCTTTCTCGTTTAATATAAAGTTAAAAATCTGTTTTCCACGCGAAATAAGTGCAGCTTTATATTATTTCGCAGTTGTAAAAAATTGCTGCCAGAAACATTTCGCAGCCTTTTCCCAAAATGAACAGAGTACAATTCTATCAACATTATTTAATAGATATTCCGCAGTTCACGTTTTTTTCATATGAGTTTTGGCAGCATTTCACGTGAAATGTTAAACAGAGTTTGTTTGTTTCACTTTTATTGTATTCCGCCCTTTATTTACAGAAGAACTGTTAATTATAAGACACCAGCAGCATGCCCCGATATGGTTTTCGTAATCATTCTACTTTGAAAATTTTATGAACTTTACTAAATAATTTAAAGAAAGAGAATATGGGAATTTTACACATCTTATTTTACTTTTTTTAACAGTTCAATATACATGTTGTATACATAAAATGTGGCATCGAATTTATGTCACTGTAGTCATAGATGACACATAAAATGTAACAACATTTTTTGATAACGTTCTTCATTGGATTAATGACACTTTTTGCCTCATTGATGACATTTGTAACAACATTGATGTACCGATTCTGATGTAAGGGCATCATCAATATAAAGATGCATTTCTGTATGGGTGTGTTATGGTTAGTAATAATGTTGTTATTAACATTTTTATTTTTTATGATTATCAACCATACAATTTTGTTCGAAAAAAAGGGGAAAAGTTATTTATTGTTGGTAAACAAACCAGCAATTATTTGTGGTAAACACATTTATGTTATTAGTGATCCTAACATAATTGGAAGTAAACAAAATATGATTGTGACATCCTTATAGAAGCCTAATTTAATCATGTAATAGGGTATTTTGAAGTAACAATATTATGTTTGTCAGTGGTGGTCATATAGAAACAAAATTAATTTTTGCTTGCAGAGTCTTCAAAAAGCAAGAACTTGTTGTTTAAATCAGTAAAACTTAGGTAGTGTATAAAAAATTCGTTTAACATCAAATCGTCTTTTCTTCTTTTCTCATTACGAACTTTTTTTTACAACTGAAGGTCCTTTTCATAATAAGCACGCTTCCATGTTTTTTCTATTTATTGTATTTTTTTTTACTTTTTCCTTTTTTCAAATCATTTCAACCTTTATGCAGATGATATTAATAAAGATGTCCTTTTCATAATGAAGGCTGTTTCTATACAATTTCGTTTTTTTCTATTCGGTTGTTTGTTTAATAGACATACTTGGAAGCAGAAAATTAGAAAATAAGTAACAAAAAAAAACAATTTCTTTATTAATATTTTGATCGACATGTAAAAGTGCACATGGCTGCTTTCATTTATGTATTTTTTTTTTCTTCTTTTGTATATCTGGCATATTGTGAATGTAAAAGTGTTGATTCATAGTCCCAGCACCGCTGCTGGCCCTTATAAATTGTGCAAGATTTATGCAGAAACTTCTGCTATCACCACCATTGTTTTTTGTATTGATATCATGTCATATTTCGTTCGTTACTTTCTTAAATTATGATGAAATGATGATTGTGGAAAATTTCTATATTTTTATTAGTATTGAGGTGTGAGTATAACAATTTTTAAAAGAATAGATAGTGTTAAATATGTATACGACATATTCAGAAAGACCTGCGGGAATTTAGTTCAATACATTTTATTAATCTCGAAAAATTGCCATTAAACTTAATTTGTGACCTGTCCAATTAACTGTTAGTATTAAAGATATGTCATACATAGATTTTTTCTAATGCAATAAAATCATAATATTAGGATTTAATAAAATTAAATGGAATTTTTTTTTATTTATTTATGCCTATAGGACATTGTTTCATGCAGATTATTTAAAAAATTTAAATAAGTTAATACAAAATATTAAATAAGAAATATATTTAAACTAGTATTTTACCCGCTACTTCGTCAGCGTATCCCTTTCTTTAGTGAACCTATCTATACGCCAACGTTTATGTTTCTAGGGTTTAACAAGTACCAAAAATGTTCATTTTAAAGGTTCTCAGTCACCTAAGACCCTGCACCTTTAATGTTATGTTTCAAAGTTAAATATTATAGAAAATTCAAAAAGTGCCGCATACACGTAGACGGGAAAAGTAAAAGAAAGAAACCTTGTTTCTCCCCATTGAAGTATTGAAAAATTCCATATTATGGTTGGAGTAAGTGCTGGGAAACTATCGATAGGAAAAATACCGATATAAATTTTTTTATTTAAAATGTAGCTATGAAAATAAGTAACAGCAGCTATAATCACAAGTTTACATTATTAAACTGGTCGTGTTCGTGCCTAACAGTTAAATTTACCTATTTCAACCAACATGTGTCCAACGTGTTTAAACCTTCAGTTTTCTTTTAAAATATGGCAGCTTTTACACCATAGATTTCTATTAACAGCTCGATTTCTTTTTGTAGAAATTACGAGCGTAATTGGCGCTAAATTACAGTTATGTACAATCAATACCACCAGTATAAATACGCCTTAGTGTAGAAGCTCATTCGTTTCTACACCTCCAACTTTGTGATAGTCATTTTAAAAAATAAGTTTGAAAGTTTAAAAATTGAAATATTTAAAAATTTTCACAATTTCGGGTAAACTTTGGTGTGGTGGAAGCTTAAATCGACGAAAAAAAAATGCAAGTGCAGTTGTGAGCATAAGACAATACCTTGAAATACCATTATAGGAAAGGTCCTCTAGACCGATTATCAAAATCAATTTAGAACATTATTAGAAGTTGCAATAAAATATCTGGTTCTTCGGTTCCTTCAGAAAGACGCTTTTCAGCTGCCGTTGAAATTTTAAATAGCAGGAAAAACTGCTTTAAACTTAAAAAGGTGAACATACTTTTGTTTTTACAAAAAATCAATTTCCTATCAAATAGTTGATGTTCTATTATTTATTCGTTGTCAAACCAGCTCAAAAAGCGAAAACTTATACATACATTTTTTTTCGACAGTTTTAGTTATCGACTCCAGTTTTATAAACCCTGATTTTAAATAAATCCAAAACAAAAAATCTACTTTTTCATTGATTCTTATGTATTGCATCAATAGAAACGTCAAAAGCAAGATTTTATTAGCAAAAAAAAAATAAGCCGCCCTATTTTCAAAAGATTATATGATTAGCGCTCAGAGATCTAACTAACAGTTTGCATAATACGCAACATTTTCAAAATGTAGGTTTTGCAAGAAAACTAAATTATAAACAGTTAAGGCAATTTATCACTTACAATTCTTTTTGTTTCTCCTGTAAAATTTTCAAAATGTTAGATAGGGTGTTTTGCGTTTTAGGTAACGATATGTATGTTGCAAATAGATTCAAGTTATTAATCGGGCTTTATTTCGTTATTTAATTAAGTTGTTGAAATAAATTTAAGTTGTTATAAAAATGTTATACATACTTGAAAAAAAGGGAAAAAGATATTTTTCAACTGACACCAGCACAATTTTTCAAAAACTGTCATCTAAAATAAAGTACGTACATACATACATATGTACATACGCCTAATTAAAGAAAATATAAGATTATATACTTTAAAAAAGTGATAAATCAACGAACTGTAGCCTGATAATAAAAAAGTTTTCCTAGCCGTGTACAAACATTCAGTCGATAGTAATATCGATAGTGGAATCTGAACTATAGATAAATATCGATAGTGGAAAATATCGAAAGTATCCCAGCACTAGTGGGAGGGTATAATTAAAAACGTATATATCAATGAATGGAGAAAAATGTCTTGTAAAAATAAAAAATTACAAAAATAATTACCATTTTCACCCCTTAAATGTTTGAATTTTGAAAAAGTACAAAATTTACAATTGTATTTTTTTTATATAAGTAATGAATGTGATGGTTTAAAAGATAGATGGGGTGACAGAAAAGTTCCAAAATACAGGTCATACCCGTTTACTCCACAAAAGGCCAACTTTCAAAAAGTACCACCCACCCTTCCGTGGTACTTCGTAGGTTTCAAAAAATTAATTAACAAGGTTTCGTTTAAATGTGCTAAATTCCCATTTTATACTATTGATAAACTGAAATTTATTGTTGATGGGATTAGCTATTCCTAAGCGCATTTCACTGGTTGCTTAGGCCAGATCGTCAGGAAACTTCATCCATAAAGATTTAAGAAAAACTAAAGATATTAAACCAAATAAAACTGTTAAGCGTATAAGAATTACAGCAACAGTTCTACTTGTTACATTATCAAAGTTTAAACAAAATCATCAACAATAATTTAAATTAAATTTTGTATTCCCACGAAAATTATTTTGATAATAAACTGGCAAGTGCACGGCCTAAAAAAACTGACTGGCAGTCCGCTTTATATTTTGTTTGCGAAAACAATAAAGCGAGTTAACAGATGTGTGTTTTAATAAAACCCATAAAATAGAAATAAAAAAAAGAGAAAAAACCGCTAGATTGAAAAAAAATAGCTAAATTGTCATTATTTATTATAAATAGCGGCCAACTTCACTATTAAACGCGCTGTCAAAATCGGATTTTCCAATTGTAAAGCGTTGACACCGCGCTATTTAGGAGTGCTTCATACAAATTGTATGGGCATGAGAATTTGACAGCTAGAAAACCCTTTCCGCTCTTGTTTAGGTATGGCTGTAAGGTGCTGCATCGTTTTAAAAAAGATGGATCTTTTGTCGAAATCTTGAAAATCTTATATTAAATGTATTATTTATTTATTTTAAAATTGTTTTGGAAGAATGGTTTTTTTGTGTACACCAATACCACGGTTTACGTCGCTAATTGGGACCGGAAAAACTCGACGCAAACCAAAACGACCAAACGCGAAGCACGATTTTCCAAACATTTGTATTGATTTTTATTTAATTGGTTCCAAGACTCAAAATTTTAGCTGAAAAAATTATTTTTGATTTGATAGACTTTAAAACGAATAATTTTATTTTAGATCTTCAAATAAAGAAAAAGTTTTTTTTGAATAACCATTTATTTTAAGGGCATTCATCATTGATTTTGATCTTCAATCGAAATAGTAAGAAGTTGCTCCATTCTTTTCGCTAAGAGAATTCTAATTTTTGTAACCTGTTTATGTTGAAACGATGTTCTTGTTTCAACAAATTTTTTCAGCGACACTGGATCAGCAAATGGATTTTATTGTAGAGGAGGCTAGTTCAAAGTTTCTTTCATTACACCGCGTTACAAAAACGAGCTTTTTTATTTCCTACACTCACAATATTATTACAGTAACGGACTGTAGTTTATTTAAGAAATATTCCGTTCAGTCATTTTTAAATAAATAATCATTTGAAATTCCAAGCAAATTTATTTTTAACTGATTCTAACAGTTATTCAAAAAACTAAGTGCATATTAATACGGATTTTCAGTTGCAGTTAATTTTGTCCGTTGATTAAGTTAAATTCTTCTTTATGTAAAATTAAATGAAAACGTAATTTAAAGCAACGAAAAGTTCATTTAATTTTTACTGTCAAAAATTCAACCGCGAATTCCGTAAAAACAAATCAATATTCAGTTATCTTTTATAAATAAACTGTCAAAAATAACCTACATATTCCGTAAAAACAAATAAATATGCAGTTATTTTATAAAATTTTACTGTCAAAAATTCAACCGCGAATTCCCTAAAAACAAATCAATATTCAGTTATCTTTTATAAATTAATTGTCAAAAAATTAACTACATATTCCGTTAAAATAAATAAATATGCAGTTATTTTATAAAATTTTACTGTCAAAAATTCAACACAATATTCAGTAAAAACTATTAAATATTCAGTTATTTTATATAATTTTACTACCAAAAATTAATTTTTACTTATCTATAAAAAATTAATTGCTTGTTTTGTGTAAGCAATACCCACTTTCTATTTGTTAAAATAATTTAGTTAAATACATCAAATTTTAAAAGTAAAATAATTGCGAAGCCATATCGGTCATGCCGCTGGTGTCTTATAATTGAGAGTTCTTCTGTAAACAACGTGGTCAGTACAGCAAAAGTAAAACAAACGTCTGTAACTGGGTAAGTAAATAAAAATATTCTCCCTCTCTCGCTTATAAGAAAAACAAGCGGACAGGTGTCTGTCTGGTATTTTTAGAAATTCGGCTCTTTTGTGGAGTAAACGAAAATTTAATAAAATAACTGAATATTTAATTGTTTTTACTGAATATGGGGTCAATTTTACAGTAAAAAATTTACAGTAAAATTTTAATAAATAACTGAATATTTAATCGTTTTTACTGAATATGGTGTTAAATTTTTGACAGTAAAATTTTACAAAATAACTGAATATTTATTTGATTTTAAGGAATATGGTGTTGAATTTTTGACAGTAAAAATTAAATGAACTTTTTGTTAATAATAAATGAAAAATAGGTAGACCGGTTTTTAATTGAACTTTCATTTATTTTATATTACAATTTCAGTTAATTTTACGTACAGAATATTGTGAGTGTATGAACCAAATATACTTTTTCGGAAAGTGGAGAAAAAATAAAAATACACGTGTATGGGCGATTTTCATGAACACGACAGATTTTTTTTTGTCCGTTAACCGCCTGTGTGAAAGACTTCGGATCGAATTTTAACCCTTTTGACGTGATCCAATCGAGCTGAATTTTTGCAGGCAGACTCGTGGGAATGTAAAGATTAAAAAAAAGATTTTTATCAATTCTCAGATTTTCCTGAATTTTTTTTTTTTTTTTAAAAAATGGTTATCGGTTTTTTTGTAACGGTTTCAGTTCGTTTTTTTTTTATTAATTTTGTTATATTAAAATTAAAAATTTTTACATTAAAAATTTCAATGGTTTTAAAGAAACGTAGGCCTTTTATTTTTGCGTTTCTAAGCATTTGTGTCAGTATCGCGCGACAAATAGACCAACAGTATTCGCCAAGCATATGCGTAATGTCTTGTCCTTTAAAGTGCTTTTCAATAACCGCAATGTCCTGATGGAACCTTTCGCCATGCTCATCGCTACAAGCTCCTAAATCATCAGGGAAAAAATCTGAATGAAATGGATCTTTGGCGACATTAATATGCCCATTTCGCCATATGCCGAAATCATTTCTGCGACAATATTTTTATAATTGTCAGCTCGTTTGTTGCCAAGAAACTTCTCAACGGCAACTGTGCCTTTTCATGCACGTTGTTCGATAGCATTCAATTTTGATGAAAATTGATAACTTGCAACTATTTTTTTTATCTGCGGGCCATTGAAAACACTTTAAATCATACACATCATTAAAAAAAATAAAGTTACTGAATGACTTCTTAAAAAAATACCTGCATGAATCTTTGTGCCGCTCAATTTCGGAAAAATTTTGCGCAAACTTGCAATCGCCTCGCCCTCACAATCCAGTTTTTTAACAAAATTTGATACGAGACCGAGATTAATGTAAAGTGGTGGCAAAATGATTTGAAATGGCTGCACCAATGGTAGATTCTCTATACTTTCTACGCCTACTTTGTAGCATGTTCGCGGCTTCCACTTAAATTCAGTGTAATGCTGATCTCTTTTGCGACCTTCCCATGTACCACTATCAAATCGCAGCATATTTTCCAATTATGCTCTTGGTACTTTATCAGCTGTAATATTAATTGCATGCCTTCGTATGTTTCTTTGAGGTTTTTGGCATATGCGATCGGGACAGATGGCTGTTTGTTACCGATATGAAGCAGCACGACTTTAAGGCTGTTGACCGATGAATCGATGAAAAGTCGCCACTCCTCTAAAATATGGGGGTAACCAATCTTTGCAAACATCGAATCAATATCATAACAATAAGCCAGGTTTTTCCCCGATCTTCGTGCCATTTAAAAAATTCGTTATATGGAATAGTGCTAGCTCGATCACGAGAGGCTGTTATTTTAAAATCAGCCGCCACTATATTCCACTGCTTAAAGCGTGATGCAAAGAGTTCCGCTGTTCTCCTCGACAAATTTCCGTCTCGTACAAGGTCATTGAAGTCGGCTTGCGTTACTAAATGCGGTACTGCAGTCCCAAGTTCACTGGGTGGTGGTACAAATTCCGATACTTCTGGATAATTCAGGAAAATCTGAGAATTGATAAAAATCTATTTTTTTTTTTAAAAAAATTTGAACTGATACAGACATTTTCACAAGTCTGCCTGCAAAAATTCAGATCGATTGGATCACGGAAAAAGGGTTAAAAATCGATCCAAAGTCTTTCACACAGGCGGATAGACGGACAAAATAATTCTGACGTGTACATGAAAATCGCCCATACACGTGTATTTTTATTTCCGAAAAAGAATATTTGGTTCATAGGACAGAATGTGTGTATCGCGGTGTTATCATCAGCCTTTTTTCCTGATTAAGAACGCGTCAAAATGTACAGTTTTTGTTCTAAGCTTATTTGCTTTTTTTTGACTCGTTGTTGCAAAATATTTAAATTTAATTTTACTACAGCAAATGTAATTTCAAACCAGTTGCAATCAGCAGACAACCTTCACATAGTGAAACAAAATCGACGCAACTTCGAAATCACAGAAATTTTTAAAAGACGCAACTTCGAAAACGACGCAAACCGAAGCGACGTAATCCGGGGTATTGGTGAATTTAAAAATTTGTTTAAGAACTTTTTTTTGTAATATGAAACCTAGAAACCTAAATATGCAAAAATATGAATTTTTACCAAAATATGCAACAATTTGCAAAATTAAATTGATGCATTTTTAACGCAAATTTAATGAATCGGAAAGATAATTGGTCGACACCGTTTTCAGACTATCGCCAAAAAATATGCATTTGCAAGGAAATCGCATCTCTAGTCATCAACGACAACTTCATCGACATTGCCTTATACACAGTCGTTGGCGCCGAAGTAGAAAATTTTGTCGTCTACATCGTCATCGAGGAAAATATGGAAGACAATGTCTTGCATGTGGTCATCAACGAGCAGTAAGGCGACATTGTCCTGCACACATTCGTTGAAGAGAAAGTAAACGATATTGTCCTCTATGTAGCCCGATTTACGCTGCACTTGTTTGACAATGACATCGTGCAGGAATTAACATTGTCATGTACGAATCATTGATTTGTGCACGACATAGTCAACTGAGTTATAAGTTGTGTATTTAAAATACAAAATATTAAATACAATACTAAATCATAATCAGGCGCAACTATGGAAAGATTTTAACCCCATCATTTTCACAGTATATCGGTATATGTGTGTATTTCCGCAAAGAGCAAAAAACTCAATATCTAAACATTTTTACCTGAGCTTCTTTCGAAATTTATAATAAAGCTTCAATGGGGTTTACAGAGTAAATTACAAATATTTAATGCAATAGTTTTGTTACATATTTTTATTTTTTTTTAATTCGATAGAAAAAATATTTTAGGTTAAGATCCGGCAAAAAACTGTAACAAAAAAATTATAACCCGTTCAAAAGTGTTCGATTTTTTATCACTTACATCCTCAAATGATGCATAACTAAAAAAATTTTTTTGCAAATTATTTTTGCTTAATTATTATTTTTTTAATGTATTTAATTCCTCAACTGATCGCAACATGTTTAAAAAACAAAGTTAAGCCCTTCATGCTTCAATTATTTAAAACACACTTAATTTTTAATTTCAAATGCTATCTTGTCAGATTAAAATGGATAACTCAACATTGTATTCTAAATAAAAGCTGCATTTGAAAGCGTAATAAATTCCCAAATCTCCTGATATTCTAGATAATTGAAATGTTAAATAGAAACTAACGCATGCATTTTCATCATAAGAATACCTGCTTAAATTCATCGTATGTAGTAATTATCCTTTGACAGCTTTAAAATTATAATAAATCTTCCAAGAAAATGTGCCAAAAGTCACGTCATAGTTGCTGTCGTCCTCAAACTTGGCACAGTAGGTGCTTATTAGATTCCGCTTCGTTTTTTTCCTCATTCTTAGTTTCAACAGAAAAACATCACAAAAATTAATAGGCACATACTACAGACGCAAAAAAAAGGAAGAAAACAAAGTGTGGCTGAAACTAAATTAAAATAGCATATTTTTGTATTATAAAATAAGATCAAAAACAACAATAACAGTTGAAAAAAGTGGCTGTCATTCTTCAGGCTACTTTCTAATTTCAACTCTTTCAACAATCCCAAACACATACACTAACTGACTGTATGAGTGACTGACTGACGACGACTACGACTCTGATGAATTATACAACTTTAGATGAGATAAATTCTAATGACAAGTAGTAATGTGTCTCTCTCTTGCTCTTACCGCTGTATTTCACAAAAAGAGGTGTGTTGAAAGCGACTTAAGATATGCTGAAGCAAATGCTTAATAATAAAATAGCTAAATATAAATAATTAATAAGTATGTATGTATGTAGTCAGCTATAGTCTTCAGTTGCAGAAGATTATTAACACGCAATATAGCAATTTTAGATCAAATCACATTTGGCCTGCAAATGGTAAATGGTGATTATATGGGGACAATTTATTAGAGAAACTCATAATTACAATTTCCTTTCAACGGTCTGGTCTTTCTTTTGACATCTCCGACTGACAGAATATTGATGGACAATAAATGGTGACAAAATTATTTATTATTTAAATCATATGCCGGTTAATTACAGACTAGTAGACAACTAATATTAAACAAAATTACATACACTAAGAACTAAATATGGTGAGTGTGAGCGTGTGTTCTTGTGTGTATGTGTGTGTAAAAGCAAATTTAAGTCTGTTTAACTGTCTTTGTTTTTCAAAGCGATCTGACAAGATTTTTCCATTAGCAAAAAATAGAAGTAGTAGTAAAAAGATCGACAAAAAAAATTATGCCTAGAAGCAGTTCGTAAAAGAAAACCGATCGTACATCATCTGCAACGAGCGCGCGAATATCTCAAAAGCGTTATAATGTGGTATAAGTTTGTCCAACATAACCACGCAAACATTATCACACGTACATACACAGCTTTCGATACCAAAGAGTTGCATTTGCTTTTGGTTGTTATCGCGCTTAGTTAAGCATGCTCTTTACAATCATTGCAGCATGTTATTTGCGTGTAATCCTTTGTAACCCCACACAAACAAAAGACGTGGATTATGTAGATCCAAGATAAATTAGGACTAGTGCTACTTCTATTACAATTATCAGTTGCGGTAATACGTTGGGGTTAAAATCACATCCGATACTTTAAGCTCCGAAAAGTGTGTGAAAATGCAGTTTTGAGAAAAACGCATTTAAAGTTATTCTACACCCTTTTATGTACCAGAATTCACTCTTAAGTCCAAACCCGTTTTTGACACACTAAGTCCCTTTTCTCGGAGAAGGTCACATACAAATATATTTTTTTAATATAAATTGTTAGCGAACGGGCTTTTTTCGCTTTGACTGGTATTTCTTAAAGAGAACTGCACATTTATATGAAAAAAAGTTTCAACGTCAAGAACCAGTATTCTTTGATTTAATCCGAACATTTACCGGCAACCAATATAATTAAAGGCCCGTTTTCACAACTAACCGATAGCTAAAAGACTTTAACCGGCCTTATAGAAACTTTACTTTAACCTAAAGCGAGCGATAAAGTAAAGTACCTGGTAGGTATGTGTGGCCCACATACGACATATATATGTCGCTCTGAGCGACTTCTTAACTTCAGTCTCAGGGACATTTCGCGACTCTATGAGACTTGGTCTCCCTTTTAATGAATGCAGCCGCAGCTTCCAGAAACCTGGAACTGAGGAGACGGCATTTTATCTCCTGTGATTGCGCAGTGTTTAATTCAACACGACATGCATTATTTGGGAATTAACCTCTACAAGGACTTTCTGAGACATCGAGTGTAAATGTGGCTACTTGGTGAAATATATCAACGCAACGGGCGGGCTCTAGCACTGGTATTTGTATTGCCCTGGTATCACGCTTGATCCAGGGTTCCTACTCTTGACGAGTTGTGTGGTGTCAACACGGAGTCAATGTCGACTCTACCTGCAGCACGCCTAGTTTTCGAGCTTGCTACCACGTTAACCAACTAACCAATGCTCCTAATAGAAGCCACGGGAACTAATATACTTACATACATATGTATATAAAAATTATTTTATCCAGTTTTAAGTTTAAACTGTATTTTTAAGGTTGCTACGCATGCAGTTAGGGACAAAATTGTTCACAAAATTAGTGTTATTGGCAAAATAAGCTATACATTTTTGTTTTATTTATAATTATTTAATATGTTTAACTATATGAAATGTAGAACATTTCAAGAACTTAAAAATAAAAACTTTTCCAAAAAATATGTTTTCATAATATTTTTCAGGGTATCAATATTAAGTTCTGAATGCGAACAGTTTTGACCGCAGCTAGAGATTATTGTTGTATTTGGGTCCTAGCGCTTGGTGTGTTGTCCCTTTGCCCTTAATCCTTTTTGCCATACTTTTACAAAAGTTTTTAGCATTTTCTGCTTTATTTTTCCAAGCTTTAAGGGCAAGCTCCCAAAGCTTATATGCAGTGTAAGGCGGGTTCCTCTGAGCAAAAAAATGTGGCGTTTTGGAATGGACCAAAGGTGCTCAAGTGGGTACAACTCTGGTGGCTGAGGGGGTAAATTTTTTTTAAAATTTTTGTTTTCTTCAAACTAACTTTTAGCTATTTCTGAAGTATGCTTAAGAACGTTGTCCTGCATAATGATATCACCCTGTCGTGGTTCTTAGCCGAATATGGCTAATCTTGTAACCTACGGGTCTTTAAGGATGGTTATGTAGTACTTGGCACACATTTTTCTTCCGAATAAGCGGAGTGCTCGAAGCTGGTTCCCGCGAAAACAATCTCAAGTCATTTATGAGATCATCAAAATTTTAATATTTGGAATTATTCCGCTATTTTACGCTAACACTTTTATCCAGCCATGTTAACTGCCGTCCGACTGGCTCCAATCTCATAATATTTGTCCGATCTAAGCATGTTACACGTATTGAATCTTTAAAAGTGGGTTTGCGCTCTTTATTCTAGCTACTTATCTACTAGAACTTAAGCAACTTCGTACGATTTTAGTGCTTAAATCTAAATTGTACTCTATGCTCAGTATTTTCCGAACCTTAATAGCTATATTGACTACACCAGTAACAATAAGTCGCCATGATTCGCGAAAATCTTTTGGCGAAAGTTTTTTTTGGGCGACCAGCTTTGTTGCTTATGATATCCAAACTACACTTTTTTTATTTTACATACAAATCTTACTGAGATGTTATATTTTTTGTAATCTTGCGATTTGAGACTCCTTATTGTAAATTTTTCACAATGCTTTGTTTTAAAAGTGCCGCTTTTGACTTGGCGTTCTTGAAGAAACTAGGAAAAATTTAATTGCTCAGTTTTTTTTTTAAATTTTAAAATTTTAAAAAAAAAATTAATATTAAAGAATTAATTTACGCACTTTAAAAGCAAATCCCACAGATAAAACTTTTTTTGGAATTTTTATGACAGATTCACACAGGGTCAATATTGTTCACACATATGGTTTGGATGTTAACTTAGTATAAATATGAAAACTAACGGTACTTTTGAAAAGATAGAAATTTAGATAGTATTATTATAAAATGCAGAAAGCCATACAATAGTTTTAGAAAGTTTCCAAGATGAAACTTTAATAGTTTTCGTGATAAAGATTTATTTTTTATAATTTCAATTTTGTCCCTAACTGTATATTCTTTTTTTCAAATTCCTAAAAGGAAGTAATCATAATTGCGTTTCTGTGCGAAACTTAAGGATTTTTTTCAACAAATAAATATTAAAAAACGATCTAATCTAATTCATTAAAGTCTAAAGTCAGAGGGTGCTAAAGGAATATTTTCCGAGGTGCAATTTAAATCTCAACATTATCCTAAAATCAAATAAAAATTTAAGACTATGCACAAGAATGTCTTTTGGTCCTTTGATCTAAAACGATGACTGGTTCTTAAATGGCGGGAGTTTTCGTAAACAACTTTCTAAAAAAAAAATCGTGTTTAGTGGCAACCTCATTAAACGCTCAAAGGGTAACTAATAGTCAAATTTTAGATAATTAAATACCATCATAACAAAACTTTTTTAACGAATTATTTTAAACATATTTGGGGGATTCACAAGGTGTGCTATCCAGTCATATCGTCATAATGTCCTAAATAATATTTTACAATTGTTTAAAATAAATGTTGTTGTATTTTAAACAAAATAAAAATGTTTATGCTGTGTTTGTTGATTCGTCATAACTGTACAGTAGAAATCTTTATTATAAGCTGTAGCCCACAGCAGTCCTATATATTTCTTGTAATTATTTTAGGACATATGACTGTACAACTTTATGACTACCTTGTGAATCCCCCCAATTATAATAACTTTAATCGTAGTATTGTAATGAATAAGATGCAACAATTTTATGGTTGCCTCCGAACTTGTTACGTTTAATAAAAAACAATCATATGTTTAGTACTAAAATCATTTTGCATCGATAAAAATTGTGCATATTTCGGTGCTTTAGGTGCTGCTTTCTGTGATGGGACACAAAGTCTTGTGGTCTGTATTAAGAAACGATTCTCTGTCTATTTATATTCTTATACCTTTTTACGAAGGTGACACAGAAATCTGATGGCCTAGATTGCGAAGGTAGGGTTCGGCGTGGTTTTTTCGCTAATAATTTATGATTTGTAATTACACCAGGGACTATTTTTGAAAAATTTGGGTTATTAACTAATAAAGGGGTTAATATTTTTCTAAAAAGAGACAGCTGTGTTTAAGATTATCGTCAGTATCTCTTATTACGGCCTAACCTCATCATGCGCAATATGATTATTAATGTCCTAATTTTTGGCCACATGGGTGGACATAACCGTTAATGAATTTTGGATCACGCACTTTAACTACTTTTGGACAACAACACACAGAAAAAATTGTTTGCGCCAGTAAAAGAATTAATTAAAAATTAAATCAGTTTTAATTAAATATTTAATCAGGTTAATTAAATATTTAATCAAGTTTATTAAATGTTTAATTGACAATATTTCAATTAAAACTGATTTTATTTTTGATTAATTATTTTACTGGCGCAAACATTTTTTTCTGTGCAGCACAACTACTCCCCATGGCTAAAAGGAGAAAAAACTCCGCCATTTTTATACTAATCCCCGCAGATGTCTTATCACTAAGCTAAGCACCATGTTAGATCCTTGGGCTACGTGTTTCTTGTGGTGCTAAACAATACTACTTTTAAGCCTGGTTCTCTGTTCAACATTTTGCGTGAAATGCTGTAAAAACTGATATGAAAAAAACTTGTGCGGAATATCTAGGAAATAATATTAATAGAGTTGTACTCTGTTCATTTTGTGAAAAAACTCCGAAATGTGTCTGGCAACATTTTTTTACAACTGCGAAATAATGGTAAATAAAAAATGAAGAATTTAAATAACACAATCGTTTACAGTTTTTCTTCCACATTAAATTTCTTTTTTATTTAATTTTTATTAAAAGTTAAGCTTCGTACAGACGATGGTGAGATCTTACAATTAAAATTGCCTAAAAATGTCTTGCAACTGTGTGAACATTGTAAGTTCATTTTTATTTGGCAGATGTGTAAGAGTATGCATCTGACAATGACAACATTGTAAGATCTGACCACCGCCTTTACAAAGCTTTATACATACATATGTATTAGTAACATACACGTGAGGTTTGTTTTCATTTGCAAAACAATGTCGCATACTTTGAAAGAATAAAAACGTCAACTTGTGCAAACTCGCGAGATATAGTTAAGATTTATATGTACATGTAAAATGTTTCGCACAAAATAATAAATGTTGCAAAACATTTTTCACAAATTTGAACAGAAGTACTAGACTTAAGCTGTGATATTGAAACAACCCCAGACAACCTTGTGGTATTGGCCGTATACCTCATAGTCGTAGGTGTTTATCGAGAAAACTCTACCCCAGGGGGGCGTAAAAAGAGACAACGTTTGGTTCGAATAAAAAAGTACTCGCCTAACTTAACCTTCTATATTCTGTCTAATATTATGCTTTATTTTATTTAGTTAAATATTAATAATGTAATAAGGAGAGGACTCGGATGTGTGTAGAATTTAAGTAAATAATAATATCGATATCAAATTTTATCGTAATGTTTTACAAAAATATTTTTTCAAATTAACACATCCTTTGACTTATTTATATTTTTTTGCATCATTCCAGGGTAAATTGAAAACTACGCTCAACTACACACCGGATTATCCATAAAAAAAGTATCAAAATTTCTACAAATGTCAACTTTCACCATCAGTCACCATATAACAAGGTAGGGTGCAAAAAAAGCAATACATACATAAAGTAACACTAAATAGATATTGAATGGCATTACCATGTCGGACACTGTGTAGTTTTTCATGTTGCACTATTGCTGTCAAGATTTTTATTTGTGATAAGACAATACGTATTCGTACCCCCAACATGCCGGTGGTAAAAAGCTATAAACTCTTTTTTCATAACTAACGTCTAAAAAAACGCAACCAACACTCACAATAAAATTTAAAAAAAAAAAATTCAAAATAGCAATGCCTTAAACAAATAAATGCAAATGTTGCATCAAGCGTTAAACGGATGACGAAGTTGCAATATCAACTTGTACTAATAGATCGTTTGTAGGTTTAGTTGATGGTGCTTTTTAAGACACACAACTTTGCAGCACAATAAAGCATCACAGGGGCTACATTTGCTAAAGCTATAATAGGTTGCTGTTGCAGCAGCTTCTGCTGTTGCATGCAGTAGTTATACTAAGCTAACGACTTTAAAGAATTACTTCATCTTCATCTGCCTTTGAGGTTTTTCTTCTTTTTTTTGTTACTTTTCTTTTAAAGCCAAAAGGCATTTTTTGTGTTTATTCAACATATTTGTGTTGTTTAGAGTTGGATATCAACCGAATCTGTTATTTAAATATTCATTATCTCTGGTATACATCTAACAAAAATGTCGTCACTCGTTGAGTTGTTATCAATTCGTTTTATTTTATTCGCCTTTTAAAAGCCCATTTGAGATTCTTTGCCTATCAGTTGATTTCACTCACGTTGTTTCGTTTGGAGTTGAAAGTGTGATTTAAGATGAGCTGCTGTGAAATAGTGATATTTCAGGCGGTAGTTTAAGGTTTCTCAAAGAAAAAGAAGTATTTTTGGGAAAGGAAAAATATTGTTGTGAGAACATTTATAGAACTGATTTTTCTTTTTTATTATTCACTGTTTTTATTAAAGTTGTTTGGTAAAGTAAATAACTTTTAATTACATTTCGTTGCGAAAAATTATCAAAAACATTCTTCTTAATCTTAAATATAAGCACTACGACTAGGATAAATTTAATTTATATTGAGAAAATTGTAAGTATTTTTTAATAACTTCAAGACTTTAAAGACTTCAAGATTTTCAATATAATTTCCTTTTGTTGAGGTTCCATGCATGACTTTAAATTTATGTCATGCTTGTTTTCTCCAACAAAAAATGTCATAACAAAAATCCATGCTAAAAAAAATATCTGTGGCATTTTGACAAAACATCATAAGTCGAGTTAAGATATCAAAAAGTAAAAAAAAAAAATTGGTGAAAAAATCAGTTTTATTAAAAAATAAAATATAGCAAAATTAAAGAAAAATTTTGTTTATACAGTCAAATCCCGAAAATTCGTACCCCGATAAATCGTAATTCCCGATAATTCGTAATAAACTGTCGGTCCCTTGAAAAAATCTCGCTAAGTCTTAAAATTTCCATACATTTTGGTCCCCTCGCTAATTCGTAATTTTTTTTCAAATAAAATCTTCTTTACCTCTTATAAATCGTAATTGTTTTCTAACTACCACTCATAATTCGCAATGAAAACAACAGAAACATGGAATGAATGATTTATTTTTTGTTTATCGCTATTTTTTGTTTTTGCGTGGGTTTTTGCGTTTGCATGTGTGTGTGTTTATTTTCTTAAGATGTTTTTTTTATCGTTTTGGTAAATAAATTGAAAACCCCCGTTAATTCGTATTTATTTAATTTTAATCCAGTTAAATCGAAACTCCGCTAAATCGAAAGCCCCTATTATTCGTAAGAAATGGCCAGCCCCTTGTTATTACGAATTATCGGGAGTCCACTGTAATACAAATTTTTTTAAAACGTTAACATGTTAAATGTTTTCTGAATGATAATTCGTATAATTAACAACATTTTTGTCAACTTTTTAAATTTAAATAAAGATGTTTTTTTTAATTTTGAAAATAAAATTTTAAATATATGTATTTCTTTCTATATTTACTCGTATGTGTATGTTTGTTACATACAGCTGCTCACACTATAAGTGATACACCTCGTAAAACATGTACTTAGTTTAAATACTTTATATTTGTTATATTATATAGATCTGAAAATAATTCGGATAATTTTATTTATATCATTCAAGTAAAATTAAGTATATTTAATAAAAATTCTTAAATAAAAGTAATTCTTTGATTTGAGTTTCAAATATAGCAACATAAAACTCTTTCTCTGAGTCCCATTTACTATTTAGTTTTAAGTTAAAAACTATTTATTGTGTCCAAAAATTTCAATCAATCTACCGCCACCTTAATAAAACGAGCAAGTGTGAGAACTAACATCTGACATCTGTCAATTGCAATGAAAATGACATTTTGTTGAGTACCTTAAAAAATACTCTCAAACAATTAAGTCAAGGGGAATAAATGACATTTTATTAAAACACTTTAACAAAATTAAAACTACAAAAAGAACAACAACTGTGAAACGTTTAACAATTAAATACCTTTTTCTTCATACAAGTCTCTTTTCGACGACTCATTATTACTACAGCGACAAATGAACATTATGACGCTTTTTGACGGCCAGACAAACAGACATTTAACAAAGATTGAATAACCAGTTGAAGTATAATAAAACATTTGTTGTTCTTATGTGTCAACCCCGAGAGAAAAGCAGAAAAAAAATTATAAAATTAAAAGGTTGGCTGGCAATTGATGGAATGAGGCAACAGTTGGTCTTTTAGAGAGTCAATCTGTTGTTCATTCAATGTAGGGAGGTAATGGAAGAGAAGACTTTTACTTTGTTTTGAATGTTCTAGAATTTGAGATTTCAACCAAGTTTAAGCTTGACAATGACGGATTTGTAAAACTCAAATTACATTCATCATTTTGTACTCATACTCTGTTTGATATTGAGACACATTGCTGTAACCGTAGTTGCCAGATAAATTCGAGGAAATCCTTAAATTTTTAATATAAAAAACAAAATTTCTAAACCGTTGTCAGTTTTTCATAATCAATTAATTAATTTAATATAGAAAAGAAAAGGAATTATTTATTAAAATCCAAAAAAAATTTTAAATATGTTGTTGAAAATTGTTATTTGATTTGAACAAAAAAATAGAGCTCCGTTAACAAAGGCAGCAAAATTTTCACTTGGTGTTCACAATTAAGCAATAATTTTTTTCGCACATTTTCAATTAAGAAACGATGGAAAATTTTGCCAATATTACGTATTTATTTTTAATTAGAAAACACCATGTTCAAATTTTCATTCAAACCTAATGCCCACTTTTCAGGATAGTATTTAAATCTATATTAAAAGTTAATTTTCATATAAACTTAAATACAGATTGATTTTTTGAGTTTTATATGAAACGTCTTATTTAACTAAGACAAAAATATGGTAGCACTACTAAATACAAAAAATAACATAAAAAGGGTATTTATTTACAAGGTGGTCGCAAAAAACAGCTGTATGTTATTGCGTTGCCTGTTCTTGTGAAATTGAGGCCACCTTGCTAAGTTATTACAATGTGAACTTAAGTTGAATTTACATGTACCACCTTTGTGAATTAAGTTGCATTTAAGTGCTTAGTAAAGAACAGAATTTTGTATTTAGAACGATTTTAAATGTGAAAATATTAAACCTAAAAATTGGCCGTCATTTTTAATTTTATACAAATTGTTGTTGAAGTAACTTGACTATTAAAAAACTTTAGTTACATTTTTGCTCGAAAAGAAGATAGAAGAACAAACGAAATTGTTGCTACCATTGTGAACAAAGCTTTATGTTTTAGATTGTCTATAAATTTCAAAATTATTATTATTCGTTGGCTTTGGTAAAAGGCATATTCAACTTTAACAGCTCCTGGCAATTTCCTTTAAAGATATTTGAAAGAAAAACTGTTTATTATCAAGCAAAAAAACATTCTCTAACTTAAGACCAACCATCGAAATAAAATCCTGGCTATTGCACCCTAAATTTTGCAAACAAATTTTCTAAAATATTTTAGAAAGAGCACTTATGTGCATGCAAAAAACGGTCACAGAATATGACTTTTTAAAGCTAATAAAATTAAATTTCCTTAGTTAAAAAGTTATATATACAGCCCAATTATGAATAAAAATTCCCCGGGAGTTTTCTCCCTTTTCCCATTTTTGCAGTAGAATTTACATAGGAAAAAATTGGAGAAGGGAAAAAAACCACAACGAATCTATTCCGTTCGATTCGGTTTGATGATACTTATTTTTGAAAATTTAAAAGTTAAATTTGAAAATATGCGAGTTTTTGAAGGGACACCAAAATAAAATACGAATATTTTCTGAAATTGGTAGCACCCACTGGAGCATAGGGCATACCTCTATGTAAAATTAATTAAGATTACGGCAAAACTGGCTTAAACGTATTTTAAAATACGTTGGAGAAAATGCATTTTTTAAAGCGAATAAGAATTATAAGCAACAGTTTTACTTATAACACTATCAAAGCTTAAACAAAAACAACAACAAACAGTAAGTTTATCTTTTCTGTAGTGGGGAATTACAATTGGTTGGAATTCTTCCAACTTTAATTGTAGTTGTTAGTAGGTTAAGAAAAAACAAAATTAAAACAAAAACAACTTGCTTTATTGTTTTCGCAAAAAATAGGGCACGATGCCTGTTTAGTTTTTATAGCCGTGCACTTGCCAATTTATTATCAAAGTAATTTTTGGGAATACAAAATTTTTAATTTACAAGATCTTGTTAGTCGTGCTAAATTCCCAATTTTTATTCTTGTATGCAAATATTTCTAAATATGATAAAGTTTTTTACCAAAAAAAAAAAAAAAAAAAAAAATTTGCTATGTATCATGTACCACTTTTTTAAATTTCCCTTAACCTTTCATATTTTCACAATTTTTGGCAAACTAGTCTTTAAAGTCGCCGACAGTATATAAAAGAAGTAAAAAATCGTCAAATCTGGCAACATCGGCTGTAAAAAATTGGAGACAGTTAAATACAGCTTTAAACTTATTAGAAATGGTTCTTGGTTTGAAGTGAATTTCACTGAACAACATTTTACCAATATATATTAATGATGTTTAAATATTTGGCGCCATGCCTGACAAGGAGGTCCCTTTAATCAAAAATCCAGTGTTAATTTTATGAAAATTTAAAAAGAATAAAAAAATATCACGAAGTCTGTAAATTTGTTAAGGTTTTAAGAAATCAAAAAACCATAATTAATCGATTATTTTTTGTTTTGTGAATTTATGAATCTTTTGTATAAATGCATTCCCATGGATAAATTCAGCTTTTCGATCCTTTTATTTAAAAATTATAAAGCAAAAGTGCAGTTGACTTGAATATTATATGTATGTATGTATATGTAAAAGAAAACAACTCAATTATAATGCAATGAAATTTTAAATTTTATGCTTTTAATACTCCTAATAATGAAATAAGCATTTTATGCTTTTTTAAATTCTTAACAATGCAAAAAGAAAATTTTAAGAAATCATAACAATTGATCGATTACAAGCCTGAATCGAAAAAAATAGGACGCCACTTGTTGCCCTATTATGTTGAAAATGATTTTGGAATACACTCTTAAGTAGTCGACATATCTTTGGAATCTAAAAACCATAGGTGGTCAAAAAAAATCATTGATCAAGCTATTGTGCCATATCATAATTGTCTTTAAATTAAATAAAAATTAAAAGAAAATTCTTAGGAAAAATCCAAAAAAACACCGCTTTCATAACATGCACCAGTTAAATGCCGCTTCCAAAATAAACTACAAACGACAAGCCGCCTTATTCAGCTAAAACAGAGACAGAGAATGAAATAGCGTGATTGTTTAATACACTGCGGTAATTATTTCCAATATCCTTTTTTCCATTAATTCTGTTGTTTTCCTTTCCCTAATTTCTACAAGGCGTTGAAACTGTCGTTTCTTTTTCTTGTGATCTTTGAAAATGATCCATCTACATAATATGCTGACACATTTTTTTAACCAAGTAAATGAGGAAAATGTTAAATCATTTTCTTGTAGTTTTAAATACAAAACAGTGGCGCTTAGATTATCATTATCTCTTTCGAAGTACATGCATGATGCATCCATCCTACCTGTGAGTTTGCAAAAAATACATTTACAATTTTTACAAATTTCCAACTGTTTGATTAATGAAAGTTCTATTTTATTTTTCGTTTAGGGGTTTTGTACAAAAAAAAAACATTTAGTATTTAAAAACATTTGACATGATCATACTAAAAATGATAAATTAATTAAAACTGCTTGCTTATTAAAATGACTTTGTATTTATTTCAATGTCAAGAAGGTATGGAAAATATTTCAGGTTCATGGGAAACTCAATTTAATATCAATATTGTCTTGTTAGAGAAATATCCAAGTTACGGCCGGCCTTATGTGGGTACAGTGATCACTTAAAAGCCATTCTAAACACAATTTGAGGAAGTGTTGTACGTTTACCGTAAAAATATAACTGAACTTGGTGAAATTGGCCGTAAGTTGATAATCATTTCTTGTTTGTAAATATTACGTAAAAGATTTACTTTACATACAAATTAATATAATTGTAAAAATTTTGTTTAATTAATAATTTTAAAAGAAACATTTGTTAACATTCTTAAAAATTTACAAAAAAAAAAAACTAAAAAAATGACAATTCTCAAAACTTAGTAGAAAAAAAAACAAAACAATTCGTCATTTACTGCTGTTAAAATTGATGAATTGACAGACAAGCTGTTCTTTTTTAACTACTCGCTACCTGTTTACTCTAAACATCTAGTATTCGATTAATTTCTACTCACTCCTTAAAATCCCCTTTACAGTGGCTCTAAACAACCTGTTGCTGCACGCATATTTCAAACCATATAACAACCAGTGACAACAATCAATCTTAGTGAATTTACAAAAGAGTCCAGGGAAAGGTACAAAATCTTCAATAACAGATTCACAAAACACTTGCCCGCTCGAAGGGCTTATGCATAATTAATTACATGTCCTGTTTGTGTGTTTCCATGGATCAATCTACAACTCATTTTGTTGTTGCTGTCAACTTCCTTGGGTTGTATTGTTTTTTATTTTTAGTTTCTTTTTTGTTTCAGGTGGCGTTAAATTTAAACATGTGCTTTTGTCTTTCATTGTCCTTTTGTGAATTGTCCTGCTGTGCAAAAAATTTGCTGGTTCCTTGTGTAGATCTTAAGATACATATTTGTTGTTTTAAGTGTCTAGAGAATGGCGCTAAGTAAACAAAAAGTTGATCCTTTAATAAGAAGAATCCTTTGTTTTTCTCTTATTTTGCCGTTTGTTATTGGAATATGTTTTTCTGGCACTAGTTTGCTTAGCTGGTGCTCTATTTTCATAATTATTCATTCGTAACGCCGGTTTACTATTGTTCTTTTTGCAATATATTCTACCGGTTGGTTGACCTGGTTGATCTTAAGTTTTTCTTTGCTGGCAATTTGGAATGCTCAGCTTCTGTTGCAGATCTTTTCGTTTAGTTGTCCTTTTTAAGCTGGATATTTGCAAAGTATGCAAATTCTTTCTTCAGTATACGCTTGGATTGTATACACTTGTTGTCAAATATTAATTGGTTCAACAAACAATTTTGTTTCTTGATGCCGGTCTTTTTAGGTTTGTTAAATTGAATTGGCTTTTTTGGTCAATCCCAAGGATTTGAATTAGGCTTAAGTAATTGATCCTTTTATTGAGAGTAGGCATTTCTTTTCAAAATTTAAGTAGTTGGCATATGCAAAGTGCTTTGTTTAATTGAATATTTTCAATATCAAAAAAAATTATATTTTTTTTACCAAAATCTTTTTTCGATTTTTTTTAAACAAAAAGATAGTAAAAAAGAAGTAAATATGAACGATTATATTAAATATTTATGAAAATGTGACCCTGCGAGACCATTTGTCCCAAAAAAGCGATATTGTTACATTCGTCGGTATATTTAAAGATAATTTTTTTATTTATTAAATCTTTAATATGAGAATATGAATTTACAATAATTAAACCAATTTAATCTTAATCTTAGGTTTGCATTCTTCCAATGCCGGACGAATATTCTTCTTATCACGGAACCCGTTCACATCGGTGCTTAGCACTCTTCCGATCTTTTATGGCCTGCAATGCCTCTTCTCATTAAGCGGGTGTACCACCACTACTAAATATATTTCCAGCTAGTCGATTTGGGTACGATTCAAACCTTTTTAAGTATTTAATTGAATACTTTGTGATAATAATTATTACTGATGGCCATATTTTTTTTACAAAAACTGATAACTTTGATAAATAATTGATTTTTGATAATTTGAACTGATAATTTCAAAAAATAATATTCGCATGGCCTATCTCTATGCCAGACGGGCGGCAATGGCCTGAATTGTCTAGTTTTATAAAATATTATCAACATATAAATAAGATTTGTTTGGTTTTAAAAAATCAGCAAAAAAAAAGCGCACAGGTAAACATGCTTCCAGAATAAGATTTATGACACGAAGCGCCTAAATTATATCATCTAGGGAACAATTTTCAATAATATTCTCAAGGACTTGCACATGTTGTTAAATGGCAAAAACACACAGAAAAGCCTTTCAGCGGGTTGAGTCTAATGGCTAATAAATTAGTGAATGGTTAAACACTGGTTTAGTTGAACTAAACTTAAATTTATATGTAGCTTAAACTCAACAACTGTAAATTAGTCTGCCATGTATTATGTGTAGCAAAAAAAAAATAACATGTGGCAGCACTACGATAAATCTTGGCAAATTCATATGGTCTGTATTGGTAGTTTAAACGTCCAATTTTATGCGTTAAAGCTGGTTTATAAGTTTACTGATTAATAGAGAGTCTAACTAGCTTTGATTTATATGCCTGATAGATATATAGGCTGATTTTTATAATGACTTTTATAATTTGATATGCAAAATAAAAAATCCATGTTCTTGACAGAAAATATAGAAAATGTTTTTTTAGGTTTTTAAGTTAAAACTACACTGTTGAAAAACAGACAAGCTGGGCACCTGGCGCTTTAACCTAATTTGGGTACGCTGAATTCAATGGTGCTTTTTGAGGATGACTCCTGTTTTCGAGATATACCGTTATTTTAAAAATAGAGCAGGATGCACAACATATATTCGCGGAACTCAAAATCGGTTTAGTTTTTTGAAATTACTATAAAAAAGAAAACCAGAAATTCCGCAATAAAATTAACTTTAAGTAAAGTTAAACATTTTTTAATATGCGCAGTCGTAGAAACATGATTTTCTTTTTTTATTTCTTAGCTACAATTCGAAATTTTTGTTTGTTAAGAATTCATAAAAAATTGGAAAATGCAATTCGGACATATAAAAAACGAGGTTAAAAAAAACAGGTCATAAATGCTTAAAATCTTTTAACAACTTTTGATTTTATTCACAAAAGACAGTAAATTTTTATTAATTTAAGATTTTCATAAAACGCAATATTTATATGGGAGCCCCCTAAGAAGTGAAGATTAGTTGTAAAGAAATAATTTCGTCGATTAAACTTTTGCCTGTACTGAAAATTTTGTTTGGGAGCCTCCTTAAGGAATGGAGATAGCGGGTAGGCATGTTAGAAATAAATTATGGATATGCAAAATAAAGTGGGGTTGGCCATACATTTGACTCGTCTAGGGTCATCCGACGCGCTGCAAAGGCCAAATTTAAACCGCCATATTTGTGTGGTTGAATTTCTTAAATTTAGTCCCTGCAGCGCGTAAGTAGCTCCTAGACGGGTCAAATGTATGACCAACCCTACTTTATGTTTCATATTAACTATTCAAAAATTTTCTACAAATATGTTTTTTGCTAAATCTTAAATCTTTTTTTTTTTTTTCATTATTTATTTATTGAATCTTCATATAGTAAATATGAACTCACAATAATTAATCAAATCTTAACCTAATACTTTATTTTATGTCCTGCCAGTGCCAGACAAAAAATTTTTTCATCACTGGTTCTGTTCACTTATATATGTAGGTGTTTATCGCTCATCTAATTGGACAAGTGCTGCAGTGTCTCTTCTTCTTAAGCGAGTGTGGCCGCTATCATTTAAAATATTTCGAGCTAGTGGGTTCGGATGCAATTCGAGCCTTTTTAAGTATTTTACTGCATATTTCGTTATCACAGTTTTAACTAATGGAACATTGAGATCCTTGTGAATATTTGAATTTTTAACATACCAAGGGGCAGCTGTGATTATTCGAAGAAGTTTATTTTGGCGCCTTTGAATTTTATCGACATTAGATGCCGAGGCAGTGCCCCATAACTGAATACCGTAGCACCATATAGGCTTTAAGATAGAGTTGTAAAGTAGGAGTTTGCAGTCGAGACTAAGAACAGAGTTTCTTCCAATAAGCCAATGAATTTGTATGGCTTTTAGTTTCATTTGAGTTAATTTTGCCTCTATATGGCTTTTCCACGTCAAACGGCGATCTAAATGTATACCGAGATATTTTACATGCGAATTTTGAGGTATTATTTGATTATTGATTTTAATAGGGGGACATGATTCCCGCCGCAAGGTGAATGTTATATGTACGCATTTTTGCTCATTTACCATTATCCTCCACTGTTTTAGCCATATTTCTAGTTGAAATATATGATCCTGTAAATAACGAGATGCTTGATAACTGTTTTCGTGGACGCTTAGAAAAGCAGTATCATCTGCAAATGTTGAAGTTTGTGTGTAGTTGCTCGTTGGCATGTCCGAAGTATAAATTAAGTATAATAGAGGCCCCAGAATGCTGCCCTGTGGGACTCCAGCGCCAATTGGCTGAGGTGAACTAAAGAATTTTCCTTCTTTAATAATAAATTGACGACCGACTAAGTAGCTTTCTAGCAGCTTGTGTGTGTTTGCTGGAAAATTTTGCTTCAATTTATGTAATAAGCCTTCATGCCAGACTTTATCAAAAGCTTGAGAAACATCGATGAAGAGAGCGGAACAATATTTTCTTTCTTCAAAGGCTTTTCTTATGGCGTTTACTATACGATGGGTTTGTTCAATTGTGCTGTGTTCTCTTCTAAAGCCGAATTGGTGGTTAGGTATACATCTATTTTCACTTAAAATTGGAGTTAATTTTGACACTAACAGCCTCTCAAACAGCTTTGATATATTAGAAAGTAAGCTTATAGGCCTATATGACTCAACTTTTGTGTGATCCTTTCCTGGTTTAGGTATCATGGTGACTAAGGAAACCTTCCATTTTTGAGGATAGTATTGAAGACGTAAGATAGCATTGAAAATTAAAAGAATAATTTTCTTTGCTGTGCTGGGTAACTCCAAAAGCATTTTGTTGCTGATCTTATCAAAACCAGGGGCTTTTTTGGGGTTTAATTCACCAACAGCCTTTTCGATTTCTCTTATCTCAAATCTTAGGGGAACAGCCGCTCTAGCAGGAACAGGTGGTAACTCGACCGCAGTATCGTGAGATATATTTGGGGTAAATACGTTTTTTAAGTGATTAACAAACAGATTTCCCTTTTCGCTATCATTTCTTGCCCAACTTCCGTTCCGTGGCTTAGAGGCGACTGGCCTTTTTAGATTTTTAGCTGCACGCCATAATGAGTAGTCTGATTGCGGAGTTGCATCAAGTTCCTTAAGATATTTTTGCAGAGAAGCTGTTTTTTGAGTCTGTAGTAACTTTCTTAGTCTTTTTGTACAATCTTTTAATAAACTCTTTAGTTGAGGGGATCTGTGCAATTGCCACTCTCTTCGAACTCTTCTTTTTTCAGACAGGAGACGCTCAACATCAGTGGAATAAATTTTAATATTTTTAGTTTTTTTTGGGGTAATACTGGAATGTTGCACAGCAAGCTTCAGAAAACTGTCAAAATTAAGAATAGCGCGATCTACGTATTCCGGTGTACTAAGCAGAATATTTTCTGTGCAATGGGTGCTGAGATATTTTTTATATTTTAGCCAATTGATTTGTGTAGCTGGCGTCGCTAAGTAACCAGTTGGAGATACAATTCTATTGGGGTTCATTAAAGTAACAATTGTTGGTGTGTGGTCGGAAGATAATTCTAAGGAAGCTTCAACATAAATCGTTTCTAAGGGAATGTTTTTAACCACGCCAAAATCGATGACATCTGGTATTTTTTGCTGATCAGTAGGCCAATATGTTGGTTGTCCACTCGCTATCACATTCAAATCCATTTTAGAAATAGTATTAAATAGAACACGACCCTTTGGTGTTATAAGTCGGGACCCCCAGAAGGTATGTTTAGCGTTATAATCGCCAGCGGCCAGGAAACAAGGTCCTAAAGATTTAAAATAATTATTATATTGAGCTTCTGATATTGAATATCTAGGTGGGGAGTATAACGATGAGATTACTACGTTTCTATTTAATTCTTCAACGCAAATGTTTGTTGCTTGAAGATAATCTTCACGATGATCAACCATGAGGTAGTGTTTGACTCTGGTTTTTATTAAAATGGCAGAACCTCCACAAGCTCTATCTCGAGGGTCCTTGGTATCATATATTATATAACCATTAATTTTAAACGTATTTCTTGAGGTCAAATGAGTTTCAGAAACCATCATGACATCAATTTGTTTACTTTTAAGAAAATATTCTAATTCATTTTTATGTTGGCGGATGCCGTTCGCGTTCCAAAAACAAATTTTTAAACAGTTCATGGTTTATTAAGTACAGCTTGCAATAACATCGATTGCATTCTAAGAATCTCCTGCATCATATTACCCATTGTGTTTGTAAAATTATTTACTGTTTGCACTAATGTTTCCATGGTTTTTTCTAAACGACTTAAATTAGACTCTGGAGTTTCGTCATTACTTGGCGAGGCCCCTTGCATTGGCACATGGTTTGATTTTACGACGTTAGCGTAAGAGGTCCTGTTATTACCAGGCTGGGGGGCTTGAATTGCATTTGTGTTTACTTGGTTTGCAACCTGCATTTGAGGGGTATTAGTTTTCGGTCCAACCGTTTGCTTAACGATATTATATACAGGGCATCCTCTATAATTGGCAGTGTGGTTGCCGCCACAGTTGCTACATTTTTTTACGTTGGGGTCGGTTTTAGACTTATCGCAAGAAACTGTACCGTGTAGTTCTCCACATACTACGCAAACAGGGGGTAAGTAGCAGTATGCCTTGGTATGGCCAAATTCTTGGCAGTTTAAGCACTGAACAGGCCCATTTTTTTTGTGCGGCTCCTCAATTGTGATTTTTCTGTATAGAATATATTTTAAACTATAAATGGGATGCGTTTCGTTTTTTTTAACTTAATGTCGCCGGGCTCTAATTCTACACGAAAAAGTGGTTGAGGATTTTTTTCCCTATTTCTAATATTTACCACATGTTTTATCTTGAAACCTTTTTCTTCCAAGAATGTTTTAATTTCCTCTGGGTCTACGCATGAATCAATTCCTTTAATCACCACCTGCAGACCTTTACTGCTCTTGAGTTGGTATGTATAAAAACTTTTTTTAAGTGCCTCAAATTTGTTAACTATTTTTCGAAAATCATTTTCATTATTTACTTGAATTTTCGTTTCATTAATACTACCTCGCTTTATTGCGGCTACATAAAAAGAGTTTTCACCAATCAACGAAATTAAACTCTTTATTAGATCATTTGAGTTATGCTCCCTAAGATATATCGGGGGAGGCTTGGACGATTTTATTACGTTTGGTGCTTCAGAGGATTCATCCTCCAGAATTGCAAAGCGATTTTGGGAATTTATTTTATCAAAAAATGGCACTTTTGAGGCCGAAGCAACAGCTGAAGATGTAGGGCTGCGACCCCGTTTAAGAACTGTTATATACCTGTCCATACCAACTTGGACTTGAGGCTTTTGACAACTTTTTACAGGGGGGTTTTCCATTGCATTTGTGTTTAAGTTCATGGTATCATTTCCCACTAAATTTGTTTTTGACGTCGCGGCAATACTTTCTGGCCTGACAACACTTGTCACCAGGTCTAGTTTTAGTTTTTTTAATGAGTCACTATCCACCGTTTGTGTAAATACCGAGGGTGAGAGGGAACGTGTACGAATAATTGGCTTAGCCGTTAGGTAATTAATATTGTTTTGTTTTGTTTTATTTATTTCATTATTTTCATTTGCATGAACTGTTACATAGCAATTTCTCTCGTTGAGTTTTATTGTTGTCTCATTGTTTTTGTTCATACAAAATATTGTTTTTGTTTTTCAACGTAACTTTGTGCTTTTAATATTTTTGTTATTTTTTTTTTTTTTTATTTTGTTCCTTACAAAATTAAAATGTTTTTGCAAGATTATGTATACCTACATACATACATAAGTATGTATGTACATATATTCACTTATATTTTTTATTTATCTTTATTAATTTTTCGTTTTTATTAATTGATCACTTTTATGCTAAATAATTTATTTAAAAATCATTTATGTATTTTGCGTTCATTCGCGGAATGTTTTTTTAAATAAAAAAAATCGAATTTAATTAATTCAAATAGTATGCGGGTTTAATAATACACGTCTGTATCACAACAAAGCACAAACTCAAAACTTAAATCTGGTGTTTATTTCTGTATCCACGCCAGTAATAGATTTAAATCCATATTAAGCTCACAAAATTTTTAGTTCTAAGTAAAAACTTGGTCGAATAAACTTTCCTGTGAATAGGTCTTCAATTACCAATAAACTCAATTAACCTTTAAACCGCATAAATAGCTGATCAGTCATTTATACTTTACTCCTTGTAAATATATAATTTTATTAATTTCAATATAAAACTTATTGCTACACAATTATGCCCAACCCATTAATTTTTTTAATTGAGCCAAAAAAAAAGAGAGAGACACATCGCAACAAAATGACAATTAAAAAAAACTATATTTGACACGAACTTTAATGATTGAAGCATGAATTTAAAGACTTACTAAGAAACTAGTTACGTCGTTGCCTGGTTAAATGACGTACGCAGATTTCCGGCTTTATATATTTGTAATTGCTTAAAGTAACTTAAGCTTTCAAACAAATCTGGATCAAACCTACAATCACACACATGGCATCCATTAACCAATTGTTTCCTTCATTGCTGACCTAATGTCTTACAGCCGTTAAAAACCCCAAGTTGAGTTTAGTTATTTTGTCTTAAAGAGAAAGAGAAACCGGTAAATACAAAAGCGTTTTAATTAAATGTCATTAAGTTGTAGACAAGTTGAATTCGTCAAAAGTCATTTCCATAGCCATATCAAATTAAAGAAAGTACCAAATCACGCTTAAGCTCTTTTCCAGCTTATAAAGCTTTATTTTAGTCTAGAGTATAGTTTGCAAACCCAATGTAATAAATGTTTCTGTGTATTGTAATGTGGAGAAGAAGAAAAAAGATGTTAACAAAAAAACAAACGCTTTATTGTATTTTAATTGTCCTACATGCAAACGTTGTGATCACTCTGTCGTACTTCTAGATGACAGACTGATCATTTAGTTCTGTTGTTGAGATCAGGAAAAAGGAATAACTAAAACAAATAGTTTGGATGGAATAGGTCGACTTTTGAAAGCTTTTTTATTTAAGCATAACCCAGCATACAAAGTGAGTTAAAAAAGAGCTAAAAATTAATGACTTTTAAAAAACCTACATTTATGCCCAATTTTCAGGATTGCATTTAAATCTATATTAAGTTAATTTTCATAAAAACCTAAATCATATTTAAATACAGATTGGTTTTTTGAGTTTTATTTCAAAAGTCTTATTTAATTAAGATAAAAGTGTGGTAGCACTACTAAATACAAAAAAAATATAAGCAAGTGTATTTATTTACAAGGTGGTCTGAAAAAACAGCTGACTGTTAAAGCTTTGCCTGTTGTTATTGTATTGTTGTGATATTGAGGCCACCTTCCTGTGAGGATTTTTTCATGAAAACTATGTATAATACGTAGAAAGTCACTGTTAAGAGGAAAGTAAAGAAAAAAGTTTAAAAAAAATCTACAGAAGCCGCAATTGAAAAAAATAATTGTTTTTGCTCTCCTGAAAAGTTTGGTTTTATAACTTACGCGATTATTCGTGAAAACCACAGAAATTTAAACTTAGTTTAACGTAGTCTAAACTCGGATTTTTCCGGCTAAATGTGATATTTTTATTATTTCATTAAAGACCAACATTTAAAGCAAAACTAAGCTGTTTCGTCAAAATGTTGTATACAAACTTGGTAATGGTGGCATAAAATCTGTTTTCAGATTACCTAAGCCTAGTTTAGACATTATTTAACTACTGGAGCATAGGGCGCCTTGAGCGATTCGTCAGCATTGTTGTTTTAAGAAAGGTGCGTTGCTGGCTCCTTCTTTCTAAGATTGGTGATAGGGCTGCTATCTGTGTGACCAATCTCACGTTGTTTTTTTTACTACAACTATTGCTACGAAACTATAAAAGTAGCAATAGTGGTACAATTAATATGGCTCCAAGTTCTTTCCGTTTCTAAGCTGGAATATTTAGTGAATTTTCGTTGTAAGTGCTACTTTAAGTTTAGTTTTTAAAAACTTGTTTTATATATTTCTTATTAAATTTATAATAGTTACAATAAGAAAATCAAAATATTTAAAAGGTGTATTCCAATTGGAAAAGAACACATTCAGAAAATATTTATCTGAAATTATTTATACAAAAATCTTACGCCTCTTTGGATTTTCTGTTTTCAATTGGTATCGGCAGTAACAGCCCAATAAAAAATTTTATCATTTTGCGACGACTAATGGTACATTTATAAAAATAAGCGCACAATTATGCGCTACGCAATAAGACATACATAAATGCAGCAAAGTAAGTGAAAGAACTCTCAACAATTTTTATAAAAAAAAATAACATTTCAAGTGCTACGGCATTCCCTTACTACGAAGCAGGTTTGTAAGGGAGAATACTAAAAAACAACTGTATCAAAACATTCAGTGTGTAAGGCCGATCGTTACATACAACAATTTTAATATGCGCTGAATAATGCGCTTTATGTATCAAAAATGTATTGCTTCAAAGTGGGATATAAAATTCATGTCTTCCGTCAGCGCAATGGTAAGCGAAACGTTTATGTTTCTCCCTTACAAACCTGCTTCGTTGGAAGCTCCAATTTTTATTGGGAGCTTGTCAATCGATGTCGACCGCTATCGCTCGTTTGCATTTTGAATAATAAAGCCGATCGACAATGGAAACTAGCGATAACAGTGGCATACATGTGTGTAAATACGTTCTGCTTTAAACCAGATCATTGGAACTTCCTACTTCACATTATCTTCCAAAAAAACATTTTGGTGCAATATTAAAAGAAATTATTTCTTTATATTTTTTATAATAACTTTTCTTAAAACAATCCCCCTAATTAAATTTTTTTGTTCAATAAAATATTTTTCAACATTTTTTATTTTTTGAATTTATTCTATGAGCTAAATTTCAGTTATGTACTTTAAAAAGCTTTTTTGTAATAGTCCTATTCCTTTAATTTTTCAGAAATTACTTTATACACTACCAGACTGTTATATTGTATTTTCTTGTTATTTGTTAAAATATTTTTCACAAAATTCTATTGTTGAAAACTGATTTATTTTTAGTTTTACTACTATTTTTATGTCATTTGCAGCAAATCAAGTAGTACAGAGCTGTATTTTTATGGCTAATTTACATGATTTACGGATTTTCATAAATAAACTAACGTTTAATTTGTGGAATATTTAATGTTGCAATATAGAAATTTGATAATGAATAACCTGACGACCGACAAGTCGATTGTTCGTAGGGTGCTTATTAGAACGATAGCGAATGACTAAAGCAGTCAATAGACATCGTGGGCTAGACTGGAATTTTGCGATCCTTCAAACATAATATTTTCCCTCTCTTACTGAAGTCAGCCCAAATATTATTAATTCTTGTAAACAATCCGAAAAATTTTAAATCATTTCTTCTTAAAAGTAGGATACATAACTTTAAACAAAATCATGAATGAATAAAAACATGCGACGACAATTTGGCGTCAAGCCAACGAACTCCTGCTTCAGATATTTTACATTTAATCTTTTCTTTTGAGATGTCGTTTTTATTGCAGTTACTGCTGCCGGCTGATGTTGTAGTTTTTATTATTCCAAACTCTCATCAAAAAAATCTTTAAAATCTTGTTTAAAGTTTTGTACGTTCGTGCATTCCGTAAGCAGAATGTGTGTGTAATAAAGAATCAATCCATCTCTTTGGTGGCGTGTCTGTTTCCATATGAAATGACAATTTTATTGGAATGTAATCGGACAACATGGACAAATGACAGCTAAACGCACGACAATTCCATTTGCTTTGTTGTGGTCGTTGGTGCTGATGATAATGACAATGACGACGGAGGCTGCGGCAATAATGAAGGTTGAACTAGAAACATCAAATGAATTAATTGTCTTGATTCATTTGCTGGACCAGACGCTCGAGCGAGCGACCGGCTGGTTAGTTGATTGCCGGATTTTTTTTTTGTTATAAATTTCGTGACCAAATTGTAACGACTTTTTCCTGTTGCATTTCAGTGTTCATCTAGCGGTCGCTGGTTTGTTTGTTTAATTTTCCCACTCTTCAAAAAGTCATTTAAAACCCAGTACTAGAAAACGCAAAAGTCGGAGAGTAAAAGAAAGAAGGCTTGTCTGTGCCATGAAAGTTTAAATGAATAAAAAAATCCGTTTAAATAAGTATGTTTATGTAAAAACTAGTATTTATGTGCCGTATTTATTGCTTTGTTAATGATAATGACATTGGCTGTGGTCTTGTCCAGGGGTTCCCAATTGTTTTTAAGATTGCTTGAGAAACAAAATTAATTTTCGCGAGCTCTTAAAACGTAATTTAGTTTCCGAAGATGCAAATAAAGATTCGTTAAAAAATTTATGAATATATTTTGTATAAGACTTTTGTAAGGTTTAACAATAAATTAGTTTTATAATTTTTGGAGTTTTTGAAAGTGAAATAAAAGAGTTTTTAAATTTAAAAAAAACATTTCTTGTATTTTCCATCCTGTGCACATGTTCTGTAACTCTCGCGTCCAGAAACTTTTCGTTTGAAATGTGAAAAACGAATCAAAAATGCCATGTTTTTCAAACTTAACTGTGGCTGTAACAATTTCGGCGAATAAAAGCTGTTTGACTGGCGTTCTCAACGTCTTCATTGGCTTCGAGTGCAATGTTATGACATTTATAACGTAACGAAGTAATCTCTTTTGAAAGTTTTCGATATGAGTAACAGACACAATTTATTCTCACTTTTCGAGAAACGATGGAATATTTTGTTTCACATCTTTTTGATGCGAGAAGTTCTCGCCAAAGTTACTGGACAACAGTTTGGGAACCATTGGTCTAGTCCATCAGAGCTGCTGCATCATTGAAGAGTAGGAATAAACCAGTTAGTTTCAGTCACTTGTTTTATTTATTTTTATATTCTTCTCTTTCAATAAAATAATTTCTTGCTTTAATTCGCAAAATTTTAATTGTTGTCTTTGTTGTTGATTATTGTTATTAAATTGACGTTTAAAGACAATTTGACATTTGCATTGCCTAGATGTTGTGTCACATTGTTGTCTCTAGATTTGAATACACCTGATTTAAATAGCAGTTTGTTCTCATGAAAATTGGTTTTTAGTAGTCGCATTTAAATGCTAAAATTTATTGATTTATGTTAATTGTAGGAAGTATTTATTTAAATTTCAGCAATGAAACTGTGATGTCTGTAATTCTTTTTAATTTTTGAGATTTTAGAACCATATGAAATTTTAGAACATAATTAAAACAAATTTTAGAACTCAAAATGATCTGGAAATAAGAAAAAACAGAAAACAAATATTATTAAAAAGAAGCCTGGATTAATCTGCGATATTTGATTGAATGGTTTATATACCCGCACCGCAATAGTTGAGTGGGTAGTATGCACTCGTACTTATGTTTGCAACCCCTTAAAGTATTTGTCCTATCTCCAACATTTAGTAAGCCGATGGTCTTTTTGAGTCGATCTTACGATGTCCATCCGTCCGGCTGACATAGTGCCATACTGCCAACTACAAGCCGCAATTTCGGAGATAATTTAATAAATTTGGTTCATAGGTTCTAACTGTCACAAAGACGAAGCCTATTTGACCATCGGTCTATAATTCCATATAGCTCCCATATAAATGTCTTTCCGGAATTGAGTCTTTGTATCCAAAAACAATCTTATTATGTTTGTATTTAGACTAAATTTGGTAACAACATTTTTTTTATTGGAATCGGTTCATATATGACCATAACTCCCATACAAATACTACTCCCGAAAATAGCTTTTTTCACATAGAAGTTAGCGGCAATAACTTTTACGCTTATATGTTATGGCATAATGTTGTACTGGTAGGAACATAATTAACAATAGGGCCGATATAAACCCCTTTCCGAAAACCGTTTAAGAGCTGACAAAACTCATCTAGATGGCGATACCTAGAAATTATTCGGTACAAACTTAGTTTTGTTCTGGCGGGTCAATGATTGCCCATGGGTGCCTAATAGGGTATCATATAGTCGGGTTTGATCGACATGAGTTACATTAGTGGCATGTCATAACGTCCAGTGACACAGTGTCCATGGACGTTATGACGCTAAATAGTGTCATAGTGTCCATGGACAAAATGACGCTTTTAAAAGTGTCAGCAGTGGCATAATGTCCACAATATGTTTACAAACTGGAAAGCATAGCCGGTCTTCGGCCGGGCGCAAGATCTCTCCTTTATGGTAAAACAAATACCAGCTTCGCTAACTTTTTATCCTCTTTGTTGTAATTTGCAAATACAAATACCGGCTTCGGTAACTAAAGCGTCTCTGCGTAGTCGGCCATCGTTCGGAAACTAGCCAGATTTTAGGAGCTTTACTTAGCGAAACCGGTACTTGTTATACCACTAAGTTTCTCTAAAAATGGTTTTGTTGGTTGTGACCATAATAAAACATGTTTTTTCTCTTTTATGACATGCCGCCGTTACAACGTACTGTTTATTCTTAGTTAAAGGTTTTTATAGTTTTGATGCTAAAGTTTATTTCAACCACACCCATAAATAGTGGAAAGGGTATTATAAGTTTGTGTTGATGATTGTAACACTTATGGCGATTTCTTTTCTGAGAAATATGTTCCATTAATGTTTTGTTTAAGCTTTGATGTTGTTATAAGTAAAACTGGGGTTAATAATTCTTATTCGCTTTACAGTTTTATTTCTGTAATGTCTTAAGTTTTTTTTAAATCTTTAGATAAAGCTTCCAATAGGAATAGCTTATCCCATCAACAATAAATTTCAGTTTATCAATACTATGAAATGGGAATTTAGCACATTTAAACGAAATGATGTTAATTAATTTTTTGAATCCCAAGAACAACTTTTAAATCAAATGTGTTGAAAAATCGTCTCCTAAGTTTGCATATGTTCTCCAAATTTTTATATTACTATATTTTCTCAATATGCATAGCAAATGGACGCCATTTAAATCCTTAAAAAAATTCCTTCCCCCTCAACTTTAATAAAACATTTTCAAATTTACAAAACAACAAAATACTTGAAATGTCATGGTATTTTGATTTTAATTTCAAGTACATTCATTCATATTTTCAAATGTAGACATTAAAACTCTTCAAACAAATCAATGGCGATGTGAATTAAAACTTTCAAGTTGGTAAGAGAACAAAACAAAAACAATGATGAACGACGTCATTAGCAAAATATGAATTTAAATCATTAAAATCACAATAATTCGTCAACCCTTAATAATGTAAAACAAAAAAAAAAATAAGCATAATCAAATATGGCAGGACACTTAAAGGCCAACAAGTAAATTTGCATTAAAATAAAATCGTCATCAACGAAATCTTTAAATCCTCTAAGGATATGCTAAATACACACACACATCTATTTTGCTGAGCCACTTAAACTGAACTGCCATACAAAACATGCCAGTGTTGGACGTCATGATGCCTCCTGTTCGTCTGACTTCCATATTTAATATTTGTATAGAAATGATGAGATTTTACAAAAATTAAAATCACAAAGCTTAAATTTGAATTTGTTCTGTGTGGATTTTTTTTTATTTTTTCATTTTCTGCATCAAGTTGTTGATTGTTTGCTTTTTATTAAAATAAAAATAAAAGAACATATAAAATAATAAATTTTCATATAGAATATAAAGTTATGTATGTATGAATATCCTTGTATGTCCTCATGTGTACGTTTGTATTTGTTGAATAAACAAAGACAGTACTTGTTTATACATGTCAAAAGGATAAATGCGTTCAACAACAAAAAATGACGTTTTCTTTTTAGGTCCCCGCTCTTTTTTTTTAATAAAAACTCTTTGACGTTCATTCATTATCCATCCACCACTTTTTATGAGTACTAACTACACTGGGTGCTGAGGAGTGGATGATCCTTAAGCCTGTTTTTTATAAATAACAAAACAATAAACTAACAACTAAGCAAGTATAGCCGACCTAGCTAGACAAAATGATGCCCTACAAACACAGTCGAATAATTAAATACAATAAGCCCAACAGGGTATTTTTGGACAACTATGGATCTACTTTTATATTATTTTTTTTGTGAGGTGTAAGTCTAACTAAATAACTTGTGAAGAATCGTATGGCCACATAAAAATTTATTAGAGTCAAAGTGGCTTTCCCGAGAAAAACGCATATTTAAAAGTTTTTTTCATAATTACCAGTTTTCCCCTTGTTTAACCCGCTAAACTTTGAAGAAAGTCCACAGGCATGCTTTTTTACGGGAAGATATTTTTTCCCATTTTTGACCACTGCCAACATTCAGATTTTTCCCGTTTTTGTATCCTTTTGACGGCTGAATTTGAAAAAAAGCACCAAAAATTAATCTACTGCTTTTTTTTTGAGAATAAAATATTCGTAAAGTTATTCGTATGTTCCACATTCATTTCTTTTTAGGTTTAAAGCAAGACAAATGGTGCGTGATTTTTAACTCAACCATTGTTACCCGAAAATTAACGATTTTTGAAAAGTACCAAACAACCGTCATTTAATTTTTGGTACGCAATATTATTTATTAAAAACTTAAAATATTGTCTATGTACTATTAAATATTAAATTTGAAGTAAATGGGTATGTACTGGGGTATACAAACGATTAACCGTTGTTTGATTAGTCGATTAATTTTGGGCGATTAAATGTTTGAATATTTTAAAATTGCCTATTTTCAATAAACAAATAATTCGAATAATTTATGTTGATTAATCGAAAAATTGTTTTTTCTTTAATGAAAAAAAAACAAACCGGTACGTTTTAAATATGTACCATTTTATTGTTTCTTAACTCAGGAACATTTCCGTCAAGTAACAATTTTTTAAAATAAAGCAAAGTTCAAGAATGAATTGGGAATAACTTATTTTTAAGAATGCTTAGAACAGACTTTTGCCACAATGATTCACATGAAGATGATTTTTTTGAAACGAATGAAAACAACCTTCTACCAGACCTTAAAAAACTATTAAAAGTATTAAAATTCTTAAAAAAAAATGCAAGTGGTATGATAAAAGACTACTAATTTTTAGAAAAAAACAACTGAGAAATCGCCTATGCTTTATTACGCTTTGCTTTTAATCTTTCCAACGCCAACAATAAGTAAACGACTCTTTTCTAAATCAAGTTTAATCAATACAGAAGAAAGAAATTGTTTGGAAAATAAACATATAAAATCTATACTCTTTTTGAAACATTATATTAGAAGATTGTCGCAAATTTTGATTTTTTTTTTAAGTTTTCCTCTTTTATTACATAAAATACCTTGTTTTAAATTGTTGTTAAATTTTTAATAAATTTTGATGTTAAAAAAAATAGTTTTTGGTCTTATTTTTAAACTTCTTAACTTGGCACAATTAAAATTATTCGATTAACTGAATAATATTAATATTAAATTTTTATTCGATTACATTTTTACCTCGAATAAATATTTGCGCGATTTATCGATTAATACAAAACATCGATTAATTGAATACCCTAGAATGGAACCAATTTTACTCGTTTAGGTTCGATTTTCCACGAATTTTTGGGCCTATTTGAACACAATACCATTAAAAAACCCTTTTTTTATTTAATAAAATTTTCTTAAAATTATGCCTGGATTCCGCTTTGGGACAGATTTGTAAAGATTTATGAACATGGATAGCTGCCGCGTAGGCGTACTCTATGGTGGATTAATCTATTTCGTGAAAAACAATGCTTTTACCAATCGCAGCCAACAACGAGCACACCCAGGTAGTAATTTGAGTGCATAACCCAGAAAGATTATACACTCGACTCTTGTTAAGCAGCTGGAGGTATCTAACATCCGCAGTAGCAACAAGGGATAGTCTTCCGTCAGTCCTAAATTTTACACTAAAAAAAAAGCTGAATTTTAGTGAGATTTTCAGGATACCTCTTTCCAAAACTTTGGGTTTTAACCAAAACCACCACGTGATCTAATTTAGTATCCCTTCATTAAAAAAGCATATATTTGATGCACCAAGTCCGCCAAGCTAGACGAATGTGTAACGTTGGATGTACTAATTATGTACTACTAATGGATGTACTAATTATCAAAGGAGTAAAACATCCGCAAAAAAAGTATTTCTTAAAGACAGGAAGCATTTCCAGCAAGAAGTATACAAACGGAGGTCGAAACCAATAGTCAGTTCGGTGCCTTCTCACCAGGGACTACTTGCTCCCCTGTTACCAGATAGGATCTCTAGTCAGCCACATTCGCAAGAGATTGTTTAAATCCCAAAGGTTGCAAAATCTGACTTCCATGTGGAAAAGTCTTTCCCTGCTATTTAAGGCTTAAACCACAGCCACTTCGAGGTCCCTGAAAGTATCCCTTCAAAGAAAAACAAAGCTTCCGCTTGACAATCTTCCTGAAACAGAAAGCACACTGAAGTAGACCTCAGCCATTAGTCAGACCGGTGTGCGTGTTTACCGAGGGCTACCGACGGCTGTAG
The DNA here is from genome assembly GCA_949318255.1 of Pollenia labialis. Classification (NCBI taxonomy): domain Eukaryota; kingdom Metazoa; phylum Arthropoda; class Insecta; order Diptera; family Polleniidae; genus Pollenia; species Pollenia labialis. Next base: position 94,098,652 of record OX439142.1, on the reverse strand, counting down.
CACTAGATAATAATGAGGTGCTCTTGTGAGAAGCCCCGACTCCAGAAATCCGAAAACTTCAACAGGCCTGCCTACACCTTACACGTTCAAAGATTTTCCATGTCCGAGGAGAGAATATTGACACAACAGAAGATTGTCATGCACATCTTGTCCGCTTCCATATTTTAACTATAAAACGGAAAAGATAAATCTTCCGATACCGTTCGGCGGCTTTTCTGTGATACGCATACTGTTGGCAGCTACTTATGATAAATATTTCACCTATCGGATGCCAGATATTGATGTGAAACCAGATTTGCCTGAGAGGATGTAACACCAAAACGTGAAATATCTTCAAGAAAATACCTTCAACACCTGAGGGGTCTTTCGGACGGATCCGAAAGGGATTAACGTGAGTACCGTCCTAGGACCTTACCTCACAGTAGCCAAAACCAAATCTACTTGGTGATTTCATATTAAGCACTTACCAAGTATCCCCTTTGTGAGTGAGAATTCATTTGCTCACACAGGTAGCAACATTGAGTGTATAAACCCGTCGAAGCTTACACACTCGTCCCTTGTTTGAGGACTGGAGACTCCGCTGCTTTTACCTGAATTCCAGCAGCATCTGTCGAACAGCAACAGCAACAGCACCCAGGAACCCCCTCACAACCCGAACTTTCCACGAAGGTGAAAAATCAGACTTTGATGTGAACGAGTTCCTACCAGCGACTTTGGGGTTAAACCACAGCCACTACGTGTACTCTTAATAAGCGTCCTTCCAAAGGGCATTGACTTCCGCAAGACAATCAACTTGAAAGATAGAAAGTATTTCTCGCAAGAAGCTAACTAGACAGAGACCTCAACCACCCGTCATCCCGGCTTGCGCCAGGGGCAGCTGACGCCCGTAGCGCCTACAGTTTAAGCCCTTAGGTCAGACTTCGAGCGAAAAAGGTGTGTAACCCTCCAAATATTTTTACTAGACTTCCTTAGAAGAGTAGTGTGATATGTGTCCATGAGGTATAGACCCCATCGTCTCTTTTTTTTAAGCCGAAGACTATTGATCTTGGTCAGTAATCACATACAGTGAGGTTGATTTCCTCAAAATGTTTTTCGTCTGCCATTCTAAGAAGGGCAGTGTGTTCACAGACCTGTGTAACCCTGTTCTTTAGCAAACTGGAAATATCCAGTCATTTCCTGGAGCCGCAGCGCGGAGGCGGAACAAGGGTGATTGATGCCGACTTGATGGCTTACCAGGCACATCAAATTGACATCTTAGACTCCCGGGTCTTTGGGACAGATAACGTTTGTAAAATTTTACGCGGTTATTGCATTGTGGAATGCATTTACAAAATCGTGTAGCTTCACAACTAGCGTTTCGAAATTCAGCCTTTTTGATAAATTAAGTTCAATTAAATACAAAACACTTAAATTTGCGTGAACCATAACGGAAACTTTTGAACTTGTTAAACCAGTTTTTTATTATGCATTTAAATAATTTTAAATAAAATAAAAATATACAGTACACCAGCAATACAATCACAAATTGTATTCCAACATTATTTACCCCACAATGGCGGGATTAGAACCCGCAGTTGCCATTTTGTTACAATATCTTTTTATCTTAGGGATCTCAATTTTATCAAAATTTAGTTGATGTTCAGTACTAAGTCAAAATTTCAAAATTCTCAAATTTTATTAAGAGACCTTAAAAGAATTCACATTTGTTCCCGCCTTTAAATAATTAAAATCCCACACTCTTTTTTTAATTAACATAAATTAATTGCAGGGGTGTGGTTGTTTCCGCAATAGCAATTATGATGTCCTTTGAAAAACTCTCATATCACTCTTAATAAAAAAAGGATATGTGTATGTGTAAAAATATAAAAAAGAAAGTGTATTTGTGATTTTGCTTTTGTGGCTGTGTGCTGATGCTCATTATTAAAAATTTTTGCATAATGAATGTTGTCATTGAAAACTTTTTTTGTAAACATTTTCTCCAGTACATTTTAATATACGACGACTTTGTGTCTGTGTGTGAGTGATTTTAGAACAACCACCAACCATTAAACTAAAAATCTTTGAAAAAAAATACGAAAAGAATGGTATAAAAATCCGGTGAAAGGGTGCCATTACCCAGAAACTCACATGTCAATGAGGAATTTTAATGAAAATGTACAACAACAACAACATTACAAATCTCAGCTACAGGATTCATATTTCACTAACAACAATGACAACAACAGCAGCAACAATTTAAAAAGTACTCGAACCACAAGCAACTATACGGATTATGAGTTATGAAATATGAACGCATGTTCCCATCATCGTCCTTAGAACCACCACCGACCTACAACAACAACCACAATTCGCATCATCGTCATCTTTATGAAGAGCAGCTCACAGTAAAACAAACAACAATAAGGAAGCCGCTTCTCAGTTTAAAATAAAAACTGAAAAAATAAAATAAAAATAATAGTACGTATGAACTGCAAGTACTTTAACATCAATATTAATAAAAATATTTCAATAGCAACAAGACATATTTAAGGCATAATACAACAGTGAAATGTTACCCTTTTTTCCTTTGCTCTTAAGAATTGAACTTAAAAAATGCCTGCAAAAGTGTGTTTGTATTTACAAGGACCTTCATGTATTGGCTTACTTTTGGTGTAAGGGTAATTTTAAATGTACTATAGAGATATTTTTTCTTCCAAAATACTTTTCGTCATAACAACAACTAATGACGTTTAACAATTTACAATAATTAGTATTCTATAGCAACAACAACGACAACTCTGTCTCATCATTTTCCATTTGCTTTGAGTGGTGAATTTTACCCTTTTAAAATATGTTTAATAAAAACACAAGGAAAGAAAAAAGGATTTATTCAAATGCCATTGAAAATGTCAAAAGCCTGTCATTGGTTCGAGTATGTTTTCTTAGGATTCAAGAAAAACATGACGACTTCCTTTCTAAAACATTTCACGACTAAAAGCACTGCTAGACAAATGGACGTCAAGAGTGGTATTTGGTATCGTGGTAGGTGGAAATTTGAGGGATTTCTTTAAATTTAGGACAGAATTTATTTTTTTTTATAATTATTAAATCAAAAATATTTTTAAAGTAAATATTTAAAAATTTTGTATTAAATAATTTTTTTTAACAAATAGAATCTAGAGAAAAGAAGGGCTGTTACAAACAGCTTTATAAAATACATAACTGAAATTTAGCTCATAGAATAAATTCGAAAAGTCAAAAATGTTGAATATAATTGTTTTTTTTTAAGTTCCTTTTTCAGACTTCTTCTTTTTTTAAAAAATTTGATTAGCAATATGCCAAAATCAACTTTTAACTGAAGATGGTTCTTTAGGACCTCAGCAGCAACTTTTGTTCTGCGACTTTTTCATAATTCCGTTATTTACAAAATTACCGTTATGTTTTGGTTATTGAAGAAAATCTGAATTTTGACTTTTAAATTTCAAGAATTCGACCAAATGATGTTTGGCAATTTTGTACAAAATCCTTTAGCGAGTATTTTTGCAAGTACAGGGTGTTTTGCTGCATTTTTCAATAAAAATGATTTTTTCGCCATTAAGCGCCAATAATTTGTACATTCAGCAATCAGAAAGTTATTGGGGACAACACGACATTTAACATCACGATATAGAGTTTGAGTAAGGCTTATTATTTTAGGTGGGACCCCTTTGCAAGCCAGAGCGTTCCATATTGCGTTTTGGTTCAGGATATCAAATGCGTTTTCAAAATCGATTAACAACAGGTAAAGCGGAGGGCGAAGTTTTGAAGATTGCTCATTAACAATTCTAAGACTATTGATGTGGTCTCCACAGGATTTTTGAGACCGGAAGCCAGCTTGTTCGGGCCTTAGATCTCTTTGTACTTTGTCGGATATTCCCCGGTTAATGATTTGCGCTGCGATCTTATTTACTGCACCGGCGCCCTTTTCGGTTTTAGGTGATTTACTGCATCTGCGATATCTGGGCATTCAATGGAGATATCTTGCCTTATTTCGTAGGAAAGGCATGTGCATATGTTTTGGTAGTTAGAAGGTTTTAACGAACGCATATTGGAATACTGCTGTTTCCATACTTCCAGTTAGTCCTTCACAGATGTTGTGAACTCCTTCGGCGTTGGTACTAATTACTAATGAATAATTCATTTCAGTAGCATAAATAACCATTTTTTTAATTTTCGCTCAATTTTTTAAATGAATAAATACAATTTTCCGAAGAAAGGCTTGAATGATTTTTAAACGGCACAAATTAGGCTGAATATAGTTGTTGATGACTATAATGTCTAAAATTCTGCTGTGGTGCTTGAAGAATACATTCCATCCTCAAAAGTTGTATGTGAATGAAAGTGAAAAGAACGCATTTTTTTAAATTTTTTCATTTTTTTAACATTTTCCTAATTTTTTTTGTAAAGATTTTGAAGTCATCAGCAACTGCGTTGAATGGCAAGACAGACAATTCAGGCCAGTTTGTGCCGCGGTAAATGTTAGCAGTAACATTTTTCTTACTTTCAAGTTTTGTTGTTGCAATTTTTTTCAGTGTATTACAACAACAATATCCAAAAATGGAAGATTACTACCCAAACAAACTATCCAATAAATAAAAATATTGCTGTAAACATAAATAATGCGTTAAATTCATAAAAAGTTAAAAAATCCAAGTTTTAAAAACCTCCCTAAATTAATAACAAATTTGAATAGTGAAGTTGGCCTCTATTGTTGATAAATGATGGCAATTTACCTATTTTTAGGAAAGTCTAGGGGATTTATTTCCATTGTTTATTTATTTTTTATGGATTTTATTAAACAAAAAAGTTAACACTACTGTTCGTGACTCAACGTTGACGCTTTTATTTAGGTATGGTATTTAAGCGTAAGAGATAAGCGGTAGTACAAGTTCCGCCTTCCGCTCCTATTTATGTCTGGTTGTTAGTGTCTTTCTACATTAGATTAATTTGTTCTAAAATTTCAAAAAGGATTCCACATTCTAAAATATCGATAAAGAATTCCAAAAATTAAGAATTTACAAGCACAAGTTTTGGTATTTTGTTAAAAACAAGTCAGACAAACATTTTAAGAAGAAAATCGGGTAGATAACATTATCTATGTATATCTAAATACATACATATGTATATACATATATATAAACCGATTCAAACGAGTACATGCGTTGGAAAGGTCTACTGTCACTGATAGGTGGCGCTGTTGTCGTGATATTTAAATTTTTTTTATTGAGGGCAGATAGCGCTGGGGTCAAGTTATTAACAAAATTCTCCAGTATTTAATTTTTTATTTTTATATTTAGAACATCCCGAGCAGCGCCGGGACCAAACAGCTAGTTTTATTATAAATATAAAAAAAAAGAAATCTATACCCAATAAGCAATAAAAATTGAATTTCAAGTGCTTAAAATGTAATTAGAAATAAACTTGAGTTCAAACGTACATAGTTTTAAATGCTATTCAAGTTAAAAAATATTTGACTAATATTCCCTTGATTTCAAATTCCCATTTTCCTGAAAAAAGCTATTCAAATAAAGTGAAATAAAAGAATATCTTAACCTTTGAAACTTAAAATTCGAACTTGAATACCAATTGTTATCCACTTGATTTCCAGCAAAATTGTTTATTGGGTAAAAAATAAAATTTGAATTGTTTTACTTTAATGTTACCTACTAAGAGTACTGATAAAAATCCCTATTTAATGAAAAAATAACCAGTTTGGTGACTCTTTAGGTACTTAAATTAAGAAAAGAACAAAACAAAAGAAATTATGACAAAAAAATCAATTTGTTTTTTTTTATTTTACTAAAACATCAGCAATAGTTTTTCAATGCAAAAGTAAAAAAAAAATTAAGAGTGCTATATTCGGCTGTTTCGAATCATTGATTCCCTCTACCGAGATTTAGAATTTGTGAACTTTATATGGGATCTAAAAATTATCAATCAATCTTGAGGTTGATGTTTTAGACCTATGATATATTATGGGCCTACATTCAGAAAATTTTATGATTTAATTTTTAGAAATACATACATATATAATTAATTAAATGTTTTCTTATATAAACATACATACATATGTACATATGTATGTACAAATGCAAACCTGCTAACAAATTATACAGGAGTGACAAAAAACTTTTTTATTTTCTATTTGCTGCTTGAGAAAAAGACCAAAAATATATGTACATACATAGTTGATTTGACACACTTCAAGACTCAAACTGCAAAAATCTCAATTTACTTAAAAAGTAGATTTAGCAGGTTTGCATATTAAGCCGACGATATACATATTTCAGAAGTACATTAAAAATATTAATATTCCACTCAGGGGTGCCAGAAGATTTTGATAAGAAATCGGAACATTTAAAAAAAATTCGCATTATCGGCACTTATTTAAAAAAATCAGCCAATTTAAAATACAATAAAACATATATTTTAAAACAGAACAATACAGCATTAACTAATGTTAATAACATATAAATTGACATAAAAATCAAAAAAAAAAAATTATTAGTTAATTAAATTAAATAATACAAAAAAAAAAAAATTTGTAAATATGCTTATGCCCACAACCGGCAAATTTTTAATAAATAGATAATCAATAAATGGGTATTTCTCTGAAATGGTCCACCGTGACTTAAAAAATCAAAGCACTTGCATAATTTTTTTAAGCACAAAAATTAAGTTGGATTAATTTTGTAGTATATTTTTATTTTTCATTTTTGAATAAAAGTTTAAGTTTTTTGTTAAAAACTTCTGAAAATATATGTAAAATTACTAAAATATGTATGAAGGTAAAAAGTGTCACGTGCGTAATTTACAATTTATTTTTCTCTTCGCCAACCCATGCATAGTTGCTTTTGAACAAAACATGATTATAAAGGCCCATTACTAACCTTTATAAAAACATTTTTTCCGAAATAAAAACCTCCTACAATTCACTTACTTTCGCACTTTTTCTTACGGTCCTAAAAGGCACTACTATTTTTGTCACGTGAGTAAGTCAACTTTGATTGCATGTCATTTGGGTACCCAGTGCTCAATTTACCATTTTATATACTTTTTAGAAAGAACTCATCACAAACAATGTAACGATTCTAGAATTCATTCTAAAATTCCAATCCACTTCTATTTTTTTAATATTCAAACACAATAAAACGCGTACAAATGTCGCGTGCATAACCAGAGAAACACCCAAATATACTTATTTTGTATTAAGGGTACATATATTATTTTTAATTTATTTAATTATTTTTTATAGACAAATATTTGAGTTAAACGTGCTTATTAAGTCCTTTTTGATTTCAGTTTTAAAGCAGTTCGAATTATTAAACTTTAAATAATCTTTAGAAAAAAATTCATTGCAAATTTTTAATTTTCCAGAAACATCGATATATTGTTTTATTTAGGTTGACTTGACTTTAATCCTTTACACATTTTTGAAGCAAAAATCGGCAAATTGGCACTTAAATAATTTAGAGGCAAAAAATCGGAAAAATGCCTATAAATTGGCAAATATGGCAGGCCTGATTCCACTATTTAGGAGTAAAAACATGCATACATGTAGCAACATATATATTTATTATAATAAAGAATGAATGACAATAATAAATTGCAGGGCTGCCAGACTTGGGGATTTCATCCGAGCAAAAAGGACAAAAAAAGTAATTTGGGGATTAGGGATTAAAAAAAAATCTGGGATCTTATACATTTTTAATATAATTTTCCCTTCTTTTATTATGTACGCTGATTTTTCTTTGTGTCGTACATAAAATTGGAAAAAAGTAGCAAAACTTTTACCTTACTCTTATCAACAACTAATACAGTGTTTAGTGTGTAAAATGTTCTTAATAAACTTATGTTACTATTCTTGAGTGTGTTTCAAAAAGAAAGGAATATAAAACCGTTGACAACACATACTATTTTTGATTTTTTAAAGACAATTTTCAAGCAAATATATCTTTCCCAAAAATAAGTAAATCATTACCTGAAACGCCAAAGGCTCTAATTAACGAAAAATTAAAAATCAACGTTTTCATTGCTTCAGATGTACATACATATTTCCAGTAAAAACTTCGCCTACTTTTTTAAAATGAATAGCTTCTTCCACTCATTATTAAGAAGCTTTCTTCTATATAAACACTATAATTACTTCTATAACTACTTATTTTTCAGATGTATGCAGGTAAAAATAATTGCTTACATAAAAATGCGTTCATTTTGGGACATCCCTTGTAAAATTCATTGGTTCTTTCAGTAGAATTGGAAGTAGTATTTTTACTTTTTCCTAATTACTTAATACATTATTTTGTATGCAAAGTTTTTACTGGGATTGCTTCAACACAAATGTCCACAAAAAATTTGGAATCTTTCGACAAAAAGTTGCGATTTTATTATCAAAAAACAAAAGGCCCTATCTACAAAAGATACTATGGCCTAGCTGACAGTTTGCATAATTAGCAAAATTGTCAATTGTCAAAACAACTGGAAGGTTTTACAAGAAAAATAGAAGAGAAAACAGTTTAAGGCAATTAATTAATTTATCATTTTGAAAAGTTTTTGCTTCTGCTGTGAAATTTTACAAATGTTGGATAGGGCCTTTCGCGTTTTAGGTGTCGAAATATGAAAGACAATCGGGCATGTTCTACAACTGGAAATGGAGTGGAATTAAAATCGAACGAGATTTTAATTTCAATTATTTACAAAATTATTGTAGTTTTTCCTGTTTTTAACAGCTGTTCTTGAAAATGTAATTGGTTCTCAAAGTATGAAGTATACAAAAAGGAATATGGTTATGAACTTATTAAAAATTTGTTCGGTTTTAAATCCACTTCATTTCGATTTACAGAACATACCCGATTATAATAAAGTTTGGGAAAAAGAGTGCTGGGCTATTGGTTAGTCGAAGTATTAAATAAATGACGGATATACACATGTATTTTTATTGTTGATTTTAAGGATGGCTAAAGCCGACTGAATTGTTAACAAGCTCAAAATTCTTATAAATTGGCTCATAAATCTTCAAAAACAGCATATTGTTCTGCTTGTAATTCCTCACTGGAATCACATAAAAAGGATTTTAAAAAACAAGACGAAACCAGTCGCTACGAACAAAATATAATAATGTTTTTACTAAAAATATTTTTTTTTGGGGATTTTTGGAGATTTCTTATTAAAAATTTTCTTACTATTTTTAAGGTTTTGATTTTGGGTTTGGGGATTTTTTTTTAAATATTTGGGGACAATGAAAAAAGTACTTGGCAGCCCTGATAAATTGCAAAGTAAATAATGTAATTTATGTGAGAGAGAACAAGTTGCACTCTTCTTTCTGCATTAGTCTGCACAGACACTTTATCTAAATATTATTTAATGAATACAGAAAGTGATTTAACAAAATAAAAAAATACTGTTATATTAATTTTGAAAGAAGACACAATTTAAATTTTAAATATTTTTGTCTGTATTACTAAAAATATTTTAAAAATAATAAAGGCTTACAAAAAAAAAATCTTTTATATAATGTTAACTTACATAATAAACTTAAGTTCAATTTGATAACCGATAAGATAATCAATGATTGACTTAAAATATCGAATTACATACATACATACATACATATTTAGTCACCATTGTACAAAATTTTATGGGTATGTTACCACTTGTATAGAGTATTGCTTGCGTCTACAAGTATTACTAATGTTTCTATACAAATTTGCATGCATACTATTTGCAAGCCCACATTCAGATATACATACATACATACATACAAACACACTACATACAAACATATTAATGAGCATGTAATTTTGTAAAAAAGCTAATTTTTTCACACGTGTTTAACATTCTTTTTATTCTCTTGCAGAAACTGCTGGTGACCTGGTATTTGGAAAACATTTGCTACATATACAAAAACTTCCTTCCTTTCTTCCTCCTCCTTTCTACACTAGGAATGATGAAAAAGAATAAATAATAAAAAGAAATAAAAGTGGAAATGATAAAAAAAACTTGATATTTGCTTCAAAAAAAAGTTGTTTACTGTCTTTTAAATCGATATACATACATACATGTAAGTAAAAAAAAGTTGGAAATTAAAAATTTTGTATCAGACAAGTTAAAAAGGGTAGTCGGGCAAACCCCACTATATTTCACCCTACCTTAGACTCTAAAATCATTATGAGATTTATAGTTTCAAATAAATTTTTTTAAGGGCATGTATAAGAATTGTGGTGAGCTCTGAATCTGTCATGTAATTTTTGTAAATCTTTTATAAATTCATCTGTTTTTGTATTAAAAAAAATTTTTTTTTGTTGATATTATACAGTGTTGCCAATTAGGTAATTTAGTAGCTTAATTTGGCAACCATTCATTTAATTTAGCAATTAAAAAATTCAAGTTTATAAGCTTTTTAAAACAACAAATTTTGCATTTGTAGTGTTGTTACGTGAAATTTATCGTTATTAGTTAATTAGAACGCAACAATTTGAGATTTTCTTTATTGAAAGATTTTTCTTATGTTTAATTTATTATTACTAAAAATGTATTAATGCACGCAAAATAATCTCTTATGTAAGATTTAAGTGTTTTAAAAAAATGTTGTGAATTTTTATTGATATGCGTTTTTTGTAATAAAATCCTGTTTAGCTATTTTTTTTCTACAAAAAATTGAGCCACTTTTAGTAGTGAAGAATTGGCATAACTGATGTTTTAGTTAGGAAATATTAATTTACACCACTACATTTTTAAGTGGAACTTCTTTCGAAACAACTATTAATGTATAGTCGGGTCAAATGGAGTCCTAAGATACTCCACAACACATGCGAGAATTAGAATGAGGGTGGGTTTTAAAGGTAACTTTATGTCTATGTAGTTATACATATATGACAGCGCATAGAGAAAGGGACCTAAGGGTAAATTTTCACTTTTTTTTTTTTGATGTGGACAACATCTAAGCATCGAATGAGACCGATCCCATGCCGCCCCCCCCCCTAAAACAGGGTTTTACCCTTAGGTCCCTTTCTATTTTTCGCGTTACAAGTGTTTAATCCGAAATTTATTCGTTAATGAACAGTGTTCAGACCATTACAAAAATTTGAGCCTGTGGGTTATGAGTTATGCAAAGATTACTTGTCCAGAATTTAATGTACATACATACCACACACAGAAAAATATCAAGTTAAAAACGTTTAATGAAATTTAGCACAACCGTTTTAATTGTTATAAAGAAGAAGCCTATTGAAAATGTTGACAAGCGGTTTATAATTTCCCGTTGAATTTATTATTTATGTACATATGTATAACAATAACTATGTTACTATATTGGTATGAGATTAAATTTGGTCCACAAATATTTTATTGAAACATAATTAATCTTAGCAATTTTTTTTAATGGGTCCATATACGACCATATTTTGAATACAAATAGCACAACCAACAAACATTTTTAAATGCCATAATTTTTTTATAAATGTTGGTATTGATATACAATATTGCGACGATAAATTTAAAAATAAACTCATGGCAAAAGCATGCAAACCATATATGTATATAAATTCCTGGGATCCCTAGTTGGAACAAAGGGCCAGAAAACCATAGCTAGTTTTAAATGTAAACAAACATTTTTTTTTACTAGCCATATTTTTGACAATCCGACCACAGAAGCAGTGTTGTTGTAGAGTTGACCTTACTTTCTAGTGAATTCGCCTTGGTTAGTACTACCATTAACCGCTCCGCTTTTCTGGACATACATATATAAATGTTATGTTATTGATACATTCAACATTTGTACTATTTTTCATTTACTTTTTATAAAGATTTTTTATTAACCGATTATCAATTAATCCATACAAGCTACATACATATACACACAGAAAAAAATACCAATGTAAAATTAACATGGAAAAATGTTGATTGGAATCATGTTAAATTTCTGCAAAAGTATGCCCATTATTTAAATTTTTCATTATTTCATAATAATTTTAAATGAAAAATATTAAAAAATCTTAAATCACGCTTATTTAATATGATTCACTGTTAAAATAAATAAAAAAATATATTAAAATATAAATAAATATGGATTTAATATTGAATCCATTAAAAAACCTGTTTTATATTAAAATCAAAAGTTTATCTTGTTAAATTAACATGCATACATAGTTAAGTATGTTAATTTTTTTATTTTAATTCTTAAAATATGTTATAAAAAGAAGACAACTCCCGTATTCTTTTTATTAAAATTATTTAGTTAAATAGGACATCAAGTTTTCAAAGTAGAATGATGACGAAAACCATATCGGACGATTCTGCTGATTCTTCTATTGACAAAGGAGAATACAAAATAAGTGAAGCATGTGTTACAGGGGTAAGTGTATTGAATTAGTCTTAAATAAATGCATACATATGTTGTCTCTGAAGCTTCTTCACACTGTTATTACACACTCAAACCAATTTGATTCTAGATGAAATTCACGTTGTTACAACTTGAAATAACTTTTATTTAACGCGATTCGGATTGTTATTTCAATATAAATGACATTTTGCTCTTACTTTACTGCAATGTTAAATTAACATGAATTATAGTTATTTTAAAAGAAAAAAATGTTTTTCGCAAGTTATTGTAAAATCAGGTTGAATTAAAATGATAAACGTATGAAGCAAAATCACCACCTAAAAATTTTAAATCAACCTTGTTTTCTACGTTTTTAACTTGATTTTTTTTCCGTGTGTATGTATACTGTTCTGTTATATGTGTGGAAGATCCCTATTTGTAGGGATTTTTTTCTAAACAAAATGGAAACCGGGAAAAAGGTTAGCTTTTTTGAAATAATTAAAATAAAATTTTAAAGTTGTAGGGATTTTTGTGATGATAATTTTTTAAGCGCGTAGGGAAAAATATGGAATTTTTCGGGCTGTGTAGGGACTTTTCAAAAAAAACCGATAAAAATTAACTGAATCAAACCACATTTTCTTTAGAATTTTCTAAAAAAAATCCTAGCATTTGTTTCTGGAGACAAGAAATTCGATTCTGTTTAAAAATCAAGGAAACCAGACTTACATATATTAAAGAAATGCAGAATGATTTTAGAAACTATCAGTTGTTAAATGGGTGCTTTAATAAAGCAGTGACGCCAACTCGAAGTTCTGTCACTCTAAAAACAGCCTTTATTTGCTTATATACATACACACATATACCGTATTTATACTTCACAATAAAATACAATTTGTGCACTGTATATGCACATAAGCGATTTTTTGTGGATGCATTTATCGATTAAAGGCATTAAAAGAGATGCAAATATTTAAATGCATTTGTTTGGTAATTACAGGTATCATTAATCAAACCAAAGTTTACAGTGTTCTCAACTTAAGTCACTGTCTCTTTTTAAGAAAGGATTCTTATCGCTGAATATACTCCCGCTTATCGTTGTTGGCTTTTTTCAGCGAAAGTTAGGTGTGTTTAAAAAATGGTATCGTGGTTAGCAAAAACGACAACATATACTACACTGGTTACAAATCTATTAAAAAAAAGGTTATCGAATCACGATTCACGAATATGCCTTCGACAACCACGATAAGAGTGACATTATAGAATTGCAAAATCTTGGTAATCAGGCTTGTCACACAAATCAATTCCGATCGAAAGTGGAAGTAATTCCGTATTTAGCATCTCCAAAAAAAACGTTAACTTTAAATTCGTTCGGAATTGCAACTACGGAATGAAAACTATTCCAATCATAATGTGTGGCAGACCTAAATAAATAGCATCGCTATGAATCCTTAGATTTTGATTAAGGTGATTAAGAAGCAGAAGTTTATGCAGAAAGATACTCAAACAAAATAAATAACTTAGAGTTAGATATACATACATACATAATTCAAATGTTACTAACGGCCAATTTCACCATTTAAGTATCAGTTATAACTGTCAAAAACATACTGTTAAATGCAATAGTTAGTTTTAACCGAACTTGGTGAATTTGGCTGTAAAAGTAATAATTATAGATTTCCAATTATTCAACTTTTATTATTTATGTACATTTTATTAATTTTAGTTTGAACTTGAGGTAAAAAAAGTAATACATCTTATAACTCATATTCTCTTACAGAAAAAAACAAAATCTATGGTGTCTAATATTTCTGTAAGACGAAAAAAGAAAGAAGCTGCACAACAAGCTGAAGACAACAAAAGAAAGAAGCAGAACAGCAAGCTGAATTTCTATTTTTTTTTTTAATATTTTGTTTTGTAAGTAAAACTATTAAATTAGGTTTGCCGGTTGTACCGCTTTACGTGGGATTGTTCTGTTATTTTTTTTTATTTCAAAAAATACTTTTTTATAATATCGTTTTGTTTTTAGTTTTCAAGTGAACTATCAGCCCAATTATGAATTAAAATTCCCCTGGAGTTTTCTCTCTTCATAATTGGGCTGTTTAAAACGATAACAGTTGATTTAAGTGTATCACTTTGGTTAACTTTAAGTGTAATATCAGTCTAATTTTCCTTAAAAAGGTAAATAAAGGAAAAATTGGTGTATCTCTAGAAACAATTAGAATATTGATGACTCGAAAGAAAAACCTTGATATAGAATTATGTAAGTATATCTGTGGCCTTTTAACAAAACATCTTAAGCCAAATTAAAAAAGTTGGAAAAATGCTGTTTATATACGAATATTCCTTCAAAAAACATTTTTGTTTACGATTTTAAAATTTTGTATTATAAACGAAATATTTCTTTAATTTCGGTTTATTTTATTATTTGATAAAAATAATTTTTTCACCGAGTTTTTTTTTAAATTTATTTTGCTATCTTATCTCGACTTAAGATGTTTTATCAAAATGTCACAGATATGTTATTTTCTTTTTAATCACGCAAAACTTTAAAAAATCCCTTTTAATGGTTTTATGAAATAAAGCTTGCAACCTAGTTACAATAGTTAATTACTTTTTATTTTCTTATTTAATTTTATTTTATTAAATATTCTTGGTTTACATCAGCTATTTTTTTAGTGTAATCTAACAGAAGTATTTCTTAACTACTGTAAATAATTTTTTTTATAGAAGAAAAAAACTTTAATAGTCTTGTTCCTTCACTATTTCCCAGGTAAATTGTACACAAATATACAAACGAAAATTCTGTTAGTGCATAGAAAATATTGAAGGAATGAGACTATTAAAGTATAAAAGCTTTTAAAAATTGTAATTTGACTAAGAATACACATTCGAATAATAAGAAAATTTACATACTTACATACATATAATTACATACATACATACATATGTACATATTTTTAAAAAATATTGGTTATTTTGTCTATGTGACTTTTTTTTGAAATTATTATGTACATACATATGTATGTACATACATACATATGTATGTATATGACGATTTGTTATTCTCAAATCATGGTATCTTACATACTTACATACACACATACATACATACTCATTTATATTGACTTTGCCTAATGTTTTAAGTTTTAAAGTAAAAAAAAAAGAAATGAAAAAATAAAGCAATGAATTTGTAGTAACAATATTATTTTTTTTATGAAATTTGCAAATAGTCGAAAAAAATAGCAATTAGTTTGTAAATTTAAAATATGTAGTATATATGTATGTATGTATGTACTTTTGTTTAATTTATGTATGTAAATATTTATGCATGTAAAAGATTTATGGTATAAGCACAACTGTAACGAAGTTCGCATAGCTCGACGAATTCGTCGGTCACCCTATCCCAATTTATTCGTAGTTTGTCTGCATAAGAAATAGAAACACAACGATTTTCGGTTAACGCAATAATTGTGTGTATAATTCATATGCACCAATGTGTTCTATATCTGACGACGAATATTTGTTGCAAAAAATTTTAGTCGTACGTCCCAGTTGTGTTTATAGCATTTCCTAATGTAGAGTACTTTAATTTCTTATACTAAATTATAATATTACAAAAGGTTTTTCTTATGAATTAAGTGATAGCGAGAGAGATCCCACTATTTTTCTCTCTATCATTTAATAATTATAATGAATTTTTCGTAGTGGAGGGATTGTTTCTTTTAAAATAAAGTATAAAACAAAATAAAAACATGTGCAGATAATTATGATCCTCTGGTAAGTTTGCAGATTTTAAAGCTTTTATTTCGTTCGATCTTAGAAAATAAGAGAAAGAAGAAAGAGAAAGAAAGAAAAATCAAAAATATAATAAAACATATATATGTATGTATGTACATGCTACATACACACAAGTTAGAAAACAATTTTAATTCTTTTCAGGTTTTTAAAATTTCTTAACGCCTGGTAATTTTAATGTTTTTGCATATAAAATCAAACTTTTTTCTTCTTAATTTTTTCTCATTAATAAAAACAAAAAAACAAAATTAAAAAATCGATTTGTTTGATTGATAAAAATTTTAAGAAAAAAAATAAATATATGTACATACATATTTTGCTTTAAATCAGTTAGCTTCTCCTAATAATAACATATGTACATACATACATATATTATATAAAAAGCAAAAACAAGAAAAATCGATCTGTATCTAGGAAATATTCTTGTTTAGCGTTAAGTTAGATTCTAAAGGGAACTAGTTTATATGCATGTACATACATATGTACGTACATACATACATACATATGTATGTAAATTCTTAGCGCCTGGTAATTTTCAAAGCTTAAATTATGCGAAAAAGTTGCCAAGAAAAAAAATAAAATCCTGGCACATTCATTTATTTGTTTTTGCTTGCTGAAAATTCTGTTAACCTGGTAGTTTTTTAGTATTTTAATAGAACCTTAGCAAAGCAACTCACTCACATACCACATACATGTATGTATGTATGTATGTATGTACATGGATATTTTAAAATTTTGTTGGGAAAATACAAAAATATTTAATTTAGAGAAAGAAACTTGCTGAATATTCTGCTCGCCTGGTATTTACATGCAACTTTTTTAAACACGAGATGTTTTTGTTGGTTGCGTTCCCAGTTTAAAAGGGTTGCCGTATATGATTTTACTATCAAAAAAAAAGGGAAGTTATAAAATTAACTAGCTATACAAACAAACATTTTATATCAAAATAACGAAAGAAAAAACAACTTTTTTTATGTATTAAATAAGAATTTATTTAAATAATTTATGTTAACAAATATTTAACATTTATTTTGGATATGTATTGTCCTTACACAGGTCCTTTAACCCCACAATCGGCAAAACGGCATCTGCAAAGAAAAAAAAACAAAACTTTTTAATAATTAAGTGTAAATAAGAATTTTAAATTAGTTCTAATCAAAATTAAGTTCTGAAAATTGTGTTATACGTCTCCTTATGTTCAAACTACAGTTTCATTTGAGGGGTGAAAATCGTAACGTTTTTTCTCCACTCATTGACATATTCGTGCTAAATTATGGGCTCTCACTACAATACTGAAATTGTTGATACTTTAATATGGGGAAAAAATAGTACCTAAAAAAAAGAAATACGGTTAATCTGATGTTTTGCTTTAGCTTTTCGGTTCTACAACTAGTATTTTTTTAATTATCGTTAATATTGGACCTTAAAACATAAGATTCAACATGATATGACCTGAGTGGATAAGAATCTATTGCGGAACTTTCTGGTACCATTTTGATCTTTAACTGGTACTTTTTGAATTTTCGTTAGTAGAAACATAATATTTAAGATGCAATGTCCTGAGAATATAAGAATCTATGAGGGGAGTTTTTGGCACTTTTTTGTTCATTAACTGGTACTTTTCGAATTTCCGTTAGTATTGGACCTAGAAACACAAAATTCTACATGCAATGTCCGTAGTGGATGAGAATCTATAAGAGGGAACTTTTTGGTACTTTTTTGTTCATTAACTGTTACTTTTTGAATTTCCGTTAGTATTGGACGTAGAAACATAATATTTAAGATGCAATGTCCTGAGAATATAAGAATCTATAAGAGGGGAGTTTTTGGTACTTTTTTGTTCATTAACTGGTACTTTTCGAATTTCCGTTAGTATTGGACTTAGAAACATAAAATTCTACATGCAATGTCCGTATTGGATGATAATCTATAAGAGGGAACTTTTTGGTACTTTTTTGTTCATTAGCTGTTACTTTTTGAATTTCCGTTAGTATTGGACATAGAAACATAAAATTCAAGATGCAATGTCCTGGGTGAATGAGAGTCTATAAGATGGAACTTTTTGGTAATTTTTCATTCGAAACATATCAAAAAATACGAATACGAATTTGGTACTTTTTCGAAATTCGAACATTTAAGGGGTGAAAATCGTACTTTTTGAATTTTCGTTAGTATTGGGCCTTTAAATTAAATTAAATTAAATTAAATTAAATTAAATTAAATTAAATTAAATTAAATTAAATTAAATTAAATTAAATTAAATTAAATTAAATTAAATTAAATTAAATTAAATTAAATTAAATTAAATTAAATTAAATTAAATTAAATTAAATTAAATTAAATTAAATTAAATTAAATTAAATTAAATTAAATTAAATTAAATTAAATTAAATTAAATTAAATTAAATTAAATTAAATTAAATTAAATTAAATTAAATTAAATTAAATTAAATTAAATTAAATTAAATTAAATTAAATTAAATTAAATTAAATTAAATTAAATTAAATTAAATTAAATTAAATTAAATTAAATTAAATTAAATTAAATTAAATTAAATTAAATTAAATTAAATTAAATTAAATTAAATTAAATTAAATTAAATTAAATTAAATTAAATTAAATTAAATTAAATTAAATTAAATTAAATTAAATTAAATTAAATTAAATTAAATTAAATTAAATTAAATTAAATTAAATTAAATTAAATTAAATTAAATTAAATTAAATTAAATTAAATTAAATTAAATTAAATTAAATTAAATTAAATTAAATTAAATTAAATTAAATTAAATTAAATTAAATTAAATTAAATTAAATTAAATTAAATTAAATTAAATTAAATTAAATTAAATTAAATTAAATTAAATTAAATTAAATTAAATTAAATTAAATTAAATTAAATTAAATTAAATTAAATTAAATTAAATTAAATTAAATTAAATTAAATTAAATTAAATTAAATTAAATTAAATTAAATTAAATTAAATTAAATTAAATTAAATTAAATTAAATTAAATTAAATTAAATTAAATTAAATTAAATTAAATTAAATTAAATTAAATTAAATTAAATTAAATTAAATTAAATTAAATTAAATTAAATTAAATTAAATTAAATTAAATTAAATTAAATTAAATTAAATTAAATTAAATTAAATTAAATTAAATTAAATTAAATTAAATTAAATTAAATTAAATTAAATTAAATTAAATTAAATTAAATTAAATTAAATTAAATTAAATTAAATTAAATTAAATTAAATTAAATTAAATTAAATTAAATTAAATTAAATTAAATTAAATTAAATTAAATTAAATTAAATTAAATTAAATTAAATTAAATTAAATTAAATTAAATTAAATTAAATTAAATTAAATTAAATTAAATTAAATTAAATTAAATTAAATTAAATTAAATTAAATTAAATTAAATTAAATTAAATTAAATTAAATTAAATTAAATTAAATTAAATTAAATTAAATTAAATTAAATTAAATTAAATTAAATTAAATTAAATTAAATTAAATTAAATTAAATTAAATTAAATTAAATTAAATTAAATTAAATTAAATTAAATTAAATTAAATTAAATTAAATTAAATTAAATTAAATTAAATTAAATTAAATTAAATTAAATTAAATTAAATTAAATTAAATTAAATTAAATTAAATTAAATTAAATTAAATTAAATTAAATTAAATTAAATTAAATTAAATTAAATTAAATTAAATTAAATTAAATTAAATTAAATTAAATTAAATTAAATTAAATTAAATTAAATTAAATTAAATTAAATTAAATTAAATTAAATTAAATTAAATTAAATTAAATTAAATTAAATTAAATTAAATTAAATTAAATTAAATTAAATTAAATTAAATTAAATTAAATTAAATTAAATTAAATTAAATTAAATTAAATTAAATTAAATTAAATTAAATTAAATTAAATTAAATTAAATTAAATTAAATTAAATTAAATTAAATTAAATTAAATTAAATTAAATTAAATTAAATTAAATTAAATTAAATTAAATTAAATTAAATTAAATTAAATTAAATTAAATTAAATTAAATTAAATTAAATTAAATTAAATTAAATTAAATTAAATTAAACTTGCAAGGTCTTCAGTTAATGAGAATGTGTAAGATGTTTTTGTTGGTTCTATTTTGTTATTTAACTGGTACCTTTTAAATTTCCGTATGGATTTAAAAACATAACATTAAACATGCAAGTTCCTGAATGAATGAGAATCTGTTTGAGGGATTTTTGGTACTTTTTCGTTCTCTAACTGGTACTTTTTTTAAAATAAACTGGTACTTTTTTCAATTCAATATTTATTTTTGTGCATCAAATAAAAAAAGGAAATAAGAGTCTGGTAAATACACGAAATTCGGCAGTTTTAGGTAGTAAACGGGTGAAACCTATATTTTGGAACTTTTTTGTCTACCATCTAGCCTTTAAACCAATAAGCTTAGAAATAAAAAGTATATAGCATTTGTAACTTTTTTAAAAAATACAAATGCATATTTGGTACTTTTTCGAAATGTGAACGTTTAAAATATGAAAATTATACCTATGTTTGTTACTTTATTCAAAAAATTTTTTCTCCATCTATTTATCTTTCATCGCTAACCTCATATCTCCTAAACTAAAAGAGATACAAAAACTTTTATATTGTTCATTAAAAAAATAAATGGAAAGGTGTCTGGTACTCTTTGATGTGTAAAAGGGTAAATAAAAATTGTGTCGCATTCGTTGTTTATCTAAAGAATACAAAACAGATGTCTGCCTTTTTTGAAATTCATACGTTTAAAGTGTGAAAATCGTTCCTAATTTTGTTACTTTTTTCACAACATTTTTCTCCATCTATCTATATAATATAAAATTGTAAAGTTACTGAATGATTCATCATCTCACATCTTAAACTCCTAAAGCTAAAAAGCTGACTTTTGGACCGGAGGCAGGCCCCTCGCCAAATCGATCCCGCTAACCTCAAAAATCCAAAACTAAAAGAGTTCCAAAAATTCAACAATTATTGTTATTCATTAAAAAAAAATAGGAGGGCAGGTGTCTGGTACTTTTTCGAAATTTGGTCCTTATGGGGAGTAAACGCGTAAAACCTGTACATATTTTGGAACCTTTTTGTCACGCCATCTACTTTTAAACCAAAAAATGGTATTCATTCTATGACATAAACGTACTAAGTTATAGGCGAGAAAAAAAAGTATCAAAAAGGATAATACGGGAAATTAACTTTCTTTCATTTGCTTCTGTGATCTACGAGTGGTACTTTTTGAATTTTCTATAATGTTGAACTTAGAAACACAAAATTATAGGTGCAAAGTCCTGTGTGAATATCAACCAATAAAATGAAAAATTTTGAAACTTTTTTGCTAAAACCTAGATAAATATACTTTGGAAAATAAATATATTCACGAAAGAAAAGGGAATTTAAACAAGTTTTAGCAAATATAAACTTTGGCATAAAAGTATGCCCACGAAGGAAAAGGAGACGCTAACGAAGTAGCGGGTTAAATGCTATATATGTACATATATATATAAATGAAAATGTTTTGTCTGTTTGTATGCTTGTTTGTTGGCTTTTAGACTTCTAAAAATTTTTTACAGTAACATCATGTGAGCCCCGAAAATAAAATAGGCTACTTATTTTTTCGATTGGGGCAGGGGAAGAAGTACCCTCAATAGGATGCCAATATTAAGTTTCGCTTATCTTAAGTGCCGCTACACCCTTATTCCTAAAGTTTTTTCAGTAAGCGCCAAAATTGAAATAAGGTATCAGCTGGGGAAGTGATACCCCTTAGGACGCCAATGTTAAATATCGCATAACTTTAGAACTGTTGTATTGATAATGTTCTAATTTGGTAGAAGTCAATCTTATAGTAAACTTCACCTTTGAAAATAGAAATTAAGTGGGCAGGCGCAGGTGGAGCATTACCCCACCCCATAGGATGCATATATTAAATATCACGTAGAACTATTATATCTAGAGTCGTCAAGCGTGGCTAAATCCAATATAATGGTAACTTATAAATTTGAAATTTTGATATTTACAGGTAGTTAGGCTTGAGTTCATCAAATTTCATTAATTTCATGTTGTAAAATTTCTTGCTTCAGTAAAAATAATTTAATGAAATTTAAATTTGATGAACTCAATCCTAACTAAATATCAAAATTTCAAACTAAAAGCGATAGTTCAAAGTCTTTAAGCTTTGTAGGATCCACTCTATTGATAAACTACTCCTTTCAAAATAAAAAGTTAGGGTATAGGTGCAGGGGAAGCAATAAATAATATATAAATGTTGTTTGTTCCCTAAAGACTCTCAAACTACTGAAACGATTTTAGTATGCGGAATTACTCAGAATTATCTTAATGCATCTAACGATACCAGCCCGCTGCCTGACTGAGTGTCTGTCCAAGTAAGCCTTGTGGCCAAAGAACAGGTAGTTCGAGATATTTTGATGAAATTTTGTTTATATAATATAAATAATTGTCACAAGGATGCAGAAAATATATAAATAGTTTTTTTTTAAATTGCCAAAGCTAATCACGTGAAGCTCTTCGCTTGCCTGCAGAAAAGAAACCAGAGTCTCTGGCGGGAATCGACCCCGCTACCCCGGCGCTGATAGACTAGCTCACTATTAGCTATCCTACCGGGGCACACTTTAAAGGTCCTACATTTCTTATATATATTTTATTTATCAAGTTTTATGTCACAAATTTAAAATAATTTTATATGTTAGATACGCCTTTTGTAAACTAAATTAACGATTTGTTTTTTTTTTTTAATAATCTGGCTACACAGCTTGTAACGCACCGATAAAATGTGTATACGATATGCCATAATTGCGTATAGCTTCCGAATAGGAACTTCTTGATTCTTTTAGAGTTTCCAAGAACCTTTTTTTATAATTCACATCACTGATTATGAATCTGTTATATTACAAAATCAAAAGCTGTATCTGTTTACATTCTACAACAGGTTTCCCATGGACATCTCCTATTTGAGGCCCTAAAATCTCATCTTTTAATTTGCTCTTTGTCAATGGAAAAGTTTTGAAATTTTTTTTAACAAATCATAAAAAAACAATAAGTAAAATTTAACACCTCATTTAAACAAACAGTAAGTGATAATTATTTTTCAAAAAAAAAAGTCACGATTTCTAACAACAAGTGTTAAAGGATAAAAAAGTACACAAGACATGGATTGACCTTAACCTTAAAATTTGCACTTAAAGAAAACAAAAAACATCTCCACAGAGTGCAATCAGAACGAGAGAAAAACTAAAACAAAAGTCAACAAAAGCAAATCATAATAAAAATATAAATTTAAAAAAATATTCAAAACAAAGAAAAAATAAGAAAAATTATGAGACCACAAAATGTTTAACCAAATATTGAGACAAGAGACCAAAAAAACAATACAATGTCCTTTTGGTACATACAAGGTATATAAACTCTCTCTCTCTCTCTCTCTCTATCTCTCTCTTTACACACTGTTTAGCAAAAAGAGGACACTTGAAACTAAATTTAAAAGAAAATAACAGCATGAAAACATGAGATACTGGTAGACAATGATGATTCTGGAACAAAATGACCACTTGAAATGCGAAAACAATTAGACGAAAGTGAAAAAACACTTGTTGTCACACACAGTCATGACATTTCGAAAAATGAAAAGAAAAAAGGGACAAAGATAAACAATAAAAAAAATAACATCCAAAAATTGGGCGAAACAAATCACACCAAGTGCAAAGAAAATCAAATAAAAAAAGGACGATTTTGTGAGTGTGACAAAGCAACAGCTCTTGATCAAATACAACAAATTTAAGGTAAATGTCATTTATTGAAATGTATACTGGGAGAAATTTTTTTACACAAAATTGTAAACTGTAATATCAAGAATACAGATCCACCCAGCCAGCCAAATACTCCGACATTCTCTGAATCAGATATTTCTTGCAAATGCTTGACTTCATTCTTAGAAGAACTTAAACAGGTGAAACTATTTAGGGCTGCTACAGGTCAATCATCGAATATGTTGTTAAATACATTAAAGAACAAAGACCTGATGGATAGGCCATGCACTAAGGATGGACCAGAGACGACCGAAAATATTTTTCTTGCCCAAACAACACAATCTTTAAAGAATAAATTTTATCCACACGCAAGCGCCCAGCAGTGAGAGTAAGGAATTGGCTCACCTATTCTGTAAATAAAGAGAAATTGAGAACAGTTGTGGAGAAACCCAAAACCCACCCCAGGGTGTACAGCTAAATAATGATAAAGTTTAATTATGACGAATTTTATCCTGATCTCTTTTAAATAAACCTTTCGGCTTAAAGGCGAGTCATTATCGCAAAAAAGCTTAAGCTACAAAAACAAAATGTTACAGGAGAACATTTTTTTAGCGTTCAAGAAACTGCAGTCAAAGTAGAAAAACTGCCATTTCTTCAACTTCTTCATTTGTTATTGGGCAAAAATAAACTGTTGCTTCTTCTTCTTATTCATTAAATGTAAACAGTCGCTGCCAAACCAACACAAAAATCGCAATTTTGTTACAATTTTTCCGTTTTTCTTTGACAGTTTTTGGTTTCCACTGCAGTTTTTTAAACCCTGTTTTTTTCTTTTATTTCATAAAAATTTTGTATAAAGGTTGTCGCTTAAGATAATTTTTTTCTGCTATAAAATCGTTACGGCACTTTATGTGATCATGAAATTTTAGGAGATGATGCAAGTGTTGCCAATAAAGACTTTTATTAAAATAATGTAGCTTTTGCGCCAGTAAGTCCAACGGACTTCCGTAAATGGACGTTTACACAAGTCATAAAAGCTTCAATACGAAACATATAGTAAATTCTTAATATGTATAGGGTTAAACATTTTTTGGTAGACATTATTTTATAATTAATAATGTCGACTTGTGGCAGATTTAATTCTGAGGGCATACATTTTATAGCAATGGAAGTGATTTTCGGAAATCGTTTTTGTATGTATAAGAAATATGGCCAAATAGCACTGATTTAAACAAAATTTGGTGACAAGAATTATATTTCAATATATCGGGTCCGCCAAAAAACTTTTTTTTTGAAAATGCTTTAAAAAAACTACTGAATTTTTTCAAATTACTTTTTTTATTTGAAAGTACAATCCTTCCGGTTAATAATAGAAAATAATTTCATTCAAATGTCTGCCTCGGCTGGCCATGCAGTAGCCTACACGATCGGTCGAATTTTTAAGCACATTATTGATTGTGTGCAGCTGTCTTTCACCAATGGCTTCACGAATATTGTCCTTTAAAGCGTCAATTGCCTCTGGCTTGTCGGCGTAACACTTATTGTTGACGGCACCCCACAAATAATAGTCCAACGGTGTCAAATCGTAGCTCCGAGGTGGCCAAACGACATCCGCTCTGCGGCTGATAATGCGATCTTCAAAAACAGGGCGCAAAACATCGAGTGCAGCTTCGGCTGTGTGGCACGTAGCATCGTCCTGTTGAAACCAAATGTTGCCATTATGTTCCTCTTCAATTTTTGTGACCAAAAATTCGTTCAACATTGCCCGATAACGATCGCCATTGACTGTAACGGCCACTCCTTGTCCATTTTCGAAGAAAAATGGCCTAATTATGCCTCTGGACCAAAATCCGCACCAAACAGTGACTCGTTTTGGGTGCAACGGCTTTTCAATGTATGCGTGCCCCAAATGCGACAAATTTGCTTGTTTACATATCCGCCAAGATCAAAATGAGCTTCATCTGAAAAGAGGATTTTCTTGGCAAAATCGGCATCTTCTGTAAGTCGATCGCAGGCCCACTTAGCGAAGCGAAAACTCATATTTCCCAGCGTTGTTCAAACGTATACACAACCATATTCGTTCAGCGGAAGGATACAACTAATTAGCAGTCAAATCAGACATGAGCTAAATGTTACCATTCACGAAATAAGCACTAGTTAAAAAAAAAACGATCAATGGCGGACCCGTTACATATGTATACATTTTTTCCAGAATCTTCAAGAAGAAAATTATAAACTTTACAGATTCTAAAACATAACTCTTTTTTCAGTGTATTTTCCTAATAACAAGACAATCTGGCTGCTTATTCTTTAACAAAAACTGTCAGAATTTTTAACTCAAAGTCAACAAAATAAACTATACTCATAAGTGTGTTGTTGCTTTCAAACCTAAACAGGATTATAAAAAAGGACTTTTTTAAGCCAAGTTATAAATACCTGAACAACCTGTTAAACACACAGTTCACATAATTATGAACAAAAAGGAAAAAATAATACTTACAAGGGCTCTTTGTATACGTGAACAAAATCAGCAGAAAATGACAAATCTTGTCCAACATGTGAAGCACCCCTTGAACAGAAAAAAACACGAAAATAATTCAAAAATATAAAAACATTTACAACAAAAACACATTTGTAATCTCTTAAAAGAAGGCGGCATAATCTTAAAGTCAATATCAGAAGAACAAAAAAAAACAACTAAAAATTAAATCCCAATGACAATGAAAATCATCATTAAAATCCCTAAAAATGCACATGTTGTTGATTTAAATGACACAATTTTCGTAACACTTGAATAAAAGTATAAAATGTATGAAAGAGAGTTTTAGAACATGCAATCAAAAATGATGTATGATGTGTGTAAGGCCAGTACCTGTTGTTCAATTAAACCAATGCATTGTCTACTCTCCAACACACTCTTACAAAACAACCTGAAACACTCAGCTAAGACTTGGTGTCGCTAATGACAGGCCTATTCTAAAATCACATTAGTTTCTTTACTTTTTTAAAAAAAAGTTGTGGCACACGCACACACAAGCATGTCCATTAAAATTTAAAAGTGGGCTTAGATCCTATAATTGCATACTTGAACATTTGATTCGAGTTAACATATAAGCACACACACACACACACAACTAATTTTTAATTCTACTCGAATCTTTTGACGAACTGTCAGTTTTTGTAAAAAAAAAAATAATGAGAGAAAATTATAAAATAAAACAAATCTCTTGTTGACTTCCTTTTATGGTCCAGTGCTTGTTGTAATGACTGTCATTAACTTTTGACAATAGTTTTTGTACATATTCCCTCTATATGTCTATGAATTTGTAAAGATTTCTAAAGGACAATAGTTCAGACCTTACTGACGCCAATATTTAGTTTTGAAAGAAAAGAAATCATTAATCAAAGAAAGGCCAACGAAATGTACGTTTAATAGATTTTGTATTTCAAGGATACAATTAATTGAGAATACACTTGTCTCTTTAATGTCGATACGACTTTTAATAAAAACAAAACAAAAAAACAGTTACCATTTTATCATCAAGGAATGAAAAACAGATTGAAAGTGTGATTTTCCATATAACAAGAACTTAACTTTAAAGAGGACTTAGAAAAGAAATTATGCAAATCATTAGGGAAACCGTAACCATGCGTAAATTGCATGTGTATTCTTGTGGGATCAAGGAGGGGAGAAACAATATATTTATCTGTTTTAGAGCTTTTTATGATTTTTTATACCCATCCCCGAAGGTAAAATGTAGTGGTCTGAAACTATCGATGTTTTTTGGCTATCGTATCACCGTCGAATATTATTCAATACTATCGAAACTTTTTAACAGTATTGATAGTAAGCTGGCCTCGGGCTTGAAATAACAGTATTTCTAATTATCCGTATTCAAACGGTCGAATAAAAACAACTTGAATTGATAGTTAGTTTTTGATAATTTTTGTTTTTCTCAAATTATTGTTTTATGATAAACTTTTATCGTTTAACAACGTTTGACGTGTTACTGTTCAGAGAACCTTTTAATGAAGTGTTCATTTGCCACAATTTTCATTATTCCGTGTGTTTTTTAAACTAAAATTGTTAAATTGAAAAAATAATTAAAATAAAATAATAAAGTGTGTAGAAGTGAAATGCAATTTTATTCCTTTTTTGAAAGCCAAATATACATTTTTCAATTTGTTTTATTCAAATGAAAAATTAGATATGTAATGGAAAACGATGATTTAGAAAACGATTTGAAGTTGGTAATGAAGTTTTCAGTATCTTTAAAAATGGATTTCTAATAGATAGAATAATAAACTGGCAAGTGCACGGCCCAAAAAAGCTGAACTGCCAATTTGCTTTATTTTTTGATTTTCTTGTGAAAACAATAAAGCAAGTTGTTTTTGGTTATGAACTTATTTTGTTTTTTCTTAACCTACTTGCAGTTGCACAATTAATGTTGGAGAATTCCAACTAAACAGTTTTATTTGTACTAGTTTTCGCCTAATGGTCAAAATTCGACCATATATTTGTATTTATATATGAAAAAACATCGTATATCTAAGTATATGTATACGAATTTAAATTTTTCGAGCATTAATTTTTTCCGTCTTAGTGGATCGGTTTGGTGACGGACCAACCTCCGGTTCATATGTTATGTTCCTCGTCAGTGGCTTGCGCATTCTCGTCTAACTGCCAATACATGCGCTCTCTTGGAAAGTTGTAATAACCGATGTAGAGAAGAATGCCAATAAATACCTTAAGCTCTTCTGGAGCAATGTTGAAATTATGCATGTTGTGTTGTGAGGCATATTTCATAGTTTGGTCTACGATTAGATGCACAGCATCGTTATCAACAACTGTTTCAAATACTTCTACAGGAGATTTGCCTTCAAGTGCACCCAGTAAAAACTTCGCTAACTTTTTCAAAATAAATAGCTTCCTTCATTCATTATGCAGTAGATTTCTTCTATAACTACTTATGTATGTAACAACTTCTATAACTACTTTTTTCTGATTGTATTAAGGTAAAAAATAATGACTTTCATTTGAATGCGTTCATTTTGGGACTTCCCTTGTAAAATTCATAGGTTCTTTTAGTAGAATTGTAAGTAGTGCTTTAAATTTTACCTAAACATGAGCGGAAAGCGTTTTCTAGCTGTCAAAAATTCTCATGTGCATACAATTTGTATGAACCATCCCTAAATAGCGCGGCGTCAACGCTTTGCAATTGGAAAATCCGATTTTGACAGCGCGGCTAATAGTGAAGGTGACCGCAATTGTAAATAAATAATGGCAATTTAGCTGTTTTGGTCAATCTAGCGGTTTTTCTCTTCTTTTCATTTCTATTATGTTGGTTTTATTAAACAAGAAAGTTAACTCTACTGTTTGCGACACAACGTTTACGCTCTTGTTTAGATATGGCATATTACCGTAAAAGCTAAGCGGAAGAAAACGTTCCGCCTACCGCTCTTGTTTAGGTACGGCTGTAAACACATTATTTTCTAGGCGAAGTTTTTACTGGGCAGTGTTCATATTACTCCTAAAAGTTTCAAAAGATCTAGAGCTAGGCATATCCCTATTCATGGGTCTCTTCCTCCATTTTATTGCCGATGGCCCTAACATCGATTTCCTTAACTCTGACAGTGGAATATCATCATCATCATCACTGTCGCTATCCCCAAGCAATTCTAGCTCCCCTGGAATGTCGTGTGGAATGTCTTCTTCATCTGTTTCGTGATCGGCATTTAGAGGAATTATGGTAAAATCAAAGTTCGTGTGACTGTTACTTTCAGCATAATCAAATGTAGCAGCAATATTTTCAAATTTTTTACCATAAAACATGTTAATGTGCATCGCAAAATAACTACAATTATAATTATTATATGATAATTATTACATGCATTATCCCACTGTACTCATACGAGTACAGCAATAATAATGCTTACCAAAAAACACTTTTGATCACTTTTTCACCAAATTTTAATAATAATACTTAAATTTAGTTAGTTTAGCTTTTAATTTCTAACACTAATAATATAAAAAAAAAATAGAAATGACAAGCGCAAAACACGGAAAAACGGGGAATGACCTTTTTAAGAATATTGGAATATTAATTATTTCACTCCTACACATGTTTAGTTTCTTTTAATACAGATTTACTCTCTACACTCTAAAGTAATATTTAAAGCGAACAGCTCTTCAAAAAAGATAGTAACGATATTGTTACTTAATAGAAATAATAATCTTCTTATGTGATCAATCAACCTGGGATCAATCGTTTTTTGAAACAATAATCGTTAACTGCTCAGTAAATAAGCGTTTAAATGGAAAAATATTTTTAATTTGTGATCACTCATAAAAAATCATTGGCAAAATCGATATTTCGCATAAACAACTTTGACCGTTAATAACTGAAATAAATAACACACGTTAGTTAGTCAAGGAGTATCGTGCGTTTAGCATATGAAAACTGGCATTATTAATGGCCTTTTCTGTCAGTTGTTTTTTATTTTCAGCTTCGACTCTTTTTTTTGTTCTTTTTTTATGGTATTTTTTTTTTCTTGAATCACAAAATTATTTAAATTATACCTTTTTATTGTCAACTAATCACTTGTCAAAAATACGCAACGCGTTAAAAAGTTCAAAGTAAACCAACAGTACTGCCGCCAACGCCTTTTAATGTTCTATGAGAGAACACTAGTTTAATTTTTTTTGACGGAAGTCTACAATGCGCTCGCTCACTAACGCGTTTTATGTACTGCTACCTTATAAAAAGCGTAGAAACGTACAAATTAACTTTATCAGTAATCACTTTGTTTCCATACAAAAATAGATATTTCTTATTTAAAGTATAGAAATTTTAAATCGTTAATATCTTCGCAAAAAAGCGTTAAAATAAAAAAAAATCAGGTTTATTTGTGACCACTTTTATGTTTGACCAAAATTTTTTTTATATGAAAATCTCAGTCGCCCATATGAAAAACTAGAGAAAACGTTAACCATAAATATCTCCGTAATCAACCGTTTAAATAAAAATTTTCATCGCTTATATTTTAAAATAAATATATTTTCCATATTGAAGAACAATAAGTTGTTACTGCCAAAAAGAGATTTATTATAAAATGACTGATCATTTTATCAACACGGAAAATAGTGATCTTTCTACTTTGTATACTTATCATTCATAACTTTCGCCTTTTTTTTAATGTCAGAGATGTCTATCATCATCTAATTAAAACACATAAAACTTCCTGTTCCGAAAATATGTCTTTTTTACGCTAAAACCAAAAACCGTATAGTGTCATAAAATGCCAGCCCATTTATTACATCACATTTATACACTAGACTGAATTAAAAAAAACAAAAAAAAAAACAATAGAAGATTCTTATCAAAAAAGACATCAAGCGAACGGACATACAGACAACACAACATAATACGTATCTTTTGATGGTTAGTAAAACTGACCCAACTGTTACACTTGAACAATTTAAAAGAAGACACTATAAAACGATGATTAAAATGGGGAAAAGTTACGAAAAACAAACGTATAAATGATAAAAAAAGAACAACAAATTAGCATAAAACAACGATAAACCTTGTTGACGGATACTTGTAAATACAACAACTTTAAAATAGAATGCAGAGGATCGGCTTGGAAAATTATTTTCACACAAGCAAAAAATCAACAATAAGATCACACTAGAGTAATGTGAAAAACAAAATTGTCGTCATGAAAAATGAAGATGAAGACGAAAAAAGAACGTATAAAATGGATTAAAATTAATGAAATTAGTATATCTATTTTTGTATGTAGTAAAAAACCAGCAAGAAAGTATTGTCGGTCACATCTGACTATATGATATCCTACACTACAGTAAATAAGAACAAATTTTGCAAATGTACCCTATTTGGGACCCATGGGCAATCATGGACATGTCGGAACAAAATTATATTATGAGCAGGGCAAGTTTTTTATGGCATATGCCATTTCTTGCCAAAACTTCAATTATTTCGTAAAAAAGCTATTTTTGGTCCAGCTTGCCACAAAACACCTTGTTTTGCAACCTAAAAGAAATTTTTAATTAAGCTTTGCGAATATAAGGCATAAAAATAAATTTTGCAAAAATCGGACGTAAAACGTGACTAAGTGTACATAAAAGAGCACTTTCAATGCATCTGCTAAAGTTCCTTGAAATTACAAACAAAAGGGCTTTCTATAAATAAAAGCTAAGACTTAATTGACAGTGCTAATGAAAATATTACAAGATGTCAGTAAAAAATATTTTGTTGAAAAGTTTATGATCGTAATCAGTGTTTGAAAATAAACACTAAATTTTGTTCCTTAGTGTTCGGTTCGGTAAATTTGTAGAAAACACAAACGCTAATATAGTTTGTGTAGAAAATCATTAAAAAAAATAACCTTTCCCTGTACGTCATCTTTTGAACACAAAAATAATAATGTTTTTATCAAACTCAACAAAAGAGGAGAACATTTAATTCCGTTCGGGTTTTTTTAAAAACCACAAACTTAATGTGTTCGGTTCGGTTCATTAATGTTCGTCCCTTTTGGCTGGTAAAAAAAAAAACAAAAATTTTTACAAAAACAAAATACACATACGAAAAAAAACAAAAAGCTAGCAAAATAATTTTACACAAACAAAACATACACAATACACATACAAGCTGTTCGTGGTGCGATCGTTACTTAAAATTGTTGTTTGTTCATTTCTTTATCAATGTAAAAAAGAAACATTATAGAACATTAAAATATAATGTTTGTCTACAGTATCACTGCAAATGTTCTTTTTTTAACGAAGAAATGTTCTGTTTTTTACGAAGAACAGAACATTACATAATGTTCGGTTCTTTCTTGAAAATAGTTACGCACGGTGTTAAGGGTTGTGTTCGTTTACACAATCACTAAAAAAAAATAGATATCGTTCTAGGGTGTGTAAGCCGAACGCTAAATAAAGTACTGTTTATTTTCGAACACTGATCGTAATACAGGATTACAAGGTTTATTAAAATAAGAAATAGTATATGTGAGTAGTCCACTTGCAAACACCGTCAAGTTAATCAAATAAAAATTCTTAAAGAGCTGCCATTTTATTTTTTTTTTAAATTTCTCTCTAAGCCATTATCAATCTCGTACACAACTCCGTAATAACTATACGCGCAATTTCTGGTTAATTATTCAATACTCCTGCAAAACTCTCTATATGGCTTGGCAGTTTAGTTTAAAAAAAACTGTTTTAATCCGCTTTCTCAGAATTTTTTTTTGTCGGTGTTGCAAGTGGCCTACTCATATTTAAATTAAAGTAAGACGAATAATTTATTGACAACCTTTCTCAATTTGAACTATTATTATTATTATTATTATGTCCTACAAGGAACAAAGGGCCACAAATTAGCGTTCAAGTATGCTCCAGTTACATCTTACATTGATGTTGAAAGAGTGTTATCCATTTATTGAACTGTTTTATGCGAAAACATGAGAAAATTTATTTTTGACAATTTGAAGAAACCTGCTATAATGGCAAACTATCACAACATAACAAAATAAATGTTTCTCAAATAACATGTTTTTTTTCCCCAGTTTTGCCATTTATCGTGCCATTTTGCCAGCCATTTTTAGTGCCATTTTAAACTTGTCCTGGTTATGAGGTTAAGATTCATGTTAAAGTTTATTGTGCCGAATATTATTTAGTTATCTTCATCTATATGAGATTTGTTTGCCTTTGAGTGATTTTAGGAAGGGGGTTTATATGGAAATTAATTTTGGACCCACCAGCACAATATTCTGGCATGATCCATGACCAGGAAAACCAAATATATGCAATTGCATGTGTTTCCTTGTGCGGCCAATGAAGGCAATCAATTAAAACAATCCCCCCTATCGTGAATAATTTTTCCCTCGTAATCATTCCCCTTTTCACATATTTGCGATCATGAAAAAAGGTAATTCAAATGAGAATTATAACGTTAAAAAATTTTCACGGGAAAAAATTCCCCTTATCGTGAAAAGTTTTTTCCCTCGTTATTTGTTCACAATTTTCTCACTTTATTTTTGCTTTATTTTTGGGAACAAGAAGATGAATGTAAATAAGTAGATCCTCCTATAAATGGAATATTAAGGCACAACCCGATAGATTGGTCAACAAAATGCATAACAACAGTTCGACTGCCTGCGGATTTGTGAAGCTTTCGAAAGACGTGGTGGCAGAATTTTGGAAAATATTTTACTACATAAAATTGTTAATATTCCTTTTAAATGTTAACATTAATAAACAATGTAGCGACCGACCCTATAATCCCTTTAAGACAAAAAATCTCATATGGATGTTAACATCTAGATAATATGCGGCACAAATAAATAAGCTGGTTTATGGGCACAAAGATCATATTCCGGAAAGAAGCTTCTATGTGAAATTATGGGCCGATTCGCCCTACTTTCAATAGCTGGGCCCTTCTTACTATTAGAACCTGTGTACCAAATTTCATCAAGTTATCTTTAACATTTTGACCTGGACTGCGCGCAAAATGTTTACATTGACAGCCAGCCAGACGGACGGACATCGTTAGATCGACTTAGAAAGTAATTCCGAGTCGATTGGAATACTTAAAAGTGGGTCTAGGGGCCAATATTTTAAGGTGTTACTAACATCAGAACAAATGCATAATACCCTCTCCTCTGTTGTGGTGTGAGTATAACAAGTAAGAATGCTATATTCTGATGTGCCGAATCTTTAATACCCTCCACCGAAAGTTCAATATTTCAGAAGCTCTTCATAGGCTCTGTAATTTATAAGCTAAACTATAAAAAATCTAACCTCACAGTATTATAATTCGTTGCCTAATTCAAATAAAATGTCATGATTTGTTTCAGAAATATTATTAGGCGTATTAAAGATTTTCTCAGATCGTTCATTATAAAATGCGGAAGAGTGATTTCTAGTATTAAAAACCCTTAAGAAGACGAAACTTGAAACCTTTTTTAGAATTTAATGCTTCTTAAATTTGGTATCGAAAGGCCGTTTCATAGAACCACATGGTGTTATTTATATAATGCT
This sequence comes from Pollenia labialis, assembly GCA_949318255.1. NCBI lineage: Eukaryota > Metazoa > Arthropoda > Insecta > Diptera > Polleniidae > Pollenia > Pollenia labialis. Next base: position 94,063,638 of record OX439142.1, on the reverse strand, counting down.
TTACAGGGTCAAATTCTACCACAAAATCCATATTTTTAAGTTTTTATCGTATTTAAATGATTTCCCAGCTTGGACTTTATAAGGGGCTTTATAACGATTTTCACGAAATTTTGGACTATGATTTAATGTCTTATGAAACTCCGACCGGCCAAATTTTACAACAATATCATTATTTGTTACGGTTTCCAGCGTTCTAAATAACGTGTTTTCCGAGAGTGGGCTTTATATGGGACCTAAAGTAAATTATAGACCTATTTTCTCAATTTTTTGTGGTATGTTGCATTCTGTCAACAATTTATGTTAATTTCTATAACAAAAATATAAATTTTTTAAGAAGGTTGTGCCACATATAGTTTCATATCTGTTTTCCTACTAAGCCGATACTGCTTCATTTAAATCCAAAATTGCTTAGGAGAATTATAAAGAATTTTACACCAGGGGTCTAATCACCGCATTCGATACTATCGTATCGAATAAACTATCGAATGTTTTTGCATACGATAGACACTGACGTATCGAATGAAAACTCGAGAAATGTAATGTCGAGTTACTCGATGTCGAATGTTATTATTTCAAATATATTAAATTTCATTCTATATCGAGATTCATGATACCAAAATAAATAATTTCGATCAATTTTGCTCGATATCGTATGCGGTGATTAGACCCCAGTATTATTTTTTTTTCTGTCGAGACTTTTAAATGTGAGCGTGTTTTCAATAGAAGGAAAGACACATGGTCAAGACTAATTCCATTAAGAATTATTTAAAGACCCAGCATATATAAATACTTTATGCGAAGTTAAATGAATATAAAAAATGTTTCATACGGCATGACAAGCTTAGTATACCTTCATTCAACACTAGTGGTAGAGGGTATAATAAATATGATGAGACTTTAAGGGTTTTATTAAAAGTGAAATATGTAATAACTTAAACGAAAGAACACCAATTTAAAGTCATTTGCAATGCGCAAATGTCTCATTTTTTTCTACCCACCTCTTTCACTCACATACTAACTCCCCAACACACGCAAACATTTTAAATGTTTGTTGACGCTACTAAATATGCCACACAAAATGTGGTGATAATAATTGTATTTTATGTTAATAAAATTAATATGCGGTGGGAAATTTTTTGTGACATGATATAGATAAATTGATGTTGTTTTTTTTAGTTCTGCGAGCTATATTTCCCTTTTTTCAGCAGTTTTTACTTTATATTAAGTATTATTTTTTAGTTTTAAACGTAAAACATTTCGTATTTCTTAAGGTTATGAGACAAAAATTATGCAAATTAGGTCATTGTTGGGAAAATGTGATCAAAGTAGTCGTTAAATTTAAGATAAATATTATTATACATATATTTTTTACTTCGTTTTAAAATTTAATAAACATAATTTGTTAACTAAATTGTTGGGAAATATACAAAGTGAAAGATTTATAAAAAAAATAGTTTGAATACAAAGTTGCTAATTTAACAAAGACACCAATTAGCGGTGACTGTATATAAGATTTGGTATTTGGAAGAGAAAACGTGAAGTAAGCGGAAGAGTTCCCTATTAAAGTTGCATCACAAAATTAGTTAGTTTACAGTTAAGTAGCGAACTGGGTTTTTATTTATAAATTATGAATTAGAAATACTTATTAGAAAAAATGTTTGTTTTTAGTTGGATTAAAAAACTTATCTTGAGATTCATAATAAACCCGTTACTTTCTAACAGCACATTTCGTCGGTCTTTCATTATTATAAGAAATGTGGTATTGGCTTAATAAAAGACGATATAAAATTTATAAATAGGACTTTAAATAGGGACGGAAAACTGATAGAAGCAAGTTGTATTGGGAATTAGATCCCATTCAGATTATAATTCATATCCACAAAATCAGTCAGTCTGTTGCATATGCTAAGATGTCTGTAGATCAGTACAAACATCTCTTCATTGACTGCTAGAAAGCTTTGAAAAGTATCAACAGAACGCATGAAACAACTCGGAGCCCCAGTTAATGCCATGTTCGCACGGTGCTTTAGATTACTTCACTCTCTGTTTTTGTTGCTTATTTGAATTACCATGTTCGCACGGCATTTTCCTTATTGGTTTTGACAGTTCATCTTCTTCTTCTTTTTTTTAAATTAATTCTGTTTATTGCTAAATTTAATTGTTTGTTTGCGGTTACTTGTATTAAGAATGGAAGGAAAAAGTAAGTAAAAATATTATTTCAAAGAAATACATACCTAAAAAATATTTATTTTCTTTTTTGGATTCCATTAAATTTTATAATAACAAATACTTTCATTACTTTTGTTTACTTTGGAAGCTGGTGATGGAAAAAAGCGATAAAAATTAGAGATCGCATTGATTTTAAAGTAATCCATAGGGGTAAAAAAATTTGATTACGTACAAATAAGATAATCCGCTCTCAAAATTTTGTATGATGAATTATGTAATTTGGATCACAATTAGGCTATGGATTACGAATGACAGAGTGAATTACGAAAAAACGCTGTCTTGCGAACATGGTATAAGATAACAAGTCGGGCAACCTGTAATAGCATTAATGTGGTAAGAGTAAAAAATAAACTTTCCTAACACCTTCAAACCAACACCGGAGTAAGGCTGGGCGATGGATTATCAACTGAATTATTTTTAATAGTCGTGGAGAAAATTGTGATCAATGCATCACTGGTATCGGCAGATACTATATGGAGTTAAAATACACAGCTGTTACAGTTTGATAAGGACCCAATTCGAAAGTCAGTTAACTCTGTAAAAAAATTATTTCATTCATTAAATAAAACAGCAAACGAACCTGGACGAATTGCCAGCTAAAAAACCTTAACTGAAAAAGATGGTTCGGACAACGAATAAGTATTGATAACTATTGTTTCGAAGTGGATGAAAATTTTAAATATTTAAACTCATGTCAACGCCTTAACTTACTGCACATTAACGAGAGAATGAATTCTGCAACCAGATCATTGCATGCACTCAACTAGGGCCATTTCAGCACAGATTAAGAATAATTTTTACAAAACGGTGATCATGCCAGGCCATGCTTACTCATGGGTATGAAACGTGTACACTGAAACAAGCATACTCTGGATATCGCCAAAAGAAAATTTCTAAGGCGGATCCAGAAACCAGTAAACATAACAGCAAATGTGTACAGTGGCCATGTGCTGTAACTCTCGTTTAAAATGTGTGAAATGAAACAAAAATGCCATAGATTGAAACAAACAGCTGCTTTTCTCTCTAAACTGTGTCTGTAACTTTTTGTTGGTGAGTACTAGCCCTCACGTAAGGAAATTACTTGCAAATTTACAGAAAAAGTGTGTTTGTAACATTTTTGTGAGATAAGTTCCAGCTTTGAACTGCCAAATAAACTCACGAATAAAAATGGGGCAAAAAAATTTTTACACTAAAAATGCAAAATACAAATAATAATAATAATATTTTGTTCTTGTCACAAATTGTTATCGTTTAATTATTTTGCTTTTAGCATTTTTATAAAATATACGAGGGTTTTCATATCACGTTTGTAAACAACAAACATTGAAGTCGCTCTCTACATTATTTGGTATGGCCGACGGTTGTATTTTCGCCGCCGTAGTTGAAAAATCTTTGGAAAAGGTTTCCTGATGAGCTGGCCTAAGCAACCAGTGAAATGCGCATAGAAGCTAGCTTTCCCTAAACAATAAATTTCAGTGTATTTATCAAATATGAAAAACTGGGAATTTAGCACGTCATACGGAAATCGTATTAATAAGAAAAATTTTAAATTTTAGTAAATTTTGGTCGGCGTCAAAGACATGTGTTACTGGCGTTCTCAATGTCTGCAATATCACATCGGCTTCGAGTGCAATGTTATGACATTTATAACGTAACTACGTAATCTCTTTTGATAGTTTTCGACATGAGTTACAGACACACTTTTTTCTAACTTTTCGAGAAACGATGGAATATTTAGTTTCAAATCTTTTCGATACGAGAAGTTCTTACTAAAGTTACAGAGCATGGGTACAGGATAAGAACGAACGATAACCTCAAGGTACCACCTAATAAGATCACAAACACCCCTTAGCTATTAAATATAAAACAGGTTTATAACTTAGACCAAAAGCTCGATGAATAAATGATATCAATGCTGATTTTAAAAGGCTAAATACACAAGACATGTTGCAAGATAGAAATAAATGGAAAAGTATTGTTAGGAACGCCAAAACTGAACTTCAGCTGTAGAGCTAGGAATGTAGAAAAGTTGGTGGCACAATAAACATTTAACTAGATAAGATCTTTTTTTTATATATGTGACCTGCTCCGAGAAAAGGGACCCAGTGTGTCTGGTACCTAAAAGGTGGTTGAATAAGATGAAATGCTTTTTTCTCAAAACTTATGGTGTTTTCTTTTCTACAAAAAATGGGCTTTTTTTAAAAAAAATGCAATTTGGTGTCTGTTTCTTAAAAATTTTGCTCCCGAAAAGCATGAGTTATTTAGAATAAAACAAGCCAACCTTTTCGGGTGCAAAATTTTTAAGAAAAAGACACTAAATTGAATTTTTTTTTTAAAAAAAGACACATTTTTTTTGTAGAAAAGAAAACACCATTACTCGGAGAAGGTCACATATATTATTTATTTATTCATATTCTAAGTTAGCTAATTGGGCCTAAATTTGTTCATTGTAAATTTAAAACACATTTAATTAAATTTTTTCCCAACGTTTCGTCAATTATTTGTTGACTTCCTCAGGGGCACATCTATTTACACATTTTAATTAATAACATTATTATAAACATTTTTTAATTGTATTTTTACTTACTTTATATGTGTAAGTAAAAGAAATAAATTTTAATTAATAAATTTACAACAGACATCACTTTAATTTTAACTTTAGTAATGTAAACTTGATCGGTAATAAATTATCCTATTGCCACCCTGTAACTTGCGCTTATTTTGTCTGTATCTTTTTTCATGTTCATGGTTTTTTCTCTCTTCTGTTGAATTCGTAGACTCTCCAATGTAAATATCTTTTCCTTTCTGTTTTTTATTATTTTTCTAAATTCTTAATTCTTAGTAGAACTTTTAGTTCTAATTCAGTTTAAAAATTAAATGTAGAAGAAGGGGACTGAGGCAAATTACATTTTTCCACTTAATAAAATTCTTTATATTTTATTTTATCAATAGATACGATTTGGACCTGGTTTGCCAAATCGGCTACCTGTTGTTAAATAAACCGTGTAAACTTTTGTAGCTTGACATACATACATCTATTTTTCTTTTATCGCGATAGCGTTAATATTGAGAATTAGTTACATATTTCATATTCGTCGTTGAAAATAGATCAAAACAATTTAGGAATAAGAATTATTCCAAATATCAATATTGTAGAAATTAAAAACGGAATCACAAAAAGGGTATACAAAAATGTTTTTTTTTTTTAAGGGAGAACAGACTGATAATTAGCAATTAATTATCAGATAATTATAATTCTTATAGCCAAACAAAGTCTTTTGGTAAATTTGGTACCTAATCGCTTCAGGACAAAGTGGTATACGATCTTTATTCTCAGATTAAGCCCAAACGTAAAATTTCCCAAGATAGTCCCAATGTTAGATTAGGTTAGAAAATGTTATATGGCCAAATGCACATCTCCACAGGAGACCATTGTGAATCTCTTCAATATAGTGGAAGAAGAAAGAGAGGAGTGAAGAAGGAGGAGACAGATAGATTTAAGATAGTTAGTATACAATAGAAAGAATAAAACTACCCCTTCAGCCCCCTCATCGGAAATAACCTTCGTGTTTATCTGACGAGCCCCAGGAGATCGACTGGATTACATCAAGCGATACACCTTAGTTCGTAGTGAAATCTATCGCCTGGCCATTTCTGCCTGCTCAATCTACATGCTTAATCGTATCTAGTTCCTACACTGTGCGACCAGGCACGATCGCACCGTATAATTTGTCAATGCTCTAAGCGCAGCCTGACTGTCGACGTAGTTTGTAACCACAGACCCCCCTCCAATGTGACCCAGTATCACCTCCGTCGACCTCCAGATCGCTCGGATCTCAGCCTGGAAGGCACAGCATAATCAAAGATTGACTCAAGTGAAAGACCAAATGTTAATATCGCATTAGGAATGATCGCTTCTGATACTTTTATATACATACATGTGTGATATTAAAACGATGTATTTGATCGGTCTTGCGTTATGTAGTTTTTCGACAAAATAACACTTAACAAAATTTAATGCATCTCGTCCTGCTACACTTTCAAACTGTCACGAGAGTGGAAAATTTTCAACAAATCTATAGTGTTGTGGATATAAATTAAAACTGACAATTCTAATTTAGTGATCAACCAATGGAATAGCAACGCAAGTTTTGCAATTGTACAAACTACATTCTTAAACTGTATTTTTTGAGCTTTATTGTATTAAAAAGCTTGTTGTTGTATATATTTTTTAATTTTAATGAAGTTTTCTCAAACGAGGGTCATCGGTTGGTTTTTTTGAATTTAGAACAAGTTTTATTCTGATTTTATACCGGACTATACGGTTGATTATCTTACACAATAAAATAAATTTTACTCCAATTAAAAATATTAAAAATTTGGATTAAAAACCATAAATAGTTCAACAAAATAACCACAATTCTAATTATTGTTAAAGCTAAGGCACGAGCTCTATGTGTACATTTGTCCTTCAAGTTGTGCTGAAAAAGGTCAACAAGAAATAGAAAGACAAAAAGAAAAACAAAAAAAATGTACTTTGGACTTCAAGAAGAATTCTTGACATAAGTACGGAAAAAACAGAAGTTAGGAAAAACATGTAAAATCAATTAAAAAATGGATAATCATTCAAAGAAGCAAATTTAGATCTACCAAATGTTAAAAATACAATTTGGTTTAAGGATTGATATTTGACTATTGACGTCAGCAGTCGTCGATGGCTGCGAGTGTAAGACGGCAAATCCATCTGAGGAGATCGAGTGGTTGCGATCGAAACATGCCATGGTAACCAGCCGCCTGGGATCGAATCTCAGGTCAGTCAAGAATGAATGATTATCAATAACAATTTTAATTAATTTTCATGTTGTAAAATTCCTTTCCTCATAAAAATAATTTAATGAAAATTAAATTTGATGAACTTAAGCCTGATTAAAATATTAAAAATTTGGATTAAAAACCATAAATAGTTCAACAAAATAACCACAATTCTAATTATTGTTAAAGCTAAGGCACGAGCTCTATGTGTACATTTGTCCTTCAAGTTGTGCTGAAAAAGGTCAACAAGAAATAGAAAGACAAAAAGAAAAACAAAAAAAATGTACTTTGGACTTCAAGAAGAATTCTTGACATAAGTACGGAAAAAACAGAAGTTAGGAAAAACATGTAAAATCAATTAAAAAATGGATAATCATTCAAAGAAGCAAATTTAGATCTACCAAATGTTAAAAATACAATTTGGTTTAAGGATTGATATTTGACTATTGACGTCAGCAGTCGTCGATGGCTGCGAGTGTAAGACGGCAAATCCATCTGAGGAGATCGAGTGGTTGCGATCGAAACATGCCATGGTAACCAGCCGCCTGGGATCGAATCTCAGGTCAGTCAAGAATGAATGATTATCAATAACAATTTTAATTAATTTTCATGTTGTAAAATTCCTTTCTTCATAAAAATAATTTAATGAAAATTAAATTTGATGAACTTAAGCCTGATTAAAATATTAAAAATTTGGATTAAAAACCATAAATAGTTCAACAAAATAACCACAATTCTAATTATTGTTAAAGCTAAGGCACGAGCTCTATGTGTACATTTGTCCTTCAAGTTGTGCTGAAAAAGGTCAACAAGAAATAGAAAGACAAAAAGAAAAACAAAAAAAATGTACTTTGGACTTCAAGAAGAATTCTTGACATAAGTACGGAAAAAACAGAAGTTAGGAAAAACATGTAAAATCAATTAAAAAATGGATAATCATTCAAAGAAGCAAATTTAGATCTACCAAATGTTAAAAATACAATTTGGTTTAAGGATTGATATTTGACTATTGACGTCAGCAGTCGTCGATGGCTGCGAGTGTAAGACGGCAAATCCATCTGAGGAGATCGAGTGGTTGCGATCGAAACATGTCATGGTAACCAGCCGCCTGGGTTCGAATCTCAGGTCAGTCAAGAATGAATGGTTATCAATAACAATTTTAATTGATTTTCATGTTGTAAAAATTCCTTTCTTCATAAAAATAATTTAATGAAAATTAAATTTGATGAACATAAGCCTGATTAAAAATATTAAAAATTTGGATTAAAAATTTTGCTATATTTTTAAATTTCTTATTTGAATTGAGAAATTTTTTCATTTTCCTATTAATCCACATTATTAAAGTTATACTCAATTTAACACCATTAAATATGTATCATGTGAACTTATAATAACACTGTTCAGCAGCATTTTTGGAACATTTGGAATAGCGACCCTATTATTCTGAAAGATCTGAGTAGATCTTTTTTGTAGCTAATCCAAAGTTTTAATATTTTTGCATAAAGCTTTGACGGATCTTTTGTTGGTTTAATCCATTATGACCAAAGAAAAAAATTATGTGCACATATAACATTGAACCAGACACGAAACAAGAGGGTAAAAACGAGAGTATTTGCTGATAGATGTTAAAAGTGTCAAACGTTCCAATATGGGCAGTTCCAGCGAAAAGTCTACCTTTGTAACGTAACGCCAGAAGTTATTTAAATTGTTTCTCAAAAAATTGTATATGTTTAGTTTACTTTTTTATATTTTGGTGTAAAGCGAAACTAGCTCTACTTTCAGTAACAAAAGGGATAACGGTTGGACAACATGGTCCTAAAAAACAACCTTATTTGCATTCTGGCGTTACATTAAAAAAGGAGACTTTTCGCTTAAAATGCCCATATGTACCTTCAAACGAGCAAAGATTTTTAAAATTGATAGCTTGAAAAATAAATTTATATAAGTCCAAAAGTTACTAAAAAAAGGTTTTATACAAATTGTCTTGCTCAATTCGCAGACTTATTCAGTTTTTGCAAGTCAAAATCCACTTCTGTTTTTTTAACGTCACGCCAGCGCAGATTTTTGCTTATATCTGTAAATCCGTAGCGTCTATTGCTGTTATTTTTTTTTCTGAATATAGTGCTACTTCATTACTTTGTATATATAAAAACCCTTTTTACAAATTTGATTTCTTGATTTAATTTTTTTACATTTTGTGGTACAAATATCACGACCCGTCAAAATGGAAATGTCCTTTTCACGTTTGAAAAGAGCCTGGGTTAGCTCTGTTTTAAAAAAAGCCGGGAGTAATTAAAAATTATTTTTTAATTGAATCAATTAACTCCTTGTTTGAAAACGTATGTTTTTTTTTATCATATTTTAAATTAAATTTATTTCGAAAAAATCACAATTTTCAATGTTTGCAATACATATTAAGTAAAGGCTTGTTTAGACTATCTCACAAGTCCTGCGTATTCCACAATACTTTGTGAGACAGAAATCTAATGAGTTTTGTTGCGACTGTCAAAAAATCTAATTTAATATAACAGTTTGTGTTCACATAAAGTATAAACACTCACACATGAAATAAAATGCGACCCTGATCCAATGAAAAGTATTATTGTTGAGAATTTTTTCTAAAAAGGATGAAGTCGTATGGGATGTCAAACTTTTATTCGTAATACTTGTCATTTTCATCACACATACATTCACACATTCATACTTTTACATATTACTTGAGTTTTTGACATGTATTAATACAAAGTGTAACAGTGTAAACTAGCTTTAATCAATATAGCAATGCATTTAACTTTAAAATAATAAATTAATTTTAAAACTTTTGTTTGTAAACCTCCTTTATAAAAATCATTTAACTTTTAATTTTCAGCAAGCCCGAATCCTGGCATTTGCGAAAAAACGTTCCGATTGTCATCTCTATTTGGTGCAATTCTTTTATGAAAGGACTTTTTTGATGATTCCGAAAAAAATCAAACTGGCCCATAACGAGGAACCTAAAGTGTTAAGATCTGCAAAACTTATTCTCATAAAATTTCACAGTGTAACACTGGCAATAAGAATTCTCTCAGACATTAATTTACAAGTTTTTTTTTAATTTAGTGTTATGCTCCTTTCGACCAAAAAATGAAAACTTTTACCCACTGTAAAAAAAACATCAGACCAGCTTTACAATAGGTTTGTTCTACAAAAACGACCAACTCAGCGTGCCCTTTTAGACTTAAAGAGTTGCTGTTCTGTTCCAATCAAAAAGTCCTAATTTGTTGGACAGTGTCATTTGAAAATGAGTACTGACAGCAACCACATGCATAAATGTGAATACTCTAACATAACATGCAACTTAATAACTCAAAGGACTTTTGTTAAAAAAAAAAATATATCCTTAAACATACATACAATAATTTCAACATAAAAACTCTCTCTTTAATGTAAGAACAAATTTAACAAAGCAGATTTATATGTTCAAAAAAAAAAATTCATGTATGTGCTTATGTATGTATAAAAAACAAACCTACAGCAAACAAAAAGAAAACATGAGCTTTTAACACGTTAGTAAACATTACAAAGGACACTAAATTGGTATGTCCTGTAAATGAAAAAAAACGCACACACACACACACACTTAACAGGAAAACGATTAATACAGGATATATTTTTTGTTATAAATAAAATATCAGCACACAGACACGCAACATTGAATACACAACTAAACAGACAGTTCATGCAATAGGAAAAGTGAAAAGAAAAAATTTTATTTACAAAACAATAATGAAAAAATCAACATTTCATAATTTTCAATTTCAAATGACTGGGAGGGAAGCGCAACAAAAAAAAATTATCGCAATTGAAAACAAAATACCAGCTTAAGCTTTGAGTATCATGTTATTACAAGGGTGTAATATCACATGTAACACATGCAGATTACAATACGACAAGCAAACACCGAGGAGAAAAGGCATTACCATCTCCACCCGAAACAATAACAACAACAACAACAACAGCTTCATCATGCACCACTTATATGGAAAAACTCGCGTTTTTTATTTCAATGCTGTTAAAGCGCGTTTGTAGTTGTACCCATATTTTGTTTGAACCAGTTGCCTCCTCATAATTCTATAAAAAAAAATTAAATCATAAAAAATAGATTTTTTTTTTTAGTTTTGCAAAAGCAATGAAGTGATAAGGCCACAAGGGTACATTTCAATTTATAAAAATGTTCGCAATTTCAACTTTTCAATGGAGAACAACCTCTGGTACATAAACAAAAAGTTTCTGTTGAATTTTCACGTTTTTTTTTTAATTCACATTTTATCAATACTACGCTGGGTGCGATTCAAAAGAAAAGCATCGCTGCAGTTCCTTGATATTGCAGTATTTTAATGACCAGCTCTACGCTATCAACTCTGTCGTTATGTGGTATCAACAGAACGGCGCAACTTCTCATATAGCTTACGCCACACTCAAATTATTAAAGACTAATGGCCGTTTTTCCAATGTACCGACAAACTGCCTGTTACTTAATGTCAACATAAATTTATTAGACCAACAAGCTGTCCCTTAACTATTTTGGGTTTCTCAATATACCTACAAAAAACATTGTTTTCAGTTGGCAACACCTCTCAAAATACATGTAATCTTTGGGAGTCAGCTGATGGAATTTATCTGTACGGCAAATAAAAGGAAAATAAATAATTGGCAGATGAGTGCCGGTTAGCTTTGCGACAGAATAGAAGCAAATCAGACATTGAGAAAACCAAATTTCCTTAATGTGCAGTTTTTCGTTGGGGAAAAAGATAATCGCGTAATGAGAAAACGGCCATAAGTTCGAATCGAATTATATCGAGCTCTTAATGCGACATAGGAGCTCGAAAGCAAATTTTAGATGCGAGCACACAATTACAATTTTCCATACATTTTCATTAAACGACAAACATGAAGTCAAACCTTTGTATGAAATGACTTAACAATTGACATCAAACATTATTCTCAAACGGTTTTCTATTGTTTGATTTGAACTTTGAATTTCAAATTGATAAATAATTATTTGAAAATAAACATTTGACAAATCAAATGTTAAATTCAAATTAAAACTAAGCTTGGCAATACAAAAGCGAAAAATAAATGTTAACATTAAAAATGGCGATTAAAGTTAAACTTTTTACTTTGTGAGAAATTACAATGATTAAGAATATGTATGAATTAAAAAAATAACACGGGAAAGTGAAGAAATTTTAAGTTTGTTGTAGGATCGCGGTGCCACAATCCTCAAAATAAAAGATATTTCGTCTTTCCAAGATTTCATCTTTTAGCTATGGTACCAAATGTTAAGCTAACAGATAATTTAAATAAATAAGGAATTTAACTTAAAAAAAAATATTATTATTTATGTTCTACATTATATTATAATCCACATTTGAAAAACATTTGAGAATTACGTTTGGAAGCAAGTTGAAAATAAAGGCATTTTCAATTTGAAAATAACTAATTTCCCTATGTTATTGAGAATGCTGCGACTTTCAAATGATTTTCAAACTATTATCAAACGTTTGCTCAAACGGCAATCATTTTCAATTTGAAATCAAACCTCCGTGCTTGTTAGTTCTTATATTTATGGAATATTCACTGCAGACTGCAGTTAACAACACTGATCGTATATGGCAAACGTATAACATCCCTAGAGGGAAGCGAACTGACACTGAAGTAGTCCCGTGATAGGTCTTTGGTGGTAGGGACCGGTTCCAGTTCTAACACTTTATATGAATAAGACCTATCACTTTTACATGGGGTTGTCATTGGAGGGGGTCAATTGACACTATTTGACCAATCACAGACCTATTCTCAATGAACCTGCTTAGTGTCAGTTACTAAAAAGTAGTATTATTTAAATACAATGTAGTATTATTTCAATAAAACTAGTCCAAGAATTAAATTTAAGAGCCAAATTTTAGAAATGACCAAAAAATGTGTCACATCACCGCTGAAGACTGTTCTGTAATTCATTACTTTTTCTACCTTTTTGTTCTTTATAAACCAGTTAAGGGATTGGTTCTTCTTTCACTGGTCATGAGTCCTTTCTTTTTGTACTTGTTCTATTTTCACAAGTCCCAGGACCAGTCGCTTGGACCAATTGACACAAATTTCCCGCAGGGATACGTTACATTGACAAAGTCGTAAATTTTTTATTATTGATAAAGTACAGAAAATAAATATGTAGTATCGTTTAGTAATTATCCTGCGGGAATCAGTTCGTGGGACTGGATTTTGTGCGGGAAGCGGCTGATTCTATCTGGTTCCATTACTTTATATGAAGGGGACGAAATTGAATGTGTCCACTTAGATTATACATTGACTTGTTACAAAGTTTCAAAAAGGTGCCAAAAAACCCCGTCCTATGGTATCGCCATGTTAAAGAGACAAGTTCTTTTCATTAAAGGTGTTAGAACTAGAACTGGTCCCTTCCAGTAAATTACTGTTACCTGAACAGTTTGGTGTTAGTTCAGTTTCCTCTAGGGCTGTTATCGCAATTAGTTTTTTCTTCTGGAATATACTTTCCAAAATTCCAGTTATACAATTTTTGGAAATTCCCTCAGTGTGTGTTACCAATGTTGTTATCTTTGTGTTTTATGTCCAATGTTATTATTTTAAAGAATGCATATGGGCATTTCGTCAGAATGGAAAAATAACATGTTGATAATCATCCCCTTTTTTTTGTTATTATTATAAAATATCTCAGCTGTTTTACTTGAGGAAATTAGGCTGGAAACTGGAAGATTTTATATTTTCTTTATAAGATACTTCTAAAGACATTTTTATATAATTATTTTACATGCAAAAAATATTTTATGTGTGCACACTTTCTTCATAATCTCTCCATTACAATTAAGTTTTTTGTTAATGAAATTTGAAGATATTTATGGAAAAACGTACGCGTTCGCGACCGGTACCTAAGCCAATTAAACAAAAACCATATAGATATTTTATTTTGTAAATACTGGATGGAGAGTCTCCATTGGAGACCTAAATTAATACACTTTTAAAATAGATTTATCACTTTTGAAAATTCCGTTCCATTTTGCAGATTTTTACATTTCACTACTGTGTACGTTCGTGACCACTTGCTTATAACCAGGGAAACCATAAATATGCAATTGCATGTTTTCCTTGTGCAACCGATGAATGCAGAAACAATATATTCATCCGTTTTAGAGCTTTTTATGCATTTTGGCATCGATTTGTTAGTGCATATTTTTGCATATTTTACCGTTTGCAGCATTTTTTTTTTGCATTATTTAGTAAAAAGAGCCTTTTTGCAGAATCTTTAAAAATTATAGCGCATATTTTGATACATGTTAAACTTTTTTAGATGCCTAAAGAGCTTTCAGAGCATATAAAATTTTTTTTTTGCGAAATTTTTGATTTTCTGTTTTAAATATCTATCCCTACGTGTTGCCTAATTTCGTAATCTACATTTAATTTTTACTCGAAAATTATAAGACAAAGCAGGTTGTCCTCAAAGATAAATGAAGTTTAAGCTTTAAAATTGTATATGCAAGCAAAGATTAAGAAAAAATCAATTATATACGTTTTTGGCGATGTGTGTGATACATAGACATCTGAACCAATTTCTTAGTATACCTATCGATTTAGACATCTAACGATTTTTATCCGTACGTCTGGCAGAATGCCTGTCCATTTACAAGTTTTAATCTTGTAGATAATTGGAGAAAATCTGGCAAATACATTTTGATTGTACTGCGGACGAAGTCTATGTAAAATTAAATTGCTAAATATTTTGTTTTTAAATAAGCAGTTTTTTAATTTTTTGGGGCATATTTTTAACAATTTCAGGGCATATTTTGAAGTTTTTACTGCATATTTAATGCGCATAAAACGCGGTTTTAGAGCATATTTTTGGTTTACCTGCTTATAACTATAGTTATGAAAACTTGAACTCGATGAAATCCATCTTTTGCACTAAACATACAGCTACCCAAATGCTATCGAATCACAAAAAGAAATTCTAGGAAAAGTTTTGTTATTTATTTTATTTGTAGATAAAAAGCGTGCGATCGTAAGTTTGTGAACCCAGGAAATGCCGATATGTATACCCCAGTTTTTATAGGTTCCCCATTTCTGCTTTAAATCCTATACACGGAAATTCACCCAACCGCGACTATTTCGTTGCCGCGAATACTTTTTTTTTTTGCAATAACGTTATGAGCCAGCCAGAGTTGGCACAGAAAAAACTCGCATAAAAAACATTTTACAATTTGCGTCAAAGAAAAATGAAAACATTGACTTCCTGAACCCCCACCACTGAATTAAATATAAAAAAAAATTTAACGGAAAAGGATATGACTGGAACGACATTTTGATTGAGATCGCGAGAATATATTGAATGTAAAATGAAACGATGAAAAATCGCAGGGTCTGAAGCGTATTTACCATAAATGATAAAATCGCGTCACTCTAACAAATGCCATCAGTTGAAATTAAAATCAAGTGGGGTCATGTACTCATCTCGTCAAACGAGTTTTACAAAAAAATCACACAAACATCATTGATGATGTTGTAAAAAAAAACAAGAGCTGGTTTTAACCCACTACCATCATCGTTAACAGGCAGGCCGATTCAAAATATTCATGATGGGGATGATGGGGATGATGCTGTGTTAACACGCATTTTGTAACAATTGTCTGTTGTTGTATGTTTACGTTTTTTAGTATTTTAACAGTTTATTGCCGGTTTTTTCACAATTTATTACAAACAAGGACATCTTTATTTGATATGCTTTTTCCTATTCTAATATTGTTTGTTATTTTGCTTTAAAAGCCGTAAAAATTGAGGATTACCATCGCGGATTTTTTCAATTGTTGTGTTTTTTATTTAGCACTTTTGACGATTGTTGGCTGTTGTTGAACATTTTAAGCTTTTTATTTCACTTTTTTTTTTGTTTGTCGACAAAATCGTCTTGAAATTTCTTTATTTTCATATTGCATGTCCTTTTGCCATTCTTTTTTTTTTTTTTTTTTTTTTTATGTATCGTCTTGAGTTTTTCTGGAAATTCTTTTGTAGACTTTTTCAATTTGGCTAATTCGTAAAGTTTGTTTCAGTCTTTCTTGAGGGGGAATATCAAAATGTTGTTGTAGTATTTTTTTGCTTTAATTCTTTAGGGTATCTTTTATATTATTTTTTTTCTTTCATTCTTATAAAAAAAATTATTTGTTAAAGTCTTGATTTTTTAGTAGACGCCCTTTTAATCTGTATTAAGTGTTTGTTATTGTTATTTTATGATTTTTTATTTGTCTTTTTCTTAAGTTGTTAAAAAGAAAGAAAATAAAAGATCATATCTTGTCTTAATTTGCTTTATTAAGTATTTTAAATTGTTTATTTTGCGTTAATTTATTTATTTGTTAAAAAATCCTAAGTGAATTTATATTTAACTTGGGTTGAGAGGGGAAATGAAGTAAGATTTGAGGAATTAAAAAATAAGTTTAATTAAATATCAAAGCAGATAAAACTAAGTTATTTAGTTATAAGTTGCTATATTTTTCGAAATATTTAATTTGGGTACTTCGTAATCGATTTTAATTTATTTCTTTTTGCAACAATTTTTTCAAATAAAAAAATTATTATGGTGCAGTTAATTTTTAAAAACAAAATTATACGAAAATCTGCTTTTGTAGTGCTGATAACAAACAAGGATTTACAGCGAAAAAAAAATACAAATATGATGCACACATACAAACGTACATAGATTTTTGGTAAAAGAAAAAGGAGTTTTATATATTTATAGAAATTTTTTATATTCCAGCAGTAATAAATGGTGGTCAAAAAAAAAAAAAAAAAAAAAAAAAAAAAGTCCATCGGTGCCAAATCGCATAATCGTGGCGGACAATTAACATCGCCACTACGTGAGATAATACGGCCATTGAGTTTCTCGCGCAAAAGAGCCATTATATTTGTTGGCTGAGTGGCAAGTTGCACCATCCTTTTGGAACCAAATATCATCCTCAATTTCTGGCCACAAGAAGTTCCTTATCCTCTCGCGATTGCGAACAACATTCACGGTAACGTCCGCCAGTCCATAACCCGCACAAAACATTCACTATTTGTGGACTCATCAGCTTTTCAACAATCACTCGTAGATTCTCATTTGCCCAAATGCGGCAAAGCTGCTTGTTAACGAATTCACTGAGGTATAGGTGAAAATCACTACGTGCACAAAATGCAATTTGATTTGAATGCCCATTTTCGTAAAAGGCTTCAACAATCTTAACGCGCTGTTCAATTGCGTACCACACCACGGTTGAATTTGTCAAACACTGAAACATAGAAATGTCCAACAGAATTAAAAAAAATGTTGGGTACATTTTTCATTCAACTATTTTTGCATGCTTAACATTATAATTGTTAAAATTTTGAAAATAAAATTTCATATGCCATCGAAAAGGATTGAGTTTTTAGAATTGAATTTCCAAAACAAATTCCCTAGTTACTAAAAAATAACTAATACAAACAACATAACATTAATATTGATGCCCTTTTGTAATAAAATCTGATTTAGCCAATTTTTACTTAAATGTTTTTCATTTTTAGTAGTAACGAGTTGGCGTCAATGACTGGAAGTATTGCATACTGTGTGTATATTTTACCGATTTAACAGATGACAATTTCTGGAGTTGTTAGGTAATTATCTGGCAATATTATCACTTTATCATCTAAAACAATCGCAATCCTTATGTAATTTTAAAGTTTGTTAAAATTAAAAAAAAAAAATTAAAAATAATGATTCCTGACTAATCCAACATTTTTTCATACTAATAAGAAAAAATAAAGGAAGGTAAAATGCGTTTTAGAAATCGCCAACTTTTTAAATATCGCTTTAAATTGCCAAGTCGCCAAACACAGTATTTATTCGCCAAACAGGTTTATTATTTGCCACGTTTTGCGAGAAATCGACAAATCTGACAGCCGTGATCTAAACCAGGAACTTCCTATACACCTATACAAATATCATGCATCCCATTAGCAGATTTGTAAGCGATTATTCTCCATCTAAATCTAAAGAATTGAAAAACTTTTTTAAAATGTTAATAGTGTGTATGTATTAGGGTACTCATTTAATCGGGCTTACGCTTTATTTTTGTTAATCGCTCGATTAATTAATCGAGAATTGGTTTAATCGGTTAATTTTGTTATTGATCGGTTAACCGGTTAATAAGTTTTGTTTCTAAATTAAGAAATTTCAATAAATAAAAATTACAAATGTTGTATAATTTGGAGTTTATTAGTAAAAAAAAAAGCAATAACATAAAAATTCTTAAACTAAAACGAGCCAGCAAAAATGTTGGCAGACAAAATTTTACTTTGGAAATTCGTCTGAATATTCCATTATGTTTCCTAACAATTTTAAATAATATATTAATATATAACAATTTTATTCAAACTTACTGCACTTGTTCTTTTGTTTTTGTAATTGTTTTTTTGCAAAAAGATGTTTACAAACCAGGGATGGCAACATCGATACAACTGCAATGTTTTGATTAAAGCGAATTGTTTTCATTCATTTAACAGTACAAATGTAATATTTAACGTTTTAATATATAAATAATAGATAAAACAAATGTAATGTTGGTGCAATAAAGCTCAAAAAGTAAAATTTTAGTAGCCAGTTGGTGCAATTTAAAAATTTCGTTTTGCCATCCCTTGTATCGGCGCTGATTGGCGACTGTGATCGGCGCACAAGTGGCCGATAAAAATCGGTACATATTAAACAATTTCATTGCTCCACATTGTGCTTAAAAGTGTTCACATTATCGGCGCATCAAGGTTAATTTTGATTGTGCACTGTCAGCACAATTTCGGCACAGATTGTCGCATAATAAAAAATTTTGACCGTTCACACTATCGGCACATGAAATACGACAAAAATTGGTACATTGCGCCGATAGTGTGATCTTAGCTTTACATTATGCCATTAGAGTCCTGTTTTAATTTTTTCAAATGCTTAACTCTTCTAATTGTTTCGGTTAATTCTGTTGTTGTGTTACTATCGAAAGTTTCTTCTGTTGTCAGGTCATCATCTAACTCATCCTGACAAAGCTCAATACCGAACATTCTGCAAAAAAGTTTATTTCCGAAATCCTTGATTTCTGTTTTTGTGCTGAATTTTAAGAATGTATTTCTAGATAAAAATATATTCTATAAAAAAATATTTCTAAAGACAACTTTTTTAGTGTAACTAAAATCGTAACTTTTTTGGTGAACTTTGGTACAGATAACACTGTAACCTTCTACTTGGTTGCATTGTAGGATGCATTGAAAAAAGGGAGTTGCTTTGCAACTTAAGTTTTGGAACACACCCTTAATTAAAAACACAAAAAATTCAAAATTTTTTAATCGGGTAGTAATTAATCGATTAACCGATAAACGGTTAACCTAATGAATACTCTAGTATGTATATTAATTTCATTTAAATTAGTTTTTATTTCTCAGGCGTTTCAACTTATTTTAATTATTAATAAATATACTCTTTTAAATAAATAGTGACAAATCAATCAATTTTTAAATGCACACTATTCGTAATGTTTGTTATGTTTCCAGGCCATTTAGTCCGAACACTACAATCATTTTAACAAAATTGATGTCTTCAGAGACCACAAATTTTCACAAAATGCCGACGTTTCCCACAACACTAAATCATCACAGAGCTGAGGGGAGAAAATGCATGATGATCGATTTGAAAAGCAGAGGCTAAATTAAAAAATATCAGCAATTTGTTTTTGTTGTTCTATTGCTTTGCTGTTTTTTATTTTTTCTTATCAAACATCGGGGGAACAGGTATAAAATGAATTAAATACATAAATACTTAAGTAAATAAATGAGATGGTGTTAGTTGGTTGATAGTGACCAGCTATAAAAGTGAAATATTGCTTGTTATTGTTACGGGAGAGGCAAGCGTTTCAGTGCAAGTATGTATGTGTACATACATGATCTCAAGGCGTGCGTAATCGCGCAGTCTCAAACCCCATGTAAACAACATGTAATGTCGGCTAATATTTGATTTCAAATCTATACAAAAGGATCGACAACAACAATAACAAGCAATGTGTAACTATCTTGTAACCAGAATTGAAACAATGTAACATGCAGCATGTAATCAACGTACAAACAACACATTCATCTACTCACATTAAAAACAATAACAAAAAGGGCAGAAGACTAAGATCAAAAGAAGACGAGTCGTAACACAATTAATTAAATTTTAGTTTTTGATGGATTCGTTACACCTCGAAACAGACGTGTGATAAACGAGAAAATATTGCTCCTTCAGAATTATGGAAAAAAAGACAACAACGACGCCAATCACAATAAAACTATTCATTGTTATAAAGATACACTTATGTACATACATACCGTATACTTTCATTAGAGAGAATATTTTTAGAATAACGATTTAAAACTCTGTCACTTTTACATATGTTCTGTGACATGGAAGAACATATTGTGGACCAGTGATCGATTAAGACCTTGATCACTCATATGTCGTATAAGTATTTTCTGTTAAATATCTAACATTTTATTCTACTTTCAAGCCAAACAGTACTTTTTACATTTTTATTTACAAAATATTTCCGCGATTTGCAAAATATTTTTGGATTTTTAAACTGCCTTATTTCGATAAGTGTTCTTATAAAAGGTGATCCAACCATAAAGCACGATGTTAATTGTAAGTCACACCTTAAAGACAAGTTATTTGTCCAACTCAATTTGACATTTATTTGTTTCCGTGCTAGACAAATTCAAACCTGGAGAGGTATACAATTGAGTAGCGCGTTAATATTGCTGAATACCTTTAAGAAAATAGTCGTTCAAATCAAAATGCATTTCGTGCACTTCGTGATTTTTTGGTCGAGCGAATTGTGCACAAATTTCATCAAACCAGGTCTATAGAAAATGTGAAAATTAGGTCGGCCAAGCAGTTACCGTGAAAGGTGTTTGCTATCGCAAGAAGATAACAGACTTCTTGTGGCCAGAAATAGAGGATATATACCTGGAAGATATGTGGTTCCAACCGGTTGGTGCCACTTGCCATACAGCCAACGAAACGATTTATCTTTTGTGCGAGAATTTCATTGGCCGTGTTATCTTACATCGTAGCGCTGTAAATTGTCAGCCACGACCATGTAATTTGACACCGTTGGGGACATCTTTCTTTGGGGATATTTAAAAGAAAAAGTGTACATCAATAAGCCAAGAACAATGCAAGAGATAAAGGATGATATAATTCAGCACTTTAACGACATTAAGCCTCAATTAGGTCTCACATATATTTTGTTTCGCACATAATTGTCATGGATCCTTCTATCGGAATAACAAAAATTAAGATTTTTCTCTGAAAAGTTTTTGTTTTATTTACAATTAACATCGTCGTTTTGGTTGGTCCACCATTTATTAGGACACAGACAGATTCTAAAAAAATGTGTATTTTATTTTGTGTGGATTCGAAAATTTAAAAAAAAGTTTAAAATAACTTAAATGATTTTCCTGGCGATAGTTTTGTTAGTGTTTGTTAGTAAAAAATATCAAAATTAATAATGATTTTAAGCCTTGCCAATGATAATTTCAACTAAGGAATTGTAGAAACTATGGCTAAAATAAAATGGCTTCTAAAAAAACAATATTAAAAGCATCCTTTTAAAGAATCAACAATAAATAATCTAAAAAATTATCTAAATAATACTAAAGCACCATAAAATTTTAAGATTAAATTTAATATCAGTATTTTAAAAACTAAATAACATTTAGTAAAAACATTTGATTGATTAATACTAAAAAAAGAAAATCTATGTCAAAATAATTTAAACAGCTTTATTTCCAATATAAAAAGTGTTATGTTGGTTATAAAAAGTTAAATTTCTACTTTGCCAAATTTGATTAGACTTCAAGCTTGCTGTCATCTGTAAAAAATACGTTGCTCTAAAATTTGACGAAAGTTAGTTGGACAAAAAAAAAACGTGATACAAGGTAGAAATAAGAAATTCAACGGAAAAGAAACCGTATCTATAGTGAAGCGTGAAAGGGTTGACTTTGTAAAACGTCCTAAAGCAGCTGGATCAGCCCGAAAGTCGCTCGATATAAACTCAACTTAACATCTGGGTGCATTTGGACAGACAAATTAAAAAAAACATAAGCAGCAAGCACTCTCTGAAGAAAATTCAGCAGGAAGATTAGCCAAAAATGTCTACTGAGGTAACTTTAAAATGGGTGGAATCGATGGCAAAGAGACTAAAAGCCGTCCTAAAAGCAAAAAGAAATCAAACAAAGTATAACTCACTTCACTTTTCTTAGTATTTTCAAAATGTACACTTTTTTTTTGACGCGTTAAAAGCGGAGTAAATTTTTATTTTTTATTGCACTGTTTTTGTTGTTTTTGAAGTGTTTAAAATTTTTAATTTTATATTGTAATTACATTGTGCAAAGTTTTGTAAATGATAATTAACTTCTAAAAACTTGAATTTTTTTTTACTAAAATAACACTTTTTATATTGGAAAACAAGCTGTTTACTTTATTTGGACGCTCACAGTATATAAAAGAGTTGCGTGAGTGACGGACTGGCTGACTCATTCATTATCGCCCAGCTCAAACCGCTGACCCTAGAAACTTGAAATTTGGACTAGCGATTGGTTACTCCCCATATCGATCCGCTAACACGGGATTTTTCGAAACTCGAAAAAAGGTTAAAAACGGGAAAATTCCGTAACCTTATATCTCCAAAACTAAATGAGATGCAAAATAAATGTAATACGTATCGTTGTTCTTTGGAAAAATAAGCGGGCAGGTGTCTGGTATTTTTTTGAAATTCAGCCCTATTAGGGAGTAAACGGGTAAAATCTGAATTTTTAGTACTTTTGAACCAATAAAAATAGAAACAAAGTTAATACCACATTCGAAACTTATCAAAAAAATACGTACACTAATTTGGTACTTTTTCGAAATTCCAACATTTAAGGGGTGAAAATCGTAACTATTTTTGGTACTTTTTTTACAAAACATTTTCCTCCATTCAATTTGGTCTAACTTTTATCATAATCATGGAAACTGGAAATATTTTCTTTAATATGGCCTAAAAAATTTTAAATGTGCATTAAAAAGTTAAACGTATGCCTTTTAATTTTTAGGCAAATCATTTAATAGTTTCATAATTTTTGCCTACAATAAATAAATAAAAAATAAAGTCGACCCATCCCGACCATACGATACACTACACTACAGTGATTAGAAAAGAATTTTCGAAAGTGTGCCATATATAGAACCCATAGGTAGTCATTAAGGTGGGTCGAAAAAAAGTTGTGCCAGTCACCCCCTAGAATGAAAGATATGTCAATGAAGTTTCTAAAGCAGGAAAAAAATTGTTTGGCACGCCCCAAAATACAGCCCTTTTGTTTTTTATATGTAGCGCTGTCATTTAAAGACTCTTATGCCATCTGGGATCCTTCCCCAAAATATCAAATAGTTTTCACGTGCCAAGAAAGCCCTTCTAAAACTTAGTATGTACAGCTTTTAACAAGCTCACTTTTATGGCACGCCTCCATATTAAGTCCCTTTTTTCTTTTTCACATACACATGTAGTACATTAAACCAGGTAGAAGCCCATACAAACCAAAACAATTTTCATCAGTCACGCCCTAGAGTACATGGTAAATTAATTAAGTTTGAAAAACTTTAAAAATATGGGTTTTGCCGCGTCCTAATTTACAGCGCTTTTTGTTTTGTACATAAGGCATCGCCATTTAAAGTTCAAACATATGCCTTTGAAATTCTTCTTCTTTACTTATTATTACTTCTTAACTTTTTGTGATTAACAGGATAATAAAATGATTAAGGGAAAAATATTATGATGTAATATTACGAATATATTTGGTCATAATATGATTCAAAAATAATCGTAATATGGTGACTACAATAATGAATCTTATCGTAATATGTTGCTCTTAAAATATGTTCTCCACAACCACGTTTTTTCTTTGTGTGTTCATTTGTGTTTTATTAATATCCAAATAACTTCCCAAAAAAGCAATATTTGCCAGGGTATGAAGTAAATACCGGGTAGAATCACATCTATACATATGTACCGTTTGCCTGATGATAATAAACTCACTTCGTTTTCGTTATTGCAACTCTTCCAACAATACATTTGAGTATATTTTCTTAATATTTTTATTATTTTGTTCATTCTCTCACTTTAGTGCCATATATTTCCACTTAGTTTGCTACGTTCATTGCCATTGTAAAAAATTTTCCAAGAATCCTTTTGCGTGAGCACACGTTTGTTGCACAATCTTAATTTTTTTCTGGTTCCTTTCAATGCCGCCGTTATTGCGATGTGGCATTATCAACGTTTTTTTTTTTGAATTTCTTTGTCATTGATCCTCTGTAAATAAAAATCTTTCTGCTTTTTTCGCATTCATGTCATTTAGACGCGAAATCTTCGTTTAAGATCGTAATGAAGGCAATCGTCATAATTTCCTTTTGACCATCAAGAAAAAGGAATTAAAAAAATGTGTTTTTGTCATGTTGTACGCGTGATATTTTGTACTGTCATAAATGTACACGCACACATAAATACATATGTGTGTACATCATTGATGGGATTTGGGGAAAAATTGTACCAATTTTGATACAATCGAAACTTTATTGGTACACTGGTACAATTTATAATTTTTTGGTGCAATTGAAAGAAAAAAAATACCCACGAAGCATATTTCTGTCAAGTGGGTTAATTCACATTACTTTTCAATAATAAAATGTTTAATTACATGTGTCCAGCCCTGACCAGAACTACTAAAAATTGCATTATTGTTAATTTATGTTCATGATGTTAAGTAACTACATACATATATAAGTATGTGTACTCGTAACCCTTTAGGAAGCCTGGGTGTTATCATGTCTACACTTTTGTCTGCCTTGGACAAAAAAAGAGAAAAATATACATTCTTGATACTTCTTCTCTATTTTGTATACCCACATCGCAATAGTGGAACGGTTATTATGCGTTTACGCTGATGTTTGTTATACTAAAGAATATTTCTCCTAGACCCAACTTTAAGTATACCGAGCAACTCAATGTCACTTTCTGAGTCGATTTAACGATGTCCATCCGTCCGGCTGGCTGGTTGTCTGTCCATTTTAACTTGTGTGAAAAGTTCACGTCGCAAAAATTTGTACTTAGCTTTCGATTCAGAAGCACGAAGCCCACTGAAAATGGTAAGAATTGATCCATAATTTCACATGGCCTTCATACAAACTT
Organism: Pollenia labialis; assembly: GCA_949318255.1. Lineage (NCBI taxonomy): Eukaryota > Metazoa > Arthropoda > Insecta > Diptera > Polleniidae > Pollenia > Pollenia labialis. Next base: position 94,038,286 of record OX439142.1, on the reverse strand, counting down.
GTTTCCGGAATAGTGTTTGTGCCTATTAACCATCTTGTTATGTTGGTACTTGGATTACATTTATCATCATTTTGCCAAATTTTATTGGAATCGGTCCGTATTTGAAGGGAGCTCCTATACAAATACTACTCCCGAAATTAGCCTTTTATACCAAAATTTCCTTATATCTTCTGGTTTTGACATAAAATTGGCCACAATAACTTTTACGATAGCTACTACGTCATGTCAAAATGTTTTGCGGGTAGGTATAAAAATAACCATAGATCCCATATAATCCCCCTTCCTAAAATTACTTAAGGGCAAACAAATCTCATATAGATAAATATATCTTAATAATATTTAAAGCAAAGGACCAAATAGGGTACACTCTCAAAAATGTGTAGTTATATACTGTGATGTTGGGTATTAAATAAATAGTCCGACTTGACTGTCTATACTTTTTGACTTGCTTTGTTTTGATCGAATAAAAAAGTATTATGAATTACTATGTTTTTATTTTATAGCCAAATTTTGGTACAATTTTTGCCAGTTTGGTACAATTTTGCCCTTGAGACGGTACAATTTAAGAATTGTTAGATCCCAACCGTGTTGTAAATATATGATGGAATAGGGATCTATGGAATGCTGTGTGTGCGTGTGTGTGTGCATTCAACAAATAAAAATTAAATGGTTTATCATTTCCATTTCTTTTTGGTTTTTGTTTAATTTGTTTTATTTTGTTTATTATGTCAAAAGGAACATGAGCCTTTTTCAGTTGGTCATCAGATTTTTTGTTTTACTGTTGGCGGTTTTTTGTCGCGTCTTTTTTGCTTTTCAGATTGATTTTATTTTGTTGTGTCTGGGCTATTTTTATTGTTGTTATTTCGCATTAAGACGATGGACGCATAAATGATGTTGTTTTATTGTAAATACAGATACCGATTATGGTTTAATGCATCCATCCACAGTGTGTTTTATTAACCTTCAAAAAAGGACAAAATTGTAAACAAATAAGCAAGGTTTTTAATGTTACCGAAGGTTACGAGATTGGAATTGTTGACCATGTTTTAACTATGCAAATGATGCTAGGGAATTCCACTATTCGAACAAACAAACATTTTACATCTCTAGAAATTTCTATAGAATAGTTTAAAAATTTCAAACAATCTATTTAACAAATCAGATAATAATGAAACTTGTTTATGAAATCTAAGATCGATAAATTTAAAATTAATTTTCAGTGTTTAGATACATTAAATACATATGCACGTACTTATGTATTTTACCTTTTCTGTAAGAAATATTTATCTATAAAACATTATGATACTATTTCGCCTTAAAAATAGAAAAAACATATGCTAAGAGATATCCCATTCTGTAGGCTTAAGCGTAAATATATTTTAATAATTAATATTAAAGTGTTTTGAGAGAGTTAAATAAAAAAAGTCTGTTAATTCTTTTCTAAGATGCCAAAATTTTACCAGATACTAAGGCTTCTATTACATATTTTGGCCCTATGCTCCTTGTAGGAGTCTAAAGGAACTAATATATTTATAAGGCTTCTGTTACGGTCAACAGAGTTGAGTTGTAATTTTTTAAGTTTTGAATTATGGTTTACAACTTTGCAATATTGTTGCGAACAAAAACATCAAAAATTACAACGCAACACAACCAGTTGTCTAATTTACAATTCAACTGAGTTGTGAACCGTATTAGGGGCCGTATTTGTTATTTGTTTATAACAATTTTGATTTTCTTGAACTGTGGCCATGTTCCGTAGCTCTCGCGTCGAGAAACTTTTTGATTGAAATATCTGAAATGAAACAAAAATGCCATTTCTCCAAACAAGCAGCTGTTTTTCTCACTAAACTGTGTCTGTTCCTTTTCTTGGCGAGTACAAACTGTCACGTAAGGAAATTTCTCGCCAACTAACAGAAAAAGCGTGTCTGTAACATATTTGTAAGAAAAGTTCTCGCTTTGAACTGTTTAATAAACTCAGGAACAAAAATGAGGCGAGAAAAAATTTCAACACTAAAAACAATTAAAAATGCAAAAAGCTTAAACAAAAACAACAACAATAAACAGTGAGTTTATCTTTTCTTACAGTCCCGACTACAATTGGTTGATTTTTTGTCAACTCTAAATGTGATAGTAAGTGGGTGAAGAAAAAACAAAAATAAAAACAATTACTTTACATATTTTATTTTTCCAGTTCAATTTATTTACACTGCCACATGCATATTAGCTATCAAAGTTGTTCTTGGGATTCATAAATTAATTAACAAGGTTTCTTTCAAATGTGCTAAATTCCCATTTCATACTATTGAGAAACTGAAATTTATTGTTGAAGGGATAAGCTATTCCTATGCGCATTTCACTGGTTGCTTAGGCCAGATCGTCATGAAACTTCATCCAGAGATTTTAGAAAAGCTAAAGATATTATACAAATAAAACTGTTAAGCGAATAAGAATTAAAAACCTCAGTTTTACTTGTAACAATATCAAAGCTTAAACAAAAACAACAACAAAAACAGTGAGTTTATCTTTTCTTACATTATTTGGTATAGCCGACGGTGGTATTTTCGCCGCCGTCGTTGAAATATTTTCAATTTTAGTTAATTTTGGCCACCGCCGTCAACGATATGCATTACTGGCGTTCTCAACGTCTGCACTGTCACATCGGCTGCGGGTGCAATGTTATGACATTGACAACGTTACGACGTAATCTCTTTTGATTTTGTTCGACATGAGTTACAGACACAGTTTTTTCTCACTTTTCGAGAAACTATGGAATATTTTATTTCACATCTTTTCGATGCGAGAACATAGGTACTGTTGGTTTTTTATTTTGTTGAATAGATCATTAAATTTATTTTATATATTTCATTTTATTGTTTGCAATTCACTATTACACAAAGAATACTTAAATTTAAGAGAGATGGTAAAAACACCTTACATATATAACCCCGTATTTATAAACGATTATTAAATTTAACAAACGTTTATTAAGGCAAATTTTCCTACAAAATTTGTTTTGTAAACCTTTATTAAATTTAAAAAAATTTTATAAGTACAGGCGATAATATTTTACTAATTGAACCACAAGAGCATACTTAAATTAAACATAGAAATACGGGGAAGAAAAATTTACATAAAAGCCTTCAATAAATTAAGAAGTATATTTTATGAAAATAACAATATTTACAGGTTTTTAGATAAATTGTGCTTACTTATATTAAAGTAATAAAAATTCACACATATAATAAAATAGCACAGATAATACTTATATGTATGTGTGTAGTCATATGTAATGTATGTACTAAGCTTAAAATAAAATATTCTATAAAAACAAGTTGCGAAGATATTCAATGTCTTAATAAATACAAGAGTTCTGAAAATTTTTAGTTATTTTTCCAATACAATCGATAATAAGTCCAACATTACAATGTCTATGGAGTCTGTTTGTGGAGTAATGCCACGGTAGATTCAAAATTCTTGATGTGAGTCCTAGCGCATACTGGGCGTGCATATAAAATTATAGCCTGGAATATAGTTTTTACTAAAATAACTTTATTATATGAACTAAGCTTAGATCTACGAATATTAAGAGGGTATAATGTCATGTCACCAATATTAAACTTTCGTATTATGTGCATTACGTAATTGTTTATCAAGAGTTACAGCTAAATATTTAATATTGCCATTTAGTAAAGTAATGACATAAGCTATTGAGGGCAGATTGCATATTGCCGATTATTATTTCTGGTAAAGACCCAGAGCTAAAATAGCAGCATCATCCGCAAAAAAAAGCATAGTTACATGAGTCCAGCGTATGAATATCAGAGCAGTATGTAATGTTAAGTAGTACCGAGCTTTGAGGTACAGCAGCCATTATTTAAAAGAATTTGAAAACACATTATTAATAGCCACATAAAATGAACGGTTAGAGAGAAAACTTTCTATAATAAGGGTATTCACGTCACAAGTTGCACTCTTGCAAAAAAGCAAAAGTGCAAACACATAACAACAACCACAAAGAAAATTATTTACGCACAACTAATTGTCTGTGTGGTTGTTGTTATATTTTTGCACTTTTGCTTTTTCGCAAGGGTGCAACTTGTGACGTGAATACCCTTAATGTTAATCAAGTATGGGGGAAGCTTAATCTAATTAATTTATAGAATGATGGTGTATTATTTTCTAAAAAATAATAATGCATTTTATTTGTGTAATTTATTTATCAGGTAACACGAACCCTTACGAACACAGAAAAAATAGAAAATTGACTTTAATTAAACAATTCGTTCAGACAATTAAATATTTTACTAATTTTGCCCCTGCAAAAGAATTGATCATATCAATTAACAAATCACGTACAGTACCGACCGTGATATATTCAGTTTGCGGTGTAGTTACAAAGGTACTTTTAACTTGAGCAATTGTTAATGAAAGAATTCTTTATGTTAAAGAACAATTACAAGTATTCGAAATTAGATGACTTGTTGGGAAGGTATGACCAAATAGATTAGCTTTATCATAATCAGTGACACTATTCCCATGTTGAGCGACTTAAGTTGGTATGTTTAAATATTTGTTTTTCATAACTTTAGCAATGTTGCAGAATGCTTTTGAACAGTTGTCCAAACTTCGTAATTTTTTCCCCATTTTGAATTTCTAAAATCGCAAATTAATTTTTTTACTAACAAATCGTATTTCCGAAATAAGTTCAAATCAGTATGGTATCAATATCTCTGCCATTGTCGCCTATAATAGTTTCTACCTCTGATCATTTCCATTAAATTTATTTTTCATTAAATTATATTTATGAAGGAAGGAACTTTACAGCTTGAAATTAATTACAATTTTTTGATCATTTTTATTCTTGACTGAATACCGGCACGAACTCAGGCCGAATTTACATGTTTCAATAATAACAACATTCCCGTCATCAGAATTCTTTGTAGTTCCACCGTTTGCGCCATGCGAGGTGGCACCTGGTGGCACTTGAAATTAATTAATAATGTTAAAACAGATATAAGACAATGTATTAGGTGTGATTTCAAACTGAGGAAAAGTAAAGATAAAATTGCAGGTCCAAATGTTTGGAGAAAAATGGGATTTTTGTTATATGTTCATAAAATTACACAAAAAAAAAACTTAAGTCTCTGCAGATTTTTTTTTCAATTTTAATATACTGAAATATACTACTTTAAATAAAAAAAAAAGAAAAACGTTAGCTCACATAGTAAAATAATATTCGTATTTAAATTCTTAGGATTAAATTAAGTTGGTTCGGTAAAACACACAAGTTCTGAGTTTGAGACGGATAAAAAAAAAACTGGCAGTCAGATCGGAGTAAATCTGTTTGATTTGATTGTACCATTTAGTCTAAAATTGCAGCATATCACTGCATATTGCATGAAGACTATGTTGACAATTTGACTTTTTTCCGCGAAATCTCCAGTGTGCGCCAGTGCGGCGACTGCCAGTCTGTGGTCGAAGTAGCATAAATCTTTTCAACAGTGGATCGAAATTTGCTGTAATAATTTATCTTTTTATTAATATATTTTCATGTTTCTTCCTTTAATTATGGGAATATGGGTATTCTCGAAACGTGTTTATTCGACGTGAGTTTGAGCCGGTGTTCAGTCAAGAATAAAAATTATCAAAAAAATCTTAATTAATATCATGTTCCTTCATAAAAATTATTTAATGAAAATTAAATTTAATGATTTCATAATAATAATTTCAAAATATTAAAAATGTCATTTATTTATTTATGTTTAATAATATGAAAGTTACTTTTGCTAATTTTAATATCGATACTAACTTGCGTTTTGTAAGACATTTATGTGGGTTAATAGATCATATATTGTAACTAAGAACAATTTTGAACCTATACTAATATAATATTGCGTAAAATTTTTTTTGACACTAATAGTTTTGCCTCATTACAAGATATATATCAATGGACTCTGTTAAAAAAGAGTGTACACTGCTTATGTTGTCTCGCGTTTTGTGACATAACATAAATTTCGATAAAGATATTTTCCATTTTTATTAAAAACAGTCCAATTTCAAACAACCTGTTAAAAATACTTAAAAAATATTGAGGGAATAGGACTACTTCAAGCAAAAATGCTTTAGAAATTGAAATTTGATTCATTAAACTGATTCAAAAATAAAAATGGTTAATAAAAAAAAAATAGAAGACGAACAATAAACAATTTATCACTTTTGATTTTTTTCTGAGAATCACAAAAATTCAAATTGTTTCTATTCAATAAAAAAAAGTTTATATTCGCGTTCGGGCTTAAAAATCTACTGATTTTTGGGATCTATTTCAGTCTAAAAAAGTGCGTTTGTTCATACCCAATCTTTAAACAACAGTTAAAAACAGTAGCTCCATCTATATGTTAATATTAGTATTACATTTTCGTAAATGCTTAAAATCGTATTGGATATAATTTTATAAATATTACAAAAAGTAGTTATGAAATAATCTAACTAGAATTTCCCTTTGGTTTTAGAAAAGTCCCAATTATATTATCTCGTTAAATGCAAGCCGACTTAACTACACAACAATTTCAAATCGAGTTCTTAATTGAAAATCGTTCTTATTATCAATCTAGCTTTACGCAATTTATTAAGAGCCCTAAGATTAAAAACTGTAACTTAATTAAAGATATTCAAAGGCAAACACGATTTTATTATTATGTATTGATTTTGTAACGCTTTTTGCTTCTCCTGTGAAAATAATCAAAGTGTAGTTACTTCAGCTTATGCTTATTATGGTGAGGGTATGTACTTTAGGTAACCTGTGGTGGGATTCTGTAACTTTTAACAATAACAACAGTTGTTATAATTGTCAACCTGTTTCGTTGTTTGCACTTAGTCCGCTTTTACACGTTTCATCTTTTGATGCTCAACTCTTATGTTTTTCGGTCAGAGAAGAAAGAAGAATGGAGGTTAGTACGGAGATGCCTGTACTCGGTAAGTACGCTTTGTGTTTTTATTCGTTGGTATATGCACAACGATGGCTGCATGTAATTTTTTCTTTTACTTTTCTCTTTGATTCGCTATTAATAAAATTGTTGTTGTTTTGTACCGAAAAAAGTTGGAAGCGATTGCTGCGTGTGAATATATTGACATCTTTAAAAGGGAATTGAAAAGAAGTTGAGCATCAAAAGATGAAACGAGTAAATTCAGACTTACGATTATGTGACTCTGTAAATTGTTATTGCCAACATAGATAAAACTTAACGTCAAGTGGCATCACTGTCAAAAAAAAATGGCAATATAACGAAAAACACAAAAAGGAATAAAAAAAAATAAAATTATTAAAATTAAACAGAATTTTTTTTGTTTTTTTAAGGAATTAAGCCAAACATTTTACTATTAAATTAAATGCAAATTATGTATTTAATTGCCATTTGCAAAGTATATTATTTCTTTACGCTAGGTCTCCACGTAGCAATTTTTTTTGCTAAGCACAAGCAATAACGTCGGCAGAACCATGGCGCAATAATTGCTGACTATATTGCTGGAGAACACGTGAAATTGCTTTGCCATAAAAAACGTACAGAGAAATTAAATGTCAGATAAATAACAGCTGATTTTACAGCAAATTGCTAAGCAATAATTGCTCAAGCAATAATAAGAGCAACCATTGCGCAATGGATTGCCACTCATGGCAATATGCGGTCTATTTGTCGCAAATTTTATGGAGCAATCAAATTTGACGTTTGCCGCAATAAATATTGCTACGTGGAGACCCGGGGTTAAACTAAATTTTTTTTATTTTTTAGACAATTAACAATAAATAAACAACACAAAAAAAGTTGTCGTTTACTTAACAAACAGCTGACTTAACGATAACAAGTGTTGTTTAAAATGTTACAGAATAGCAATATCGTTAATTTACATGTTAAATTTTTTAACAATGACAACTATTGTTAAAATTTATTACAGAATCGCACTACTGATGCATAATATTTTAAAATAAACCAAATACAGTGGTTTCCCGGATTAACGAACTCTCGATTTAGCGAATTCGGGGTTTAACGAACATGCAAAAAGTTTACCTTTGGTACTGTATATATATACTATATAACGAATCAAAATCCAATTTGGTACTCGATGTAACGAACAAATAAAAATAATGTACAAAAAATTCGTAAAACTTATTGAAATATGTACATGGATGAAGTACTCAGGCAAACAGTTGTAGTCTTGACGGAGATGATGATATTAATGCGCGATTAGAAAACGATGTGCCTGCTGATGAAGAGGTACAAAGTAAACACAGAGATGTAATCAGAAGCTTTGACGTATGTATCCAGTGGGGACAGGAAAATAATATCGATATATCCAAGACATTACGGGTTTTCATGATATCGCTAAAAAGTCTCGCAATGTGTGCAAACTCTGCCTATTTACGCCCTCGCAAATGAATTGTCAAAAATTGTATGAGATTTAATTTACACAAACTTCGTAAATTTGCCCAGCAGCTCAATTGTGCATTTATAAAACCACATTTTTTAATGCTTACCGCCATTTCCGTTTCAAATTTCAAGTGTTTATAAATCACAAACAATAAATTCTTGTAATGATTAAAGCACTTTAGTCTTTCGGCTTTCTTGGTGCGTTTTTAAAAACAAATTTCACATTTTAATCACTATTTTTAATATTTTTTAAAATTTATTTTTCTATTGACGTTTCTTACAAATTGGCATTAATTGTATAAAATTGCACACAAATTAAATAGGGTATTCATGAAATGAGTCTCGCAAGTTTGCCCATTTGCATAAATGGCAATTTTAAGCGATATCATGAAACCCCTTATTAATTTTACGTGAGCTTCAAGAGAAAGCAATTGAATAAAGTTTAAAGAAATCTCAAAAACAAACGTCAATACAAGTTTCTTTAATTATGTAATTTTTTGGTATTTTTTTTCATTAATTTTATTTTATAAAATCCATTTACTTGTAATTGTTCTTTTAATTTGTTGTTAGATGAATAAATATTTTTTTTTAGTACTGGATTTAACGAGTTTTTCAATTTAACGAACAGGGCTGATAATCAATTGTTCGTTAAATCGGGAAACCACTGTATATTCATTTGTTTGTATGTAGGTTCAAACATATGTATGCATGTATGTGCATATTTATTTTTGTTAAAAAAAAACATAAAAATATTTCATTAATATGACAGCCACGAAAAAGTCATATTTTTCCATTTTCCTTTCGTTTAAAAAAAAAATCGTCAAATTATTTAAAATCTTTAATGAACTGACGACACAATTAGTATTTAATGAAAACATTAAAAATACTTGTCACTAACTGTCAATACTATATGATGTCGCCATGTCTTCTTAAAATGCTGGATGCCATAAACAGTGTGAAAGAGCTAAACAAAATCAACAGCAGGTACAGAATGTACTTTTAAGGATGACAAACATTTTTTGATACTAAAAGCAAAAATTGTCGAAAAAATGTCACAAATTCACATAATGGTTTATGATCTTGAGGTGTAATTTGGTTTAAATAATGTCGTTGTAAATTTAAAATAATTTATAATCTTATATTTTTCTAAATTCTACAATTTTATTAGGTCTCGGACCGTAAGCACCAATTGGATACGAACCAAATCCTGGTAAAAGCGATTTCCTACAAATTGACCACAATTCTCTGCCAAGAATGGGACTTAACTAAAACGTTTCCCTCTTCTACAGGACTCTACAAGGTACATATGAATGTATGTATGCCTATGCACCTACTCAGTTGGCCAGATAGCCTTGTATGCACGACTTGTCCCCTGTCGTTTAGGTTGTCTAGAAGACAATTTACAGGAAATCGTCGTGTACGACAGTTTGAGCGACATTGTCTTATAAGTTGGCTTGTATTTATTTATTTATTTATTTAATATAATTAGGTCTATGGATTAATCCTTACAGCCTAATACAAATGAGTATTTAACTTAAGTATAATATTCTGTTTCACAATATTTACATCTAGAGAAAAATCAACAAATTCAAACATTTCATTAAAGCAACAACACAATTTTCTAAATGGGTCTGCCATAGCATAGTTAGTTCTAAAAGTTTGTTTTAAATAAGGGATTAAAATACTATTGTATTTTCGATTTATTTAGTAAAAAAGCTACACGCGGTTTTTAGCTTAGAATTCATTTTATTAAAGTATATTCTTACAAGAGAAATATAATAGTGACGTTCAATTAGGGTGTCATTTACAGTTCGTTGATAAAGTTATAATAGTTCTCCCACGCTTATATGTCAGCTTCAGGCATCAGACACATAATCATCTAAATAAGCTGGAGTACGAAGAAGTCTAGCGGTTCTTCGATGAGGTTGTGGTTGATGTTCTGGAACAGCTGTGTTCTGATCTTCGACATTTGTATCCTCATTCTGAACCGTGTTATTTCCAGCGCTGGTTGGAACTTGAACCAAATCATGTAAATTTTGTGTTGGCGTTATGGGATAGAAATCCTGTTATAAAGGTTCAACTTCTAAACTTTTTGGTTGTTGGATCATGGTGGATTTATATGACGTTTTAAGGCATTGTTGAGGCGAGTTGGCAGGAATATTTAAAAAATACAAAAAATGACATATAAAAACTACTAATCTTATAAAATATTTAAATAATAGAATAAAAAGAGATATATATTTATATATTTTAAATTTGTACAAAAGGCCAGTTTACAAGGTAATACAATGTATTACGACTTTTTAAAATCAAAATATTATGAAATTCTCTCCGTGCCTAAAAGAAAAAAATAAAAATCAAGTAAAATCAAAAATAATAACAAAAAATCAGATGGTTGCAATTTTAAAATTTTTACAAAAACAACATGAAAATTTCCTGAGTTGATTTTAGTTGTTTTTGTAATTGTATAAAATTGCTACAACCTTCAATATACTCTGTTAAGGCTGTTACACACTATCCTACAAAGTCTTACGTATTTTTAAAAAAAGCTTCCCTGATCTAATTATTCTTTGACATTTTCAAAAAACAATAACAACTTATCATGACAGGGTTGAATTTTCGTAAATTACGAAAGACTTTGTGGGATAGTGTAAAACAGCCTTTAATAACACCTCTGGTGTGATGAAAATACATAAGTTTCTAAAATGGTTTAGAAAAAAATCATTTACCGACCACTTGTCAGATTTTGTGTTCGTATTCTCTCTAACTCAATACATTTTGATTTTACATGGTATGATTTTTCTTATTCTACATAATGTCGTAATACAATGTATTACCGTGTAAACTAGCCTTAAGGCATTTAAAAACATAAATAAGTAATTGCATTTTATAGAGACTATTGTGGGGTTTATATCAGTATAAAGTAAGTTGGATGGATATAATAATGGAATATTGTATATTACTTTAACAGCCTTGTTCTGCATTCGCTGATGTGCCTTTAATTCACTAGTTTTTTTATAACCATATATAATAGCTAAATAATTTAAATGACTTTGGATTGTTGCATTATAACTTAAAAGTTTGGCTTCCTGATTAAACTTCTTTTTAAACTTATATAAAACGCCAACCAACAGCTTGTGAAATTTTTGTTTTAAGGTTATGTATATGAGTATTTCATCCAAGATTATTTTGAATATTTAAGCCGAAGTATTTCATTGAGTTAACTTCATAAGTTTCTTTTCCATCGACAATAACGGAAAAATTGCTTTTATGACGGCTTGGCTTAAACCTTAATAATTGTGTTTTATTTGCATTTAAGACAAGTTTATTTACTCTCATAAATTCTCAAATTAAAGCAGCATCACGTTCAATAGATGCTTTAACAGCCGTTTCATGGCATACATAAAGATGTTACCAGTAAGATCAAGGTTGTGTAAGAAATTAAGAAAAATTATGAACAGCAATGAGCCAAGTACGCTTCCTTGAGGAACTCCATGTAAAACTTGTCGTGTGAAACTTTTATGTTCCCCAATTTGCACAAACTGGGTTCGGTTAGTAAAATAGCTTTTTAAAAGCAAGAGCCTTTTTTTCTTGGAATCCATAAATTTTTAACTTTTGTAATAAAATAGTATGGTCTATAAGATCAAATGCCTTACTTAAATCATAAAAAATACCAGTTGCACCACTGTGTCCTCCATCCAAGCTTTTACAAATAAAGTCGATTACATTGAAAACAGCTTCTTCTGTTCCACGCCCTTTCCTAAATTCGTATTGAAAGTCATTGAGAATATTATTGGTATACATAAATGATGAAATGTTATTATACATAAGTTTTTCGAAAACGTTGTCGGTGACTTATAAAACTGCTATAGGTCTGTACATTGCTGGTATTGAAGCAATTTTATTTTTAGGTATGGGTGTTATTTTCTGAACTTTTAAAATGTCTGTATTTGTTTTAATTATATTGTTAAAAATTATAACAAAATGTGGCGCCCATTCATTAGTACAATTCAATATCACTTTCGATGAAATATTCAATCTTCAATCTTATGTTTAGCTAAATCAATCTCATTTTCGGATTATTTCAAGTACGAAATCGGGATTGAATATGGATCATTTAAGTATTTTGCTATTGAACATCCGTACTTGAATCAATCTTTCTGTACTTGAATCAAGAAAATCCGTACTCAAGTTCAAATATTACCTTTCGCAAATTTGCGGAAAAAAGTGGACAAGTCCGAGTTAAAGCTTTTTCGCAATATTTTGACGTACATTCATATTTCACTTTTAACGCAAATATTTAATAAGCTTTTTTCTGGACACTTGTATGTGTTCATTAAACTTTGTCTTTTATTACTATAACAATTTTTTGATTTAATAGTATAACACTCTTTTTCACTTTTCTAATAAACATTCAATTGGATCACAAATTACACTAATACCTCCACTGTATTATGCTTAAGTTGGCTTAAGCAACTGTACGAATACATGAAGGTCATATGTGTTAAACCAAATTGTACTTAAACAAACTTTCTGTTCAGTGTTTTGAACCTGTCATTGCTTAAGCAAAGTGCGAAACTGATCGCCCTTCAAATGTTTTTTGATTTAGATTTTTTGTTTTTAAACGCTTTTGAGAGGCTTTTTGTTAGTTTTTGACAGAAGCTTATGTAAGCGTATGCAAATTATAGTTAGGCCTTAAATCTTAGATAACGATAAATAAAACATAGAAACGATAGAAAAATTAAAAAAAAAATACAAAATTGGGACATTTTTTATATCACAAGTCAATTTCGAGTTTTTGATGATACGTTGTTTTTTTCTTTAAGGCAACGATATAAACTTTATAAAGTCTGAGATAAAAACTTAAAAAGTCTCACACGGAATGACAAACTAAGTATGCCCTCATTTATCTCTAATGGTGATGGAGGGTATAAAAAGAAGGTGAGCAGTGAAAACATCTAACACGCATAAGCTACTGGGTTGCATGAAAATATTCATCAGTGATAAAATATATTAGATTGAAATATTTAAAAAATCCCTTTTTTTGCCACCAACACCCTCCTGTACGTCGCGACGTATCGGTTTTCTTATTGGTACTTTTCAAAAATTATAATATATTGAAAAAAGAACTTATACTAAATATACTACATATTTTACAATATTCCGTTTTAAGGCTCTTTTTGGTTTTTTAAAAAAATGTTGACCTTTTAAAAAAAATATTATAATAATACGTATAAGACACATTTTTGTTGTTAGACTACTAACATGTATTTTTAATTAAATAAATGGATTTTCTATCACAATTTATTGATAGATAAACGAAGTACAACATGCTAAAACAAGGTTGGGTTCGGGGGGAAACGGAAGCATAATAAAACTCCAGCACAAATCGTATAAGAATATTTATATTATTTAATAAAGCAATTTGTGTCGCAACAACAAAGTAACTGTCATTTTCAAAGAAAATAAAGCTAAAAATCACATTTTTGTTTAACAAATACTATATTTTTGGGTAATCGATTGCCTTGTCATTTATTACTAACTAACTTTAAAAAAAAAAATACAGAGAAAAATGGGATTATCAGGAAGCGGAAGTTTAGTCTGTAATAGCCATAAATACAACACAAACACACACACACACAAACAAAGCCTTACATGAAAAACAACATGTCACGAGGGTGTTATAACTACCCAAGTAACAAAAAAAAAGTGCAGTCATAAGAATAATAAATTGTAGACTAATAAAATATAGAAAAATGTTTTAATTTCTTTAGTCCAAATCTTTGGAAAAACAAAAACTCATGTTTCTTGTTGTAAGTGGCATATGACGACGCGTCATGATGATTGATTAATGTCACTGGTGGTACTTTGTATTTAAAAACTTGATTTCTTCCCTCTGCCATTTATTTTGTTGTTTTTGTTGTTGTGTTTTCTTAATTATTATACGACTATTGTCAAGTGAAGCATGTAAATGTTGGGGAACTAAGAGAGAGAAAAAATATGCCACCAAATGTCGCCACTATTGGTAACTTATTGCATAAGAAAAGCGAAAACTTTTTGAAAATGATTGTACAAAAATTAATGGATGGTACGTTCTTAGAATTAGATTTAATTAAATATTATAAATTAGTCATTGTTGGATAACCTTCTTAGAGCAATGTTTAATGTTTTGGAGGAATATTTCAAGAAGAATCCTTGAAATATCTTATTGCATTAAAATTCCTAGAATGGGGAAAAATGTAAGGCTTGCAATAGGGACTTTTACAGCGTATGCAGCCACACTGTTTAAGCTACATCTGTCGTGTTAGCACATTTTATCCATGGACGGATATACCGCTCAAAACCGAGTTCCAATGATAAAATTAAAAAAAAAATGATACTTAATCTTCAGTGGTGAGGACCATTTTTGGATAGTCTTTAAAACTTACAATATCTCCTACAAGATACAAAATACTTCTTTTTCTTGTTTCTTTTATTGGCTGCCACTTTTGTACTGGCAGACCGAGAGTTGAAAATTTACATAATGATAATTATAGATTATAATCTACATAATGTTTGTTTTATACGGTTATAAAAGTTACAAAAAACGATGCAGTGTTATAAAATAATATAGGCAAAACTAACCATTAAGGGTGAATGCAGATACCGAGCATACAATTTTAATATAAAATCAAAAAACCCAAAGCTTTAGCTACCTGAAAAGACTAGTGGTTCAACTGTAGACATATCAGGCCGTATAAATAGACCTCGACATTCTTTTGGTCAGCTTAACACATACACTCTGCTAGAATTTTACAATTTTTTGAAACAAGATGGGCACCTGATGTTTGAAAATAATTCGGGTGCGCTGAATCCAACGGTGCTAAACGTTTTTTAAGGTTATCTCTTTTTTTGAGATATAACGTTATTTCGAGAATGGAGGAGGTTGCACAACATATATTCGCGTTACTCAAAAAGGGTTTAGTATATTTAAATTACTAAAAAAAAACCGAAACCCCGCAATAAAATTACCTTTGATATAAAATAAATTTTTTCTAATATGCCCAGTCGTTTTAGAAACGTATTTTTTTTTTTAAAAAAAACTTGAATTTTTTTTAGTAAAAAATGAATAAAAAATTGGAAAATGCTGCTATGATTCTAATCCATTTCTTAAGGGAGTTCCATACAAAATGTTCAATACAGACTAGAAATATATTGAAGAAAAACTCACCAAACTGCTCCTATTACTATTTACAACTCAACTCAGTTGAGTTGTAACTTCTTAATTTTTGTATTATGGTTTAAAACTTTGCTATATTGCGGTGAAAAAAATTGCAACTGATCACAACCAGTTGTCTTAATTACAACTCAACTGAGTTGAGTTATAAACCGTAATAGGGGCCTTAGTTTTTTGTTTTTATTTGCACTTCTTCATTTTTGGCTTGTTTTGTTTGCAACTTTGTTTTTTATATGACTGGAGAAAATTTGAATTAAAAAAAAAAAAATTCGAAATGTTGCTTAAAAATTATTTGCCAAAAAAAAATGATGTTTCTAAAATGACTGCGCATATAAGAAAAAAGTTTTACTTTTCTTAAAGGTAATTTTATTTCGGAATTTCGGGTTTTTTTTTAAAAAATTCAATAAACTAAGCCGTTTTCGAGTTACGCAACCTTCTTCATTTTCGAAATAACGGTATATCTCGAAAACAAGAGCTGACCTAAAAAACAGTTAGCAACACTGGATTAAGCGTGCCCGAATTATGTTAAGACGCCAGGTGCCCGGCTTGTCCGTTTTTTAACTAGCACAGTAATATCAAGATGAACTAAATTGAGCACGTTTAACTCCATCGTCAAATCCACACTCTTGTATGGATGCGAAACATGGAACGTTGGAGTAGGTGTCAAAAACACGTTAGTCAAAAACCATAGTATCGAAAGTGCCATCGATTGTTTCAGGCCACATTGGGCATTCTGCACGAGATTTACGGGCATGGTAATCTGCCATAGAGGTGATGTGAACTGACCACCGAGATTATCCGATTTGACCCGGTCACAGTAAACCACATACCCCAGCAGCCCTTTAACCCAACACAGACTATGCCCATGAAAAATTTGCATGATCCATACATAATTGCATCGATAGGGCTTTCAAACGAAAAAAATTGCGATGATATCTCACACATACTCTGTTTTATTATAATTTAAAGGCAAGAACGGCTTTATAAAATACCTTTTGTAATTCTTCAAAATCTACATCAGACACATAATTGAAATTTGACAAAAAAAATAGACAATTTATGTGGATATAGTTCCATAAAGACGATGCTCGCCAGGCACTGTGTGTTTCTGTACCAAGAAGTATTATTTGCCTTAAAATGTCGAACTGGACGGACAAAGTGATTCTAAAATCGTCGTGTATATAGCGTTTGTTATTTTTAATTTTTTTGTACTCATACACGTTTTTTATTATTATTCTAAATAAGCTCATTAAATGTTAGATATTAGTTTGCACTATATAAGATTCTCAACTAATCATGAGCTATTTATAAACATAAATTTTTTTATTTCTGGGAATAAACAAAATAAAGTGTTTGGCAGTGTTTATGGAAACCAAAACAGCTAGAAACTGGTCGTCGTCGTCGTTGCCCGACCAACCATCCAATCAAATAGACAGTAGTAACCACCTGGCCTGTGTCAATTGGCGCCTGTATTAAACACGAAATAAAAATTCTAACAAAAAACTCAGAAATTGTTTGTATTTCTGAAATAGATGTGATACAATCTACATTTGTTTTAGGCGAGTGCTAGAAATTTTAATAAAAAAAAACTGTTAAAAACAATAACAAAATTAACATACATATAAAATTTCGTAAACATAAGAAAGTAATGAGTTTCTAATTTTTGTTTTTTTTTTATTAAGATTGAAAAGATACAAAAGTGAAGGAAAAACTATGCAGGGGTTGCCATATTGCAATTCTGCTTTGTTAGACGCCATAGATTACGAGACTTTTTCAGATTACCTCGTTAATCAGATATCTTTAAATTACAGATTGAAAAAATCAATCCGGGACAACTTAAGCGATATTATTACTAAATTGTTAGACATATGTTTATGCATTATTTATTACGACAAATTTTTGGACGCCAACGACAATTACATACACTCAACCAAAAACTTACCTAAATAAGGTACGATAATAGTTGAAGAAAAGTTAATTATTATACAGCTAACCAAAAAATTAAACAAGACTACAGTTGCTTTTGGTCTGTTTTGTAAATTAGTTATTTTGAAGAAATTTCTTCAAATTGATTATTGTGTTTCGTTTTTTAACGGGATGTATAAATATTAGTGTGTTTAGTTTGGATTTTCATGGGTGCTCAAGCATTATTTAAGAGCTTATAGGGTAAAGTATTTTTGATATTTTTTTTAAAATTTTTCGGAAGCGGTTTAAAGGTCGCACAAGACGTATTTTTGCCAAAAATCGTGTCTGCTGATTTCTTCATAACTTTGTCAAAACCCACGATTTTTTTCACTTGTAAGAAAATAATTTAAATGAAAAATGTCTAAGCTGTATTTTAGTGTACAAAGACTATAAGTTTTTGCAATGCATTTGCTCTGTTATGCACCCTACATTAAAAAATTTTCCTTATTTTTCCATAAATTTTGTAAATTACGCTTTATAAGTTTTAAAATCTTTATGAAAATTAAACAAACCAACAACGCAGTTTGAAAAATTAATTTATTCTAAATAATTGAGATTAAATATTTTTGAATCTGCTCTTATCGTTCCTAAATTAAACTGGTTTTCAGCTTTGTACCCAGTTTATACAACTATTACCCATACCCAACAAACAAACTAAAATCAAATGTTTTGTTTAAAAATTATTTATTGGGGTTTTTACGACGTAGTATATTCCCTGGAAAAAATTCTGAAAATTAGTTTCAGAAGTTGTGGCATTCGCCAAAGTCACACCTCGTTCTGCCACATCATTTACTACTTGTAAATTTTGAGCTTTGCATCTTGAAATGACTTGTTGGCTTCCCAATCTGTTTTTAAAAAATCAATTAAAATATTGCATACTTCAATTTTGAAATTAATTCTCGAAATTCTTTATTATTAAGATTGTCTTCTATTAAAATTTACAACATTGTTATCGCTACTTGGCGTATGTAGATTTTTTGCCATTCAACACAATGTTTTGATATGTTCATCAAAAAAAGGCTAAGGGGTAAAGTACCACTGATAACGTAGAAAAGTTTTTAGAGTAGCACGTGCCCTGCTACATTAATAATTTTGTAGTTATCCAACCGCTTTTATAGACTAAGATCATTGAGAACGTGGGCATGGACACAGGAAACAATTTTTGATATTTTTTCTTCAAATAAATGAACTTAATTCTAGCAAGGCATTAATTTTTAATTGTCCCTGCAAGATTGCAGCTGGTTTCGAAAAATTCATATTTTCAAAGAATATATAAATTTATTCCTCCAGCAAGCCCCATTAATAGACCCTGAAGCTGTAAGATAGGGCTTAAATCTATCACCCAAAAAAAAATAAGACTCAGATGAATCAATTATTTATAGTCTTCGCTTGGTTGCATTTCTTCAAGCTGGCCTTTAATTAATTTGTTCATATCTTTACGTATTGGTAATGGATATCACTTACATCAATGCCACAACTTCTGAAACTGATTGTCAGAATTTATTGCAGGGAATTTACTACGTCGTAAAAACCCCAATATATGATTTTTAAACAAAGCAAAACAAAATGTTTGATTTCAGTTGTGTGCCCCAAAAATATTTTTTTTTGGGGCACACTGGTATACATGTTTGTCGACTGGGAACTCATTCCGTTGTTAAAACTTTTTATGTACATAACTGCCCGCCCCACGATTTCGAATGATAATTTCGTTCGCTTAAATTACATTTAAAATTAAAAGAATATTTTAAATTTCGTTCTTGTTTTTAATGCGAGTTACACGAACGAAGTTTTCGTTCGAAATCGTCGAAGAATATTGTATTGCCTAACGATCAAATTAGAGCTTAACGAATATGAAATATTGCTGGGCTTCAGCAAAACAAATTTGCTATCAAGAACCCCTGCATATTTCTTATGCAGCAGAGTGTAATTTTCAAAAAAAAAAAAAAATTAATAAAGAAAAGAAAAATTATAATAAAAATACTGTAAAATATAACATAAAAGAATTGTTATGTTGAAAAAATCAACATAACACAGAACATATGAATTGTTTTAAGATTCCTTCGTTGAGTATGAAATATTTTTTAAACGAGCACACATTTTAAATTAAAATATGAAAATTTTAATTTTTATGATGATGAGTTGTTGGTGATGGTCATCCATTACTACAATATGCTGGACATAATTACAGGTGCCCAATGATTGTTGGTTGGTCAATGAGGTTTTTTCGTATTGCCAACACGATTGTTAAGGTCCAAAGATAATAAGTACAAGTAACTGTATTGAAATGTGGGTGTTCGTTATAAGATCCAGGTGTGTGAATGAATGTTATCACTTAAGTAAAAGGATGCCCAGAAGTATAGTTAGTAGCAGTGCTGCCTATTTAGATATTAAGTGGCGAGATTTAGCCATTTTTCATCTAGTTTAGCCATGAAATAATAAATTAGGCCATTAGCTATTTTTTAGCTACATTTTCTTCAAGTTTTTAAATTTTTAAGACCAACAAATTTTATAAATGCCGCATTAGTTGTGTTGTTGCTAGAGTTTTTTTCCCCCGGACTTTTTCGATCCCGGGATCCCGCTCCATATAAAAATTACAAAGTAAATTTTGTTTTTAATTAATGAAAAAAACTTTTATAAAAATACGTAAGGAAACTTGTTTACAAAGAAAGTAAAAGAAATGGTTCAATACTAAAAAAATGAATTGAAGATTGAAATAGGAACTTGAATTATTATTACCTCACGCTAGGAATTGGCAAAAAATATCGATATATCAAAATATCGATATTTAAAAAAAATATAATCGATATATATCGCCGATATTTTAAATACCGATATATCGATGTATCGATATTGAAATACGACTATCGAATTCGATATTTTTTAAAGTCAGTCTTCATTAAGAACTCAAAATTTTAGCCGTTTTTCAAACAATATGTTTTTTAAGAATTTGAATCTTTGCATGCATCATATGTTTTTTTAAACAAATATGAAGATCTAAAATAATTGGCATTTATAAGAATTTGTCTGGAGTGCACATAAAACAGAGAGTGCTCCTGATGTCCTGATGATTACTGGTTTGACTAAAACCAGTTGGTACTTTTTGGGTGCAATATATTTACTTCCATACAAATTTTTCGTAATTTATTTTTTGTTTCTTATGGTTTTTTGTATTCTTCCCTTTTGTTTTTGTTATAATCGAATTTTTTGTTTTGATTAAATTTTTTTGTTTTTATTAATTTTTTTAAATAAAATGAAGCAATAAAAAGTAACAATGTAATTTCATATAGTTAATTTGTTCATACATATGTTTGTACAAAGGTATACTGAATTTTTTAATTTGGTAATAGTTTCAGCAAAATACGTTTGATATATCTATATTTTTAAAATAATAATAATCGATACTCTAAAAAAATATCGATTCGATATATATCGATATATTTTTTAAACTTGCCCATCCCTACCTCACGCTTTTATTACCTATTATTATGATTTTATTCCGTATTATTATGCTCTAGATACAAGATAAGAAGATAACATAAACATAACAATTTAATTCATAAAACAATAATAAAAACAAAATAAAAAAAAATTTAGGTACTCAAGATATGAGATCAAAAAGTTAAATAATAAAACAGATAAAATATTTTAAATAAATATATAACATTTTAACGGCTTAGGAAATACCTTTCTGACATACTTAAAGCGCTTAGTAAGTCGTCAAAAAGTATATTTCTGATTTAGTTACGAATTATAATGTTACCGAAAAATTTCGTTCATTTTTTACCGAGGTTGGACAAATAGTTAAAAGTGCACCGTTGTAGCATGCTTCGGATAGACAATCAGAATCAATTTTTCCTTTTTATAAACAACGTCTATATCAGTCAAATGCATGTAAAGTTTTTTCAAGTTGTATGTTGTAGTATCTTACACGAGTCTCCAAAATGTTATTTTATTTCGGTTTCCCCGCACTTCACTGTTATATAAACCAACACAAATTGAAAAAATTTGTGTTTATCACCTAATAAACATATCGCTCCTTCATTGCATCATAGTCATATCTCAAAAAATCAAAAATTTTAAGTAACTTTAGCAAAGTTTTCCTTCACACCTTCTCGTATTATGTCTCAAACTGAACCGAATTTATAGCAAAATATATCTTTAAATCGGTACATTTAGAAAACTTTAATCGCATTTTGCCAAGATCATTTGTTTTTGTAGATATGACTATGTTGCAATAAAGGAGCGATATGCTAAGGTATCTTCTATTTTTAAGACTTGTTCATGGACAATGAAACTAATGCCTGCATCTTATTTTGAATTAATGTACTTTATTAACTCTTCTCTTCACTAAATGTAATAATTATCAACTGTTGCACTGCCCATTCTGCTTTTAGTATATTTATTGCATCAGGAGACATTGATTTAAATATGTACTCACTTCTTGTAATTGATTTAATCCGCAACCCATCCACAGATGCTTATTTTTAGAGAATAGAAAACTAAATTTTAAATCTGTGGTCGTATGGAAAAACTAGGTAACTCCATTTTTGTTTAAACGCAAGAAAATAACACTTAAAGTTTTAAACATATTTCACTAATTATTTAATATAAATTTATGTTATTATGCATGCGCATTTAACAAACAAAGTTGTAAATATAGAGTTCAGGTTCTATTGAACTCATTTTTATCATTAAAACCGAAAGTCAATGTCAGTATCCTTGTTTTTCGAAAAATGGAGCTATCTACCTAGTTGATCCAGAACAAATTTTTTTTCAATTTATATTTATATTTTACGGAATTGACGCAACTTTATTAATCATTTGTGGAAAAACATTAATTATTTGACTCAATACGTTAATTAACTGGGTTTTTATGAAAAATGGAGTTACCCAGTTTTTTAAACAAATATTTTTTTCTTTTATTCTTATATGAATGAATGTCAGAAGCTACTCCACAAAATAACAAGTAGAGTTAATTAGTATTATTTAAAAAATTGATTTCCAAAATCGAAGATGCTACAAAAAGAAAATTGCCAAACACGCGAAGCTTGGTAATTCATATTAAACCAATATGTTACGGCCTAAATATGTTATGTATCATTTCCTTTTATTTGGCTGGTAGCCTCTTAAAAAAAAACAAATAAGATGCAAATCCTATACCGATTTTTCATATTTTTTTAATTAAAAAATATTTAAATTACAAAAAAACCAAAGAATTCTCAAAGAGTTCACAACTTATTAGATAGTAATATAACAAAATTGCGAAATTTTCGAAAATTGGACTTGGACCTTGTAGCATCTGTCACATCTATATAAATCAAAAATTAACCGAGTTTGTTTAGGAATCGTATTCTATAAATTAAAAACTTCAGAAAAGATACAATATACATTTAAAGAATTCGTATATTATATGCACCTAACAGTTACCTTGTTTTTTAAAAAATGCTTGGAGGCAGCTAGTTGTTACATAAAAATTGGTAGGTATTATTGTAATTTTTGTTAAATAAGAATTCATATCAATATTTCGATCTAACAGAGTGATAGTAAATGAAACACACTCAAAATTTTTTTACAAAAACAAAATACACATACGAAAAAAAAACAAAAAGTCAGCAAAATAATTTTACACAAACGAAAAATATACATACATACATACACAATACACACACAAGCGGTCGTTTCTAAAATTTTTTGTTTGTTCATTTTCTTATCAATTTAAAGAAACATTATAGAACATTGTTCTGTTTTTTGACGAAGAACAGAACATTTAATAATGTTCGGCCCTTTCTTGAAAAAAAATTACGAAAGGTATTAAGGGTTGTGTTCGTCTACGCAATCACTAAAAAAAATAGATATCGTTCTTGGGTGTGTGAGCCGAACGGCAAAAATGTACTGTTTATTTTCGAACACTGTTTTGAAAACTCTCCCGAATTCAAAGTCCAAAAAAATATTTCCTTTTACCCAACAACCACGAAGTCAAACCTTTGATATGAAATGACTTTATCATTTGACATCAAACGCAATTCTCAAACGTTTTTCAATTGTTTGATTTAACATTTAATTTCAAATTGATAATGATTTGAAAATAAACATTTGAATTTCAAAAGATTTTGTTATTCGTGCTAAATTCCCAGTTTTTATTATTGATAAAAACACTTGAAATTTATTGTTGATGGGATAAGCTATTCCTATGCGCATTTCACTGGTTGCTTAGGCCAGATCATCAGGAAACTTCATCCATAAAGATTTTAGAAAAACTAAAGATATTAAACCAAATAAAAATGTTAAACGTATAAGTAATATATCTGTATTTTTATATTAGTATATTCGATATGAATGCAGCCTCTTCCATTCTTTTGCGAAAATTGTTCTATAATACAAATTAAACTTGAAGTTTTGTGGCTCAATTTGTTTCGCTTTCTGGTTGTCTCTCTGCATCACCATTTGCATTGGGTAAAGCAAACAAAATCCGAACCAGTTTTGGTAAATTTAGAAATACAACCTCGTCATTATAGTTTTTTCTTTTAACCATTTTTTTTTATTGAAAACTTTTCCAAATCCATGTTTTAAAATAAATTATTTTCACAATTTCGGAAAATTTATTTTATGCGATTGTTGTACACTCCAAAAAAAAAAAAGATCATTGAGGCTTAAGTTAAATTGTAGTCATCTTTTTTTGTCGAAAAAAATATTTTCTGGAGTTAAGAATTTCAATTTTTTAAATATAAAATCATTATTATAATAAATTTTGGCGAATATAAAAAATCTTTCCCCTAAATGTAGGGATTTTTCCCTACTTTTGACAATACTAACTTTTTAAAATGTTTAGGTTTTGGCGGTATTTTATAAAAAAAAATATTTAAGGCTAGTTTGCACTATTATACATACTTTGTATTAATACATGTCAAAAACTCAAGTAATATGTAAAAGTCTGATAGTGTGAATGCATGTGTAATTAAAATGACAAAAGTTTGACATCCCATACGATCTCATCGTTTTTTGAAAATTTTCTAAACAATAATACTTTTCATTGGATCAGGGTTGCATTTTATTTCATGTGTGAGTGTTTATACTTTGTGTGATGGTGTAAACACAATCTGTTATGTTAAATTAGATTTTTTGACAGTCGCAACAAAACAAAAAAAAAGATTTTTGTCTCACAAAGTATTATGGAATACATAAGACTTGTGAGATAATGTAAATTAGCCTTTAACGGTTTCTGGCGGTTTTGAAGTGCGATTTGGCGGGAAATGTTCAAAAAAAGTTGGCAACAGTGGAGCTAGTGTAACACTGCGAGGGTTGCTTTGACTCTGGATGGCGGCTGAAAAAGAAGTAGACATACAGCGAAAAACTCAAATGTACTTTTATCTGATAAATGTGAAGTGATGGGAGAAAACTGAGCTCAAATTCTGCTTAGCATGCAAAAAAGAATCAAGTGCAACGGTTGAAATATCTTTAAAAAAATTTAAAAATGTCTACCTGAGTAAATTGGTAAACAATTTTTTACAGTGTAAACCAGCTAATCCATTATTTACAGTGTATGACATATTGATACGGTTCGAAAGATAAAAAGACACCGCAAATATATAAAGATTTGCTTCTTAAGGTAGAAATAGAAAACATCAGAAGACTTTTGTCTGCCTTGTAAAATTTGCTGGTAGTTAGTTAGCAGCTTTACTATATAAGGCGAAGGTTTAGCTATTGCATAAATCCGGCTACAAATAAAATATGCAGCTAAAGGATGTACTGCATATGAAATCTTAAGAGGTTCTCTATTTAATACTTTATTATTTTATATTCAATGAAATTTTGAGGAAAAAGGGATTTTTTCAGAAAAACTCATCGAAATTTAATAATTTTAATAAAATTTTTTTTTAAACTGCAAACACTCAAGAATGCATTCCTTCAAACATCATTTGCATAGTTGAAAACCACGGCCCATACATTTTTTTATATTTTCTTTTTTATATAAAACAAAAAAATTTAAGTAGAAAATTCATATGTTTATTAAATTTTGTTTTTTTTTATAAACCAATTGTAACACTTGCTTAATCGTACAATTGAAATTATGCAAATTTTAAAATGAAAAGCAACAAAACCAAACGAAAACATACCTGAAGATTGTGTACGATTTTAATGATCAACATTATTTTGTGTTTATGTCCGGTTTTGTGTACAAATCCGGAGCACACTTGTGGTATTTTATGAGTTTAACGGGAAAAATTAATATCTTTGTAAATGGAGCCATAAAGTCCATTAAAATGGATTGTGTTTATTTAAATTCTTAGAGTAGATAGAATAGAATTCAGTGCGATAAATTAAGTAGTTGGGGGATGAATAAGCCAAAATGTTTTATTTAATAGAAAAACGTGTAATGCAAATTAAAAAAAAGATGGATCCCATTAGAAAGATTTACACTTTCTAAGAGATTGTTTATACTTTCGAAAAGAAACTCAAACTAAAAAAACTTTTCTATACAGACAAATTTTTTACATATTTATAAAAAAAAGTTTTTTATATGGAAAAACTTATTTTGGATTAGTTTTTTTATAAAGGAAAACTTTCACTCGTAGAGTTCAAAGACTTTTTCTATTTTAAAACATAGAACAATTAACGTTCAAAGAATTTTTCTATTTATAAATAATTACATTTGAAAATTTGTCTAGAGAAAAACTAAAGCTTTCTTCACAATCAGAGCAACAATTTCGTTTTTTCTTCTATCTTATTTCTTCCCAAAGTATTTCATATATTATCCTTTTATTCTATAAACGAAAAAAGTCTTTTAAAAAATTTGTGTCAACTAGAACTTCAGCAACAATTTGTATGTAATTGTTTCCGACTTTTAAAATAATTTTACTTAGTTTTGAATGAAAATTTTAACATAATGTTGTAAAAAATAATGATAAATGCATAATAGAAATTGTTGTTCTATTATGAACACCAAGTGAAAATGTTTCTTTGATTGTGAATGAAGCTTTATACTTAAAGAGCTTTTCTACGTAGAAAAACTTATATTCAAAGTTTTTTTCTACTTAGAAAAACAAAGTTTCGAAGAGTTTTTGTAGGTAGTAGAAAGACATATCACAAAGACATATTCATAAGCGATTATTAAATTTTGCAAACGTTTATGAAGTAAAATTTTCATACAAAATTTGTGTTGTAAACCTTTATTAATATGGAGCACTTACGGCAGCTAGTTTTAAAAATGTTTTTAGATAGAAAAAGAAAGATTGCTGTATTGGGCGGTGATGAATCGTTCATACCCTTCACCGAAGAATTAAAGAAAATATAACATTTCAAGAGCCACGACATTCCCTTACTACAAGGCAGGCTTGTAAGGGAGCATATTAATAAATAACGGTAACAACAAAAAATTTAGTACGTAAAGCTTATCGTTACATTTAACACTTTTTATATGCGCTGAATAAAGCTCTTTCTGCGTCAAAAGTAGGAATTCGCCACATAAAATTCATGTCTTCCGTAAGCGATATGGAAAGCGAAACCTTTACGTTTCTCCCTTACAAACCTGCTTCGTTGACAGCTCCATTTTTTATTGTGTAGATAAATCAACTTAAAACTTTACAAGGATTTACAATACTACATTTGTTCAAAATGGCAACTAAGATGAATATTTTTAGGTATTTCACACAAAACAACAAACTTTATACACCATTATTTACCATTTTTGGAAAGAAGTGTCGTAAACTTTTAGAATCTTTTTCGAAAAACTTAACGAGAAAAAATGTAGAAATTGTGCTTTGAAAAATATATTTAATTGTTTTGAAATAAGAATCTGTAAAGAGTTTTATATAAATTTATCGAAGAAAAAGTTATATTCACACGCCTATTGATGGATTGGGTATTATGCATTTGAGCTGATGTGTGTACAGATACAAAAATGGTTCTAGATTCATTTCAGTATACGGATCGACTTAGAATCACTTTCTTAAATTTGGTACATAGGTACAACCTGATCCGATTAAGACCAAACATTTGTTTAACTCCACCAACATACATAATCTTAACAATATTCTTTTGGAATCTGTACATATTGATATTAAATTTGTGGACAAAAGCTACTTTGCCATGTCAAAAGCTACTTTTAGGCGGCTCTTTAATATATCTAAACCTCCCCAGTAAAAAAAAAATTTTGGGTTTTTTGAAGCACTTAAGAGAAAAAGCGCATAATCGAGCGCTTCAATAAGAGAGCTTTTATATAGCAGTAAATGAAAATGAATAAAATATAGAAAAAAGCTGTTATTTTAGTGCTGACAACGATGAGGTTTTAAAGTAAAAAAATAAATAAAAATATATAATGGTTTACGAAAATTATTGAAACAATGCATTAAAGCAATTTAAAGCAAAACATCAATGAATATGGAAATATAGTTATCCCTTAAAAAAGCGCTTTTGAAGTGCTTTGTTTGCATGTTAAAAAAGCGCTTATTGTCAGCAGTAAATAGTCCTCCAAACAGGGAACTTTCCATACAAAAATCAGGCATCTTACCAGCAGGTTTGAAGCGATTTGAGGTATGCATTCATACATAAAACCTGCTCTTTTTGGAGCACATTTTTTACTGGGTCAAAACATAATTTTGTTTTGGCTGGCTCATGATTGGTGGCATGTCATAACGTCCAGTGTCATAGACACTTTCAAAAGTGGCACAGTGTCCATGGACCTTATGACACTTTTAAAAGTGTCATAATGTCCATCAGAAAAGTGACATAACATCCACGGACGTTACGACACTTTGCAAAGTGTCATGTTCACAACTTAACTTTCGCTAACTAAAGCTTATCTGCACAGTCGGCCTTCAACCGAGCGCAAGTATTTTCTCCTCTACGGTATAACAAACATCGCCTTCGCTAACTAAAGCTTCCTTGCGTAGTCGACCTTCGTTCGAAAACAAGGCATATTTTAGAAGCTTAATTAGCGAAACCGGTCTTTGTTATACCATAGAAGAGAAAATCCTTGCGCCCGGTCATAGGCCGGTTATACTGGGAATCTTTAGCTAGCGAAGCCGGTGTTTTTTATACCATAGAGGAGAAAATCCTTGCGCCCGGCCGAAGGCCGGCTGTGCAGATACGCTTAAGTTTGCGAAGTCGGTATTTGTTATGCCATAGAGAAAAAAATCGTTTAGCCCAAAAGTGTTTTCGTTATATATTTAATGCATACACCCAGAGAAAAAGCAACAACACCATTTAAAAAAAAAAATTTAACCATAATATGTTTAATTTAACCAAATCATTGTAACCGGCAACCATATTATGGTTAAATTTGTTTCTTGAAAAATAGTTTTGTTGGTTGTGACCATAATAAAACATGTTTTTCTCAGAGTGTATCTAGATCTTTTTTTGTATTTAACCTCTTTAGTAATTGCCGACCTTATGACACTTATGAAAGTGTCATAATGTGTATTTGCAAAGTGTCACAGTGTCCGTGGACGTTATTACACTTTTTGGAGTGTCATAGTGTCCATGGACACTATGACACTCGGCGTTATGACATGCCACCTCATGATTGCCCATAGGTCTTAAATAGGGTACACTGTTGCAAAGTGTCTGCAAATTATGTGTTGTAGGGTATTATACAGCGCGCTTGACCGACCACACTTTTTTACTTATTTTTTTTCCAAATTGTCTCCCTTTTCAATTTGGGCGCCCCTACTAAAAAATCAGTTTTATTTCATATTTACTAATTTATTTGGGATTATAAGTATGCGTGCATGTGCATTTGTGAGCATTTAGAATGAAAAGAGGGCGTTGTAAGTGGGCGTATTTGCATAGGAAAAATTTAAAAAGGAAAACTTTTTTGTTTGTTTTACAATAACGTGGTTTTTTGTGCCAGGTTTTTTTTTTTGTTGTACTTTTGTTGTTTTTCATTTGCTTTACTTCAAACTATAACTTTTCTTATTAGCCATCGACAACCTCATCAACATCAGCATGTGCATCTAAAGCATTATCATCATCATCATCATCATCATCATCATAATCATCGTAATGGAGTACTTTACTCATACTCAAGTATTGCTTTGACCATTCACCCTGTTCTAATTTTAACGCCATATTGAACCTTATTAAAGTTTTGTTTGTACGCTGGATGGATGATTTTCTCTGTTCGCATTTTACTACTTCTTTTTCCTTTTAGCTTATTAAAAAATAATTTAGTTGTTTTTGTTTTTTTTTTAATGCGCTGTTCAAAAATTAAAGTACAAAACTTACGACTTGTGTCGATCAGTTGCAGGATACTTGACGTTCAACAGCGTACAAAAATGGCAGGACTTTTGAAAAAAAAACTGCTATAATAATAAAACACACAAAACTCCTTTATACTACAAAAAAGGTTTTGAAAATAAAGCAACAGCGGAAAAAGCGTTATAATATTAAATTTGTTTTGAAAAAAAAACAAGAAAAATGGAATCTACGAGAATCTCATACTCCCGTATTCGTTGCTAAAAAGGAAACTTTTTAATTAGCATAAGAAGTTTATGCTACTTTGCTGTTACCGTTTCTATGTTTTTTTGCGTTAACGTTTTTTTTTAAATTTTTGCTGCAGAAATTTAACAAAAAAAAAGGTGTTATTACTTCAAAGAAAATTTTGAATATTTAAAATGACGTGAAATTTAGAGTTTTCTTTTAATGGTCAAAATACTGTTATATTTTTATCTTTTATACACATTTATATGGTAAAGCCAATTGTTGGCGGCTAACTAAAGTAATAAATAAACTAATAAGAAAGAATAATCGAACTAGCTGAAACATATAAGACCCTTAACCACATATAAGTTTGCACAGAACGAGCTTTTAGTGTGCACATTGTTTGCATCTAAACACGTAGAGAAAAAACACGTTTTAATATTGTCACCTCCAACAAAACTATTTTTAAAGAAAACTTTAAATATATTCTGCTTAATTTAACCATATTATTGTCACCAACAACCATATTATAGTTAAATTATTCCTCTATCAAGAAGCCAAAATCATACTATGGTTGCTTCTAAACATGATATCGTTGAATATTACAATCATTTGTTTTAAGATTTCCTCTTTTCTTAGAGCAACATGCTATGGTGTAAAACCAACCATACTATTATAAGTGCTAAATATATTTTAGTTATTATTAACCATAACATGTTCAGGGACCACCACGGAATGGTTGTGGCCTCTTTATGAAGGACTAATTAAACCATAATGTGGGTTTCAGTGACAATAATATGGTTAAATTAAGCATAATAAGTTTAAAATTTTCTTTAAAAATAGTTTTGTTGGAGGTGACTAGAGATGAGCAATCCCGTGATTTTTAAGGAACATCGTGATTAGTGAACGTGATTTTAAAATCACTGTTATTTAAAACTGTGATTGTGATCACAACTTTTATTTTTGTTCTAGGATATTTGAAAATTTTTTGTTATGGAGTTTGACAAAGAAATAAGGCAACAAAAACGATCACCTGTTTAGTTGGACATACTTGAACAAATAAACATTGGCTGTAAAAAAAATTCTAAAAAGGAAGAAGAGAGAACAAAAGAAAAAATAGCAACAATTACATTCATGAGTGCAAAAAACGCTATTAACCACACAAACTGTGAAATATCATAAATTTGAGTATGAAACAAAATAAGAAAATAACAACTTAGCAAGTACCTGTTACTTAACAGATTTGGTCACAACTGTGATTCGTGATTTTTCAGTAACAGTGATTAAATCACAGGTACGGAAATATCGCTCATCTCTAGAGGTGACCATACTTAAACATATTTTTTTTTCTGGGTGTACGCAGTAAAGGGCATATGTATAGTCTTCGTGGTGTGTGAATTGAAATAAAAGTCTTTCGACCCGAATTTTATGGTTTCTGGTAAAAATATCTCTTTATATTATCGATGCAAGAGATTGGCTTGTATTAAAGTGATTTTGGCAGGGCAGTCTATGTGAGACTTAATTCTCACAAAATTTATATCGAAACCGATATTTGAAACAAAAAATCAAGACCGTGAAAGTTGCTTTTGGTAATGGGCCTTGGATGGCTATGTGGTCAAATATGGTCCGATTCTAGTAATATTTGGTAACATAACGAAGTTTGCAATGCAATAATTGTTTCTGTATTTTATTTGTGTGCCTACATATTGTCACCTTAAACGCAAAAGGTCCTATCTGGCATTTTTGAAATTTTACAGGAGAAGCAACAACTATTTAAAATTATAAATTTCCTTTAACTCTTTGTAATTAATTTTTCATAAATTTTTCTTTTTGTTTTGACAGTTGACAATGTTGCATATTATGCAAACTGTTAATTATGCTTTTTATTTGTAGATAGTGCCTTTTGTTTTTTGCTAATAAAACCGCAAATTTTGGTGGATAATTTCCAAAAGTTTTTGTGGACATTTGTGTTGATGCAATACATCAGAATCAATAATTTTTAATTTTTGGTTACTTAGGGCCTTTTGCGTTTTAAATCATGATATACATATAAATAATAAGAATATTTCTCATTTCTTTAAATATACTTTGTCCTTGGGTTATTAGAACATATGCCACTTTAACAATCGATCGTGTTAAGATCAATTAATAAAGTAATTCTGAAATCGATATTGGAATAAATGCATCACAATATAATAAACGGCATGTTCGTTAATGCATCACATATCTGTGGTTTTAATGGGCAACCGCGTATGTCTTAAAAAAAATGTTTCAGGAGTGCCGAAAAACCATTCTACATCAAACTATGGGCTTCGAATTGCACTTTTTAAACTTTGTCATTACATTAAACAACCGGAATTGATCCATCTTTTTTCAAAAATTTTAAGAAACATGAAAACCACAGATATAAGAATCGATGTAAACTTGAGTCAATTACATAAAAAGTATCACTTTTACATTTTTCAATAGCTTTTGGCATGAGGGGAAAAAATTCCACTACGGCATATAAAAAAATCATTTTCGTGGCGTCCAAATATAAATTGTTTGCCTTTTTCTCAACTTTTATTTTTAAAGTTTTTTTAGTAGGTTATAAAAAAAATCGGCTGATTTAAGTTTTTATTTAATATAACCTTTCCAAGGTGCAATTGTAATGTTTTTTCGCGTTAATTTTTAAGATTTTTTAGTAAGTAAGTTAAAAAAAATCAACCGATTTCAATTTTTTTTCAATATAACTTAACCAGATAAAATTGTACGCTTAAAACGATGGCGTTATAATTTTTTTCGAAAAAAAGTTTTTTTTGGGTTTTTTGGCGAGTTTTTGCCGAGTATTTACAGGAACCATAGACTTTTATTACAAAAGTATATGGTAAATTTCTTAATTTCCTAAAGACGTTGGGATACAAATCTGTCAAATCGGGTAAAAAAATGGCAGAGTTATGACCAAAACACTGAAATTCCTAATATTTCTTTTTCTACCCTTCACCAGAGAAAAATTAAATACTCCAAAAAAAAACAACTTCATTACAGTAAGAGTGCTAAATTCGGCTGTGCCGAATCTTTGATTCCCTCCACCGACAGTTCGAACATATCAAGAGTAGGATCTATATGATATCTATTCATTATTAATTTATCTTTATAAAAACAGACATCAGCATTAACATTGGTTGCAGTTTAAACCTACTTATATTAAATTATTTACCGACAATCCAACAGTTATATGCTTTTTTTTATAGCAATTTGAACTAGCTTGAGTAAAACATAATGATTCGTAACACTTTAATCCGAACTTTAATGGTATTCAGGAGCGGAATTTATATTGGAGCCATCGTAAGTTATAGACCAATCTCGCAACATTCTGCAGAGTGATATCTGGTATTAAAAAACATAAATTTCAATACAGCAGTGAAATTAAATTTAGTATTAACAGTGAATTTCAGAAGGCTGCTAGATATGGGATCTAAGGTTAATTATATCACAAAATTGCATGACATGTTGTATGGTCAAATGAAGTTAAGTAGGAAGAAATTATACCTCAATATCTATTATCTGCTACGGTTTTAGCCGGATTTAATTAATTTACCAGAGTAGACTTTATGCGGGGCCTATAGTAAATTTTGGACCGATCATGACGAAATTTATTAGGGTAATTTCTAGTCCTATAGAACTGTGAAGTATTAAATTTTATTCTTATAGCATTATTCTACTTTTTGTAACGTAACGCCAGAAGTGTTTTAAATTGTTTCTCAAAAAATTTTTAATTTATGGTTTACTTTTTTATATTTTGGTGTAAAGCGCAACTAGCTCTACATTAAGTAACAAAAGGGATAACAGTTGAACAACGTGGTCTTAAAATACAACCTTATTTGCATTCTGGCGTTACATTAAATAAAGTAGACTTTTCGCTGAAAATGCCCATTAGGGTGGCAGCGAAATGTATGGAGCAATTTTTTTGTATTAATATTGATGTCTCCCGGGCGGAATATTGTGCCACATGGTCTAGAATTGATGTCGAAAAAATTTCAGCCAAATCGGATAACTTTAACCCGTGCCCCTTTGAGGTCAAAGTTCAAATGATAAAAAAAAATTCCATACAAGCAAACAATTTTTTTTCCATTTTGTTTTTATCTTTTAATATTACTTAGCTTTATAAGCTTATTAACAACAAAAAATTTCATTTCGATCGGACCAGATTTTCAGTTTCAAAAGTTACTCTGAAAAAAACTTTCAGGCTTGTTAGGGGCTTACTCAAAAAAATTTTCAAAATTTTTTTTTTTTAGTTTTGTCAAGCATACATTAAAGATATTTTGTCGCTCTTAATACCAGATTTTTTAAATTTTTTTTAAAAAATTATTTTCGACATCGCATTTTTGTTCTAAGTTTACTAAAAAAGGTTTTATACAAAACGTCTTGCTCAATTCGCAGTTTTATTCAGTTTTGTAATGCAAGTCAAAATCCACTTCCGGTTTTTAAAGTCACGCCAGCGCTTATTTTTGCTTATATCTGCACCATCTTCACACCAGCTTTTTCTTGACGATTATACTTCGAATTTAACCATTCTTCTTCACGTGTGGACTGATCTTCCTGGCCGTCTACTGCCGTCCAGTCTATTCCCATTCGTGCAATATCTTCTGGTGGTCTTCTCAGAATATGACCCAGCCAATTCCATTTTCTTTTTAGTATTTCACATTTCAAGAATAGTTGGTTATCCTTTCTCAAGATCTCAGTATTAGATATTGTCGTTGGCCAGAAAATACGAACGACCCTTCTTAACGATTTGTTGACAAAAACCTGTAGGTTGTTCCTCTGGCGATGAGATGTATTCTAGGATTCGCATCCTTACAACAGGGTAGATGTTACATTTGAGGAGAACAGTCGCAGTTTGCTGTTGATTGAATAATGAGAAGATCTGCATATCTGTTTTGCCTTATTCATACATATAAAAATATCATTGTCAGATCCTCCTGAGGATGAGATGTTTTTTGCATCTCGTACACAAATGTGAATGACGTCTAGGAATTTCCAACGATTAGTTGATTTTTCTTTTCTTTCTTAATGTTACAAAAAACGTTTTATTGCCATAAACTTTTATAACTTCATAAATACTGTCTCCTCACCATTAAAAATTATGTTTTTTAACATTAAAAATTATGAATTTTCATTAAAAAAAGGCAAGAAATTACACCCTTTTACAATTCCTGCAAAACAACCGAACTCCAACAATAGACGACAAAACATGCAAAATGCTTTTAATTATTAAAAGTTTTACTTTATTGTGCATTAAAAGCATTCAACCACCTAAAATAAGATACATAAAGCAGCATTAGCAGAATGGGATGCATCTTCAACAAAAAAAAGGGTTTTACTTACTAACTCATAATTGATACAAGAAAATGTTTTCATAATTGCTGAGATGTCAAAAGTTTGAACACAATTCAGTTTTACAACAGGACATTTGGGAGTTTACTCTTTTTTTACTGTTTGTTTGCGCTTTTTTTTCTATTATGAGGATGAATAACATTAACTGGATGAATATCCTTAAAAAACTAACAATGTGTATTGTATCCGTTGTAAGAAGAGTTTAAGTTCCAGAAATTCTTGCTCGTACCGATAACAATTACCCATTATCCAAACAACGACAAACCATGTAAAAAAGTTTTAGAGCTTTATTTACTTGTATGGAGAGTAGAAAAGTTTGAGTTGCTTTTATGGTCAAAAGAAATTTAATCCTAAAAAAAGAGTTTTTTTTTATAATGTAATAGTTGCTTTGGAATTAAAGTTAATTTACATTAAAAGATATAGAATAATATCTGTATGGAAAAAGTGACTAAATCTTTAAGTTTTTAAATAACATTTTAAGTTCAAAACTTTATGTGATCATAAATATCCTCTCCCAAGCCCGCTATTTCAGAACAAGCAAATCAATACACTCAGACTTTATGCAACAAAACTTTCATAGTACGATCCTTGACTAAGCACTTTTCACTTTGAAATAAATATAAAAATAAACATGAGAAATAAGTGCAAGGAGGAATGTCAAAAAAGAAAAACAGAAAACACAAACCGTGTATTTTTTCTTACCCTGCTTTCTTCTCTTCACCGCTCGCTATCAAACGAAAAAAGACAAGATTTAAAAATCGGAGAAAAATCATCTTGAAAATTTAGTGTAAAAGTCGATTTAGCTATGTCGATCCTTCTGGCCAGTCGTTTTGAAACACGCTCTCTTTCGAACAACTCAATAGAAAAGAACAATATTGGTGTCAAATTGTTTCTAGTTATCCTAAGCAGTTTCGGATTGAAATCGAGCAAAATCGGTTTAGTAGGATAAGATTTATGATTTAAAATGTGGAACAAACACAGTAAAAATATTATCATTTTCATACAAACACCAACATAAATAGTGGCAGAGTGCGCGGATTGATATCAGATTTCGAACAAATTCGTTCTATATGACAAGAAACCATATTATACAATTTCGTGGAGATTGATCCACCCTCAGACAACATTTAAATGTGCCTAAAGCCATAGAAAATATAGATATTGTGGTACAATTCGGTCCAGTTTAGCTTTTGATATGGCTAGAAATAACACAGCACCATTTTGTGATAATCGGCCCAAAATTTATCATGCTCTAACATCAAAATTATGACATTAATACAAATGGAATCAAAGAGGCAAAAAGTGACATCAATCCAATGACGAACGTCATCATAAAATTTTGTCATATTTAATGCGGGATCCATGCTATGTCTACAGTTACATAAATTCGGTGCCATTTTTTGTGTATTATTAACATTATTTTCATGTTGAAAAAGTAAAACAGGAATCAAAAATTCCCGTATTATATTTGTTAAGATTATTTAGTAAAATACATCAAATTTTCAAGCTTGAATGAATACGAAAACCAAATCGAGTATGCTGCTGGTATCTTTTAATTAAAAGTTCTTCGAAAACAAAGGGCGGAATAAAAAAAAAACATGCGAAACGGGTGAGTAAATTACAATATTCTCTCATTTTGATTTAAAGTCAATTCAAATGACTCAATTTTATGAGAGTTTGTCATTAAATTGAGCCTAATGAGTCCTTTCTCGTATGTTGCTGAGTCATCGCACTGATGACATTTTTTTTATTAAACTGACTTCGATTCGTTATTTCTGTGATGTCGATCACATTGATAACATTATTTCACCTTATGACAATATGACCATGCTAAAGTTGACGTCACAATGTTGAAAATTGTCATGGGATCAAAAACGAAGACGCTTGTCATAGTACTGGGGTCAAAATACATTAGCGTTATGACGCCTTTTCTATCAGTGAACGTCATCAGCAAGTTTCTGAAAAGCACTTAAGAACGTATAATGCGGTAAAACATATTTCACTACTGTATTGAAATTTGGTGTAATTAACCACCGTTTTAATAACATCCCAATAGCTAAAGGTAGGATTGTATCGGCCCAGTAAAAAGTGTGCCATTATTACAACATTACTTTAACATACCAAATAGGATGATCCTTCCTTAACTTATCGTTCAATTAAGGTTAAAGTAGCATTATAATAATGGAATACACTTGCAATAAAATTGTTCAATTTTACGTATTGTACAATTATATCGCCAATGTGCTTGTAATATTCACAATATATGGCCAACAATCAAAAGACTTTTGATTTTTATTGCTCAACGAAAAGAAAGTGAAATGTGTTGGCAACATTGTACAATGCTATTTATGTGTTTCCTATAGGTTATGTTCACCTTTTTATTTAATTAATATTTAAATATCATATACAATAATATTGAAAGTGTATGGGCAGATTTAGCTAGCGATAAGTCGTGAAAACACGCCTTTTTCCATATGAAGAATTAATTTTGTGTAGAATTGCTATAACCAGCTGTAAAATAGTCTCCATAAGTAAAAACAAACCAATTTTATTACTTAAGCCTTAAAGTATACTTTAAATTTTATTTAAATAAAATACTAAGTACACTGAGGTCGCGGCATCAAAAGCAAATACAAAAAAAAAGAAATTTTTAAAAATTGTTCTTGTTTCTTAAACAAATTTAGCGTTAATGCGTAAATGCCATTAAAAAGATTTTTATAATTAAATGTCGTTTACTTTTGGCCACATTAAAAAGCTCATAAATCAGCGTTTAAAATTAAAAAGTTACCGTTGACGGTGACTGCAAAGAATACTTACATACTTCCTTCACAAATACTCAGACTTGCAGTTCAAAATAACAAAGAAAAAAACAACAAAAAAATGCCTTTAAGGATATCGGCAGTTGGTTTTTGCTTGTTGTTGTAATTGTTTGTTGAGTGAAAAACTTTCCTTTTAAGATTCTTTAACTTTAAAGAAACCTAATTGATTGAAAAAAAAAATTTTTTAGCTTGAGGGGTTGTTGTAACAACTTGTGCTCCTGCTTTAATTTAGTAAAACTGTTGCTGCTACTATTGTTGTAGTTGTTAACAAGCCCACTGAAGTTGTTTTTGTGTGACCTTTTTTGTTGTTAGTGGTGGTGGTGTTGTTGTCGTTGTTGCACAGAATGTCATAAAAATAGCGACGACATAACTTAGCGTTTTGTTCTACTTTGTCTTATTTTTTTCGTCCTTTTCACGTTGGTGGAGGGTTGGTTTCATTCTTTTTTAGGAAAAAAATTCACTTTTTTTTGTGGGTAAATACCATAAATCGTAATTTGTTTGTCTTGTTTCATTCTTTTTTTCTTTTGGTTAGATTTAATGGCCTTAAAATGCTTGGAGTTTGTATAGTTTTGTTTGAGTTTGAAAGCAAAAATCTGTTAAAACATGATTTTTAAATTATTTATTTTGTTTGAGGTTTTGCATATTAAGTAAGTGATTTAGTCTTCTTACAACCACAAATTTGTGTAAAAAGGACATAAATCATACTTTAATTTAATTGAATTTTTTTGTCATATACACAAACGCACCTTTAAAAGATAAGATTTTTTTAAAGTAATTTAAGATCAAATTTAACAAGATTTTGATAATTTTGAAAGAAGATTACTGTGATCTAGTGAAGCTTAATTAAACTTAGTTTACAGAACCAAGATTCGGTTTAAAATCGTATTGTATTGTAATTCCGTTAACAGTGTTAGATTAATTTGCATATCTACAGCCGTATTCATAATCAAAATTTGTCATGAAGTTAGCAAAAAGTTTATTCATAATACACTTACCAAACTCTGGTTAATGATTTGCTAAACTCTTGTTAACGAGCTGCCAAACGGTTGCCAACTTGTAAAAAACAGTCGTTTAATGTCAAACAATTTTGTTTGGTTTTTTAATTAACTGTTGTTTTTTAATTTAATGTCTCTTACTTAATTTATTTTAATTTTAAAAACTTTTCAAAATTTTTATATGTGAAGGAAAAAATTACAAATTCAGCGATGGTTAATGCAAAACGTGTTGCATTTTTTATAGAACAATGTGACATCATAAAAATTCAGTTGATTTATTAAAAGTTGGCAGATGGAGAAAAGTTCGTTATGAATAAACTCTGTGCCAAAAAGCTGCTAAGCTTAATCGGCATTCTAGTTAGCAGCTCGTTGTACGTAGTGTACAAACTGTGGCTAACTTTTTGTTATGAATACGGCTGCTAGACTTAATTGCAAAAGTCAAATACAGAAATAAAAAGGTCTTTGGTGCTGATAATAATATCGCCAAACTTAGAACAACAAATCATATTCTAACATAATTAACAAAGAAAAAGTAACTTAAGGTATATTCAGACCTAACAAATATTTGAACAAAAAATCCAAAAAAAAACGAGACCAGTAAATTGATCAAACTTTATGTTTAACAATTGTTATTGAGTTACATAACTTAATTGTATAATGTAAACATTTTGCAAAAGCATACAAGTTTTGAATAAAACTAGTGTTTACGTGTCAAATATTTGATAGGTGTGAACATAGCTTTATATTTTAGCCCTTTTGTATGAAACAGACTAAAGCCTCTGGCGGGCATCGAACCCGTTACCCTCGCACTGATAGATTAGCTCAGTGCAACTTACCTACCGCGGCACCCATATTTCAACCTATTTTACAAATTTTGGATACAAACTGGTTGCACATAGGATCTTTCACGAACTTTCTAGCTTCGAAATAACCGTTTAGGTTTAT
This sequence comes from Pollenia labialis, assembly GCA_949318255.1. Classification (NCBI taxonomy): domain Eukaryota; kingdom Metazoa; phylum Arthropoda; class Insecta; order Diptera; family Polleniidae; genus Pollenia; species Pollenia labialis. Next base: position 93,998,130 of record OX439142.1, on the reverse strand, counting down.
ACAATTTTGTTAAAACTTTTTTATGACTTAAAAAATGTTGATCTTATAATTTCTGCAGACATCTTTAATTTAATTCATATTTCAAATAAAAGACCATTCGAAACAAATAAAAAATGACAATCACAAATTGGTATCAATTTCGTGAGGGAAAGAAAGCAAACACCCACAACAATCAATATCAAATTGAGACTGAATAAAACTTACAACGGAAAAGGGTTAAGAAAAAGGCGTAGAGTTCAACAGCATCATCATACCCAACCCCCACCCTCCCCCACCCACACACCACCTTATTTAAAGAAACAATCGAAAATAAAGTAATGTATAACTTCTTGTTTGTTAATTGTAACTTTTAACAATATTTCTGCAATATTTAGGAAGCCAGTCACGACTTTCTGTTACTCTAAAGGCTTCACTTAAAAACAAGGATTGAGACCACTGCAAAAAAAAATTTATTAAAAATGTTTTTAAAAGCTTATGTGCTGTTTTCACAACACAAGTGACTGAACGTGAAGTAAAATTTATATGGAAAACACTCAAAAAACTGAGTGCTTTTCATATAAATTTCACTAAACGTTCAGTCACTTGTGTTGTGAAAACAGCACATTAGTCTATTTTTATAAAAAAAAGCTTAATTTATAATCTAAACATTTTTTCGAATGTGTTTCTTTGAGTGATAATCCTATTCCCTTAATATAAAAAATAAATAATAATTCCCATATTCTTTTTGATAAATGCTAATTTCATAAAAAAAATTTAAATTCATAAGTTTTAAATAAAGAAAACTTTAAAAAACATGTTTTTTAAAAGTTAAATTTTTTACAAAACAAAAGAAATATTAAAAACTGGGAATTATTTCCTTCTGAAGGTTACTTTTTATATTATATTCAACATTTTTTATTTTTCGAATTTATTCTATGAGCTAAATTTCAGTTATGTATTTTATAAAGCTTTTTTGTAATAGTCATATTCCTTCAATTTTTCAGAAATGACTTTATACAATATAATAGTCTGATAGAAATCACTTAGATAAGAATAAACTTATGAATTTTTGATTACTTTTTTGATTACAGTTTTATGTATAACCTGATTGATGTGATGAAAATCGATCGATTTAAAAACGAACGTTTTTAAAAGTTGTGATCAATTTCGAGCGATTTTAAAATACATCTCTGAATAAAAGTCTTAAATTTTCGTCCGAAATACACTTCAGCAAACATAAACGGCCTTGTTAATTAAAAATAAAATACACCTTTTATAAACCTGTTTTATTTTTTTATAACTAAAGCCGATATAATATAAATTTTTAAGAATAAAGAGAGAAAAAAGAAGAAAAATACATTAGAAATCAATTTTAAAAGTTACTGAAAACTATATTTTTGGTTTCAAATTGTTTCGTTTTTAAAATCGAGTTTTAACGCATAACTGCAGTTATACACATGTGTATATTAATAAAGAGTTTAAGTTAGAAACTCAAAAAAATGTTTTTTAGAGAAGATTTTGCACCAACATAAAAAATAAAAATCTTTTATACAAGCTTAACGCTCAATTATTTATTACCAAATGTAGGGCACAATTTAAAAACCATACATTTTCAAACAAACCCGAGAACACAACAAGAACATCCAGGCAGAGCAAAAAAGGGTTTGTAGCAATTTACCACTTAACTAAAATACTTATTTTTGTTCAGTAACTTTAGACTTTTAATTAATGACAACAATTTGTCTCCATTTCAATTTAGGTCTTGTTACAAGGACAAACAAAAAACAACAGCACAACCGAACAAAGTCAACAATATGTTTTATAACAACTACCCGTACAAGACAAAAATATCCTTTTATAAAAAAAGTTTACAACAAGGAAATGAAAATTACAAAAACAGAAAGAATAATGAAAGAATCCGGTTTTGTATCATGCCATCACGTTTTGAAATCCGCTGAAATTTTACAAATGAAAAATGATGAATGGCGTGTTAACAAGATTTTATTTATATTTTTTTCTTTTTTTCCGAGTTTCCAGGGTTTTTATATTTCTGGCGTTTTGGAGCGTTTAAAATTGCCTTTGACATTGACACTTTAAGCATTTAGGGCATTTTTCCTTCTAGTGAATTGTTACAATTATATTTTACTTTTTCATTTTGCTTAACAATGTGTTTGAACGTGGGCGAAATTGATTAATTGGTTTGTGTGCGTCTAATTAAATATTGTTACAGCAATGAAAAATTCTTGTTTCTCTTTTTTCTTGGCTCGGAAATTCCTTCGAGTGAAGAATATTAAGCAATTTGTGTGCGTTTAAAAGCCACTTTAATTTAAATAAAATGTTTTTGCGTTCAATTAAAAAAAATAATTGGATGGAATTGCGTGCAAGTAATTAAACGATTAAAAAAAATATATTTAATATATGGGATTTAAAATCAAAAGTTTAATCACAAAATTTTCTTTTATTTTGAATTTTGCACACACTTTTTTATCTTTATACCCCCAAATATATCTAATTGGCTTAGTTTTTCCTTATTAGGCATACCTAAACCCTACTTCCACTAATCTCTAATAAGCCAACTTCTTACCTTCAAAAATTACCCTATAACTTGTTTATACATACAGTGCAACCTCGGTGACTGCAGCCAATACAAATTTTAAGGGTAGCGAATACTGAGGTTGTTGTGAAAAGCGAGACAAATATTTCTTTGCCTATTTTGCGACAAAAGAGCTTATTTTAATCCAAATAAAAAGTTTTTTAATAAAAAAACACTTTGGAAACAAATTTTTTTTATTAAAAAAAGGATACAATTTCATAAGTATGTATGTAAATTTGTACAAGTAGTTTTTATAGAGTTAAAGATTCGTGTTTTTAGTGAAAACAAGTGTAAAATTTTAGATTGCGTTCTTTTGAATGAAATATATTTTGCTTCGCGATTCCTCGATGCCTAAGCAAAACCAATAAACCTTTTATGAACCTGCTATTCTTCTTCGCCCATTGAAGGCCAACGATGTGAAATTTAATTTTTGAAGATTTCAGACCTAAACCATTTTTTTCTTTCTTTCTTTCTTTCTTTCTTTCTTTCTTTCTTTCTTTCTTTCTTTCTGTATTTGTTTCAACGTGATTTCTTTATTATTTAAATTGTTATGACCGATTTTATGAATTCAAGAATTTATTTCCTCATTGGAGATGTCTGCAGTATGTTTTTCTTTCGACTTTGCGTAACTGCATATAAAAGTACACAAAATTTTTTGTTTGTACTGTTGCATTAATTGGGGTTAAGTTTTTTATAAAAACTACTTTAACAGAGTCACCAATTTTAAGAATTTGGGTGTTGCGATTAGCGAGGAGTTGCATTTAATGAGGGTTGTGTAAACCGAGATTACGCTGTATATGTAAGTATATACTTTTTTGCTTCATACCAAATATTTCTGATATGTCAATTAATGTAAAGCGGTACTCTTCGTCTGCCGACGTGCTAAATTTAAAGTTACTTTAATTTTATAATGATGCCAAGACAATTGAAATTTTTAATAAATATTGTAATTAAGTATAAGCAGCAAAATAAGAAAGATTTTTTCTTCATAAATGTATTTTTAACTGTAAAATAATTTTTAAAATGTATTTTTAACAAGGTGGTCTCTTAAATGCTCTTCTCCTGTCCGAACAAGGAGTCGGGGCCCATTTTTTTATTGCTGATTCTTAAAGCAAAAATTATGAGGAATCCAAAAAAAAAAAAATTTGCCGGAAAATTTAGGAGCTTCTGTGGAAAATCGGAAAATTTAATTTTCATGGGAAAATTTTAAGGTAAATTTCTAAGAAAAATTAGGAAAATTTTATTTTTCAATTAAAGCCTGATTCAATACCTTTCCAACGAGCTATCACTCGTTGCGATCGCTTTAGTAGTTTTTTAAACAACTTTCAATGAGGCCCCTTATGAAGAATTCTTCAATTTTGTCACATGACAGTGGTGTACTCCACCACTAAACCAGTCACTATAAAAAAAAAAAATATGTAGGTACATTATTTTTTGCTGGGTAATCGATTGAGACTATTTATTTTAAAATCGGAGAGGGGTCGTCCAAAAATTTGCCAATTTTGATCGTTTTCATATGGAATTGCTCTATATCTATATATATAAAATTGTAACGTTACTGACTGATTCATCATCGCACAGCCAAAACGCCTGAAGCTAAAAACTTGAAATTTGGACAGGAGGTTGGTCTCTCCCCAAATCCATCCACTAAGACGACATTTTTGAAAATTCGAATGTTTAGGGGGCAAAAAAGGGTAAATTCGGTAACCTTATATCTCCAGAGATACAAGAAAATGATCTTTGGAGAAATAAGCGGACAGGTTTCTGTTACTTTTTTTAAACTCGGCCCTTTTAGGGAGTATATGGATGAAACCAGTATTGAGGAAGTTTTTTGTCAACCCATTAGATTTTTTGAACCAAGAAACATAGAAAAAAAGTTTGTATCACATTCGGAACTAATCTTAAAAGTACAAATACGAATTCGTTAATTTTTCGAAATTCAAACGTTTAAGGGGTGAAACTCTTAACTATTTTTGGTACTTTTTTTACAAAACATTTTCTCCATTCATTGACATAAACGGGTTAATTTATGGGCTCCCACTACAATATTGAAAATCATGGTACTTTAATGTGAAGAAAAAAGTACCAAAAAGGGGGAAATTAAAATCCTTTCTTTAGCTTTTTGTTTTATAACTGGTACTTTTTTTAATTATAGTTAATATTTTACTTATAAACATAAAATGCGACACACATTTTCCTAAGTGGATAAAAACCTGTAAGTGAATTTTTTGGTACTTTTTTCTTTAACTTCTATTTTTTGAATTTCCGTTAACATTAAACCGAGAAACATAAAATTAAACGTCTGACTTGCCGACGACTTCTATGGGGTTCCATTCAAATGCAGTTTTGGTGAAATCGTTCTCTAGTTTGCTCATCGTGTGGCTAATCCATCTACACTTTCTTCGAATTCCACTTAAAATAGGAAGTTGTCTTGTTGTTCGCCATAAAATATGATTAAAAATGGTTACAAGCCAAAAAATATTTATGATTCTTTTGAGACATCAGTTATAAAGTTATGGACAGTGTTTATGCCTTGTGTGGTATCGTTCAATAACTCACATCCACATAACAGAGTGGATTTCACACATAGGAATTAAAGATATTCAGTTTGGTGTTGATCGAGATGTGTGAAGAGCACCATATGGCACTGAGTAGTTTAAAAGCCTGGTTGTCGGATTAAATTCTACTCTGTATATATGTACCCAAACTTCCTGATGATGTTTATATACTGCCAAGGTAACAGAAAGAAAATACATTTTCAAGTGCTCGCTTTTTTTCGATGAAAAGAGCAGTGGTTTTTAAATTGTTTTAATTGTTAAGACCTGCTTTTACTGCTTCTACGTGTACTGAATTAAGTTTTGCCTGCATATCATCTTGCTTATACAAAAGTAGACAGATGTCGTCTTTTAGTCGACTGTTGAGTCCCTAAATAATTCCTATTCCAATGGATGTAGGACGATTCACTAAAAGGTCGATGAGAATATTTTAGAATAATGGGAACAGAATAAAACCTTTCCTACTGCCAGTTTTGATATTTACTGACCTGTTGAATTATAACTTGTAGATATGGTTTAAAAAAATAACTCGATCGTCGCGGGGTTTTAACAGAAATGAATGACGAAAATTTGCAAACAATTTTATTACCCTCCAAAAATATATTGTCTTATCAAAAATTGATTATATACATGAACAAGAACCAAAAATTGCATTTATTTTAGAACTGGAGATCCTACGTTGCAATAGACAACATTTTTAGAACACTTTTTTTAATTCTTTCTATATAAAATCGAAATTTTGTTATTACTTTTCTATGAGAATTATCGGGACAGTTTTATGTGTAAGTATTTCAATTTGCTATTGAAGATAAAATGTGCCCGTATTCATAAAAATATTTAAAATTTAATGAAGGTTTACAAAACAAATTGTCCATGGAAATTTCCCTTAATAAACGTTTGTTAAATTTAATAATCGTTTATGAATACGGAGGAAACTTTCTATTAAGTATTATTTTTCGCTTTACAGAACGACCCAATTATTAACTTTTCATACTATCCCAACTTTAGCCATCATTATTTCAGCAAGTGTTATCAGGAATTGGTTTGACTTGACCGACAATATTTTCTAACTTTTTTGTAATTTTGTGTTCATACAAATTTTCGTAAATCTAAAAAACAAATTACAAAATTCCTTAAAACGCCCTGGCACGTGGCCAACACAAATCCTGTTAAATATTTTATTAACGATGAGTTCTTTCTAAAAGAAGTTAAAAAGTCAAAGCTTTAAAACAAATAAGCAAAAACGACAAACATAATTCATTATTAACATGTCATATAAAATTTAATAGAAAATAATATCTAAAGATAACATTTTATCAATCTAAAACAATTTTTGTTTTCTTTATTCCATCAGGGGGGTGGGCTTTCAACGGATTCCGTACAGCCAAAACTTAAACTAACAAGTTTGCCAAACATGCGGCATTTTCTGTGGCTTTTTTTTTATTGTCTAGAAAAGATGTAGATGAAAGATTTGTTTGAAAACGTATGTTCGTTTTTCTTTTTCTCGGATACATTAATTTTTGTTAGATTAAGAGATAAACTAAAAGGACGAAAGCGTGTGTCATAGCGGAAGTTAACGGTCTTTATTATTTCACCGATTTCCATGCTGCACAATGGAAACAAGTGGTAAAAAGGTTTTTTTTATTATTGAAATTTCAAATATGTTAAATGTTTCATTTCTTTTTTTTTTTTTTTTTGTTCGTTTGATAAACAGTTTTTTTATTTTATTTGAATGACCGTTAAAAAGCATGTCAAACTAATTTGAAAATTGCCCATTTTTTTTGAACAACAAGTTGACATTAATGTTCTAAGTCCTGGAAAGTTGTTGCGTTTGAGGGTTTTTGTGTTCTTTTATGGCAAATTTGCTGGAGGGTGAGAAAGTAATTTTTTAAAAAGATTTCTTTTTAACTTAACAAATCAAAACAATAAAAGGAAGAGATCAAATAAATATTTTTGTAAAGAGATTGTTAGACAACGTGCTTTTACCACTCATTTGCTGGCCTTTTTGGTATTTAAAGTAAATAATTTGAGAAATTAAAATATTCCTTTTAAAGACTAAAAGTGACCCTAGGCAGACTGTTTTTTTTTATTAAATTGTAAAGAAAGCTAAATCTATTTGTTAAATTAAAACTTAAGAATAATGTTTGCTTAATTTAGGGTAAACAAGTGAATGAGACTTTTCACCACTTAATAGAATAGAGATTATTGAAGTTTTCTAAACATCGCATTCAGAACAAAAAGGTGCTTATTTGAAAGCTATGGTTGGTCAATTACAATTAAGAACTTTCGTACAACATATTTTTTATTTAATTGCGGCCATATCCCAAGTACGAAAGTACACCACTTGCAAGAATGCCCAACATGATTTTCAAGAGTAGGCCCTATAAATAACTATTGATCTATCTTAGCAACATTAAAATGAAAACATTGTGGCGAGGCGTAATATTTATTTAAGTAAAAGTGACATGCGTAAGTAAAAACTAAATGAAACGGCCTATAAAAAAAAAATTGGTCGTTAAATTATGTGAAGGGCTATTTGTGCCGAATTTAACTTCCTTACCTATATTTTTTTTATCTTTTGAAATGTTAAAATGTTTTTCGGAAGGAATTTTACATACAATTTTACATACTTAAGTATATAGCTGGCTTAACATGCAAAAGCTCTAAGTCCACTTTTTTAAGAAATTGAGATTTTAATGCATTAATGTGCAATAAGTAAAAATACATTGTTTGCAAAGAAAAATTACAGTTATCTCATTTTTTGTTGTTGTTTTGTAGTGATGAGCAAAAGCGTTAAGTCCAATTTATCACAAGAAAAAGCTCTAAGTCCCAATACAGTTTAACCATTTCTCTCAAATTGCTCCATCACATGTATTTTGATTGTTTTTTGTCTCTCCTGTAAAATTTTCACATATGGACTTAGAGCCTTAACATGTTAAGCCAGCGATATGGCAAATTCTACACATGTTAGGTACCCTTTAAAAAAGTTAACAGCCCCAAACTATGTCACAACATTTATTAGATATTAATGGTGGATTAATGGAGCAATGTTGGGTAGTAGTTTTATGGACGAACATGAAGATTAGTCAGTATTCATCTGACACACTTAGATGCAATGGTCTATTGTGATACCATAAAGTTCCAATAAACAGAACTCCCACAGAATAGCCAACCCGAACTTCAAATGAAGTTCAAAATGCTTGAGAGCCAGTGATATCGTACAATCCATCAAAGTTGGAGGATTACACAGAAAGGGTGTTGCATGTACTCCTCCTTATTTTCGTCATCGCAGTTGCGGCAGTCATAATAGAGTACAGCCTCCAGACGCTGTGCAAGCTCACCTATAACACAATGTCCCGTGATAACAGATACCAAGAGAAGAGACGTGGTACGCCCGTCATCTATGCAGCGCCACAATTGCCTGGCCCCTCTTTCGTTAGCAATATCGATAGTCAGTTTCTGAATTTCGTGTTCAGAAAAGAGCTCCAATTCTTTCCATATCCGGTACAACCCGTAGTGCCAAGTCTGGCAAGCTCATTCCCCAGTACATCCCTGTGCACTGGGACTAGGGTATTCAATTTATCGATGTTTTGTATTAATCGATTAATCGCGCTGATAATTATTCGAGGTAAACATTTATTCGAATAATAATCAAACAATTTAAAATTTTTGGGTTAATCGAATAATTTTAAATTTGTCTAATTTTAAAGTTTAATATAAATAATAATTTAATTAAAAATGTAACAACAATTTAACAAAATGTACTTCATGCAATAAAATTGTCTAAGCAATTTTTCAAAAAGGGTTTAAAGTGTTCGAAAATAAACACTAAATATCGCTCCTTAGTGTTCGGTTCGGTAGATTTGTGGAAAACACAACAACTAATTGTGTTTGTGTAGAAAATCGTTAATAAAAATAACATTTCCCTGTTAGTCATTTTTCGAACACAAAAATAATACTGTTTTTATCCAACTCAATAAAAGATAAGAACATTTAATTGCGTTCGGTTTTTTTTAACCACAAACTTTATTGTGTTCGGTTCGGCTCAGTAATGTTCGTCCCTTTTGGCTGGTAAAAAAACCAAAATTTTTTTTCAAAAACAAAATACACTTACAAAAAAAAAAGCAAGCAATATAATTTTACAAAAACAAAACACATACACAATACACACACAAGCTGTTCGTGGCGCGATCGTTGCTAAAATTGTTTGTTTGTTCATTTCTTTATCAATGTTAAAATTGAATTGAAAAAGTTTGTTTTCATTCGTCTCAAAAAAAATCATCTTCTGCATCTAAATCACTTTGGTAAAAGTCTTGGCTTGATTTTTTACATAATAGAAAAAAACTAATACTGTGGAAAAACAAATTTTCGATTATTCGATTAATCGCCATTAATTATTCGAATTCTTCGTTAATCGAAAGTAAGCGATTTTAAATTATCGCTCAAAATTATTCGATTAATCTAACATCGGCTAATCGTTTAAATAACCTTACTGGGACCCATATGATATGATCCTGATGTCAAACTGCACAGCCATCTTGTTAATATATAAGCTGTTCACGTTGTCAGAAAGGCGGCTCGGCTTTTAGCATAATGTCCGCAGTAGTCGTAGATAATCTAAGCCAGTTCACAACTTCCTTTATCCCAGGTATCTCCGCCTGAAAAACGATGCAGTAATCCGGAAGCATTCGCGAAAAATTTAAGTCCACTTCTTCTCGTGATTTGAAACTATCACGCTTTTCCTTTTATCTGGAACACCTTTTCTCTACGCACTCCCAGTTGGTATCAGCGTTCTACAACCAAAACTTGAGGTGTGATCAATTCCCCTGATTAGGATTGGCGTGTTCATGACCCAGAAGTGTCCGCTATACCGTGAGGAAACAGGCAGCAGCGTTTCACTATTACCGGAAGCATTAGCCGGCTCAAGTTGATATTTTACAATACCAATATTACCATTTATAATCAATAGTGTACAAACATATATAAATAACGCTTTATTATTATATCCTAACTTGGTATCTTCGAATTTAACCAAAAAGAAATCTTGAAAATTGCGGAACTGTTTTACAGCACAAACAAGCATTTTTGCTGCGGCAAACGACTTTGGTGTTTGCAAAAACTATGCGAAATGTTAATAAAAAATAAACAGAGACTATGTCAGAAATGCAGAATTACATGTGAGTTGAAAAGTTGACAGTTCAAATGTAAAAAACATGTCGTGTATGACAGGATTAAGCATTTTTGATAAGGTAGGGTACATATTTGTAACCTAGAACTCTGTATAAAGTGGTCCCTGTCTGCAAAAACTATTTATCATAAAAAGCTCATCAACTGTTTGTTAAGCTCTGTTAATTTGCATACAGTAAATATAACCATAATTTTTCTGAATAAATTTTGGTTTCTTTCCCTTAATATTTTGAAGCTGCCACATTTTGTTGAAGCTCCGTTACAGTTTCCATGTCCCCATGCACACATATACAGTTACAAATGATTACATATGAAATCACATAAAAATCATAAAATATTTACATACTCTAACCCAATTTTACGACTCATTTCTTATTTACGATTGTTACGATTTTGGATCATTTTTAGTGCCTCTGATTATTAAATTGTCCCTTTATGTGAATGAGTGTTTGTGTGGGTTTGAGAAACGGTACTAAATAGCGTGGCAAATGATAAAGTGTTATGGTTGTCCACCCTTTTCCATATAAAATAAGTATGTTATATCGAAAAGCAAATCGTTACAGGGTACTTATGTATGACGATATAAATATTTTGGCAAATACATTTTTTTCTTTATATCATTTTGGAAAGAGTATATTTTTTTATTTATTTGTAAGGGCAATATTTATGTGTGATATTGTTTATTTTGGATAAGATGTATGTATGTAGGTGTGCAAGGGTTATTTGTTTTATAGTTATGTATATTCCATTATTACGACCACTTATAAATTATTAGACGAGAGCCTAGGGAATTTGTACGTATGTAGTAACCAGGGTTTGCAGTACCGGATATAAATTTCAAATACCAAATTGATTACAACTTTAATTTCAGCATGCGGTATATTTAATTTTTTTTTTTTTCTAAAACTACCTTAAAATTGAGTATTAAATGAGCAGCCGCAAAACGAAACGTACATTTTTGCTAATTTAAAATAGTTGAAAAATTTAGTTTTATTTATTTTGCCAACTTAAAAAACTGCATGATCGAGGAAATGGTAACAAGTTTTTTACTTCCCAATAGATGCATCAAACTGCCATATGTCACCACATTAAATGTTAAGGTGTTGGTATAAAACATTTTTTTATTTCGGTAAAGTACGGTTTTTGTTAAAAAAAAAACAAAATAAAAAAATACTTTTTGTTTAACAAAAAAAAAAGATAAAATGATGAATTTTTGATATCAACGACTCCATTACAAAAATTGTAAAAACTTAGTTATGAGAGTTGTAAGTTTCTCAAATATGCAAAATTATTTTACAAATGGCGGTAACATAACATTATTAGGGTAAAGATATTTTGATTGCAACTTAAACATATTATGAGTACACGAACACACAGAAAAAAATCAAGTTAAAAACGTCGAAAACAAGGTTGATTTAAAATTTTTCGGTGGTGATTTTGCTTCATACGTGTTTCATGTTAATTCAACCTGATTTTATAATTACTTGCGAACAACATTTTTTTCTTTTAAAATAACTATAATTCATGTTAATTTAACATTGCAGTAAAGTTAGAGCAAAATGTCAATTACATTGAAATAACAATCGAATCACGTTGAATGAAAGTTATTTTATGTTGAAACAACGTGAATTTCATGTAGAAACTAATTGGTGTGAAGAAGCTTCAGAGACAACATATGCATTTATTTAAGAATAATTCAAAACACTTACCCCTGTAACACATGTTTCACTTATTTTGTAGTCTCCTTTGTTAACAGATCAATCAGCAGAATGGCCCGATATGGTTTTCGTCATCATTCTACTTTGAAAACTTGATGTACTATTTAACTAAATAATTTTAATTAAAAGAATACGGGAATTGTCTTCTTTTTATAACACATTTTAGGAATGAAAATAAAAAAATTAACATACTTAACTATGTATGCATGTTAATTTAACAAGATAAACTTTTGATTTTAATATAAAACAGGTTTTTATGGATTCAATATTGAATCCATATTTATTTATATTTTAATATTTTTTTTTCATTTTTTTTATCAGTGAATAATATTTAATAAGCGTGATTAAAGATTATTTTAATATTTTTCATTTAAAATTAATATGAAATAATGATATATTTAAATAAAGGGCATACTTTTGCAGAAATTTAACATGATTCTCAATCAACATTTTTCCATGTTAATTTTATATTGGTATTTTTTTCTGTGTGTATAGAAAATATTCATGTTATGGCTATTAAATATCATTAAATGGTTGTAAGTAAAATAATATGTTTTCAAAGTTATGCTTATTAAGTTATTCTAATTATTTTTAGAAAAATAATTATATTTCATACTCAAATTTATAATTGCGATTAACATTGAAATGTTTACAGTAACTAAAATTTTGCTGATATTTAATAAAAATAACAATTTCTTGTGTACAACAACAATATATTGTTACAATAAACATAGTGAAGTTCCCGTTACCATGCCAAACCATATTTTTTCTCTGCGTTAATAATATAGTCTGTCAAATCGATTTAGTGTTCACCACTTTGTTTAAACTTTGTATGTATTAATTTGGTTTCCTCCATCCATGCAAAATAAAAAAATGTACATACTTAAGTATGTATGCATATCAATTTAGCAAGATAAACTTTTGAGTTTAATATAAAACAGGTTTTTATGGATTCAATATCGAACAATGTTATTTTAACAGTGAATAATATTAAATAAACGTGATTTAAGGTTTTTTTTTAATATTTTTTATTTAAAATTAATATGATAAATTTAAAAAAAGGGCATACTTTTGCAGAAATTTACTATGATTCTCAATCAACATTTCGCCATGTTAATTAAACATTGTTTTTTTTCTGTGTGTAGCACCCCTGGATTCAGCGTACCCGAATTAGGTTAAAACGCCTATTGCCCAACTATTCTTTAAAAAAAGTGTAAATTTCTAGCACAGTGTTATTTACTTAATCATATTTTTTTTATTTTTCTAAAACATAAACCAAATATTATGGTTGACTAAATACCTGGTATGTTCATTTGGAAGTGTTGTCATTATTTATGTCAAATAAATTTATTTAATTTTTGACGCCTGTTTTAATTTCTTTCCTATTTTCCATTGTTTGAAAATTGAGAACAAAATTTCTAATGTTTATACCTTGTACTTATTCTACCATGGACACCATCTAATTACATCTATCCTATAATAATTTCTCTTTCCTATAAAACAGTACGAAATTATAAATGTTAAATAACAAAATTGCATAATTTAAAATTACCAATATCCTGCTACTCCAACCTAAACAAAAGCTGCCTATAAACGACAATAATTTAAAACAATTTATGTCATTATACACTTTAAAACTGTTTCCAACGCAAGAAGAAAATTTAATAAGAAAATCTCATTATAAAAAACATTAAAATATCAAAGAAACACAAAATTATGACAATTGTATGCCAAGGGCACATTACAGACAGACGGACCGACGGCAGCACAAGGCTTATAAAACTCTCTCCCTCTGCGCAATAAAAAAAAGTACGATGCTCATTTAATAGGCAGCAATCGGCTAAAATAGCAGTAGGTAAGTGAATACAGGACTCCCATGGGAAACTAGTGGAAAAAAGAATGTAAAACATTTGCCCTTTGAACTAAACATTTTCTTATACTCCTTATAATTTTTTTTTAAATTTTTTAATAAATTTCATTTGGCAAATCAACCACAATAGAATAAAGTATCGGGAAAGAAAGGAAACACAAAATTAAAGAGGGCAACGGAAAAAGGTGACCAAGCTTAACGCAAACAAATATGAAAATTATAAAGGACATAAATTATTACACTAAAAAAGACAGGAATTACAGGGCGGGTGGTATTGTTGATTTTGTTGTTTTAAAGGCTCGTTTGGGTGTATAGGTGGGTGTGTATGAAAGCATTATATTATTACTTTTTTTGTATAAAAAATAAGACATTGGACAAATTTAAAACAACAACAAAACAAAAAGAGTGCAAAGAAAACGTAACAAGGCTTATAATAAGCAAATTATGACCTGGCAGGGGACTTATTTATGCCACAGAATTTATTGTTACTATTTCATTTTTTTTTATATTTTCTTTTATACTATTCTCCAAATGGAATTGAATGGAATGAGATGAGATGAAAAATTCAATAAATTGAGCTTATTACGCCAATGAAGCGATAAAAGAAAAATATTGTAGCTGGTGTTTATTTCACTTTAGAGTTTCTAAACCAATTTACGAGTGTAATGAAGCGAACGAACTTTACAAAAACAAAAACGAATTTAAGTAAATGTGCAAAAATAAGATGAATAATTTAAGAAAAAAAAAATCATGTGTGAATTTACAAACAGTGGGTAAGTTTTACGCATCAATATTCCAAATTTTTTGCTTTTTGGAAAATAACAAACAGAAAAAATTGCTTTTACACACCCAGAGAAAAATATGGTTAAATATGGTCATGGATTCTCATTTAGTGTAATTGCAGAAAATTAAAACTATTATGATCAGCCTTTAAAAAAACTGACATTTCTTCCACTTCTTAATTTGGCATTATCCAAAGAAAAACTGTTGCTTTTACTTCTGATTTATTAAATACAAACAGTCGCTGTCAAACCATCCCAAAAAGTGAAAAACTATACACAAATTTTCGTTTTTTGTTCGACAGCTTTTGGTTTCGACTGCAGTTTTTTAAACCCTGATTATGATCACTTTATTTTTTCCTTATGTTTTTGGTTGATAATATATTAAGTTCATTAATTTCAACCGCGATCATGTTATGGGGTGCTCACAATCATGTGACAATGCTTTTTGCTATGATTATATTTTAAGAGCAACAAGTTTTGGTTGTACATGCATCCAAGTAATTATTTGTGATAAATTATGACAACCATAAAACGACTGCGACTTTCTGGCTGACGTTCAATATTGTCAAGTCTGCTCATACGGTTTTCCGATGCTGAAGATACAGCGTGTACCTCGTATCGCTGCAATCACAAATTTTATCTGCCATTGTAGCAAGCTTCTCAAAACGGTCTTCACTGACAGACAGAATAGCTTTCATTTGAGATGGTAGCCGCTGCATCCAGAGTTGTTTTAAAATTACATCAGAGACCTAAACTTGGGCTAAAGAACGCATTCGACTTAAATAATCTGATGGTTTTTTATCAGAAAGTTCCAACTCAGTCAGAAGTTTCTTAATGCGTTTTTCCTCAGAGTCTGAGAACGAGCATTTAAGTTTGGTTGGTTTTAACATATTTAACCTTCTCTAGTATATTGATCTCTATTGAAGCCACAATAGTGTGAAATTTGGTCACATCTTGAGTAACAACAGCCATCACGTCGGGGTCACTAATTTGTTGGTATAGTAACATTAAAACCAATAATTTTTCTTTTATACGAAAAATAAAAAAAAAGTGTTTAATAAAAATTCAAATCAAAAGATGTTTCTTTGGGAAATAGCAAAGCTATTCGCGAACTTCTTAAAATTTGCAATTATAAGCCCATGCTGGACGACTGAAAATGTGGTTGAGGACATTGTCTATGCAGGACTAGTTGGCATTAAGTATGTCAGTATGCTCAGTGGAAGACCTGAGCATACAGACAGTATTTTTTGTCATTCGAAGCTGTCATATACGAGCAACAATCCGAAAGATCTTGCACATAAACACATGGTGGCGCATAAGTAACATTATGATTTGATAAATGGATACATTTCTTGTTCGAGATTTGTTCGCTTTGTTTTTAGAATAAGCTTTGAAAAACTTGGGCAAGACTCAGTTTAAAAAAAGGGCCAAAGATGTATGTTTTATTTTGGAAGAAATTATATTTTTTAATTCGGAGGTTATATCACCGCATACTATATTGAACAAAATTTATCGATGATGAGGTGATTAGACCTTTGCATTTGATTATTCAGACACAAAGATCATATCGAATAATGAGCGATGAGGTTAATTTTCACTGTAATGGTCACGTGAATAACCAAAACGACGAACAAGTTTCGGTTCAATGCCGGGCAATGATGGCGAATTTTTTAAGGTCCGAGGAAAAGAATTATCTAGAATTGTGGTTCCAACAAGATAGAGTTATTGAAAAGAGTAGAATTGAAGGACTTATTGCTAATAATCTTTAATCACGTTTATTAAATATTATTCACTGTTAAAAAATATGAAAAAAAATATTAAAATATAAATAAATATGGATTTAATATTGAATCCATAAAAACCTGTTTCATATCTTGTTAAATTAACATGCATACATAGTTAAGTATGTTAATTTGTTTATTTTCATTCTTAAAATATGTTATAAAAAAAGACAATTCCCGTATTCTTTTAATTAAAATGTTTAGTTAAATAGTGCATCAAGTTTTCAAAGTAGAATGAAGACGAAAACCATATCGGGCCATTCTGCTGATTGATCTGTTAACAAAGGAGACTACAAAATGAGTGTGTTACAGGGGTAAGTGTTTTGAATTATTCTTAAATAAATGCATATGTTGTCTCTGAAGCTTCTTCACACTGTTATTACACACTCAAACCAATTAGTTTCTACATGAAATTCACGTTGTTTCAACTTTCATTCAACGTGATTCGGATTGTTATTTCAATATAAATGACATTTAGCGCTAACTTTACTGCAATGTTAAATTAACATGAATTTTAGTTATTTTAAAAGAAAATAATGTTGTTCGCAAGTAATTATAAAATCAGGTTGAATTAACATGAAAAACGTATGAAGCAAAATTACCACCGAAAAATTTTAAATCAACCTTGTTTTCGACGTTTTTAACTTGATTTTTTTCTGTGTGGATGTACTCGCTGTACGGTTTATTTGACTGTATTGAATTGTATTGTCGGAGCTGTACGGACGACGGAGTCAAATTATCTTCGCTTTGACTTAGATACCCGGTAAAGTGCTTCGTTGAGCTCCTAGTTTGTCTAAAAGGTGAACAAATGCTGATCCTTAAAATTTGAATAGAGAAGGATTTGGGCCTTAAAAGAACACATTGAGAATTCCAATGTGCTCATTTCTGTTGCTTATCATATTGAAATTTGGAAACATGTGTATTCTTTTATTGCAATTATGTATGTATTTAATTTTTTTACAACTCTCCTAAAGCCCACTGTAACAATGTTATTTTGTTCACTGTTAATATGAATGAACACTTTTTTCAAAAAAATCCCTCACTTTTCTACAACACGTTCGTAAGTTTTTCTTTTTTATGATCAAAATACGATTTATATGTGACCTCTCACTAGAGCACTACTTGATGATGGCTTATCCTATTCTACAATAACTGCAGCATCAACTTGGAACTGAAATTGATATAAAAACATGAAAAAAATCAAGCGAAAAAAGGTTAAACACGTATTAGAAACACAAACCATCTGTAACAAACCAACATGCAACACCCAGCTGATATTTGTGGTTGCTGAGCAATAAACGATACCGATTTATTTCCGTTTTCTATTGCTTTTGCTTCCTTTTTCGATAAATTTTTTTACAGTAATTTCATTTTCATCTTTGGGAACTTAAATGATAAATAAATTTAAAGTTTTTGAATGGTCAGCTTTTGGTAACCAAAAAAAAATATAATAAAAACCAAGAATTGTATAAAATAAGCATAAAATGAAATTTATAGCAAAATGACTTGAAATTGAAAAAAAAAGAAATAATAAATGCTTGAAATATACAAGTACTTGACTTTAGAAGCACTATCCTTGTTGAGGTTGTGGTAATACATGTTGGAAGAAAGATGAACAAAGAGACGCCGAAGAAGGAAGTAGGAAGAAGCAAAACAGTAACAATGTGTTTCGCATACAAATGTTTAAGTTACAAAAAAACTTAAAAAAAAAACATTAACACTCATATGTTTTCACCAAGCCAATAGATGTTATATGGGGAGAACAGTGATTCCCTATTGGCCTTACCCTACGTACATTAAGAGGGAGGCGCATAAGTAACGTTATGATCGCCTAAGAAAAAAACCATAGTTGGACGAGCTGCGGAGCTGTAGCTCCATCTTATTGGAACCACAATTCTGGATAGTTCTTTAATTCGGGACTACAAAATGTTCAATCGTTGCGCGGTATTAAATATTATTCACAGCTCTGTGCTCCGTCTCTCCCTCATAAATTTCTAAAGTTTTTTTAAGTTAGTTGTGAAAAAAAACTTAACAGAAAAATGTTCACTTATCTAATCGTACCTTTCATAATGTGCCACCCTGTACTATATAAAGCTTTATATCTAATTGAACGAAGAACTTTGTTCCTATTCAAAGGTAAGTTCGGCATGCAACTCACTCCTTGTTTTACGGCAAATTTTTGCTCACCTCGATTGCGCAAGTTGATGTGGCGTTATATCTCCCGCTATTGGCGTTATCAATCGATATGATCAAAATAGTTAGCTTGAAAACCTTAAACAACTTTAAGATGTTTTCCTTTTATTTGTGTGAGTGTCGCCTTATTCTAATTGGCTTTCTTTTTAAAAAGTAATTTGCTTTTAACAAACCTTTGGTTTGCCCAGGTCGTTCCAAAATTTACCATAGCCCCCATGGAATAGAGTCCTTATACCAAAACTATATATATGCAAAAATGCACTTTTTAGACCATGACGGTACCGTTTTTTATTATTTATTCAGTTCAAAATTAAACAAAAATGTATATAAAAAGTCACAAGTTCAATAAATATTACATACATACATAAGTTTGTATACAGCCCAATTATGAATAAAAATTCCCCGAAAGTTTTTTTCCGTTTTCCCATTTTTACAATTGAATTAGCATAGGAAAAATGGGAGAAGTCCCAAAACTCCCGGTGAATTTTTATTCATAATAAAAACGGGCAAAAAAAAACACTACAAAAAATCATAACAGACACGTTGCAACTAAAACACAAAAGCTGAGCATTAAAAAAACGCACAATAAATTACAAAGAGCAAAATTTATATTGCCAAATAGTGAAACGTTGGAATTTTTAAATTGTACAAAGTAAGCCGCGGTAGTATCTCGGTACTAACAAGGTCCAAAATTAACCAAAAAAAAGTACAATTGTACCATGATTTCCATCCCTCTCTCATAAATAATCTTTTCAAGAGAATATTCGGCATAAATTACTTTTATATGAATCTAAAGCTCATAACATAATTTTGTTTGGAAGGCTTCAAAATTGGTGCACGCAGAGAAAAAACATGTTTTAATATGGTCATCTCTCACAAAGAAAATTTTAAACATATTATGTTCAAGTTAAACATATTATTGTCACCGACAACCATATTATTGTAAAATTAGTCGTCCATCAAGAAGCTACAACCATATGATGGTTGCCTCTAAACATGATATGGTCAAATATGAAAATAATTTGTTTTAAAATTAGCAATAGTATTTTCCTCTTTTCCAAGAGCAACATGCTTTGATAGATTGAGACATGTTTTTTTCTGGGTCATCCAAAATTCTATTTTTATATGAAAAATAAAGAAAAACTTTAATCGCTTATATCTTCGTTAATATATGTTTGGTGATCACCCAAAATTCTATTTTTATATATGTGACCTACTATGTTAGGTTAAGAAGGTTAAGAAGGGTTATACGCCCAAGGGCACATTTCCACTCGGAGACCAATGCGGTCCATTGTGGCCTACTAAACTTTTTAACTTGTTTTGGATAAGTTTTTCAAAGTTTATCCCCAGTATTCATAAACGATTATTAAAATTAACAAACGTTTATTAAGGAAAATTTTCATAGTAAATTTGTTTTGTAAACCTTTTTTAAATTTGAAATATTTTTATGAATACGGGCATAAGACTTTGAATACGATACTTTTTTTCTACAAACTTCAGGTATCATCGAAATTAATAGATTAAACACTAAAGCATTTGTGATAAGTCCAATTTGAATTACTTTGCATTATATATAGTTAAAAAGTTTTTTTTAAAAACGCTTTTCTGATACCTTCTTCATGATCTTCTGAGGCCTTTAAAACGAGAATGAGTATTAAAATTCTGTGAAATGTTTTTATTCTGCAAAATAACTATCAATAACTTTCTCATCCATACGTCGTGCAAATTTGAAATCTGTCTAGAATTGTAAAACGAAAAACGACCCCAATTTGAAAATTTGAGAACTGCTGAAAATTTATTTTTTTTAGATATTTTTAAATATTGAACTGAAATGTTTTCTCTCTTAGTATTTTTTTGTTGTATACTAAAAATTACATATAATTTCTAATAACATCAATACATTTCTGGTTACTGGTCAAACCAAGGACGACATGGGTACGAGTAGAATCAAAAAAAGTGTTTGGAGGGGGTGGTAAGTTGATTGTTTTGTGGCATATACGAATATAATATTATTATTCGACATTCTATTGCAAATTTTAGTTGCATGTGTGTGAACGACCGACCGTTCCCTTCCTTATTCTATGGTTTATTATATTGTTTTCTAAATATTTTTGGTCTTTCATTTTGCTGGTCATTGTTGTTGTTGGTGTTTTTTCTATCCCCCGGGTGTCGTAACTTTTCAAATATGAATTTGAAATTATTTCTTATACTGACTCCGTAACAATAACAATGCATCCAGTGTAAGGACTGGTATAAATGTTTGTACAAGTTGGTCAGATGTATTTGCCACATAAGTGACTATAAATGTATGTGTATCCTTTTTTTTTTAGATGTAGTAAAGTGTAAATTTCCTTTATATATTTGCTTCCTTTTATTTGTAGACTTTGTTTTGTATTTTTACATTTTCGTAGAGTGGGGGGGTTTTGTGGTGAGTTTTTTTTTTGTTTTATTTCATTATAAATTCTTTTCTATTTTTATTGTTTTTTTATAAATATTTTTCTTTTTTTTCAAATTTTGTTTATGGCTACTTTAAATTAAAATTTGAAATATTTTCTATAAAGAATAGAACTATAAATAATATTTTATTGCCAATTTTTATTTTTAGTATGAAAGTTGTAGGAATTTCAATTTGTTTTAGAAAATTCAATTTTTATTTAATAGATTTGATGTCATGCTTTACTTTATGGTAATTTTTTGCAAATTTGTTAACAAGAATGATTTACTTTCGTATGAAAAATATGAATAGAAAAAATCAATTTGTTGGTAGTTAATAAATATTTCCTTCTAAAAACAATGATCGACAGCCCAAATCGGCGTGGGTTCTGCTTACTGAGAAAAGATATATCAATTAAAAAAAGTTAAATTAAACGTGGGCCTTAAGGTCAGGTCTAGGAATCGAAATATATCGGTTTGAAGTAAGTTAGTTTTATATGTGGAAAATGGAGAATTTCCTGTGATTTTTTCATGTTTTTCGACGTTCATCAAAGTTGTTAAGCTCAACACCGTCTATAAAGGATAAAATTGTCAATAAAGGTAAGCAATTTTTTTTTTCTAAAGTTATAACAAAACCATTTAAATTATCTGGCAAAACTTACTTAATTAATACAATTTTAGTAGGCCTTACATGGCGCTTGTGGTAAATTTTGGACTGAACATCACAAAATTTGAAATTTGCATTAGTGCAATTATTGGTCCTATTAAACTGAACTTGACCAAACTAACAAAATACTTTTCGCAAGTAGGTTTTATATGGATCCAACAGTAAGTTATTGACCAAACATTACAAAACTGAACAGTGCGATTTCTAGGCGTAGGTAGAACTAATTTCAGCAATTTTCATGACATTTCGTTAGTGATTTTATGCGTATATTTTATGACACATACGTTTTTGTTATGTAGAACTGAGTTAAATGGGCGGCTCAAATATTTTTTTATATAGAATGACAATATATCCCCAAAATAAAAAAGTATTAATGTTGATTTTATAAAGTGAATAACATTTAAATAGAATAAAAATATGCAAAATAAATTCTTTAAGCTATTCATCCACACTTCGTTCCATATATCATTTCTTTTATGGCAAATTTAGCTAGTTAGAAGAATTATTTTTTTCTGTTGCGTCCTTCGAGAGGTAAGCAGCAACCTTGCTTGGAAAAATTTGTACTTATAATACTTATGGCCAATTTTTTAAATACAAAATTCCCTTCTTCACAAATACTGAAATGAAACTTAATTCACTGATGTGGTACACTTAATTTCCACTTAAGTTTCTATTGTAATATTTAAGCAAGGTGGCCTCAATATCACAACAATACAAAAACAACAGGCAAAGCATTAACAGTCAGCTGTTTTTTCAGACCACCTTGTAAATAAATGCACTTATTTATATTTTTTTTTAATTTAGTAGTGCTACCAAACTTTTATCTTAATTAAATAAGACTTTTCAAATAAAACTCAAAAAACCAATACGATTTAAGTTTTTATGAAAATTTACTTAATATAGATTTAAATACAATCCTGAAAATTGGGCATTAAATTTAAAAAATGAGGTTCTAAAAAGTTTTTATAAAAGAAATTGCCATAGAAACTTGGTTCCAGATATGTATATGTTTATTTTAAACCAAACATAATTATTGTGCATAAGGTCTTTACTACTTAAGTTGAACTGAGCCTCGTTATATTTAATAAACAAAGAATAGATTGCTTTATTACTCTTAAGGCTAGTTTACACTATCTCACAAGTCTTACCTATTCCATAATACTTTGTAAGATAGAAATCGAATGAGTTTTGTTGCGACTGCGACGTCGATTGTTTGTATTATTATTGTTTAGAAATTTTTCAAAAAACGATGAAGTCGTATGGGATGTCAAACTTGTTTTCATAATACTTGTCATTTTCATCACACACGCATTCACACTATCAGACTTTTACATATTCCTTGAGTTTTCGACATGTATTAAAACAAAGTATAATAGTGTAAACTAGCCTTTAATGGTAGTGAGTGTAGAATTGTTAATTAAATCGGCTCTGTGCTATTTGGTTGTAACCAGAGCACATAAGTTCCATGCACTTCAAATCGCAAAATATGCGCATAAACATGCAAAATATGCAAAAATATATAAAAATTATAAAAGTAAATATATTTAACCATAATACATTTAATTCAGTCTTAAAAAATGCAAAAAATATTTAAGAAAGTAGTAAAACTTTATTTAAATATTTATTTATAAAAATAAATAAGTAGTTTTTAAGTTATTAAACGTAAAACTTTTTTATTTAATCAGAAGTCAGCAGCAACCAACCAGTTAGAGTTTCTTTTGCTTTTAAATACTAAAACAAGCCAAGGTGACTTTAAAATTCTTATTTAATCATTCACGCCTATCGGGAATAAAAATTCCCTTATCCCATTTTTACAATTGAATTAGCATAGGGAAAACTAAAAACGGGAAAAAAACTCAAAACAAATTGTTATTCACGATAGGGGTGAATATATATTAGCAAATTGATTTTAAAATTATTGAGGCACACGATGCATGGCATGAACTAAAGATGTGACATGTAACATTGCAAATGTGAAACCGAATATTATTTGGATTAGATTTATTTTAGCCCCATGTGCAAAATATGTATGCTTTTGCTTAAGTAACTCTGCCCCTATCACAATTGTGTTTTAACCACAGCAGAAGAGGTCGCACCAATAACCAGCGTCTGACCGAAGTCACTTTTTTAGGCCAATGCGGATGCCGACGTTCACCCAGTTAGGTTAATTTTGCCGAACCAAAAAACATCGATATTCGATAACCTAACCTAACCTTACCTAACCTAAATCCACCTTTAGAAAGAATATCATTTTGCACAACCGAATTCGGAAAAAAATAAAATCAGTTTTTATTTAAAATTTTTTTTTAGTGATTTAACATTTACTTATTTTTTTTTATTTATTTATTTAAGTCTATGGATTTAAATCCGAACAGACCAGTATTAAATTACGAACAATATTATTAGTTTATGTATTTAAAAACAAGATAATACTACGTTTAATGGCACTTAAAGAAAAGTCAACTAATTAACAACTAATTAACAATTAATTAAATCTTTACATATTCTCCGAAAAGGATCAGAATTTGCATAGTTTGTGTGAAATGCCTGAAGATATAATGGTATGTAATTGCGAGTTGACCGCTGAGGAACGTTGAGTTAAACATTATTAAGCAGAAATTCAGAGCTAACGTTACCATTAAGCAAATTAACTTAAAACGCAATGTTAAGCATTTTTCTTCGGCTTACTGGTGATTGTAATTTAACGCGTGCAAGTCTTACAGAGTAAGATGGAAGTACTTCAGAAGGATTCCAAGTTAAGTTTCCTAAGCAGAACAATAAAAATTGTTTTTGGAGCGATTCTATTCGGTTTATTGAACATCATAATCAGGATCCCAGATAATAGAGCCATATTCGGTGATAGGTATTTTCAAAGATGTATATAACAGCTTTGTAATCAAAGGATCAGTGAACTCCTTAGCCCAACGTTTTATAAAGGGAAGTACACCACGAGCTTTATTTAATAATTCTGCAGAAAATGTTGTTAATATTAAAAAATACTTAATACTAATTTTTAATGGATACTCTTAATTTGATTTCTGTTGCAAATTTAATTAATTTTTTAATAAATATCACAATTTTTTCAATTGAAATCAATTTTTATTTTTTTCTGTGTAGTCACTTGTTTAATATGTATTTAGATTAAAAAAAACACGGATCTTAAAGAGGACCAACACTTAAAAAGCTCTTAGCCACAATGAATTTAAAGCTTTTATTTAAACTTTCTGTCAGTGAATATTTTAAGTCCGATAGTGATTCACAAATATTGTGTTTAAAATTTCATATAAAGGTATTACTGTTATATTTTCAGAAATGTCGAATCAGGCTTCATAAAAACATTTCAACATGCTTGCGAGATCTCTGATGTGTTACCACTCCTCGATTTGTTACTTCATCAAGGTTTTAAAATATTTCCAATTACATAATAACCTGTTCAGAACCTAAAGGTTTCATGTAGCTACTAGTTACACAGAATCAAATAGAAATGTATTTCAATTAATAAATTTGTGATATTAATTAAAAAATTAATAAAATTTGCACCAGTAAACAAATTAAGAGTGTCAGTTAAGACTTTTTTGATATTAAAAACATTTTCTGGTGTAATTTTGCTGATATAAGTAAACGGTTAATTACATGAATATTTTTAATTAACAGTTTAATTAACAACTTTTGATTAATGGTTTAATTGAAAAAAAAAAAATTGGCGAGAATAGTCTAGTCAAATTTCAGAGTACATATTTTAAAATTGTTTAAATTAATTTTGCATATTTAATAGAACATGTCATAGATCTATTAATATTTTTGCACTTTTAATTCAAACCCGTTTTTTAACACCAAAGGAACACCTTTAATATTTTTTCTGTTTTAACACATTTGTTCCTAATAAAGAATCAACAAAGTTTTCTTCAATATAAAAAATATGTCTGCGATATAACAAACAAATCTATTGAAAATATTTGGAGTACTTACATTTGTGATGCTCGTTCGTTTGACCTAAAAAAAGAAACAAAAATAAATAAATTGTGATGAGTATAAAGTTAATTAATCATCAACAAGACATACAACAACATACAACCGTTATAGATTTTTTTATTATCTGCAGGACATTTTATTCCCCACATCCTTACATGTACAAATGTCCAACAAATTATCAATAAAAAACGACAGCATACCAAACTGGACATGTGTACAATTATTTTGTTACAAAATCAAGTTGAAAACATCCCTTATCGTTTTTTTATTGGAAACATTTTTTTTAGACGTATGGTCATTTTTCATCACTCCCCCCGGTTAACAAAGCAACAACTAAGAAATTGTTTGCCAAAATCTCTATAAAAAAAAGTTACACCATTCTCAATTGTAGTGCAGAGTTCTTCAATAGTATTATAAATTAAAATTCAAAATTTGATTAATTTACTATGGCTTTGAAAGTTTTAATTACTATTGATATTTCAGAAATTTTCAACTTTCATTCGAAATTGTTTATTTATAGTAAACCAAAAACTGAATATTTGTAAAACCAAATAACGGTTGCTTAAAGAAAATTATTTCTAAAATATAAATTAAAATTTTAAGAATAAATATTATTGGAAATGGTGTGAAAATGTGTGAAAAGAACCAGAAATTCCAAAAAGTAAAATAATAAAAAACATTATTGTCAATCAACATTTGAAATGTCATGCACCACCACAACTCAAAATGTCAAAGAGGACATGACATTATCTTTAAATAATAAAATGACCAAACAAACACATACCCACACTTACTGTTTATAACATGGAGCAGGACTATTAATGTCTGTTTTATTTAGGATAATGACAGGATCTTATGTAATGGACAAATGATTGAATTGGGGCTATTACGATTTTTTCTGAATTTAAGATTTGAGTTGGAAAACATTAATGTGAAACTAACTTTAAAATAAGAGTCCTGCTAGAATTAAGAAATAGTATAAAACTGTTAAATTTAATTATTTTGTAGTCAAATTATAACGTATGATATACATTTAAATTTTCTACTCATACTTTTTAAAAAAAATTTAATAATAAGACCAAAAGCTAAATCCTTTCACTTTTTTTTAGAATTTTTTATATAAAATTTTTTTAAAATATCAAAATAATTTTCGTGGGAATACAAAATTTAATTTAAATGATTTTGTTATTCGTGCTTAATTCCCAATATTTATTTTTGATAAAAACACTGAAATTTGTTGTTGATGGGATAAGCTGTTCCTATGCGCATTTCACTGGTTGATTAGGCCAGATCATCCGGAAACTTCATCCATAAAGATTTTAGAAAAACTAAAGATATTAAACCAAATAAAACTGTTAAGCGTATAAGAATTACATCAACAGTTCTTTGTTCAAAAATGACACCGAGCCCCAAATCTTTGGGGGCACATAAAAAAAAAGTACATGACTTTTGGCAAAACTGGGAGACACGGGTCTTTTTTTTTTTGTCCTTTATGGTTATTTTTTGTCCGTATATGGTTATTTTTCCATGACTTAAAAAATTACACACGGTGTTATTAAATACAATTGTTTGTGATCAAAACATTGAACCACTATCCCATTTTCAGTCAATGTAGAGAAAAGTTTATGTCAAGAGGATTTAAATAAAACAATTTAAAGTGCTATATTCGGCTATGGTGCATCTTATATACCCTTCGCATTAAAGCATTAAAAATCGTACCAATTCCTTAATTTCGAGAGGAATCTTGCTTGTATGAGGACCAGGAACTTCTCTTTGTTTTTATAAAAATATTTATTTTATTATTTGTTCAATTAGATATTTTGTGTGACTTCTTCAGGGAAAAATAACAATTTAAAATTGTTATCAGATTAAAGAAAATAAATAATACAACAATAGATAATTTATACGTTCATATCTGTGGGAAATGATCATATGAATAAAATGAAATTATCTCATAGAGACAAGTTAATTCTTAACAATGTTAAGAAAACTGAACATTTTTTGAAAACTAACCGTAACATATAAATCCTAAATGCAGATAAGGGCAATATTACAGTTGCGATGAATAAACAGGAATAAATGATATTCCTAATGATCACTCTACATATATAATACTGACAAAAGACCCAACGGTTAAACTACAAAAGACTTACAATGATATTGTAGATAAACTTTTCAAACTGAAAATAATAACACATTTGGAGAGAAAGCACCTTATAACAACAACTTCTACGGCACCCAAATTATATGGAGTTCCGAATGTCCATAAAGAATCATTTCCTTTAAGACCAATTTGTTCGAGCATCAATGCTCCATCTCATGAACTAAGGAGGTATATAACAGGAATTCTTAGAAAGATAACAGAAAATTCAGTATAAAATGTTAATTAGGAACTCATTACAATTTGAAGATAGGATTAAAAACATCAAGATAGAAAAAGAGGAGAAGATAATTTCGTTAGATGTAATCTTATTATACCCTAGTATTCCTATAGATGTAGCCTTAGGTAAGAAAGAAGGAAAATGGAATATAATTGGGGAGCATACGACTGTTGAAAAAGAATTATTTTTAGGAATTCTCAAATTTTGCATAGATGATTGTAGATATTTTCAATATAATAACAGAATATATTCTCAACAAAAAGGATTGCCTATGGGTTCTCCAGCTTCTCCAGTTGTAGCATTGTCTTCACATTGTGCCAATTTTAATCATACACCTGATTTCGAAAATACAACAGTTTTAAATACAGAAACAAACTACAAAAGACGCTTCATGCTAGAAATGTTACAAGCAATCAACACACCAATAGAACAACCCAGGAAAAACTCTTTGATCTTTAGTAATAGGTGGTAGTTGTTTCATATGTTACATGGTAAGTAGTTGTCATTACAATTGTCATTATTCTGAAAACTTCAATTAGTACTTACTAGTAATGACCTCAGCAACTACTTATTACTTCTATTATTGTCACTACTGAATATTTGCTTACTAATAATCAATTCAATAACTTCTTATTAGTTGTGTTGTTTTCCAGCGTAGCGTACGCAATAACAACTTATTAGGTTAATTAACCAGTGATTTTTTGGCTTCTAGTAAGTAGTTAAATAATAACAAGATATTTTTTGACTTCTAGTAAGTTTTAGACACCTCGAACAAAAATAAGTAGTTATTCAGCTGAAAAATAAGTAGTGTTTATTTTTCTCCAACATTACTTGCTAACTTACCAGGTAAGTAAAGTTTTTGCTGGGAAAGCATTTATTTTAAAACCAATACGGACAATGAAGCTCAAAATTACATACATTTAATTTATAAGAATAAGATAGGAAATCGAATAAGTTTAGAAAAATGAAATAGAATCATTTTGTTTCATGTGTATTATTTTTATTAGTTTTCATCAAGGCCCATTGAAAAGGTCTGCGCAAGAAGCCTGATGATCATTGCTTATGTTCTTTTTAGTTGTCAAACGTTGTTTACATTTTGCTAACATGTGCATGTATACGTTGGTTTACGTTTATGGTATGCCACACATACACGTTTTTTCCTTTTGTTTTGTATATGTGGTAGTAAATTTTTGACAACTAAAAAGAATCGTTTTTTGTTTTTGTACAAATAAGCAGACCTGAAAGATGGGCCTTGGTTTTCATGTTGTCAATTATTGTTGTTTAATTTAAATTTTGTTTTTTAAATATGTATTTGTTTAAATTTTATAAACCAAAGATCCCTGAAGAAGCTGTCCATTGTGACAGCGAAATATTGGATAAATTATAAATAAATATATATTTTGTATAGCCTGACATTGAGCTTGATTAAAATATATGTGGCAATTGTGTGTTTTGTTGTGTAAGTTAAAATATACATAAATACGTGTACTTTTATTAATAATGACATTATATACTTGAAATTTAGGTGAGTGATAGATGCTGAAAAAGAGAATAAAAATATGTAATAAAATGAAAAAGCACTAATGTCAACTAAAGCCATTCATATTTATTGTATAAAACACTAATGAACTTTAACTTTGGTTTTGTTTGATAATGTTTTAATAAAAATCGAACAAAATTTGTTTAAAATTTTCCGATTTTTTTAAAACAAAAAAGAAGATCTTTTTATTTTTTCTCAGGAAATTAAAGATTTTTACACAAATTTATCTGACAGCTCTGAATAAAACCAAATCAAGGAAAGGCTTAAAAAAATTTGAAAACAACAAAATATAACAGTTATGTTTAATTGATTTTCACCATTTAAATTATGCATTTATCATTTAAATTCTTTCTATTTTTTATTTATGTATATCATTTTAGTATTATTTTTCCGTTCTAAATTTTATATTATTATGGATTTTGCTCAGACAATTCATTGTTTCCTCTATTTGATTTTCAGTACCTATGCTAAATAGATCAAGTTACCTATACAAGTGTCGAAGAGTTTCTCCATCACGATATCAGCAACAATCGGTGATGCTGGTGATCCCATTGGTAGGCCTTACTTTTGAGAGAATATTTTATCGTTATATTTAAAATGTCTATTTTCTTTTATACAAAATTTAAGTATATTCAAAAATTGTGTCGTTGACATATCAGTGAAAATTGTAATTTCATTCCATCTCTCTTCAATTATTCTTAATGCTAGATCGATTGGTACTCTTGGAAAGAATGACACTATATCAAACGAAAATAATCTTTCATCGTCTTGTAAAGACAAGATTCTATAAAGAAAAGGTTGAATAAAAACCCAGCTTTTCGCAAAATATTAAGCCTTATTCCGGTTGTCGTTGTCGTCATCGACAGTATCGTTCTTTGTAATAAATTAAATTTACACACAGCCTGTATTCTTTAATCTTCTGCAAAAAACGACCCTGTCGATGACGACAACGACAAACCAAATAAGGCTGATTGTTACAGAAACACTTTTTCTTACATCCTTCCAATAATTTGTAGAAAATTATTTAAGTGACAGACAATTCTCGCGAAGGAAAGATACAGAAACACTTGTGTGAGAAAACCGTTTGATTTTTTCATTTAACATTATTTTTGTTACAATTCACCCGTGTCTTGTGAAAAATATTACGATGTGAGAAATACAGAAATGGGCTAAAGCTTTCTCATAAGGTTAATTTATTAACCAAAAATAAGTTTCCTAAAAAACATTGAACCGGTGGATATCGCTATTTAATTATTATTTTGAGATTCCCGAGCACCGCCGGGACCAAACAGCTAGTTATCAAATGTTCACACTAAACAAATATCTGACGAATACATTTGAAACGATCTAGCATATGTAATATTAAAATAAATACACTTTTAATAAAATAACATCATCTGTTAGTTAAAGGATCGCTTATTCAAGTGCTTTAATTTTTTCGATATTACATGTTGTCCGCCTGTACAGCCAAATTAAACTTTAACACCTTTTTAGTTATTTTTGGTTTAAACTGCTGGCAAAGAAATTCCTTAGAAACGAATTTCGAATTTTATTCGATGATTAAGTAGCTCTTAGAAACTTAAAAAAAATTGTGCCACATGTGTCGGTCACCTATTTGAGTTTACTTTATACAAAATTATTAAAAACTCTAAAAGCCTCGTTACTCATACACAGAAAAAAAAATAAAAATCTATTTCAAATAAACAATTTGTTATGTTAATCAAGAAATTTATTAATTTTGTACCAGTAAAAAATTAAAAGCATCAATTAAATATTTTTGGATTTTAACAACATATGCCTCAGAAATGTTGCTGATATAAGTAAACGTTTCATCTCTTGGTTAATTTTTTATTAAAAACTGATTTTATTTTGATTAATGGTTTCAATTAAAAATGATTGGCGATAATTTTTACTGTGTTCAATTATGAGGACGACTTCAATTGTTGGTAGTTACTAGAAATTCGTAAACGTATTAAAATGTGATTAAAAGAAAACTGAAAATGTTTCAATATTTATAAAAGGGGATTCACAAGGCAGTAATAAAAT
Organism: Pollenia labialis; assembly: GCA_949318255.1. Taxonomy (NCBI): domain Eukaryota; kingdom Metazoa; phylum Arthropoda; class Insecta; order Diptera; family Polleniidae; genus Pollenia; species Pollenia labialis. Next base: position 93,966,433 of record OX439142.1, on the reverse strand, counting down.
TGTAAAGTCATATGTCTTAAAACAATTACAAGAAATTTCTATGACTGCTGTGAGCTACCGTTTAAAGTTTAGATTTCTACTGTCCAGGTTTGGCGAATCAATGTACACATCATTAAAATATTTATTTTGTTTGAAGCACAACAACATTTATTTTTAATAATTGTTACAAATTATTTAAGGGATTATGACGATATGACTTGATTGCACACCTTGTAAATACCCCAAAAGTAAATAACTTGAAAAATTTAGCTTTTGTATAAAAATATAAAAAAACGTTGTGTTCGCCGAAGAAATGTTCGCGTTACCAAAAAACACAAATATACATAATATTTTTTAATAACTGATACGTTAAAACGGAAAAAATTTTTTGATTTTATCAGGTTCATCCGCAACGCAACGTCACACCAGTGTTGGAAAATAAACACTAAATATCGCTCCTTAGTGGATTTGTGAAAAACACAAACGCTAATAGTCTTTGTGTAGCAAATCATTAAAAAAAACGGTTCCCTGTTTGTCAACTTTCGAACACAAAAATAATGCTGTTCCAACTCAACAAAAAGACATCGTCGGCTTAATATGCAAACGTGCTAAATTTTCTTTTTAAGTAAATGCGTTGTGGTAGGGAAAAATACACCTCGTCCACCAACATAAAGTTTTTCTTTAATTTGTGTCTAGAAGTAAGCAAACCCAACTATATATTTGGTTTTCCTCTTAAGCAGCAAATAGAAAAAAATATAAAGTTTTTTGTCTCTCCAGTTAAATTTCTTGAAAGGGAGTTAGCAGGTTTACATATAAAGCCGACGATATATTAAATTAAAATATGCCCTGTATATGTAGAAAGATTTACAAAAGTAGACAGTGTAAGTTAAAAAAAAAGTATTCATGATTTTAACTGTTTATTCCCCAAGTTATAAACGTTAATCCTTCCGTTAAGTAAATTGAAAATAAATTTCACATAAAATTTGCCACAAGGTAACAAACATCACATACAGACATACGAGCATGAATGCCAGATACAAACACTCTCATACTAAAACATACATACGTATGTATTCGTAAAGTATTCATTGAACTTTTAAGAGGGTTCTTATTCCACTTTAGATTGGGTCCTTTATTGTAACAATATTAGTTACGACCTGTTTATACAGTGGACTCCCGATAATTCGTAATCGCAAGGGACCAGCCATTTCATACGAATTACAGGGTTTTCGATTTAACGCGATTAAAATAAAATAAAAACGAATTAACGGTGGTTTTTGAATTTATTTACTACATCTTAACATCTTAAGATATTAATAAAATAAGCACTCACACAAGCAAAATCCCACGCAAAAAAACATAGCGCTAAACAAAAAATCATTCTTTCCATGTTTCTGTTGTTTTTATTACAAATAATAAGTGGTCAGGGCTGCCAGATTTGAAGATTTATCGTCATTATGACGATTTTTCCGAAATTAGCAAAGTGCTGATTTGCTGATTTTTTTCTAAAAAAGTGACGATTTTTTTAGTGTCCAAAGTCTGAATAAAACATTAAATTTTTTAACACGCAAGAGCGTCAAAATTTTTTCACTAACAGTACTGATAGCTTTCTTGTTTAATAAAACCGACAAATTATAAATAAAAATTAAGACAAAAACGCTAGATTGATCAAAAAATAGCTATATTGCCATTATTAATTTACAATATCGGCGAACTTTACTATTAAACGAGCTGTCAAAATCGGGTTTTCTAATTGCAAAGCGTTAAGGCCGCTCTGTTCAAAAACTAGAAAACGCGTGCCGCTTCTGTTTGGGTACGGCTGTAATATGAAAGTCTTAAGAAAATCTTTAAATGATTATGTTTAGAGTACAAAAATAACAATGTTATACTATGTTTATCTTTTGTCAAACCCTCATTGAACGAGCCTTTTCCGATTCTCTGTATAAATCATATTTTCAACATTTATACGGCGAACATTTCACGAGTTGTAAGATAATATCTACATGTGTTTCATACGATTCTTGACATGAAAGACTCTTTACGATTGAAGAAGCGTCTTTAAATGTGCTATTGAAGAAGCGTGTGAGGAATCTTCTACGATAAAAAATGCGGTCATCGACGATCAAAGACGGTCTTCATGAGACTGCCAGTATCTCTTACACGATTGCAAATGATAGCTGGGAATAAAGTAATTATGTTTTTGTTTAAATGTTTTTTTTATATAAAAATTGAATAAAAATTGTTAAACAAAAATAAAATTTTAAGTTGTCCCATTTTTTTGACGAGTTTTCGAAACGTAAAAGACGATTTTTTTATTTTTTCTCAGGAAATGGACGATTTTCTCACAAATTTATATGGCAGCCCTGAGTGGTAGTAAGCAAACAATTACGATTTATAAGAGGTAAAGAAGATTTTAATTGAAAAAAAATTACGAATTAGCGAGGGGACGAAAATGTATAGAAAATTTACGAATTAACGAAATTTGTTCAAGGGACCGACAGTTTATTACGAATTATCGGGACTTCCGATTAATCGGGGTACGAATTGTCGATATTTGACTGTACTTGTATTCTCTATATGTTTGGTTGTGGGATTATTAATGTATATGTTTTAGTTTGTCTTCTTTTTCACTTTGACCCTATTTTCTTTTTTTTAGAAAATTACCTTTTATGAAGGTACAAGTATGTATTTTAACACATTGCGTGCATGTTAAGTATATCAGTTTGTTTTCTTAAGTTTTTCTTTTTGGATTAATCCACTCTTTAAGAACTTTTTTTTTTCCTAATTTCATTGTATATTTATTTTTATGGACTAAAATTCCAGTGTATTTAATACATTGAATACTTTGTAATGATTATAAGCATTTTAAGTGATTTTTGGTGTGTCGTTATCTTAAACTTTACTTAAGCGAAATAAAAAGAAAATCTTAAGCCATGTGGGACAAACTTTGTGTAAGAAATATTTATGACGAATTTTTGTACAATATGGAATTAATACGTAGTATATATTCGAGTGTAGAAATGTCCATAATTGTACATTCTTTGAACTAAAAGATATTGTTGCCAATGTTAGGCTGGAATGTATTCTTTTCCTTTTATATTTTCGGTGGTAATAGAAAAGTGACTCCTGTATTTGTCAATTTTGACCATTGTTGCCAACTTTTTTTGAAGACTTCCCGTCAAATCGCACTTCAAAAATCGCTAAAAATCGCAAAATTTTTTATTTAGCTTAAAATGTTTTAAAAATATCGCTAAAATCTAAATATTATGTGAAATGTTTACACAAGTCTAGATATTGGGCTTCACTGACTCTTTTAGTCCCGCGAACGTACAAAATGTGGATATTCATATAATATTCTGGGATTTGTTTTGCTTGAAATCTATTCAGACATTAGAGTTAAGTGCACTTAATATACTTTTGGTAATGATGCTAAACATTTAGACCGTAGACCAAGATTAAAAAAATTGCTAAAAGAAAGAAGGAAGTAAATGCAAGACAATCGATTTGAAATTTTACACTATTTTATATTTGATATATATGTACTTACATTTACTTTCTAAGGGACATTAATTCAAAAAGGTTGAATAAACATATGTATGTATATATGGATATCATGGCCACTACTGCTTATTAACGCTTATAATTTTTAAAAGTTTTTGCTGGCCGTTATTTCAAACATTCATGCTTGAAATATGTTTACAATCCTTACAAACGAATAGACAATTTTTGTTTCGCTCCGAAGACTTCGCTTAGATTTATACAAATTATTTTTCACTTTTTAAGAAAACTAGAAATAAGGTTTGTATCCGTTAACTAAATAAAAATAAAGAAGAATTTTCGCATAGCTAGTTACAAGCTTGCTTATACCAAACAACATACTTATATGAACCCAGGCAAAGGCTTAAAATGGCGCTTTCTTGTTGTTTTTTAAAGCATCACAAACAGTATTTCTTGAATTCTCGAATTACAGTACGTTGTTTGGCATTAGGTTTGACAACCGTGTGGAAGTTTTATCCAAGGGATAATAAAAAATACTTCTAATTTTTGGTTGCTTAAGTGCTTTAATATAAACATTGATTTGCTATAGACAACACCTTTTTAACTTTAACTTTGACTATAGATTATATTTTGATCAATAAAAGTTGATAACACAAATTGTTTTAAATATGTAAATTCAAGTCCGTTCTCAGTTTTTTTTTCTATCACGTCTAGTTTTTTTTTTGGGCTGGACAAATATTTCGCTCGAAATAAGGTGGTTTAACTTCCTAACAAGAAAATTTATAAAATCTGTTTAAAACGTTGTAAAATTTTTTGTTGCGGAAACAAATTTAATTTCCTCAAAAAACTATTTTTTGTTATCACTTAATTACTTTAGTTGAAAACAAATATTTTAAATCTCTTATTTTAAGATAAAAATAGTAATTTGCAAATGCCTAGAACAAAAATTGATTTTCTAATGATATTAGAAAAACCGCTAGATTTCCCGCTTACCGCCAAAATGAAAATTTTACCCCGATGAACACGCAAAAACCGCTAGAATCGCGGTAAAACTGTCAAATTGGCAACAGTGTATTTATGAGAGAAATTTATTCTTACTCTCATTTTCACGAACTGTACCCAAAAAGTAAAGAAACAGAGACAATATTTGAGACAAAAAGACTCCTTGTAAATTAGTGCCGGTTCACACACGTCAAGTTTGACTCGTCAAGTCTTGAGCTTTTAGGAGAGAAGGGAAAAGAGAAGGTAATATATATATATATATATAATCAGGTAATAATAAAATTACTTTTATCGAAATGAAATACCTATGTATGTTCTAAAAATTATAAGACTTACTTACGAAATTCTGTTTAACACACAAAAACCTTTAAAAGACTTTATATTGAATAATATTTTTTGTTGGTTGGTTTATAACTGGCAATATACCTATTACATATGGGCATTTCCATTTTGACGTGTCGTGATATTTGTAGCACAAAATGTAAAAAAATTAAATGAAGAAGTTAAATTTGTAAAAAGGGTTTTTATATATACAAATAATGAAGTAGCACTATATTCAGAAAAAAAATTACAGTAATCGACGCTAAGGATTCGCAGATATAAGCAAAAATCTGCGCTGGCGTGACGTTAAAAAAACGGAAGTGGATTTTGACTTGCATTACAAAACTGAATAAGACTGCGAATTGAGCAAGATGTTTTGTATACAACCTTTTTTAGTAAACTTTGGACCAAAACAGGTTTAATTTTCAAGCTATAAAATTTATAAATCTTTCCTCGTTTTAAGGTAAATATGGGAATTTTCAGCGAAAAGTCTACTTTTTTTAATGTAAAGCCAGATTGCAAATAAGATTGTATTTTCGGACCATGTTGTTCAATCGTTATCCCTTTTTTTACTAAATGTAGAGCTAGTTACGCTTTACACCAAAATATAAAAAATTGACTAAACGTAGGTATAACATTTTTTGAGAAACGATTTAAAATACTTCTGGCGTTTCGTTACTAAAAGTAGACTTTTCGCTCGAATTGCCCATATTTGCTTACGCTTTTAATTAAAAAATTTTTAGTAGTTTTTTTTATATTATCATAATTAAGGATTTTTTTATATTTATAAGAAATACTTTATCTTATTTCCCTTTTTTTATTTAATTTTAGCAATTCTAACTAGTTAGCAATGATGTAGATTATTTCCCTTTTTAATTAACAGGTGTAGGCAGGTATTTTCTTTTGCTTATAATAAAAAAAATATTACAAGTGTTTTAAATTTCCTTAATAAAAGAATTTTCTTATATTTATCAGAAATACTTTAGTTAATTTCCCTTTTTTATTAATTTTAGCAATTATAAATAATTAGCAATGATTATTTATTTAATTTGTTATCTAAAAATATCTTATTACTAAGTAATGAAATTCTAGTCAAATCCTAAAACAACTGTTAAAATGTGCAATTTAAGTACATTTAAGTTTTTATTCATACTTATATGTACCGGCAACATAAATATTTTCTAATAAATAGTGAGAAATGTTGATAAGTACATAAGTCAACATGTTGATATTAATCATAGTATTTAATAATAAAAACAAATTCTTACCTTTAACACTACTAGACGTACACTAGTATACAACAACAGAAAAATGAACTTTTAATGCAGCAACAAAACACACAAACACATACACTTGTTCAAATTTACTCTTACTTTTGTATTGTTTTCTCAATAATTGCAACTAACTTGCTTCCCTTTTACAAAAACACAAACACTATTTTTGGCAAAACAACAACAAAAGCTAAAAAACGAAAATGGCTCACAATTGTTTTTATTCTTCTTTAATTTGATACAATTGGAACGAATTTTATGATAATTTTAATAATTTACACTAATTTCACATAAATTTCTATACTTTTTGCAAAAAAAACTTAACACTTTTCATTCTAACACTTTAAATTTTACGCTTTTAACAAATTTATTTATATTAAGTAACAAAAACCTTATTAAATTTGAGCTTAAAATATAAATTTTTAATAAAACACACAAAGTACTTCTTGATTGCACTAAATAAAACCGCGAACTGAATTGATGAATATGATAAGAGCAAAAACTAAAAAGATTGACTAGCGAGTGTCAAATTGGGGTGACATCTATGTGTCATTGCCTAAATTGACTGGTAGAAAAATTTAATAACTATTCAAATGTGTTTTAAGAAAAACATTGCTAACACAAACCGCGTAGAAATATTTTTGAAAAATGATTGAAAAATACTGAATAAAATAAAATTACAAATAGAAAAAAATCTTATTTTTTAATATTCACAAAAAAAATAACAATTCAAATTTTTTTAAGATTTTTAAAAAAACTAGCTATAATTTTATGCATTTCCAATTGATCTGACATATGTACTTACTGATTGACAATAGCGGTTTTCACCCTTGATAGTAAAGTCCCTTGCAGTCCTTGATAACATGGCCACTACTGCTTAATAACGCTTAAAATTTTTAAAAGTTTTTGCTTGCCATTATTTTAAACATTCATGCTTGATAACTGTTTACAATCCTAACAAACGAATAGATAATTTTTGTTTCGCTCCGAAGACTTCGCTTAGATTTATACAAATTATTTTTCACTTTTTTTAGGAAAACTAGAAATTTATTTTATTTATTTATTTATTTTCTTTTTTTGCACGCCAATGCTACAAGACCAGGTCTCTTTAACAGCATTGGGAAAATATTGTTAATAAATACATATGTACATACATAGTTTCAATTAAATTAAAAATAATTATAGAGAATAAATTAAACAATTAATGACAGAAATAACAAATCAAAATTTTAACAAAAAATAAATTTAAATTTGAGCAATTGTAACAGGCATATTTATCATTAGTTATGCTAAATTTAAATGTTTGTTTTATCAATTTTTACATAGTATTAATTTAAAAATCATAGAAAGTGTCAATTAAGTTCAATATTTAAATAAAATTAAATCATCTTTGTTACGAAAAATACTTGAAAATCTCACATTTAAAGTGCTTTGCATTGCTTGTTGTTTGAAAGTTATGAGGTAAATGGTTCCAGAGACTAATAGTGTGAATTAAAAAGTGTTTCTTAGATTGCTCATCGCGATGTTGGATACTGGTTATCTTTTTCCCCCTATTTGATCTGAAGAAATTAAGTTTACGATACAAGTAATTTGGCTGCTTTGTGTATATAATCTTGTGTAGTAATATTAACGAACGGCACTTTAACAGGTTATCAAATGATATATTGTACATTATCTTTGAATAGCGTGAGATTCTAGAAAAACGTTTCAATCCAAAAACATATCTGACAATATTGTTATATGTTACATTTAGTTTTCTCTTACTTGACGAATCACAGTTTGTAAAAAGTTCACATCCATAAATTAGAGTTGGCAGTAGGTAAGATTTTGCTAATAACATTCTAATTGTTAAGGGAGTATAATGCTGACTGATCCACAAATTACGTAACATTGCAAATGTTCTACCACAGATTGCATTTATGTGGTCTGACCAATTTAGTTTTTTATTAAAGATTATTCCTAGGTTCTTAGCAGTTTCAACTAATTCAATTGTTGTGTTATTAATCCTTATTGGTGGTATTAAAGAAGGAACCCGTTTTGGTTTTCCTATTATCATCGCATGAGACTTTCTGGCATTCAAACAAAGTCCATTTCTTGTCGCCCATTGGTTAATCCTGTCCAGATCTTCGTTTAAATTACTAATACAGTCGATGACTCTAGATGGCTCGCAGCTGATGTAAAGCTGGACATCGTCTGCATACATTTGGATTCCACAATGTAGGAGTTGGGAAGGTAAGTCATTTGAATACATGGCATATAGAAGAGGGCCAAGTATTGATCCCTGGGGTACACCTCTAGAAACTGCGCAACAATTAGATTTTTTAGAACCATGGCAAACTGACTGCGATCTATTACACAAATAAGACGACATTAGTTTTACTGCTGTTGATGAAAACCTAAACATATGCTTGAGTTTAAGGCATAAAATCGAATGTTCTACGGTGTCAAATGCCTTAGAATGGTCTAGTAACACTAAGAAAGAAATTTTGTTATCATCCATTTGGCATCTTAATTCCTCTGATACATCAATAAGTGCCGTAAGACAACTGTGCTTAGGTCTAAAACCTGATTGTCGCTCAGTAAGTAATGCATTTTCACAAAGGTATTTGCTCATTTGTTTATGAAGCAAACGCTCAAAGACCTTTGACAAAAAAGGTAAAATGGCAATTGGACGATAGTCCTTATCTGATTTTGGTATCGGTACAATTTTGGCATGTTTCCACATAGACGGGTAACAGGATGTTGTTATTATTGTGTTAAAAAGGTAAGTGACATGTGGTAAGATATACGGCAGAATAAGTTTTAAGAATTTTGGATGGATTCCATCATGCCCCACAGATTCAGATTTGACATTTAAAAAAGACTCCAGAACATCTTCCTGAGTAAAATGAATGAAGTCAAAGCATATGTTGATGTGAATGTTATCGTTAATATTGTTGGTGTAGTAATTGGTAGTTTCGCTAAAGAGATTGCTGTAAAAATTTAAATCTGCTTCAGGCGTAGGTATATTTGCAAAAGTTGAGTTTAATTTATTAACATCAAGATTGCTATCTATGTTACTATTGTTTGCACAATGTAAAATACCCATATTCCGAACATCCTTCCATTTCTTTTTTGAGCAGACGGCGGATCTGAATTTTTCCTCGTAATATTTTGATTTTGCGATCTTAATCTGTGAGTTTACTTTTCTTCTTAATGATTTAAAAATTTGATGAAGCTCAGTTGTTTTAAACCTTTTCCATCTATAATATGCAGAATTTCTAGCATCAATAAGCGATTTTATTGCATTTGAAAACCATGGGTGCTCCACACGTATACGTTTTGATTTAAGTGCGACATATTTGTTGTAAAGCGAATCAAAGTTGTTGTGTAAAAACGTTATCTGATTATCCACAGTAGGCATGTAGAAGATTTGATTCCACGAAATCATGGCCAGCTCAGTCTCCAATGACTGATAATCAATGTTCTTAAAATCTCTGAAAGTTATTGTGCTATGGCTACAGGTTTCAGTTTTAAAACAGTATGTTAGGAAAAGAAGATCGTGTTTTGAAAATAATGATGCAGAAATCTGGTCAAATTGTAGCAGTCTGGACTTATTGTTAACGAAACACAAATCAAGAAGTGTATTAGACGTCTTAGTAAAGTGTGTTGGTGTTGTGCAATTTACTAAATCTAGACCTATTGCGCACATACTTTCCATAAGTTCTCTGTTTTCTAATATATTGTGGTTAAAATCCCCAACAAGAATAACATCAGAAAAGCCCATTGTTGTTGTTGCAAGTTTGGTTAGCCAGTCATCCATTTTAATCCTTTTGTTTGGCCTGTAGATTGTGCCTAATAAAAGCCTAATGCTTCCGTTAAATATCTCTAAGAACATATGCTCTATCTTCCCATGTGGATTAGCGCCATTGCTATCAGTTTGCATATGTATTTTCTTACAGTGTATTGATGATTTTATATATATGGCAACTCCACCAGCGTTAGTAGCTCTATCTTCACGAAAAAGTCGATAGCCGCGTAAGTTATAAAAATTATCACAGACATCAGGAATAAACCAAGTTTCAGAGACACATATGACGTCTACTCCGGAATCTTCAAAGATAAATCGAAACTCATCCATTTTGTTGTTAAGGCTTTGAGCATTCAAATGGCAGATTTTAAGACCAGATTTTCTATTAGAAAGTAATCTAATCATACTAAAAATATTGTCTTCAGAACCAACCCTCGTATTATAGGTTGGAAAAACCATCATTTAAGAATAAAAATAAATAATAATATTTACTAGCAATGCAAGCACGAATGTACATAAACGTTATTTCTAAATGAAAAAAAGTGTTTGAAATATAAAAAATGTTAAAATAACTATAAACAATATTTGAACAATTATAAGAATTTTTTAACATTATGTTAAGATTATAAAATAAACTGATTACTCGGATCTGGCAGCTCTTCATCATGGCATGTATTGACGTCTTTTTGAGAACGAAATAAGTCCTTTAACATCTGAATGTCATAAATTTGTATAGGATCATCGTTATCTAGCTTACGAACGTATACTAGACCCCTATTAGTAAATGCTGACGCTATTAGTTGGTCTTCGTTTTTTAATTTCCGAGCAGCAAGGAAAATACGGTGATTTTCGGGAGTAAGATTCTCATTAACAAAAAACGGTTTAGGACTTTGAATACCAATTTGATTTAAATATAGCAGAGATTTATTAGTTTTTATATATGTGGTCACCATTTTTAACATATAGTTGCGGTCATAAGGACTATAGAATTTTATTATTATCGGGGCGTCTTCTATATCTTTCTTACCCCTAGTATTTTTAACACGATATACAGCTTTAACTGCCATAGGTGCAATATGTACTGCTCCACACAATTTTTCGTATATAGTGTATAAATTATCATTGTATACGTTTACACTAGGAATACCATTAATTCGAATGTCACAGGCCACTATTGAGTTTTCCTGTTTTCTTACATGCGCTTTTAAATAATTTATTTGTTCTTTTAATTGATCAGTTTCATTTTGTTGTGCTAATTTTTCATGCACAACTGTCTCTATTTTTGAAACTCTCTCTTTAACATTATCTATATCAACTGAGACTGTTTCTAAGAGCGAATCAACGTTGGTTTTCATTATATTGAATCTCTTATTAAATTCACTTAAAATTTCTTCTTTGCACTCATTAAATTTGGTTATTATCATATTTTCTAGAACGCTCGTTAATTTTTCGAATCGTTTTTCAATAATCGTAATAAGTTTAAGAGGCGATTCAGTATTAGTTAGTCGCGGTGTTTTGCATGCATTACCAAGAAAAGAGTTTTGCAAAACTTCTCTTAGTCGTTTTTGCGCGGGAGTATTATAATTTTCTTGTATATTAATGTTTTCAGTGTTTTTTGTTATATTTTTTGTTGTTGTTGCAAAATCAATTTCTTCTTGTGTTGTCTCAAACTCCTCCGTAGAATACATTTCTTGAGTTTGATTTAATTTATTATTGTTGTTGTTTTTACTGCGATTTTTTCTTTGCTTTACCATTTTCTGCTTATTTTGTTTTTAAGGAGATTTTTGTTTATGATTTAAATTTAGTTCGTTGTGTATATAAATTTATTTTTATAGATTTTTTAAAAGATATGGGGTTTTTAGAAATTTTTATATGTTTGTTTGTTTATAAAACTGGTTGTCTTACTTCAATGTAAATTTTATTTAAGTTGTTTTATTTATTTTAACGAAAATTTATAAATAATTACAAAAAAACAGTGGAGATTATCAAAAACATTAGTTTGTATCTGTTAACTAAAATAAAAATAAAGAAGAATTTTGGCATATCTAGTTGCAAGCTTGCTTATACTAAACAACAAACTTATATAAACCCATGCAAAGGCGTAAAATTGCGCTTACGCAAAAGGTTTGGCAACCGTGGGGAAGTTTTATCCGAGGAATAATAAAAAATATTTTTAATTTAACTTAACCTTTGACTATAAATTATATTTTGATCGATAAAAGTTGATAGATAACACTGTTCTGCCATAAAAATTGTTTTAAATAAATTCAAGTGCGTTCTCAGTTTTTTTTCTATCACGTCTAGTTTTTTTTTTGGGCTTGACAAATATTTCGCTCGAAATAATTTCAATTTAACTTCTTAATAAGAAAATACATAAAATTTGCTTAAAACGTTGTAAATTTTTTTATAGCGGAAACAAATTTAATTTCCACTAAAACAATTTTTTCTTATCACTTATTACTTTGAAAATAAATATTTTAAATCTCTTATTTTGAGGTACAAATTGTAATTTTCAAATGCCTAGAACAAAATTGTATTTACTAGTGATATTAAAAACCCGCTAGATTTCCCGCTAACCGCCAAAACGGAAATTTTACCCCGATTGACACGTAAAAACCGCTAGAATCGCGGTAAAACCGTCAAATTGGCAACAGTGATTTTGACAGACATGCACAACTACATATGGATTTTACATCTGACAAAAAATACAGCTTAAAAACACCCAAAGGCGGCAGCAAAGACAATATTTATGCCAGCATATCCAAAGCAAAGGAACGTTTGCAAATCTTTGCAAATTATGGCCGTTTAAACGTACAACACACTTGTATTTGGAAGCGAAACGAGGGTCGTAATCGCTTATGGCACAAACAAAATGCAAGCCTTTATGAACCGCTGTTTGAGAAGCGCCACAACTGGATCTCTAATTCTGAACTGCAGGGAAGATGTTAACAAATAGTTTAAGAAATAAGACGTTTGTATTCTTCGTTAGTTAAGCAACACATTAAGCCTATATTCTGTTGCTTGGCTTGGCTTCGATTCGATATTATGAAATTAAAGCAGGTATGGGAGTTTTAATTTGATGTAAAATATGTAGTAATAAATATTAACTGATAAGCAACTTTAATTAAATTCGTTTAAAAAATAATTTGAAATGAATTAAGCATATATTTATAATTAAGAAGAATTAACTTAGTGCTGTTATTATCACTGTTCACACGGTGCACAAAAAGCTACCGCAGTACCCTCAATAACGGCATTAACGCCTCCATCAAAATCTGATACAAGCAGCGTTTAAAAAGCTGCAGTTGAGATAGTAAAAGAGATTGTGTTGTAACTTCGACATCTTCAATCGTCATTGGACAAAAATAAACTGTTGCCTTTACTTCTGATTCATTAAATGAAAACAGTCGCAGAACAAGGCAAAAGCAAAAAACGAAAAGTTGTAAACAACAAAGAACATCGGCAGTCGACATGTTCGAAAGTGTTTGGTTTGATAGACTGAAACTTTAAAAAAATCCCGTAGTTACCGAAGATGGGATGTTGTGTTTTTTTCCGTATTTTTTTCGGATTACATTCTGTAAGATATTATGACAAAAGTAATTGATAAAGAAAACGATTATTCTATTCGAAGAAAACAATTTTTAAAAAAAAAGGATACAAGTTTTGAAGGAAGTGCTAAGAAAACTGAAAGTGTCTAGAGGTTATATAATGTTCCTACGAATATAAAGGCAAACATCCGTAGAAAGAAAACGTGTTTTCTCATTGAAATCTTCTTGATAAAAATTAGAAATAGGCTTTCAAACGATTCTGTAAATTCTTATTGTGAACTTAAATCCTATTTTAAAAGAAATAATTTTTTTAAATAATTGAACTTTTTTGGTTTTATATAAATGCAAATAAATGAATTAATTATTCAGGGGTGTCATAGAATCCAAGTCGGTTTTGCTGTTTGTCGGGTTTGTAAACCAATATTGGTTTCATTTGGTGTCATGAAAACAAGTCGGTTTTGTCATTTTCGAATACAAATAAAACCGATATTCGAATAATCTGTATTATGTTTTGGAGCATGTGTTTACTGCTTTAAAAACATTTTTTGTTTGTTTTTAATAAAAAGAAAATTATAGAAAAGAAAATAAGAATGATAAGACAGTAAACATATGAAATAAATGCCGACGTTATATAATTCGCATTTGTGTAATTTTATTGTTTTGTAAAAATATAAAGCAAATTTATTAAAAGTACAAAAAAAATTTATTTATATAGTTTGCGACGAAAGAGCAGCAAAGCTGCTAAAAAATTCGGAAAAGTTTGCGAAAATCGCGAAAATTTTTAATATTTCACACAAGCCATAAAATTGATTAAAAGTGTCTAAAATTGTAAGGAATTACAAAAATTCGGTAAAAATTGTCAAGTTAGCGGAAATTCGTAAAAATTTGCGTGAAGCTGTAAAGAAAAAATTGCAGAATTGGAAACAAACCCTAAAATTAATTTGAATTCGCTAAATGGGTTTAAAAAAACAAATTGTCGGAAAAGAGCATAACAATTTATATAATAATTAATTGCTGTTGTTGCATATTGGCTGAAAAAGTGAGGGGAAGACTTTTGCGAATTTGCCACAACCCGCTGCCGGAGACATGCAATAAATACTATTTAATTATCTTTACAAAAAATGGTAAAAATCAAAAAATTCGATGATAAAAAAGTCTCACAAGTTCCGAATTTAGTCGGGCGAACGGTAACCCAGAATGGTACAAATATTTAACAAGTTGGAACTACTCATATAAGCAGCCTTGTTTTATTGCTCTTATTTTATACATTTAATTAAGTTTGTAACACTGAAAAATCGGAATGTCATGTTTGTCCACATGTCCATATGGGATATATTAAATAAATATACATTTTAACACATTTAAAATAAATTGAAAACAGTGTTCGTTTCTAAATTGTGTTTTTGTTTTTAATCTTTTAACTATATTCGATTGCCTTTTTAAGTCTGTCGAGTGCGTTTCACTTTTAATGCAAACAAATTTAAAAAGAAACTCCTTATTTAAAAATATTTTAGCAAATAGGTGTGCTCAATTCATAAACTTTATAATAAAAATACAATTCCAAAAAAAAAACATGTATTGAGAACAATTCGATGAACGTGACATGTTATACAAATAGTAAAATTAACACATTCCACAGCAATAGATTCGAAAAATGCAATTAAAATAAAAATAATGTTCGAAATCATGACCAACATCTACACAAGTCTTATATTCCGAAATAAAAATCACCATTAAAATTCACATGATGTTCCATGGCACGAAAACATACATACACGAACACACATACAAATAACATTAAATAAAAAGCAAAAAGAATGCGAGAAGTTTGCTAAAAGAAAAACTTTAACAAACATATGTGGTCTAAAACGCTTAATTAATCCTGATATAAGAACAGCAAAAATAAAACAGAATAAGAAATTTATAGCAAGTTTTTTTTTTTGTTGATGGTTCATTTACTGTCTGAAAGAAAAATCTTTAATTGCGTGTTTTTTTCGCACATAAAAAAGGACAATTTTCCTATTCACTTCCCTTCGCAAAAAAAATAAAAAAAGAATTTAATGTTGATTTTATTTTCTTGAAAAGGACATTGTTGGAGTTAATCGATATTAAGACAAACACATCATTATCGAAGAATTGTTATCTTTACACTCACACAAATAAACAAATACTTACACACACATTTTACATTTGTGTGCTGAAGGTGTTTATGAACTGATAAACATTTCATGTCACATGCTTGTGTTTGTTCTTAAGCTTCCTTTCATGTTCTTAATTGCTTTTTTTTTGTTGGTTCTTGTTTCACTGTCAGCTCGTCTGTTGGTGTTTTCCCCTTCTAGCATTGGTATTTGTGTCAGCTGATGTATGACTTGAAGTGTTTCCTTTTGTTGTCCTTGTAAGCGTTTGAGTTTTACTTTTTAATTTTGTGGGCTTAGGCACAAATTATGTTCGATGAAACTTTTGTTTTTCGTTATTTTCAATTTTGCTGGCGTGTCAGCGTTAATGAGCCTGGCCTGAGTGAATCCATTATGTTCCGTTTTAATTCTTTATTCAAACATTTTGTGTATTCAATGTTCATTAAGTTTTTTTTGCAATTAAGTGCCATTTTATTATGTGTCACATACATATTTATTAGTCGCCTCTTCTAGTCCATTAAGTGGGTTTGTTAATATGAATACATTTCATCAAATTGGTTAATTGAAATTTAGTTTGTATTTAAGTTTTACTTGTTCAACGTGAGTTGATTTCGATAAAAATTTATGAAACGTGTTTCGGGTTGTATTGGGGGGGGGGGGCCTTTATTAGCAAAATATACAGCAAATTAAATGTCAGAAGAAATTACAACAGTACTAATATTTAATTTTTGGAGAAAAAAAATTTATGACAGTGATATTTTTTAATAGAAAAGTACTTGTCAACTGAAAAACTATTACAATTACTATGCTTTTATTATAAAAATTGTTCAAAAATTTTGACGAAAACAGGTTCTTAAGGCGTCAGTATCATACTCTTTTAATTATGCTTGAAATTTTTATAGCACCCCGATCAGATGTTGGCAGAGAATATTTATATTGAAAACAAAAACATATTTTACTTTTTTATTATTGATAAAATTTTAAGGACCGATGTTGAATGTGAACCGCACCTAACGTTAAGTTTTTTTTTTGCATTTCATTTGACATTTCTCAATTTCAGACTAACTCAATTTGAACCATGGAAAGATACACAATCGAGAAACGCGTTTAAGTTATTCAGGCTTATTATAAAAATGGGCGTTCAAATCAAAATGCATATCGTGAAGAAAATCATCTTCAGTGGTGATTACCTTTTTCACCTCAGTGGATTCGTCAATAAGAAGAATTAGCGCATTTGGTCGAATGATTGTCGAAAAATCAATGCACCCACAAAGAGATACTGTTTGGTGCGATTTATGGGCTGGCTGTATCATTGGGCCGTACTTTTTCCAAAATGAGGCTGGTCAGGCTATCGTGAAATGATAACGAACTTTTTATGGGCCGAATTGGAAGATATGAATGTGGACGATATGTGGTTTCAACAGGTGCCACTTTAAGGAAACAATGGCTCTTTTGCGCGACAAATTCAATGGACGTGTTATCTCACGTGGTGGCGATGTCAATTGGCCGCCAAGATCATGTGATTTGACACCGTGGGGCTTCTTTCTTTGGGGTTATTTGAAAGAAAAGGTGTACGGCGACAAGCCAGCAACAATTCAAGAGCTAAAGGATGAGCTAACTCGGCACATTAACGGCATAGAACCTCAATTATGCCTCAGCGTCATCGGAAATTTGAACCAGCTATATTTTGTTCCATACATAATTAACCCATATAAATATGTAACCCATAATAAAAAGAAATGACAATAATTTCTGTTTTATTCAATTTCTGTTTTATTCAAAATCAACATCAGCCCTTTATAAAAATAAGAATAAAACGTTCTTGTCGACATTGTGGGCCAGACAATTAGTTTGACGTTTTGCTTTTGACAGAAAGAGAAATTTTTGGTCAGCCACTTTTTACTTGAATTAGTTTAATTTTAATTCTAGACGAATTTAAACGCAGGTGGTGGGTGGCAATAGTGCAACAATCCAAAAACAACAGAGGTATTTTGCATTTCATTGCTAGTGTTTACGGTTCGAAATGTCAACCGCTTCTAACAAAACCAAAACAAAATGGTTTCAACTGTCAAAATCAGATGGCCATCACCTTTTGTTTAAATCGCCTTCAGTGTGACCACAACTAAAAAAATTCGATGCTAAATGGGGCTTAAGACAATGCTAAAAATGCTAAATTTTCTTAAATAATTGTATCATTATAATGAATTAATTATACTTATATTAATTTACCTGAAAATATTATATTTCTTTTATTTAAAACGACCCTACTAGCTTTGGAACATTGTTTTATCAAAAATCACCTAACTAGGTCTTCCTCGAGTACTTTTGAATATTAAAAGCTGATTAATCACTTGCGCGCTTGAAAAAAGACCCGTAAATGATTCGTTCTTATGCTTAAAAAGTAATTTATTAAAAATTCAAAAACAAAACATAGTGGCCAGTGGGCCACTTTTGGTAAGCAGAACTGGCGCTGTGGGATGAACCAAACGTAATGTTACGGTGCCCAAATAAAAGTAGGCGTGGTAAATTTTTCTTTCGATGAAAACTTAATATGGAATAATCAGGTATGTGATGAAAAACGATTTTGAAAACAATACGATTTGATAACGATAATATTGTTTTTGGTATCGTTAAAAATGTAATTATAATACATTTTTCTCTGTTTTCCTGTATATATTCTTTTAAACTTCTTATTACTTACATATGTTAATTAAACTGTATTTGGATCAAAAAGTTAAGACTTTACTCCAGAAATGGATTTTAAAATCAGTCGAAATTCATCACACCTGCTAAAAACGATAATTTTGAAAACGATAGTTTTTCATCACATACCTGAATACGAACATTTGAAAGAAAATTTAGTCAAATCGATGGAGCCGTTTTCTGATTTTAGGTAAATCGAAAAAGTGGGCGGGGCCGTATACACCTAAGTTGGACCATGACGATCATTTTAAAGAAAAAATCTATCAAATCGATCAAGCCGTTCTCAAGTTATGCCAATAGCAACACACGACATTTCATTTTTATTATACAGACTAGCATTTAACCCGCTACTTCGTTAGCGTCTCCTTTTCCTTCGTAGACATATTTTTATGCAAAATAAATACTACAGTATAACCCGGTTAATTACCCCACGCTTAAATGCCTTTCACGCTTATTTACCTTGAGTTTTAAATACCCGTTTTTTTTCTTCCTTTTTTCAAACAAAAATCCACGTTTAATTGCCTTACGCCTTATTACCCAATTCGGGCAATTGCCTTAAAAATTAAACTCCCAAGACAAAATTACACCTTAATTTCATTCGTTTAATTGCCTCAGTACTATTTGGCAACAACACAGTAAGAAATGCAACCAAGTTTACATGTTAATAATTTGAAAATATACACTAAAGGCCTTATTCATAAAAAATATTTCAGATTAATAACAGGTTTATTAAACGAATTTCCTATAGAAATCTTTTTAATAAACTTCTTATAAATCAATAATATTTTTTATGAATAGGGGGGTTAACATTTAAAAAAAATATTCCACAAATTAATATTTGCATTAAAATAAACTTTCTTCAGGGCTCAATAAAGTTATGTTATAAGGTAATTTTATTATAAGAGTTATTTGTGTTGAATATTATCTAGATACACCAAATATATGAGATATTTTGTCTTAAAGGTCGCTAAATATTAAATTATAGGTATTAACATTTGGAAAGATGAAATAGCTTGAATATTTTATTTCGACTCCGATAGCTTGAATATTTACCGACTCAACCATATTTAATTTGCAGTAAGATATTTTGGGCCAAATTTAATTTTAATACGAACATAACAAAATGGTTTATGGAAATAAAGAAAGAAGTTTGCATGGGGACTATGTGATATTATAGAGCGATTCTTACAATTAACATAGGTTTCGTTATTATGACAATTAAATGTATTTACCAAATTTTATGAAATTATCTAAAAACTTTTCTTTCCCACAAGGTTTACATGGACAGACAACCAGCCAGAAGGACGGACGGACACGAAAAGATCGCTTTAAAAAGTGATTCTGATTCAATCGGTTTACTTAACGATGCGTCTATATTTCTATGTATCAGAACAAATTTATATAATTGGTTTTTTCCTAATTTTTGCATACATATATAAAAAAATTTACAGTTTGGAATAACATTTATCTTCTTAGCGAAAACTTGCCTTGGCTTAAAATTGTTTAGTGAAAATTAAATGTAGATTGCGAAATTAAAGCAACAGAAAATTCATCTGTTAACCAGAATTTAAAGAAATTTATTTTATTTGCTGAACATGTATTAAAATATGCTTAAAAAACGTGAAATATTTGTGCAAAAAAAGCAGCAATAGCTTAAATATGCAATTTATCCACAAACCGATGCCTATAAAAAGCTCTAAAACGGACAAACATATTGTTTCCGCCTTTATTTGTCGCACACGAAAAACCATTAAACTGCATATTTACGGTTTCCATGATCATACGTTTAAATGTATGAGTACGCTTTTGTTAGTAGGATATGACAAGACATCCCAAAAAGCATTACAGATAAAATTTAAAACAGCAAATCCCATTGCTTTTAATTGCTTTCTATATGTACAAAAAATAATTCTGATAGTGCATAGAAAATGTTTCTGAAAAATATTGAAGGAATAAGACAACTAAAGTATGAAAGCTTTCTAAATTGTAAATTTACTTAGAATACACATTCGAATTAATATGAAAATTTATGGTACATAAAATATTTAAAAGAATTTATTATAAAATTCGATATTCCTAAAAATCCCTAACTTACCAAAAATTAAAAATTGACTTTTTTATTAATTCTTAAGTACTGCACCAACACAAATGTTCACAAATATTTTGGAATAGTTTGACAATGACAAAAAACAAAAAGCCCTATCTACAAAATATAACATGATTAACGCTTTAAGCCCTAACCTACAGTTTGCAAATTAAAATTTTTATGATTTTCAAGTTGTCGAATTTCGATTATAGATTTTTGTTTTTTGATGAAAATCGATCATTTTTGATCATTTACATTTTCTCTAAAAATCTCATTTCTCTGGAAAGCACCGTTACGAAGTAGGAGCAAAAGCAATTTCAAACGAAAACATAGACTTAATGCAAAGATATTTAAAAAAAAAAACCTTCTCCTGTAAAATTTTATTTTTGTTGGTTACATCATTTAAACATGCTATAAAGGATCGATATGTTTGTATGTCAGAATATTTCTACCAATATTTTTTGTAAATTTTGTCGACTTGTGGATAAGCTTCCCTCTTTAATTTATTTTTATTTCCAATATTTGCAATAGTACGAAAGGGATTAATTAAACGAGCCCATTAATGGATAACTTTTTTCATCAACAATTTTTTTATATTCCAATGCAAAAAAAGTTATAAGAGAAAAGTATTTTCATTTACCGCAGAATTCAAACTTATTTAACAAACTTCCATAATAGATCACAATATGTTTATGTTTGGAGACTGCAAACACTAAAAGGACCATATCCTCTTGGTCCTTCTGAATATATCCTGAATTATGTATATAGGTATGTATGTACTGCTACTTGCTGAAAATAAGAACAAAATACTGCACGTATAATTGCTTTTGTTTTGTTTTATACTCTCGTTCAAGATTAATGAGACAAAAGCTTTTTATGTATAAATCTTTGTTGGCAACATGACTAATAAAACAAAAGGACATTTAACACTGATAAAGAAGTGGAACTACAACGGAAATTATGGGGGTCTATTTATGTGTTTGCGGGTGTGGGAGTGTAATGTTTTGGCATTCCTTAAGGATTTATTAACTACGTAAATGTTTATATGTATTTTTTTTTTTTTTTTGGTTTTATAGTTTTTTTTTATTCTTTTTGTTGTATTTCTAAATGATAGACTAGCTACTGGCCTACCGTATACATAGTCTGGTTTGTTAGCTAATTATTGTCAAAGTAGGAAAAGTTTGCATTAGAATGAGTTGCCATTGTTTTGACAAAAACAAAAATTATTTTTAAATTATATTTAAAGTAATTTATTTTTATACACAGAAAGAAAAAACTCGTATTAAATTTTTTTTTTTTTTACTGGCTTAAGTACGAGTAACACTTAAAAGTACTTAAAACACTCTAAACTGGGATAAATTTCGAAACCCAATATGCGTGCATACGCGTGTGCTTGTAAAAGTTTGTTCTAGAAACAACAACACTACAAGACGAAAAATATAGATTATTTTCATGTTTAAAAAGTAAAATAAGAAGCAATAATTCCCATATTCTATTTTTAAACTATTTAATCAAATATATTAAATTTTCGAAGTAGAAATAATGGGCATGCTGATGGTGTCTTATAATTGAGAATTCTTCTGTAAGCAAAAGGGCGGATTACAACAAAAGTGAAATTAACATGTGTAACGGGTAAGTAAAATTATAATATTCTCTCTCGTTCTGTGTAGTAAGTGTTTAAATTGAAATCAATCTAATCTCACTTTCGGATGATTTCAAGGACGAATCAAGATTAAACCGTCATAGAAATTCTTGGATCGAGCACAGCTTGAGATTAATTTTATCTCACTTTTTATTAAGTCGGAATATTTTTAGCACGATTCGTACTTGAATTAAGCATTCTGTACTTGATTAAAGGAAATCTGTGCTTACTGTACTATTTAGAAAATACAAATACACCTACAACCAACTTCAAGTTGAAAAGTAGGAATTACCAACCACAACAGTATTGCAGAGCACATGAAACTTTGTATCCCTTCCCATTCTTCACACCACTCTCACCATTTATCTCAAAAATTTCTGAAACAATAGTTGATCGACTTAACCCGAAAGATAGTTTAAATACAAAATTACTTTTACTTAATCGTGTTAAAAACATCGCTATGAATAGATTAAGCTTAAAAGATTTTGTTGGGGCCCTATGCTCCTTATAAGAAGCATATAATCGTTGTTAACATTGTCATATTTTGCCAATTTTAAGAAAAAATCTCATCAGAATAGAAAGAAAATGGGAAAACTGAAAAGTAAAATTTTTCTGTGTAAAACACAGGAATTTAAAGAGTCGTTTTTCTATAAGATTTCTGTAATAAAGAAATTTTATGACAATTATTACACAAATAGTGCTCTATTTAACAGAATTTTTTAACAAAAATTGTAAAAATAAGATTAAAAGTTTAATAAAAAGAACTGCCAAATTTTTTCGTTTTACGTTTTCGATTTCCATGACACCCCTGCATATAATCAATCAAAGTAGTTTTCAAGCTTCATTTAATTTTTGTATGTACTTTTATGTATCTTCTAAATGTCAAATTGACATTATAAAGTTATACATACATATAAACACAAAGGGCCAACTAGCATAACTCCTCTTCCAGTGAATATACCTTATGTCACAATTGGCATACAATTTCGTTTGTTTACATATAAGAGTATTTATCGACGCTAAAAATACACATATTTTTTGACAATCTATCAGATTTTTCTACCAATAAAACTCATAATGTTTTTGACTTGTTGTACGTGTTGTAGAACTTGGGTTATCTTATAAATATACTTTGTCTTAAACCTTGTGTAAATTTTCTTTGGTAGCATTTGTTTTAAAAATATTTGAAAACAAAGTTTGATTTCAAATTTCCATCAGTCAATCTAGAAAATTTTGTTAATAATTATTGTGGAAAATTGTTTTATTTTATAAAAATTTTTTTTTTTTAATTTTGAACAAAATTTTTGTTAGTTTAAAACTAAAGGAAAAGTCATGACCTCTCTTATAAAAGGAAAAGATGTCTTAAAAGCTCTTAATGAGCTAAATACTCCCGCAAGTTTAACCAAGATTGTCGATCATTTAGCAACCACAACCGAAAGCAAGACAGCCCTGCTGGAAGATGTTAAAATCGTTCTAGAGGCCGGTATAGGATTTGGTTGTATTGTGAAAGAAGACAATAAATATCGAATCTCTGAAACAAATGCAATAGATGAACTGCCCAGCGGACAACACAATCAAATCGAAATCAAAGGTGATGAAAAAAGTACAGCTCCCGATCAGCATGAGCTGCAAAACATAAAAAGCATTAATGAATTGCATACATCTAGTGATAGTGTGGAAATATCGGAGAGCAAGAAAATATCTGGAAAAGTTAAGCGAGCCAGTGCGGTTTCACCTCAACATGCATTTAATTCTAGTAATGATGACGATGACTATGAACTTAATGATTTAGGCGAGTGTTGCGGTTCCAGATATAGTAGAAGGAGGCAATCACGAAGTCGCAGTGGAAAACGTAGTAAAAGCAATTCGATCCGTCGCAGTAGACGGCGAAGACGTACCTAAATTTTATTATTTAAATTAATAGTAAATGTGAAATTTATGTAGTTTGTTTTGTAAATATAAATTTTATAAATATTGTAAAAAATTGTGAAGAATTATGTACGTTTGTTTTTTATTTGTACATATCGCATCGGATCCTTTTAAAAGGGTTAACTCAAAATATACAGGCCTGTTCTGAAAATCACTGTTTGTAAAAGTGCTCTGAAATCACAAGGTAAGTTGTTCTGGACAAAAATCCTTTATCAAAATTGTGATTTTAAGCCGGTCAGCTAATTAAAATTACTTGGTTATTTTTCCCCACCATTTAAAACTAAGTTAAAACATTTGTGGTTTTCAAAACATCCTTAAATAGCAATTGTGATTTTAAAATTACAAGTGCTTCATTCAAATCGAAAGATTTTCAGAACAATCACCCTTATCGTGGTTGGCGTATGTAAAATACGCCTGCGACTGTTTCGTAATAGATTAAAGAGAAGGTGAACTTTTTCAGGTATGTGATGGAAATCGATCGATTTCAAAACGAACGTTTTTAAAAGGTGTGATGAATTTCGAGGGATTTTAAAATCCATTTCTGAATTAAAGGATTAAGTTTTCGGTCAGAATACAATTCAGTTAACGTATAAAATATAATATTTAAAAGAATAAAGACTGAAAATAAAAGGAGCATGTATTTTAAATCCATTTTAAAAGATACTAAAAACGATATTTTCGGTTTCAAATCGTTTCGTTTTTAAAATCGATTTCCATCACATACCTGAAACCGTAATACACAGTACAAATTGTTTGAACTCGTAAATTATTTCTTTCGAATCGAAATACGCAGTAACCGCACTGTTAAAGGGGTTTCAGAAAACGTACACGAACAAATTGCTTATATCGCGACATGTCTAAAATTCGCGAAAAATTGCAAAATTTTAAAGAAACCCAAAAATTAAGATAGCGATCGATTGAAAAACAAATTGTCTGAAAATAACATAAAAATCGTTAAATCAAAATCAATGAAAAAGTCGATTTTAAATTTAGGGTAAGTAACGGTCTTTTGCGTTTTAGATAACGATATATTTTTGATTAAATTGGATTAAGAAGATTTAAAGGTAAAAGCAAAATTAATTTTTTTGTTAAAAATGTTATTACATATTAAAATAAAAGTCGGTTCGGCGTACTTTCACCAACCCATACCTACTCTAATTGAAAACGAATAAAAACATGTGGATGTGAAATGCAGAACACCAATAATGCTTAAGTAATCCACTTTCGAGTGGATTCGGATTCTAGAACACACCCGATTTATCAAAAAACGTAAAAAATGTAAAGAATAAGAGGAAAAAAACGATTCTATCGCGATGGCTAAAATTCACAAAAAAATTTCAAACTTGTAAACAAACCCTACAATTTATTAAAAAAAAAATTGCAAAATAGCGAAAATTTGCGAAAATGTTTAATATTTCAAACAAGCCATTAAAAATTGATTAAAAGTCCCTAAAACTATTAGAAATGTCAAAAAAAAACTTACACGAACAAATCGCTTATATCGCGAACATGATTAAAATTTACAGAAACCACAAAATCACGCATGTGATTTTAAAAGCACACGTGATTTTCAGAACAGACCTGATAGAAAAGAAAAATCTGTTAAAATTATTGTGGATGTTTGCTAAAACATTATCTAATTAAAATCAATATTTAGGCAACTTCTTAAGTAACAATAGTGAAAAAACTTGTGGATCGATTATGTATGACAATTGAGTTGCCAGTTGCCGTAAATATATTACACATGGCAGCTGATATTGATTTTTATTTAAATAATTAGGTATGTAATAGAAATCGATCGATTTAAAAATAAAATCGCTTTTTCCAATCGATTTGACACCAAAATGTATTAATAAGGTGACCTCAGTAGGCAACAGGCATTTTGTTGCTAGAATTGAGACGGCAAATGTCAAAATGCCTTTATAAAAAATGTAAATAAACAAAAAAAAAATGACGCCAAACGTCACACACGAAGAAAATCACTGCAAACAGCTGCGCTTGTGAGGTCACTTTATTAGTACATTCTGGACTTGACTGTGACATATTCTGGCAGTCGTGATCGAATACTTGTTCGAAACTGTATAAAGTTGTTAACTAAAAAGGCACCAACAGCTAAAAATAATGTCCAAAATTAAATAAAAATGTATGACCGACCTCAATCTGTTATTGTCCTTCACATTAATTCAAAACATTCTTGCCCTTTATCTCCATCTATTAGGGGGGCTCCCACACAAATATGGCGTCTTTTAAAATTCTTAAGCTTTAATTAAGCTTTTGGGAATAAAATCAAAAGTTGTAGACAGATTTTGTTTATTTATGGCTTAAATTGCCTCTGATAAAATCCTAGACTGCCGACTGTTTTGAAGGAACTATAGATATACTTCCTTAGCAAAAAAATGTTTCTGCTAGAATGATCGAATTGCTCTTTAGCAAAAGTTGAATAGTTTCTTGCGTTCTTTAATTTTCTTCTGACATCAGGGTGGTATATTAGGGTGGTACGAACTGAGATCTGGTGGATAAATTCTAAAACGTGATACTTGAGGTCAATGGCCCGGCCCCTAAGGGCGGAATGAAAACATTGATATATCACTTTAAGATCTTACTGCAAACGCCTAAGATATAATGAAAAATGTAAAAGGTAGACCCCTCAGTTCGGCAAAAAAAAGAACACAGGTTGTGTGTTACTTTAATCTATTACAAAAAACCGCACAATAAAGCTGACTGTTTACTTCATACACCAACGCTCCACCCAAAATTTCAAAATACACTACTCGGCAACTCTACTCTCAAATTTTTTTCTTTAGTAGATTACAACAATAAAGTAATACATCCTTAACAGGAAACACATCATTTACACAGGACACATAAATACTTTCCATATTATTTTCTAACTTTGAACATACGAGTTCACATAGACTTGTATATCCTCAAAAGCATCCCTCCTAACCCACCTACTAACTCACATGAAAACACGCCAATTTGTAATTATTACAAGGAGTTACTATCCGAAGTACCAAAGCTTCCATTAAAGAACATAAATTCATGCACACAAACACACGCTTACAATTTGACAAATTTCTTCTTAGGGGACACATTTAGTTAAAAGAATTTCCATTACCTTAAGAGCACAAGATGAAGGAGGTGGATGGGAAGAAATTGCATGTGGTAATTATAACCGCCCCATAAAACAAAATAGAAAAAAGGACATTCAGACACACGAAGCGAAGGAAATGGAATTGGAATGAATACCTTGGCTAATAATGAAAATCGATGGTTAAATAGTATTTTATACTTTGCTCTACATGACCTATTAAATGTTTAACTGTTAATGAAACTCACTATTTTATTAGGTTGTATGAATTTAGTTTTTTTTTTTTTTTGTATATCCTGACTAATGTCCTTCTTATGTTTTTATTTTCTTTTGTCATTGAGTAACTGCTTTATTTATGTATATATTTGTTGCTTTTTACAATGCTGCTCGTTAAAATGTGTTGAGGTGTTACCTTTAATTGCCAAAACAATGAGGAAATAACGACTGTTGTTTTTATGTTCATTCATTTAGATCCTTTTGTGTTCATAGATCTTTTGAAAATGGGAAAATAAAAGATTTATGTCATTTTATAAGTTCGCGTTCAACTGCAGGGGTATGCGAACTGTAAGATGTGCTAGTGTTTATTGTGCGAAATTTCCTTGTTGAGAATTACTTGAAGAGCTTTTTTTGTTGTTGGGCGAGTTTGACATTCAAATGGTAGAGGCGGCTTTGTTGAAAGACATAAACTACTGAAGTTTGACATTTATTGCAATTGGCATTCTTGTTAAGCTAAGAAAGCCAGTTTAAGAACATTAAAGTGCATAAAGGAAATTGAGTGTTTTAAAGGATTTTAACTTAAAATTTCAAGAATCTGAAAGAAATTTTATGTATGTAATTATATAAAATTGTAACGTTGCCGACTGACTGACTGATTTTAATTGCACAGCCTGATTATCATTGCACATCTGAAGCTAAAAAATTGATAGTTGGACCCAATCGATGCACTGCGACGGGATTTTTGGGAATTCGACTGTTTAGGGAGTATAAAAGTGTAATTTTATAGTAGCAAAATAATGTAAAATAGTTTTTTTTTTGTTCACATAAAAATATACGTTTTAACAACATTTGTAGCCTCTTTTGGGTCAATGTGTTAATTGTTTGCATACAATAAAATTTCTGTCGTTAAAGGCCATGTCAGATAAAACTTCTTCGCTTTGCGTGACGTTTCTAATTTTGACAGAAAAGCGTAACACAAAAGGTGTATGTCACAATAAACACTTTGACAACACACACGAATTGTTTGTTAAAAATAAATAAATAAAACAAAATATACTAGCAGACTGGCAAAGCGCGCAAAAAGATGAGAGTTGCCTAACTTTTCGCTTCGCTCTGCGTTAAAAGTTCTTTATGTAACATGTTTCGTAAAGGTATGAATATTTCATCTTGGATATCAAAGCGAATCTCTAAAGCAACGCGAAGCAAAAGTTTTATCTGACATGGCCTTAATATCTTATTTTGCTTTTATATTCATATCGTCGGCTTAATGTGCAAACCTGCTAAATCCACTTATAATGTAAATTAAGATTTTGATGTGATGTGGTAGAGAAAGATACGCCTCGTCGATCAGCATGTAGTGTTCTTTCAATTTCAGTCTTGAAGTATGTAGAACCAACTATATTTTTGGTTTTCCTCTCAAGCTGCAAATAGGAAAAATTAAAAGTTTTTTGTTTCTCTTGTTAAATGTGCTGAAAGGGAGTTAGCAGATTTACATATTAAGCCGACGATATGTCAACCTCAAATAAACTGATGCTGATGTGAGCAATATCAATTATATTGAAATTTACAGCAGAATTGAAACATGAATCCCCTCTTGTAGCTCAATTGATTTTTTGCCAAATTTCACAGCTAACCGATAGTTAAAGGTAGTATTTTATCGGCCGTATAAAAAGTGTTCAATTATTACAACTTTACTCTTACCTACCAGTTAAGTTTTAATAATGGAACATTTTTTTAAGGCCGGTTAAAGTCTACTTTTAGCTATCGGTAAGTTGTGAAAACGGGACTTTTTTGTATTGTTATCAGATATAATTGGGGGATTCACAATGCGTCATAAAGTCATAAGTCTTAAAATAATAACATAAAAATATACGACTGTTGTGAACAACTCCTCATAATTTAGTGTGCTATTTTGAATTTAAGTCAGCTGATTTAAAACAAATATAAAAAATAAATATTTACCTAAAATTAATAAATTAAATTAGATCTTTCCTGACTATTTTCCATTTTTCAGACGCAAACCACAAATAAATTTTATTTTGTTTGTTTACCAAACATTAGAGTCCTAATCCGATCTTATTTGACGCCGCAAGTGTTTTGTTGCAAAAATTGCTAGCCGCAGGTTAAATTCGGATATTAGCCGGATAAAACTATTCCATCAACGGCGACGGCTACAAAAACTAATGCGGTTCGGCTCAGCCGCTCAGCGCAGGTTTCTTCTGATTAATTACGACAGCATAATAAACATACCAATCAAAGTTATATTAATTTAAGACACTTTTTGTTTACAAAGCAACAACAATTTTTTTAAACCATTGTAAAATGTTAGAACATTATGACAATATAACATGTTAGCACCAGAGAATGACAAAAATATCATTTTAAGTACTCTTTCAATATTAGTGAGAAAGCAGGTATGGACATGCATGAGTAGAGATCAAAACCATACACATACATACCATTACCCATAACAAGTTGAACTTAAATATGTATAAATACCCTACAAATAATATTGGACCACCTGATCCATTTTGATAAAATGGACTACTTCATGGACAGGTCCGATGTAATGCAAGCATGGACCATGTCATTGTTAAAAAGTGTTTGTAGTGAGACGACATGTCTTCGTTTTTTAACGACATGTTTTCGTTTTTAAACGAAGTTAAAACTAACCCTCTTGTGTATACAATGGAGTAGTTTTAAAACTACTCCATTGTAGTCCAAAGATGGGTTATATGGTCCTGCCCTAGGACATCGTAATGTTAAATAGACCATGTTTTTTCCATACGTTTGGGCTTATGGGTACTTGCTGGTTAGCACACCTTATGCATACCCCATATGTGTAAGAATTTAGCAAAATTGTTCAACGGGCTCAAAGCTTATGACGATATTTCTTAAATTTTGGCACAATTTCAAATATCTGTCATCTTTTTTCCTACAAATTTATTCTAACTGTAATAAAGAGGGTTGCTACAGAGACAATGAGGTTACCCCTGTAAACATATGCGATTACCTTTTTCAAAATTGCTTAAATGGAGTTGACAAATATTGTTGATAATACCAATTTCGAATGGACCAATTTTGCTATTTTTAGCAAAAAAATCTGCCATCTAGATGAAAAGGTGTGGGTGTAATCGTTACTTCCCTCAGCAATGGACTTCTGGACTCACATTAAAAATTTAATTGCTCGTAAAAAATCTAAATGCGCTGATCTAGAAAAATTGGAAGATAATTGTATTTTTTATACTGTATTTCAGGATATATTCAGTTTAATCATGGGTGAGTATTAGGGTGGCCCAAAATACAAAAGTATCGAATATTCGCGCTCCACAACGCTGATCCTATTCGAATAGTGCTTAAAAATTTTCAGTCCAAATTTGACCACAATCGTTCAATATTTAGAGGTTGCGATAGTTTAATGATTTTTCGGGGTGAGATATTTTTGTTTATTTAAAAATAGAAATATTTAATAAAACAAATAAATAAGGAATAAATAAAACTGTATAGTATTAGGTACAAATTATCACATATTTTATTTTTTTTTTAAATTATCGATAGCCATTTTTGCAATATTATCTTTAGAAACCCCGGGAAAGTTGTTTTTATGGTGATCAACTAATCTAAGCAAATATTGTTTTTGCTTCTCATTTTTCGTGATTAAGCTGTTAAATCGGGTTACCAAAGCAAAACCTCGTTGTCTTTAAAAACATTAGAAAGCATGACCTCAAACATATGATGGCGACAAGCAATCCATATTAGGTCTTTATTTAATCCTTTTTCAATTAAAGTACATGCACCCAGCTTTAAAACAGTATTGGAGGCGGTAGTGTCAAAGCATAATCCTCGAATTTGGTTTTTTATTGACCAATCGGTACAGCCACACTAACAAGCGTTAGCATGTTCTACACCGGTTCCTTTTGTGATCTTCGGAACTGCTAAAAGTTTTTCTTTTCCATTGCCACTGATGAGTATAGCAACTCAATCGACTTTTTTGGTTTTCATCAGAAATATCGGGCAATAATTTGCTGTTCCAGTGCAATACGACGGACTATTGTAAAGAGAATGAATCCTTATCTGCTTCTAAAATCTTTTTTCAACAAGTACAACAATGATAAGCCAGAAGTAAATGCATGTAATATAAGATGTGAAACATAAAAGTTGCCATTCATCGCGACCTCTAAATATTGTTCCATTGATCCAATTTTTAGTATAAAATATAGTATTGGACTATACTTTTACTTTTCCAAACAAGCGTGGGCCACTCTAGTGAGTATTATTTAAATAACAAAAAATTTTAATTGATTTTATTGAAAAAAAAAATTATCGAAACTTTAAAATTTTACAATTTTCAGAAATCTATATAATCATTTGGTTAAAGGTGCATAATCAACAAATTGTTTGCTTGATTCTTTAAATTTGGTGATTAAAGACTATTTTTAATTGTTTCTGTGTACATTTCAAGCGATTTTGTTTCAGTGATATAGAAACGAATAGTAAAATGGACATTTTTTGGTATGAAATATCTGTCCATTCATCGACCACAATTAAAAACCTACCATGACTTTGTTTGATTTCTTCAATTTTGTTTTTTAGTAAATAAATGTTTCTTTACGCCGTACTACTAGAACTACTTAAGATTTTTTAGTGCCTTAATGGGCATTCCGTTTTCGGAAGCGCAACGTGCTAATATTTCACCCAATGATTTATTTTTGGCAGCGTATTTTAGTAAAGTTTTATTTTTCGTCTCTTTAGAACTACTTGGAACGAATCTAGTTTTTTTTTGCGAACATTTTGACAAGCTTGTGGACTAATAATGGCCAATTTTCAGGATTGATATTAAAACACATTTATGTTTAAAATCGTTTTAAATACAAAATTCTCTTCTTCATTAAACACTTAAATAGAACTTAATTCACCGATGTGGTACATTTAAATTTAACTTGAGTTTCCATTAGAATAACTAAGCAAGGTGGCCTCAATATGACAACAATACAACAACAACAGGCAAAGCAATAACATTCAGCTGTTTTTTGAGACCCCCATGCGAATAAATAAACTTTTTTATGCAAATTTTTTTTATTTGGTAGTGATAATTAAATAAAACTCAAAAAATTATCTGTATTTAAATACGATTTTAGTTTATATAAAAATTAACTTAATATAAATTTTAATACTATCCTGAAAATTGGGCATAGTAGGTGATTAATAAGTCGTGACGTCGAAGAACATTTACAACTTATAATTATTGGGCACTTCAGGTACCTTACATTGTTTTTTAATGCCTTTTGAAATTTCTATAGAGAATGCATTCGTATAAAAAT
This sequence comes from Pollenia labialis, assembly GCA_949318255.1. Lineage (NCBI taxonomy): Eukaryota > Metazoa > Arthropoda > Insecta > Diptera > Polleniidae > Pollenia > Pollenia labialis. The sequence goes on along the minus strand of OX439142.1, from coordinate 93,933,901 downwards.
ATATTTAATATAAGCCATATCAGAGATGTAAATGAATCACTCATGTTTGAATTAAATCGTGAATCATTCATGCACTGAATTAGCAAATTTTTAATTAACTCTCTTCACACAAAAAATTAATTGAATGAAATTTTGAGTCAATTCATTTGAATTAAGCAAACATGAATTGCAATTCATTTGCAATTAAAATGAATTTGGCAAAATGAATTGCAATTCATTTGCAATTAAAATGAATTTGGCAAAATGAATTGCAACTCATTTTTAATTCAAATGAATTTGTAAAATGAATTACAATTCATTTGAAGTGAATTGACTTTGAATTAATTCAAATGAGTTAAAAAAAATTAATTGCAGTTCATTTCCAATCCACTTGAATTGATTTTGAATTAATTCAAATGAGTTAGAAAATGAATTGCAATTCATTTCCAATCCATTTGAATGAATTCAAATGAACTCGAAAAATGAATTTTTTATTCATTTTCAATTTATTGGAATTGAATTAATTTTGGAAAAAGACTACTGTAAGTAAATGTAAAAAGTAAGAAAAATTAATTCAAATGGATTACAGAAGTAACTTGTAATTCATGTTTGGAGGGCTCAGAGCTGAAGCGAACCAATTCAAAAAAGAAAATTGGAAAATATATTGAGTTTGAGTAATTAAAATGCCATTAATTACTGGAGCCACTGACTTGGATTTATAACCGTTACCTTAGGAACGAGACTGTTTTTGATTTACCCCATTACAGAACTGGATTGAGTTAAATTTTGCGGAGATTTTCGCACCAGATTTCAAATACATATACGTGATATATTTTATGAGTTGGTTCGGTTCAGCTCTGAGCCCTGCAAACATGAATTACAAGTTACTTTTGTAATCCATTTGAATTAATTTTTCTAACGTTTTTCATTTACTTACAGTAGTCTTTTTTCAAAATTGCAATTCATTTTTTCTAACTCATTTGAATTAATTCAAAGTCAATTCAATTCAAATGAATTGGAAATGAATTGCAATTCCTTTTACCAATTCATTTGAATTAAAAATAAGTTGCAATTCATTTTGCCCAATTCATTTGAATTTAGCAAACATGAATAGCAATTCATTTGCAATTCAAATGAATTGAGTCAAAATTTCATTCAATTCATTTTTTGTTTGAAAAGAATTAATTGAAAATTTAGAAATTGAAATTTTTAAACAAAATATATTTATATATTTTTTATTTAAAAATTTGGTTTTAACTCATGACCTAATGCCGAAAAAATATTAACAAACAATTTAGATAATTCTTAATGAATTAAAATCAAAAATGAATGATTCATTTACATCTCTGAGCCATATGTACTAGTATTTTTGAAAGTCGGTTTCGAAAAAAAATTCTTTTCTTTTTAATATAATTAGGACATCGTAGTCTAATTTCGGTTTAACACAAAACCAAACATTTTGGCTTAAATTAGGAAAATGTTATTGTCAGTTTTCGCAGTTTGACAAGCATAGGCAGTTATTTGAGTATCCTTCAAAATAAAATATGTATCACTTCAAAACATTTACAGATATATGAGTAAAGTCTAGGCTTGTATTAAAAAAATAGGTCGAAGTTAGGAAATTTTTAATTCTAATGGCCAATTTCACCCATTTATTTAAATATTAATTTATGTTTTAAATTCGAAAAACTATATTTAAATATGCATTGATATTAAAATAGAATTGGTGAAATTGGCCATAAATGTGTAAAGAAATTTTCATAATTCCTAGGCAAGTTTTATTAAAAATAAGCCTTAGTTAGAAAATGTTTAATTTAAATAGGTCATTGTCGCTTCTGCAGACGAAACATTTTTTTTTTTGGAAATGATCAAACGACTGCCTATGAGAATCAGTCATCTTAATGTTTTTGTTCAATTTGTTTCTTGTTCGATACAATAATTTTAAATAAAAATTTTTCAAAAACGGCAACACCTCATACAAAAAAAATTTGGCGCACACACACAAATTTGTTTGTATGTTCGTTTCACGAATAATGCCTAATATGATAAGATGAACAATTGTAGGTGAAGGACCAGAGTTAAGCTCGGAATTCCTCATAAAATAAGTTTAATTTTTCTTGTTAGTTTAAAATAATCAATATTTATTTCAGGATTATGTTGACTTATCTGAGGCTCTTTCTTAACTAGCAGATGTTTACTGGTTACTGAAATTTTACTAGCAACTGCTACACATAATGCAGTATATCCATGTATGGCAAATACCCAAATGCTTAAAAACATTCTAAATAATATACACAAATGAAAAACCTCTTTAACAAAATTATGTCACAAAATAAAAACTAGGGCCGTTTCAACTACGATTTGTCATAAATCATTAAAATCATGGCCAAAATTATCACACCACAAAATATTTATCTAACTTCATTGACTTCAACAGCAGTATCAAAGTTTTACTGAATAAAAACAACATTTTAGTTATACAGATTACGATAAAAGTAAAACAAAATGTTAAACTAGTATCATAGTAACTAAGCTAAATAATTCAATAGCGGATGATACAGTAGCATCATACAGAAATTAAGTTTTTCTCTGATATCAGAGGACATAAATAATTAACAAACTTAAACCAAATGAATGATAAAATATTTCGTTGGCCCAACACAATCAGCCAACAAAAATATGTAATTCCTGATAAGTTCGTTTAATATTTATGACAACTTCTATTACGAACTTAAACATGTGTGTGAGTGTGTGTAGTCTTTGATGAGGGATCTTAAAAAGGGATATATTGTGTCTGCTTTGCAAGAGGACTTATGGCACTAGTGTTGTTTGTCATTACACGTATCAGTTGTGATTTACGGCTTAAATAAAATAAGCAATTCCTCATTTTTTCGTTGTTTCATTTTGTTCACATGTATATTTATGGGCTTCTTCTTTTTTTCTGTTTTTGATTACAAGTGATAAAAATTAAGTAAAAGTGACCGTTAGTGATTTTTGAAGAGAGTGTAAGAGATATTAAGGGTTACCATGGCGGATATAAGCAAATCGAGCCCTAACCGCGAAAATAACGTAAGCGCCAAAAATTAAATTTTATAGGAGAGAGTTTTTTTTTCATGTATACATTTTGTATGAAATTTGTGGCTTAATCCTAGTACTCTGTTCGAACTTGCGAAAAATGTTGAAAAACATTGATTATTTCACACGAAAATGTTGTCATGTATCAATATTATCTATCTTGCGGTTTTTAAAAATTTAACGTTTTTATTAGTTACAAGTAAACAACATTATTTTTGAAGGTAAACAAAAACCATAGTTGAGGGTAGTGCACTATATATTGATTTAAATCAACATTGCACTCTCAATTTTTTACCAGCTTTAGTGATGATTGGTATAAACCCCACCTCACAAATACAAAATAAAATATTACAAAAAATGATACGCTGTTGCTTAAAATTCCGTGCAAAATAATATGAGCTGCACTTGTTTCGCACGGAAAATAAAAATGTTGCTAGAAACATTTCGCATGTTTTTCGTAATGTAAACAGAGTACAACTCTATCAACATTTTTTCGTTTGTATTTCACAGAAATTTTTTTATATTGAGTTTGAAAACATTTCGCACGAAATACTGAACAGAGCACCAGGGTTTACAAAAAAATTGTTCTTGCTATAAAATCTTAACGTAACTTATGTGACCATGTCATTTAAGGAGATGATGCAAGTGTTGCCAATAAAGTCATTTAAAAAAAAAAAAATTGAAAATGATTTCGGTTACGTTATTTTCGGGGTTAGGGCTCGAAATTATTACCTTTTAATCGTATCATTTATTCCTTTATTTCTTTTAAAGAAAATCTAGATGAGAAATAAAAGCTTATTATAATTCTGACTAAAATTCTCATCTTTTACCTGTTTTTTGTTTATTAACTTTGCTGAAATGCCTGGCAACCCTGTCACTTGTCTCATAACTAATAAACTAAGCAATATGCCAGAACCATGGATACATTAGAACGTTTTCAAGCACAAGTCATTGTTGTGTCCAGAAAATTACTTTTCATATTTAATACATCATGATATGAGTTTCATAAGGAGCAAAGTGAAACTCACTCCCCAATGTTTTGTTCAAGAAAAAAAAAATTGTAATAAATAATGACAAGTTCAATAAAGATTTATGACTTTTGCTTTTTTCTGTAACAGAATGCATGTGTGAATATTGGTGGACGGGCAGTACGTCTGGGAAATGTTGCCGCATACTAAATATAAAGGACACATGAGACTCTCTCTGTGCAAGGGATCCCTATCTGCTGATTGCAACAGTTACAAAAATGACCAAATGTATGTTTATCATTTTAGTTTGCAGTTTACCACAAATACACTTTTGTATGTAAAAATGATTCTATATTGAATAATTTTGAAGGGAGTGCTGTATGAACAGTAATTAAATAATTTATCAAAAAGTTTTTTTTAATAGAAAACTGTAGAAGAGTAATTTTATAGAAAAATTTTGTCAAAAAAAATTTTGAGACGATGATTTTTTTTAAAGAATTTTTTAAAAGAAGAGCTTCTTCCTAGAAAATTGTAAGTATAAGAGTTGTTTTACTAAAAACTTTTCCTAGCAGAGTTTTCTAAGGAGAACTTTTTTAACAAAAAATCGTTTCATCAGTCTTTTTAAAACAAATTTTTTTTAAACGTTTTCGTTTAGAAAACATTTCGTAGAAGAGCTTTGAAAAAAATGTATGTCCAAATTACCGAGTTTTTCCAAGAAACTGGCTTTTGGGAGTTTTCAAATATTTAAATTGTTTCTCAAAAATCGATAACGATTGAACAACATGGTCCGAAAATACAACCTTATTTGCAATCTGGCGTTACATTAAAAAAAAGTTGACTTTTCGCTGAAAATGCACATAGTTACCTTAAAACGAGCAAAAATGTATAAATTGTATAGCTTGAAAAATAAATCTGTATTAGTCCAAAGTTTACTAAAAAAGGTTTTATACGAAACATCTTACTCAGTTCCGTTTTTTTAACGTCACGCCAGCGCAAATTTTTGCTTATATCTGCAAATCCTTAGCGTCGATTACTGTAATTTTTTTTCTGAATATAGTGCTACTTCATTACTTTGTATATATAAAAACCCTTTTTACAAATTTGACTTCTTCATATAATTTTTTTACATTTTGTCGTACAAATTACGACACGTCAAAATGGATATGCCCATATATAATTTAATGACGTATTGTGTTTACGATTGTATGAAAAATATTTTTTTTAGCTTACAAGAATTTGGTTTATAAATTGCTAAGTTATAAAGTATTTAAAAATGTAAAAGAGAAACCTAAAAGTTATTTTAAAAATCTAATTTGTAAGACTTTAATTTGCCTTAAGGCCATGTCAGATAAGACTTTTGCTTCGCGTTGCGTTAGAGATTCGCTTTGACATCCAAGATGAAATATTCATACTTATACGAAACATGTCACAAAATTAACTTTTAATGCAGAGCGAAGCGAAAAGTTTGGCAACTCTCATCTTTTTTGCGCGCTTTGACAGTCTGCTAGTATAATTTTTTTTATTTATTTTTAACAAACAATTCGTGTGTGTTGTCGAAGTGTTTATTGTGACATACACCTTTTGCGTTACGCTTTTCTGTCGAAGTTAGAAGCGTCACGCAAAGCGAAGAAGTTTTATCTGGCATGGCCTTTACGGTACATTATGGCTTTAAAGTGGACGGTCTGGTAGCAAAAAAAAAAAAAAAGCATTTTGAAAATTATCTACTTTTGAAAAAAACAAAGATTTTTGGAACCCAAGACCAGCAAAAAGAATAATAAAAAAATTGCCTTCTTTTTACACTTTTTAAGGGTACTTAAGGTTCAGCAAAGCCAAATTAAGCAGTTCTAATTGTTGTAATACAAGAACATTTTAACAAGTTTTCTTTTTATTACAATGTTTCAAATAAAGTTATGTCGAAAAAAATGTTGAAGAATTTTCTCTATATATAAAACACCAGAAGCTTAACAGTTGAAGTTCGGACCGGATGTTGGTCTCTCACCAAATCGATTCATTAAGATGGAAAAACGTGCAAATTTGTTAACCTCATAACCCCTAAACTAAAAGAGGAAAATCCATATTATTCTTTTTTTTATTAAAAAAAATAAGCGGAAAGGTGTGTAGTACTTTTGATATTCGGCTCTTTTGTTGAGTAACGGGTAAACTTGTATTCTGGAACTTTTTTGTTACCCCCTTTTAAATTAATAAGTACAGAAATAAAAATCATATCACGTTCGTATTTTTTTATGCTTTTCGCAATTCGAACGTTTAAGAATTAAAATCGTACCTTTTTTCTGTACTTGTTTTAAAAAAAATTTTTCTCTATTTATTTTCATATAAGTACTTATTAAATTATGGGTTCACACTTCAATTTTTGATACTTCCATGGAGAGAAAATAAAGTATCAAAAAGGGGAAATATGGGAAATTAATCTTTTTTTCGTTTTCGTTCTACCTATGGTACTTTTTTAATTTTTTATATTATTGAACTTAGAAACATTAAATTATATGTGCAGGGTTTTAAGTAAATGAAAACTTATAAGATGTAAAATTTAGGTACTTTTTTGTTAAATCATTACACATTAACTTTGGCATATAAATATTTGCGACCGAGAGAAAGAAAGACTGCTTGTTATTTATAAGAATACAAAATGGCTACCCCGAAAGGCTAGTTCATAGTGAGCTAGTCAAACGTCCTGGAATGACCCGGATTGTCCAGTTTTTGGAGTCTTGTCCAGGTACCAGCTTAAATCAAATTAATACAGTTAAAAAAACTTTATTTAACTTTGAAAAATTAAGTTTTTGTTAATTATTTTTGTAATGCATTAATTAATATTTTGTTTTAAATTTGCTGAAAGACATTCCAATTAACATGATACGGTCTATAAAAATAACGTCTATATAATCTATATAAATTGATCTTGGTTGGTTTATTGTTAAACGCCAATTAGCAATAATTTTTGTGATAAATCGAATCCGAGTGAAGTTAAAATCGATCTAACTTTAAAAACGAGCCAGTGTTTAAAGTTCTTATCTTCATTGGAACTAAACTTAAAATCAGGAAGAACTACGGTAATTTTCCAAAAACATGGCTGTACTTTTTTATGTGAATAATATATATGTGACAGTTCCAGTTAAAAGGGACCTATGGGCAAAAAGTGATTTTTGGAGATAAACGATTTTTAAGTTAACAAGTTTTTTTTTCTTAAGAAAGGTGTATTTTAAAGCTTACTTATGACAAAACTAATGAAGTTAGAAAACTGTGTCTTAAGAATCACCAAAAAAGTAAAAATCGATTTTTTCATCCATAGGTCGCTTTAAACTAAAACTGTCACATATATATTATGCAAACGCTGCCAGCAAAGCTATTATAATGCAAAAACAACAGAAGCATTGCATTGAAAGTGTTAAGTGATCGAAATGCCAACCATTGCTAAACAAAACATTGTGAAACCAAAATAAATTGGTTCGAACTGTCAAAGTCAGCAGGCTTTTCGCTGCCACCTGTAGTGAATTTTCTCTGAATAAGACTGAATTGTAAATGATGCCTCTTATCTTTTTGTTTTTTGTGAAGTCAAATTTGACTTTTTCTTATAGTTAAGTAGTTTTATTATCCAGTTTTTTTTTCAAAATCTAAGTACAATTTTTTTAATGTCCTGTTTTTTGACTCGTGGTATCTGGCGTATATAATTATATTGCTCGGTAAATAAAGTTAAAATCTATTTTATTATTGTATTCAATAAAAAAAAAACTAAGAAATACAAATTATTAGTTGCTGTATATTTTTAAAGCACAATTCGATCTACCCTCGTAGTACATTCCCATTAGAGAAGTTTCACATTATATGTAAGTACATTTGGGTGTGTAAGTGTGTCCTTATAAATTTATTTTTATTTATATTTATGTATCAATAATAAAAATAACTTACTTATTATTTTTACAAGTATTCGTTTTTATTTAGGCCGTAAGCTTCACAAGAATAAAAAAAATCAACCCTCAGGCTCTAAAGTAACTATTTCCATACCTCATTGCATGATTGAGGGGTAATAAAGAGTACATTCAGTATAACTACTGGTGTCATACAAAAACTAAATGGTTATCGAGTGTTTGCTGTGCATTGTGACATGTGTCTCTCTTTATATTTATGGCCAACACTTGACTTTAGTCACTTTCACTGTTAACTTATGAATCGATGATGGGTTTGTTCTACATTTCTCGGCATTTCAAGTGTCTTTGAGCGCATACCTTTGTTAAATTGCTCTCGGTAAACTACAAACACACATTCATACATACATCAATATATGAATAAATTATTTGGTAGATATTTTCTTTTTATATCCCCAAAGTCTATAAATTTTGTTGTGCATGTTTCCAGATTTTGATCGATAACATTGTGTCAATTGATTAAATGTTTGTTTTATGATCTAATAACATAAATATAACGGAAATATGAAAATGAATCGCTATTTGTACATATTGAACTTGTATGTACATATATACAGTCATTTTTATTAAAATAATGACGAGTAATTTTAATGGTAACAATATTTACATATGTGTTGTGTTAGTTTATAAATTTATTACTATATTGTGACTAGAGTATCCAATCGATTAATCGTTGTTCAATTAATCGATTGAATAATTAAAATAGCCGATTAAGAATAACGAATAACTCGAACAATTTATGTCAATTAATCGATTTGCGCACGAAGTTAACATGGACAAGTCAGCAGCCAGACGGACGGACGGACATTGGTAGATCATTTTAAAAAGTAATTCTTAGTCTATGTATTACAAAGACCAGCACACACGTATGTATGTATATAATTGCTTATTCCTGTTTTTTGTTTATGAATAAAATTTGACAGTTTAATTGAAAACTTACAGCTGAAAATGAATTGTAGATGACGAAATTGAAACAACACTTTGGGTTATTTAAAAATTTTATAATGCCCTGCAAAATCAATTATAAGAATCTAAAAAAAATTAAACATGCATCAAATTGTACTTTAAAAAGGTAAAATATGGATCAAAAAAATTCTGCAAAAAATGCTGCAAATGGTAAATATGCAAAAATATGCATCAACATATCGATTCGAAATTGCATAAAAAACTTCAAATAGGACAAATATATTTTTTCTGTCTTCATTGGTCGCACAAGGAAAAGCATGCAATTGCATATTTACATTTGGCAAACATTTAACGGAATTTATAGTAACATAAATCGCTCATTTGCTGAAAAGTCGTCATAACTTAAAAAAAGAAATTTTGGACTTAGTGATGCAGAAGTTTTCCCTTTTTGTCTTTATATTCTGTACAAAATTTATCGTTATATACATATTCAATGCTTTCCTGTTTTGAAGAGAATGTGTCGTTATTTTTTCTAAGTGGTGCAAGCAAATTAAAAACTTTAAACACGTTTATTTCGAAATTTATTTTTTCTTTGAGTTATCACGACTTTTCACCAAATGACCTATTTGTGTTACTAAATGAGCGTAACATGCATTTTGTATAAGAAATTTAAATATTGAGTGTCAACATGGAGATTTGTCTGGCTCTATTAAACAAATTCCATACTACTAAATAAGTTGTCTATTTTGATGTTTGATGATTTCTTTAGCTAATAATAAATTAAAAATTATTGAATAAATTGACAAAAATACTAATTTCATACTCCAAGCTTTACCCTTTACAGTCCTTTTAAAAAAAAAATTCTTCATCAAATACAACCAAATTATTTTTTTCATACCTATTTAAGCTCTTATCTTGATTGTGGTTAACTGTATGGCCATTACAATGAACACTATTGTTTTACAACAAAAAAAATTTTTTTTTCATCCAATAAAACCGTCTAAACGAGTTGGCCTAAAGGGAAAATACATAAAGTACTTGTATAGAGAAAAAGTCAATAAAAAAAATAAAGTATACAAAACTTGGCAGGAAATAATAAAAATAACAATAGAATGATGTAAAAAAATAAACATCGACGTTTAAAAATTGTTAAATATAAATTTCCTTTTTGAACTGGAAAAATAAACAGCCATATAGACAGAACTACCTTTAACAAGGATGTGTAAAGGAATTTAAGGACTAAAAACACTTACACTCTTAACAGACTTCAACACCACCACTTACCAAGGACATACAAGATTCGTAAACACTAGTCCGGAGTAGATAAAAAATAATATTTAACCCACAAAAATATACTTAACATCAGCTTAACATCCATTAAGCTACTCACCCAAAAGCTCCTTGCAAAAACAGTAAACACACATTCTTCTACATATGTATTTATACACACACGTATTAACTCGCAGACATAACAATAAAAAACAGCAAGGATATTGCAAAACATGTATGAAAACACCACCACCCCCCCCAAAAGGCATTTAAACACATGAAAAAACAATTTCCATTTTTTTTAATCTCTAAACGTTTAAATGATTGAAGAAATCTTCTTTGTTTTTCGAGGGGGAAACAAGCTTTGCACTTTTTACAATAACCATAAAGGAAATAAAAAAACAAGGATCATAAAAACAAATGTCACATGTATCTAAATATTTCGTAGTAGTGTAACAAACACCAGCTTTGGAAATACTTGTTCTTTGAAATTTTCTGGTTTGTCTTAATGGCTTTTTCGGTTTTTTGGCAAATTGTCATTTATGGTAATAAACCGGCATGAATCTACTGCAGATTATTTTTTTAATGCCACAGGAAGTGTCGTAAGTTGACATATAAAATAATTTGCAACAATTGTCATATTTCTCTCGGGGGGCGAAACATTTTTTATGAATATATAATTTTCAGCAGAAGTAGAAAATATTTAGATTTAATATGAAGTATACAAATTAAAAAGTTTAGAAATGTTTGTTAACATATTATTCATATGCCAGGTGGTGTGAGCAAAAGTAGTATATGTCTTAAGGCGTAAAAATGGCAATAAATAAAATAAAAATAAATTTTTTTAAACCGTAGTAATTTTTGGGAATACAAAATTTTTAATTAACAATATTTTGTTTGTCGTGCCGTATTCCCAATTTTTATTCTTGATAAAAACACTGAAATTTATTGTTGATTGGATAAGCTACTCCTATGCGCATTAAACTGGTTGCTTAGGCCAGGTCATCAAGAACCTTCATCCATCCAAAGGTTTTTAGAAAAACTAAAGATATTATACAAAGTGAACTGTTAAGCGAATAAGAATTATAAGCACCAGTTTGACTTGTAACAATATCAAAGGTTAAACAAAAACAACAACAATAAAAAGTAAGTTAATCTTTTCTTACATTCCCCACTACAATTGGTGGGAATTCTCCCAACATTAATTGTAGTTGTTAGTAGGTTAAGTAAAGACAAAATAAAAACAAAAACAACTTGCTGTATTGTTTTCGCAAGAAAATAAAAAAATAAAGTAAGTTGCCAGTTCAGTTTCTTAAGGCCGTGCACTTGACAGTTTATTATCAAAGTAAATTTGGAGAATACAAAATCGAGAATAAAAATTGGGAATTAACAACGACAAACTAAATCTTGTTAATTAAAAATTTTTTTTAAACTTCATTGAAAAACACAACACTTATCTCGCAAAATATCGATGAAGGTCAGCCAAATATTGTTGATATTTTCTTTATTTGCAGGCTAGATAATTTTCGCAATCAACAATTTTGCATCAGCAAACTTTTTTTAAAGCAAACTATGTATGTATATACGCGCAGCATATAGTCAAAATTTACTATAATATGGTCAAAAGTAATTATATTATGGTCAGAATTAATAATAGTAAGGTCAATGTTAACCATATTATGGATATTTATTTCAGTTGGAATTTGTTTCGTTTTTTTTTAATCCGGTTACACATCAAGTTATAGCTTCATTTCATTAATTTTTTCATTTTGGATCACAAGCCCATTGGGCCTAACTAATCCGGATGAAACAATTTGCTTAGCTTATAAAAAGATCATACATAATTTTGTATATATCAACAGAAAATTAGTAGTATACATTTTAAAAATTAACGATTTGTTTTTTTTCTAATTATAGTGTATGTAAAACTCGTTATACAATCTAACGATCCTCATATGGAATTAAGAGATTCCACATTCTTATCACACGAACATTGAAAGATCTATTCATAGCAAGAGTTGAAAATCTGCGTTCGGTTAGAGTGACGAAAACTAAAGCTTTCAAAAAGATAGGAAGGTGCTGCTTCTCGAAGTTACAACCCAGTACCTTAACCACGGAGAAAGTTATATGTCGCTAATCCCCAAAAGAAAGTCCAAAAATATGTCGAAAGATCCAATTAAAATTAAATTTTAGTTTAAAAATATTATGTTGTGATACTCCCGAAAATATTGTCAGACATAGAGATGGAGCAGCTTGCTTCCTTAAAAAAAATGAGGTAAATACATTCCAATGCTATTCAGCTTTAAAAAGCTATGCTTTAATTAATTGTTCAGCCTTCGACTACCTTCATTAGCATTCTTTTTGTATTACTGGTTTGTACTTCTACGGAAATTTATGTATTCAAATCAATAATTAAAATCAAAAGAATGTGAGAATTTTTAGCCAACCAAGCAATTAATTGAAAAGCATTCCACTACTTCAGAGAGAAAAACAACCATAATTCAGTTACTTTTAAAAAATATTCTTTTAAATTTCACACAAAATTAAACATACAATCCATATATTCAAATAATTTAATTTTAAATATATAATTGTTATTATTAATCAAAACATGTTCGGAGACAACCCATATATGGTTGTGGATTTTGGATTGAGGACTAATTAAACCTTAATATGGTTGTCCGTAACAATACTATGGTTAAAGTAACCATAGTATGTTTAAAAATGTTCGTTAAAAATAGTTTTGTTAGTGGTGACCATATTGAAAATGTTTGATACTCTGCTAACAGTGAAGTTCATATCATTCATTATTTGCTTGATATCTGATTATTTTGAAAACTAAAACTAAGATTTTCGGTGTGTATTGTACCTTTGATGTCTACTTAATTTAATCCTGATCTCAAAAAAAAACTATTAAAGTTCGGCGTTTCAAAAATATTTGTAACATAAGTTTATTATGTAATAGTCAACTTTCTTAAAGATAAATCAAATATAACGACAATGTGACTGAAAAAGCACATAATCCTTTATGACTTTAATAAAACATCAGAAATTTTCTCATAAATATTAAATAACTTTTATCTTAAAATTTTTAATTATCCATTAACCCCTTCCTTACTATACAATAACGCAAAGAAGAAAAAAGTTCTATTGATAATTAAAAAACTTTTTGTAAATGGCAAAATTTTAATTATATTCTCAACAGCTTTTTTTACAACTTACAAACAACATTATCGTCTATGTAGGTACGAAGCAAAATGGACATTTTCATAATTTTTTAAATACAGTTCTATTAACACCCAACATTTAACTCTTATGACTGTTGAAGCCATAAAGAGACTACAAGTCTGTCCCAGGAAACGAAGAATAAAACATAATTTTCATTAATTTAATATTAGACCTTGAAGGCAAACAACACAAGCTGGAAAAATAAAGAAAATATTGTCCCCAATGAGATACAGGATAATTTTAGATAAAAAAGTAATGCCTAAATTTCTGATTAAGTCCTCCTTCTCCTCCTCGTAAATGAATTTACTTAAAAAAAAGGAAAGGAATAACAACATTAGTTATCGCAATAAGGAATTCATAATTTTTTTCAACGTTAACGAAAACAAAAATGTTGCATAATTAGGCAATGCCGTTTTAATACTTTGTTTGTTCTCTGTTTAACCCTGAACATAATTTGCATCCTGAACTCTCAACTCTTTCATTTTTTCTTTTATTTTTTATTATTCAGTTGCTTGACATATTAATTTGTGCGCTTTCGCTTTCATTTTGTGCTGTTTTCAGCCCTCCAGGGAAATTTACTTACTTCAAGTTGAAAACAGCTCAATGGTTCGTGTTCAGTAAATAATGTAATGTAAAGGCTTCATACAAATGTTTATTCAATGTATATTTTTTTACTGTTGTTTTTCTTTATTATTTTACCTGTAACCAACAATGTTTATTAATTTATTTTTCTATATTTTGCATGTGTTTTATTCTGCAGTTTTTTTTTTGGAGCTTAAGAAAAATTTTAATTATGAAATTTAACCTTGTTCTTAGGTAATGAAGTAAAATATTAAATAAAGTGTAACAGGCTGAGTTGCAAAACATCATAACATTTTCCAGCCAAAGTCTTTTGACTTGATAAATCATCAAGTTTAACGAAACACAGTCGGCTTCTAGTGTACGCAACGATAACTTTTTAAGTGCACCTCTTTACTCCAGTCTGACTCTTCTTCAACTCTACTCGATTTAACTTTAACTTGACTTTTAATATAATCCAACACTACTCTAACTCTGCACTTACTCTGCTCCAAGTTTTGCAAAGCTCTGATTGCTCTTCTCTACTCTAAACATAACCTTGGATTGGCCTTAGTTAGACGTTTCTAAGTCACGATTAAACCTCTTCCAACATATTAAAGTCTTACCAAGAGATCTGATATTTTTAAATTTTTCAGTAGTATACATAATACATATTTACATATGTATTACATATGTTATTCTGGGAAAGTTTAAGGGAATATACACTCAGAAAAAAAAACAATGTAAAATCATCGAAAACACGGCTGATACCTTATTTTTCAGTAATAATTTTGCTTCATACAAGCAAGCACTTTATATTAATTTAACATGATTTTACAATAACTTGAAAAAAACATTTAATGCTAAATTTGTCATTCCGTGTAAAACTTGTTTATTTTTCATCTAAGACCCCTTAAGGTGTATATATACAACCGTGTCACAGATTCCTTTCGGAATGCCGTCAATTCCTTATTTGCAGTTCCGTTCAAAATAATTTTTGGTGCTTTAGAGTCCAATCGTTTTCATCAATCCGAAAAACTTTGTTAAAGCGATTTTTATGTCACCAATTTGGCAGCATCAGTATTTACCACTGTGTAATATTGCAACAAATTCACTTAGCAAGACGAAAAACAGCTGTAAACAAAATTTCTATGCAAAAAGATTTATGTTTGAGTTTTTATTTATGTTAAAAATGTTAAACATTTTGGGAAAAGTTGATATGCCGAGCGTAAGCTTTATCGAATGTAACTGTTTTCAATTTTGCTTTGTTCTTTTGTTTTGTGTGTTGCCAGTATGTAAATTTGGACAAAATATGACAAAAAAAAGAAATATGGCAATTCTTCATAAATACATTTCGAAAATTGTGTTTACTTTTAAAAGTATTTGTAAAAAGTTTTAAATATTTGTAAAATAAATCGCTAAAAATTATTTAAAATATACTTCTTTTGAAAAATAAATAAAGAAAATATATTCACCCCAATTATGTTAGTTGTCGTCGCCGTCGACATTCATGCCGGTGTTTACAAATTTTTGCGAATCTCCGTTAATTGTGCAATTTTCACCGAATTTTTGCCATTCCTTATAGTTTAATGGACTTTTTATCAATTTGATGGCTTGTTGGAAATATTAAGGGTTCGGTTCCAAGTTTGCAATTTTCGCGAATTTTTGCCATGTTCGCGAGCGATTTGTTTACTATAAGTTTTCTGATTCCTTACATTTTTAACGATTTTTAATAAATTTTAGACTTTGCTATCATGTCGCTGTTAGCAATTTTTTGCAAATTTCCGCTAATTTTGCAATTTTTACCAAAGTTTTGCCATTTCTTATAGTTTTAGGGACTTTTAATCAATTTTATGGCTTTTTTGATATATTAAAAATGTTTGCGAATTTTCGTTATTTTTGTAACCTTTTCAGAATTTTCGCAATTTTGGCTCATTCAGGGGTTCGTCTTAAATGAAACGTTTTCGCTATTTTGGCCAACTTTTCCGTATTTTCGCAATTTTCGCGTTAAATTCACTTATAAAATTTGTGCCTATAACTGCTTTTAAATTTGCATTTTTTATTTTAAACGCATTCAATAAATAGGTTTACATTGCATTTAAAATATCTTTAATTTTCATTGGAGTCGTCGCAAAATTTCCTGTCGACTAAAACAGGGACAATACTACTCTACGTCGACTTAAAAGCGCTTTAACAAATATCAATTGACTGTCAATAGTAATCGATTATTGTCAATAACGACTCACAAAATACCATTACTGTTCAGGTGCCGTCGACTTGTGTCGACGTCGACTTTCATAAAAGGGGTGATTTTTTTTTTTGATAGACAGCTTAGTTTGAGAGTTATTTTCCCTTTAAGATACAGAAAACTTCCATTCCATTCATGAAAACAAAAGTGGTTTCATTCCAAAATTTTTTTTCGTAATTAATTTTCTGAAGCACCAAAATACGGAATGAATACCGTTCCCGAACGGAATTGTACTCTGTGACATGGCTGATATTCTGGTTTCTTGAGTAATTCTAAGTAGATTTAGCCATTTCCGCCTGTCTGTCCGTATGTTGAAAATACACTTACTTTCGAAAATCTCAACAGAAGAAAAAACAAACTTGGTCCTAAGAAGTTTGGGATTGAAATTCAGCACAATAGGTTCAGTAGGATCAGCGCTATAAATCAACCATCAACCTAAAAATTTGATAATTTTGCTACAAAATCTAGCATAAATGGTAGAAAAATCCACGGAATGATATAAGATTTCGCAGAAATTTGTTTTATACGACTGGAAATCATACTGTTAAATTTCGTGAAGATCGGTTCATAAATAACCATTAGCCCCTTATAAAGCCTACTCCCGTAAAACAGTTTAGTACGCGTAAAAACGTAATAAATAATGCTATCAAAAAAAAAATCACACTGTCAAATTTCGTGAAGATCGGTTCATGATTTACTTTAGGCCCCTACTCTCGAAATTTAATTAAATATGCCTAAAACCATTGCAGATAATAGATATTGCGTTAAAATTTCTTCCAACTTAGCTTCATATGGCCAGAAAAAATGTCATGCAATTTCGTGATTCATGGTCCATAGTTTACCTTAGATCCCTTATTAAGCAGCCTTCTGATATTCACTGTAAACGCTAAATTTAATTTCACTGCTGTATTGAAATTCAATTAAGTTTGTGTTTTTTAATACCAGAAATCACTCTGCAGAAAATTGGGATGATTGATAATTTACCATGGGTCCAACAGAAAATCCACTCCTGAAAATCATTTAAGTTCAGCTAGAAGAAAATCTTTTCGCTCGGCCGAAGGCCCAACTATACCAATTTCCTTATATAACTTTGTGGTTTTGGTTTTATTTAATTATTTTTGGGTAAAAATATTCATCAAAAAATTTAAGGAAATTTTTCATACAGAAGATTTACCCTAAACAGAGGGTTCATATATCTTTTAATTTGTATGGTTATTTGTCATTATATTGGGGTGACATTTCATTAAAAACCCCTAAATTTGTGGTCAATTTTTATTTATTTTATAAATATAAAGTTATTGAATCGTAAAATTCAAAACTTCTTTTAGAGACTGACAGTTCTTTATTAATAAATTAAGTATTTCTTTAAAAATATTACTTCGTTTTGTACATGTGCCAAAAATCAAATAATACAAAATTATACATGTTACGTTGGGCCTTTTAGCATTTGTAAATCGGTCCCTCAGGCGCATACTCAGCACATTCTGGGTAACCACGGTTTTAAATCAAGGTTCTGTACATCCGGACTAATCAAATTCCTTTGAATGGGACCATACGTTCCCACATATTTGGAGGGTTGTGACATAGATTCAAAAAGCCTGTAGACGATATTACTAGCATAGCCGTTAAATTCAATCGTTAAGGTTCCAGGAGTCAAGGCAGGCCTGCCAACAGCTGGAGACGCCAGACTGAAAGCTAACTGCAAGTACATGGTGTATCCTGGAACGCGATTAAACTAATGGCGATTGATAAAAAACAATGGATAACATTAACGCTGACCCTGAATTGTGTATGCCTTTATTCTGCTGAGAGAGCTTTAAAGCATTATAAATACCCTCCCTTTGCTAAGACCTACACACAAAAAAAAAAGTAGTAACGGCAAATGATTTTAACCTTACCACAAATAGAAATTGCATTGGGATCGTTCCCAATAGCAGTTGCTATTTGCAGCGACTACAAAAGTGCTGTTAAACCAAATACAATTCGGCAAATGCAGAAATCGTTTTACCAAACGCAATTGTCTTTGCCTCAAATACAATTCGACTAATGCAAAAATGTTTTACCAAATGCAATTGTCTTTGCCTCAAATACAATTCGACAAATGCAAAAAATGTTTTACCAAATGCAATTGTATTTGTCTTAAATACAATTCGGCAGATACTTACCAAATGCAATTATCTTTGCCCCAAATACAATTTGGTAAATGCAAAAATGGTTTTTTGATTTTTAGATTTTATTTATAAAAAACAAAATGAAAAAAATAAAATTACAAATTTTTCAAGAATATGTTGAATAAGCTGATAACTTAGTTTAAACTATATTTAAAATATAATACCTAGTTGGGCAACGAAAGCTGTGTGATATTTTTAAACAAAAAATTAATAAAATTTTACTTATGAATGACACTGTTCAAATTATCAAGTACTATTTAAATAAAAAATACTGGATAAACAATAGCATGCTCGCTTTGATTTGCCCAAATTAGAATAATAACATATTTGTAGCAGTAACATTAAGTTTTAAAAGAGACAATTTTTTCTTTTTATTCGCACAACTTTGCTACCATTATTTAAAAGGACTGCTTTACAAGGTAACGAAAACTTTTCAATTTTTTCAATATAGTAACAATTAAGGGATCTTAAAATAATATGCGATTGAAATTTTTGTGAAAAATTAGTTTCCATTTCTTGCCCGATCAAATATATTTGATCTGTAGATTGATAAAATATATGTAATATGGTTAATAAAGCATTTTGTATTCGAACTATTAAAGTTTGATCCAGCTCGCTTAATGAGTTTACGGCAAAATACTTTGAAATAATATCTTTTCCATCCACTGTTTTTTCCAATATTTCCATCACATTAAAGTCCGAATTGGTTGATGCTGGGGAGTAAATCCATTTCTGGGTGCTCGTTGAACTTATAACAGTTCGATCGGACACACTGCATAATAATGGTTCGTACTAAAACAAAACAAATTTTAAATTTAAATGTTTTATTTTTAAATAAAAGAAACTAGTTAACATACAAAGTATGTTTATTGTTTTGAATTCCAGCGTATGTAATTGCATTTGTAAATCGAATTCTGCTCTTGATTTTTGTCAACTGCAATTTTGCTGCTGCGATAAATGCAGAGCATTCGCCGAATTTTTTGTGATAAATACAATATGATTTAAATCAACAACTTTTTTTTGGGACAAATACAATTGCACAACTGCAAAAAGTATTTGGTTTAACTAAATTTGTTTGTGCATGTACATATTACTGTTGTTGTTGTTTCAATTAAATTAAGAACGCAAATTATGTATATTTGCAGAAAATAGGCTTTATGTAATTAACTTTTTTATGTTTTAAGAATTTTTTTTGCACATGTATAAACACACACACAAAATTACTTACCTTATTTTCCATGCGCCACTTATTGAGATTGTACCGAAAAATAATTTGTTCACCAATTAGGCTTCTTTTGTTAAATACTTCATTGATGTCACTAAGTTTCATCATTTTTAATTTTTCGTATGTGTTTACACCACATTCTACTAAATGCAATACCGTTTCGTCACTAGTCTAGTTCCAAGACATTTTCTTGAAAAATGTCCACTACATTGGGGAGGTCCTCCATTTTTTTCTCACGCGCGTGGTTTTATTATCACAAACTAGATGAAAATGAACGATAGACAACGCTCAAACAACACAAAACAATTAACTGCGGATTGCATTTGAAAAGACAAAACTACTGTTAACACAACAACGATCAGCATTTGGCGTAAATAATTTTTTCATGTAATCTCAAATAAAAAACCATTTAATTTTACTAATTGCTGTTGACACTCATTTTCAAATGCAATTACATTTAAATTAATGAAAATCCAATTTGGATCAAATAATTTTGCTCTTGATTTTTGTCAACTGCAATTTTACTGTTGCGATAAATGCAGCGCATTCGCCGAAACTTTTTGTGGCAAATACAATATCATTTGAATCAACTATTTTTCATTTGCGACAAATAAAAATCGGTCAAGTGCAAAAAGTATTTGTGATAACTACATACTTTTTTTTCTGTGTACGTAAATATTATTTCATGAGAGTTCTAAGTAAAAATATCTAATAATTCAAGACAACTAATGAAAATTAACTGTTCTTTAAATCATACAATTATTTTTTTATAATAAACTACTTCCACCGTATAAAATAGTTCCATAAAACGAGTTAAGTTAATAAAATTAAATGATAATTGTTATGCTTATAAAGCTAATAATAGAATAGAAACTATTATTAAATGTAAAAGACAATGATAATTCCCCTGAAGCTGAAAATGTCTTTAACCTTTTTCGTTAAACTCAAACACAGTTTCACGTCTGAATTCTAAAACCTTAAGGAAACTCATTCAAATAAGAATAAAAACCCCAAAGAAATAAAACGTCTCGACATTAAAACCTCATACGGGTGCAACAATAAATTCTAAACCACACACATGTTTTCTTGCCAAACACATACATCTACTTACACACAATTTTAAACTTAAATATTTCAAAAATACTTCGTAAACTTCTCACATCCTGTCACGGTTATACTTGTAGAAAACGGTAATAAAAAAAGATTTCAAGCAAATATGGCCACAAATGTAGTTTAATTCTTTAAGTAAATATTTTTTTTGCTCTCTACAAATTTTCCAAGTCAAATGTTGTATTTCTTCCCCTGAACTTTACCACTCCTTTAACAAGAAATTGCTTTGTGCGTTTGAATTTCTTTAGTGGTTTGTTTCTGCTTTAAATTGGCTTAAAATACGCTTGAGAGAATCATGTATTCATTCATGCTTCATCTAAAGAATGTTTGAATTGTGTGGGTGTGTATGTGTGAAATGTGTCTTTGTGTTTTGTTGGTTTTTTAAGTGAATTAAATTTTTTATGTGATATTTACCTTAAAATAATAAAAAAAGGAAGTCAAATTTCTTTTTGGTATCTATTTCCGGTTTGATTTTTTTGAAATTATAGAAGAAAAAAATTTTAAGTCACAAAAAGCATTTTTCCACTTGTTTTAACAAAATAAACACGTGCGTTTTTCTTAAAAAGTTTTTATTGTAAGTGCTTGAAATGATACTTATAGTGTGATGAATAGAATTTTAATCAATTGTGGGAATTCTTTTAAGATATAGATTTTAAGTTCAAACCGTTGACTCCCCCCTTTCAAAGCTTTTTTAAATTATTCAACAAATTTAACTTTTCTTTAATTTTAACAAAAAAAAATTCGAAAACAAATAGTTTTCAAGAATAAAATATACTTTTTGTTTAAAGTTGTTACAGAGCTGGATTATTCGATGTGGAAATGGAATTAACCAAATATTAATAAACCATCCTTTTCATGCCATTTTGAAATTTAACGAACGATATAAAATGTAAAGCTGATTTGTTATTTCAAAAAGTTTGTTAAATACGGTACTTGTAGATCAGGTTTGATTTAAATTTCTTTTATTTTTTAACGCTAAAACTTAAAACACTGAATGAATACTAGGGTATTCATTCGGTTACCCGTTAACCGGTTAACCGATTAATTACTACCCGATTAACTGATCGGTTAATTTAAAATTGTTTTTTTTTTGTTCAGAAAATATTTTTTCATACAGTCTTAAAATACACTACAAAAACAGAAATTAAGGAATTCGGAAATAAACTTTTTTGCAGGCTGTTCGATTCTGATCTTTGTCAGGAGGAGTTAGATGATGACTTGACAACAGAAGAAACTCTCGATAGTAACACAACAACAAAATGTTCCTAAGCAATTAGAAGTGTTAAGCATTTAAAAAAATATTAAAGCAGGACTCTAATGGCATAATGAATGATTAAAATAGTTAAAGGAAAATGACTGAGAATATAGATAATCTGTATTATGGGTTGTTTTCTATTTCTCCAACATCTTCGATAAGTGAAAGAATTTTTTCAAAGTCAAGTTTTATCAAAACTAAAGAAAAGAATCGCCAAAATCCTAAAAATTTAAGCCAATTTCTTTTTCTCAAATATTTTGTTATAAGATCTCCTTAAATTATTGAAATACAGTCAAACCCCGATAAATCGTAATAAACTGTCGGACCCTTGAAAAACTCTCGTCAATTCGTAAAATTTCCTTACATTTTGATCCCCTCGTTATTTCGTAATTTTTTTTTCAAATAAAATCTTCTTTGCCTCCTATAAATCGCAATTGTTTGCTAACTACCACTTATAATTCGTAATAAAAACAACAGAAACATGGACAAAATGATTTTTTGTTTACCGCTATTTTTGCGTGGATTTTTGTTTCTGTGTTTATTTTCTCAAGATCTTAAGATTTGTTTATGTTTTTTTTTTTGCCGTTTTAGTAAATTAATTGAAAAACCCCGTAAATTTGTAGTTATTTTATTTTAACCCCGTTAAATGGAAACCCCGCTAAATCAAACCCCCCTCAATGGAAGGAAATGGCCGTCCCCTTGCGATTACGAATTATCGGAAGTCCACAGTAATTAATAAAATTATCTCACAGTTTATTTTTAAATAAATACATAATATGCATTAATTAAAAATTATGTATTTCAAAGTTATTAACTATTTTTTTGTTTGCTCGTTTTAGTTCAAGACTTTGCTATGTTATTGTTTTTATACTTTTTAACTCCAATTAATAAATAATTTTTAATTTTTATTTATTGAAATTACCTAATTAAGAAAAAAACCTTATTAACCGATCAATAACAAAATTAATCGATTATTAACCGATTAAACCAAAACCTCGAATAATGAATCGAGCGATTAACCGATTAAAGCAAAAGCCCAATTAAATTAATACCCTAATACCGTGTTCAGATATGCACCTTAATTGAGTTTTACGCAATAAATGCCATTATTGAGTTCAATTATCCATACAAAAT
This sequence comes from Pollenia labialis, assembly GCA_949318255.1. Taxonomy (NCBI): domain Eukaryota; kingdom Metazoa; phylum Arthropoda; class Insecta; order Diptera; family Polleniidae; genus Pollenia; species Pollenia labialis. Next base: position 93,910,834 of record OX439142.1, on the reverse strand, counting down.
TGTCATTTAGTTAGTGCTCAATTACTACGAAATTGTTGGAAATATTGAGTAAAATTAAAATGCAACACTGTAACAAGTGTGTTTAGTGAGTAAAACTCAACTCACTAAATAAAGTGTTTTGACATTTTTGACACGATATAATGAATACTCTTTTAGATATTCACCCCTATTGTGAATAAAAATTCCTTGGGAGTTTTTTCCCGTTTTTAATTTTTCCTATGTTAATTCAATTGTAAAAATGGTAAAAGGGATTAAACTCCCTAGGAATTTTTATTTACGATAGGCGTGACTGTTGACGCAAAACCAAAGTCAATGTTTTTTTTATCGTATTGAATGGCACCATGGACTTTAAGATTTCCTTGAGTTGGTATAAGCTTCGTAGTTTTTAAGATCCCAATGTTTACTGGAGGAATGTATTTAAACTAAAAATTAACCTGGGGAGAAATTATTCCTTTTTAAGTTGTTTTGAAATAAATTTTGAATTAAAATATTTATTAAATAATAAAAAATCTTAATTGGTTTATTGTTTTAAAATAAAATAATTTTAACTTGTAGAATTGTTGTTGGGAATTGTCAAAACCTGAGCAATATTTAATTAAAACAATTAACACACTTTTTTAAACGGCGAAGTTTTTGATCATTTTTTTAATTAAAATTAAAAATATTATTTATTGAAAAAAAATATTTATAATTTTAAATTTTTACAATTTTTTGTTATCTATATAAAATCGTTTTGGTAATAGCTTGAAAAATCAACAAATTGTTTCCTTGATTCTATAAATTTGGTGATTGGAGACATTTTGAATTTTTTCTGTGTTTAAAAATAACAAATAAATTTTTATTTTTCCGTTTTCGAATGCTTTAGTTTGGAGAATTTTAAGCATAAGAAACAGACGAGAATTTTGTTTACTTTGGTGGTAAATATTTATGTCAGATATGCTCATTTAAAGTATACTTTTGGAATCCAGCCAGATCGGTCCGTAAATGACTGAGATATGAGCAAAAACACACGACTGCCTCTAATTTGTTCCTATAAATCCCTTTTTATAACCTTAACCGAAGGTAAAAGGGTATATATAAGTTTGTCATTCCGTTTGTAATTTCTACAATATTGATTTAACGATGTCCGTCTGTCTGTTGAAATGAATTTTCCGAGCACCCCAGATATAATGGGGACTCGGTTGGTATATAGGTACATATTTATGTCACAACAAAGCAACAGCAAATTATAAAAAATTTTTGACTTTGTTTTTGCTTTTGCTTTCAATGTAATTTTTGGTGTTGCGTTTTGTACACTAAGGACCTAAAGCCCACAAGTAACCAATGTACACAGAAATAAAAACTCTCAAGATGCATTAAGTTTTTTATGCTTAAGTATTTAAGTACGAATAACACTAAAACGTACTTAAACCAATACTAAATCGGATTGCTTTCGAAAATCCATTCCGGAATTTCTTAAAATAAGTAAAAAAATTCTTAAACCAGGTAAAAAAAAGATTGAACTGTCACTCTGAGAGTAAAATTACAAAATGAACGTTTTAATCTCATATAACTTATAAGCAGGGCTGTCAGACTTGGGGATGTATCCCTAAAGTTGGGGATTTCATGTGAGCAAAAAGAACAAAGAAAGTCATTTGGGGATTGGGGATTAAAAAAAAAATTCGGGGATTTTTTTGGGATTTTACACTTTTTTAATATATTTTCCCTTCTTTTATTATTTACGCTTATTTTTCTTTCTTTCGTAAATATGAAATATGAAAAAAGTAACAAAACTTTTATCTTACTCTTATACAGTTTAAAGGGTCCTAATTAAGATTGCCATTTTTGTTAAGTGTGTAAAACTTGTGTTATTTTCTTGACTGAGTTCTTAAAAAAAGAATTTAAACATAGAATCTAAAACCGTGGACAACACATAAAATTATTGATTTTTGAAGACAATTTTCAAGCAAATATGTATGTCTTCCGCAAAAAGAAGTAAATATAGAAGACAATATAATAAAGATTAGAAAAAAGAATGCTAGACTATTTGTTAGTAGTTATGATGCATCGAAGTATTAAATAAATGACGGATGTATGTATTTTTATTGTTGATTATAAGGATAGTTTAAACCGATTGAACAAGCTCCAAACTCTTATAAATTGGCTCATTCGTCTTCAATAACAGCATATTGTTCTGCTTGTAATTCCTCACTGGAATCACAATTAAAGGATTTAAAAAAACATGCCGAAACCAGCCGCTACAAAAAAAAAATAAAATAATTTTTTGACTAAAATTTTTCTGGATTTTGGGGATTTCTTCTTAAAATTTTTCTTACTTTTTTTTAAAAAAGTTTAAAATTTGGTCAGAAAAAAACCAAAAAAAAAAATATTAACTTTTTAAGTTTTATTTTTTAATTTGGGGATTTTTGGGGATATTTTTTTTAATTTTTTGGGGACAAGGAAAAAAAGTACCTGGCAGCCCTACTTATTGGTCTCATATCTCAGCATTGAATTCTTTGTGCGTGCATACGCTTGTTTTTTGTAGACACTACAACAACACCACACAAATAGGTAAAAACGATTTGCTTGTTTTGTGTAGGAACAACAGAACAGAAAGAAAAATATACATTATTTTCATGTCCAAAAAGTAAAATTAACAGCAGAAGTTCCAATTTAGTTTATATTTTTATATGTACATCAAATTTTAAAAGTAGTAAGCATTTCAGGTATGATGCTGTATTTTATAACTGAAATTCTGTAAAGTGTAAAACGGGTTAGTAAATCAATCATAATAATATTGTGGGACAAGTGTTTAAGGTTAGAATTTAGATTAAAATAACTTTAAATGGTGCAATCTTAGTTTTACTTAAACCAATCTCATTTTCGGATTATTTCAAGTACGAATTTGGGATAAAATATGGATAAGTTAAGTATTTCGCAGTTGGATAATCCGTACTTGTGTCAATCCACCTGTACTTGATTCAAGAAAATCCGTACTATCCAAACTATTGATGCCGCTTCGGATTGATTTAAGTACGGATGATTAATTTTTTTAAGTGTAAGTTTTACATAGTGCCATAAAATGCATAATATTTATTACACTACAAAACGCATTTCTACAAATCGACTCTCTTTAATTTGTTGCCAACTTCTTTCGGACAGCTAGTTTCATTACGTTTTAACATCGATATCAACTTATACCCAAATCGTATTATTTCTACACAGCACTTTCTCTTGTGTGAAATAAACAGGGTGGGCGAATACACTATACAGGTTTATTTGTCCTTCTACAAGTACACAGAAGAAAATTACGACAAATCAATTGTCATAATGAATACCATATTTATCAATACAATTAACTTTTTAATTAAAAAGGCACCAAAAACCGAATTTGTAAATATAAAAAATTATTATTTTAGAAACTGGGAATTATTTCCTTCCGAAGGTTACTTTATATTATTTTCAACATTTTTATTTTTCGAATTTATTCTATGAGCTAAATTTCAGTTATGTATTTTATAAAGCTTTTTTGTAATAGTACTATTCCTTCAATTTTTCAGAATTGACTTTATACACTACCAGACGATTATATTGTATTTTCTTGTTACATTTTACCTTAGCTTTCCTTTGGAAAGCAATGAGGTATATTGTATGTACAGAAAAATTTACAATTATTAGACACCAGCAGAATGTAATGCATTTTCTGGCCCCCTACAGCCTTCGTCAGCATTCTTTGTGTCACACTGGATAGTGATACTTTATAAATTGAATGTATTTAACTCAACTATTTTAACAAATAGAAACTGGGAATTATTTCCTTCCGAAGGTTACTTTATATTATTTTCAACATTTTTATTTTTCGAATTTATTCTATGAGCTAAATTTCAGTTATGTATTTTATAAAGCTTTTTTGTAATAGTACTATTCCTTCAATTTTTCAGAATTGACTTTATACACTACCAGACGATTATATTGTATTTTCTTGTTACATTTTACCTTAGCTTTCCTTTGGAAAGCAATGAGGTATATTGTATGTACAGAAAAATTTACAATTATTAGACACCAGCAGAATGTAATGCATTTTCTGGCCCGCTACAGCCTTCGTCAGCATTCTTTGTGTCACACTGGATAGTGATACTTTATAAATTGAATGTATTTAACTCAACTATTTTAACAAATAGAAACTGGGAATTATTTCCTTCCGAAGGTTACTTTATATTATTTTCAACATTTTTATTTTTCGAATTTATTCTATGAGCTAAATTTCAGTTATGTATTTTATAAAGCTTTTTTGTAATAGTACTATTCCTTCAATTTTTCAGAATTGACTTTATACACTACCAGACGATTATATTGTATTTTCTTGTTACATTTTACCTTAGCTTTCCTTTGGAAAGCAATGAGGTATATTGTATGTACAGAAAAATTTACAATTATTAGACACCAGCAGAATGTAATGCATTTTCTGGCCCGCTACAGCCTTCGTCAGCATTCTTTGTGTCACACTGGATAGTGATACTTTATAAATTGAATGTATTTAACTCAACTATTTTAACAAATAGAAACTGGGAATTATTTCCTTCCGAAGGTTACTTTATATTATTTTCAACATTTTTATTTTTCGAATTTATTCTATGAGCTAAATTTCAGTTATGTATTTTATAAAGCTTTTTTGTAATAGTACTATTCCTTCAATTTTTCAGAATTGACTTTATACACTACCAGACGATTATATTGTATTTTCTTGTTACATTTTACCTTAGCTTTCCTTTGGAAAGCAATGAGGTATATTGTATGTACAGAAAAATTTACAATTATTAGACACCAGCAGAATGTAATGCATTTTCTGGCCCGCTACAGCCTTCGTCAGCATTCTTTGTGTCACACTGGATAGTGATACTTTATAAATTGAATGTATTTAACTCAACTATTTTAACAAATAGAAACTGGGAATTATTTACTTCCGAAGGTTACTTTATATTATTTTCAACATTTTTATTTTTCGAATTTATTCTATGAGCTAAATTTCAGTTATGTATTTTATAAAGCTTTTTTGTAATAGTACTATTCCTTCAATTTTTCAGAATTGACTTTATACACTACCAGACGATTATATTGTATTTTCTTGTTACATTTTACCTTAGCTTTCCTTTGGAAAGCAATGAGGTATATTGTATGTACAGAAAAATTTACAATTATTAGACACCAGCAGAATGTAATGCATTTTCTGGCCCGCTACAGCCTTCGTCAGCATTCTTTGTGTCACACTGGATAGTGATACTTTATAAATTGAATGTATTTAACTCAACTATTTTAACAAATAGAAACTGGGAATTATTTCCTTCCGAAGGTTACTTTATATTATTTTCAACATTTTTATTTTTCGAATTTATTCTATGAGCTAAATTTCAGTTATGTATTTTATAAAGCTTTTTTGTAATAGTACTATTCCTTCAATTTTTCAGAATTGACTTTATACACTACCAGACGATTATATTGTATTTTCTTGTTACATTTTACCTTAGCTTTCCTTTGGAAAGCAATGAGGTATATTGTATGTACAGAAAAATTTACAATTATTAGACACCAGCAGAATGTAATGCATTTTCTGGCCCGCTACAGCCTTCGTCAGCATTCTTTGTGTCACACTGGATAGTGATACTTTATAAATTGAATGTATTTAACTCAACTATTTTAACAAATAGAAACTGGGAATTATTTACTTCCGAAGGTTACTTTATATTATTTTCAACATTTTTATTTTTCGAATTTATTCTATGAGCTAAATTTCAGTTATGTATTTTATAAAGCTTTTTTGTAATAGTACTATTCCTTCAATTTTTCAGAATTGACTTTATACACTACCAGACGATTATATTGTATTTTCTTGTTACATTTTACCTTAGCTTTCCTTTGGAAAGCAATGAGGTATATTGTATGTACAGAAAAATTTACAATTATTAGACACCAGCAGAATGTAATGCATTTTCTGGCCCGCTACAGCCTTCGTCAGCATTCTTTGTGTCACACTGGATAGTGATACTTTATAAATTGAATGTATTTAACTCAACTATTTTAACAAATAGAAACTGGGAATTATTTCCTTCCGAAGGTTACTTTATATTATTTTCAACATTTTTATTTTTCGAATTTATTCTATGAGCTAAATTTCAGTTATGTATTTTATAAAGCTTTTTTGTAATAGTACTATTCCTTCAATTTTTCAGAATTGACTTTATACACTACCAGACGATTATATTGTATTTTCTTGTTACAAAATATATTTGAAGTCGCATTACAAATAACATTATAACCTGTATCAGCAGCAGACATTTCCCTGGATGCACTAGGAAGTTCCGACATTATCACAAAACAAATTTTTGACCCTATTGTTGGAATTATTTTAAATAAAGGGTGTTTCTTATAGAGTGAGATAAGTTTAAATCATAATAAAACATAGTAATATATTTTCGATATCAATGAAACGGTCTTTATTGGATAGAAAATTTTATTGCATTGACTCCTCCGGCCCATAAAGCGCACCAAACGGTAATTTTCTGTGGATGCAATGGTGTTTCGACAAAAGCTTGTGGATTCTCCTCACTCAATAATGCGACAATTCTGCTTGTTTACGTACCCATTCAACCAGAAATGGGCTTCATCGGAAAATAAAATTTTTAATGGAAATTCAAAATTAATATCAATTTTTGCTTCAGCCCATTCGCCGAATTATTTTGAATAAAAATTTCCACAATTTGCACGCGTTGCTCTGGTGTACGTCGATCCATAATGAAATGTCAAAGCAAAATTTACAAAAAGCAACTATCAGCTGCTAAATGGGTGGTCAAATAAAGCAGTGATGCCAACTCAAAGTTGTATCACTCCAAAACAAAATGCCCTTTACTAAAATATATAAAAGGCCCGTTAAAATTTCTTTACAATTCATTAGATAATAACTTTACTTACCCTGTTGATTGATTCAGCTTCTCAGTAATTGAATATCCTTTATTTCTTTAAAGATTTCGAACCGTATTAACTTCTTTAGAAAATTGTTAAAAATATTAAAAAAGTTTTAAAAAATTTTCTTCAATTATTTAATAAGTTTTGTTATTGTTTTCTTCGTAGTAGTTTCGAATGAGAGACTCTAGTTCGATCGGTTACGAAAAGCTGTATGTTCCCGCTTATTTTGTCCAGGGCTATTGCTTATGAATGATAATTATATTAAGGGTTAATGGCGTTGCACTCTCTAGGGATATAGGAGCAATTATTTTATAGATTGCAGTTTACATAATCTCAGCTGGTACCACGGCAGTTAGCTGTATCAAGAAAAATATGCCCTGAACTTGTTATTGGTGATGGCTGTAGTTTAAGCCGAAATCGTAAGTTATTTGAAAATCGAAACCTATCTGAAAATCCAGTTCGGTCACACGAATCAATTCATAATATTATTTCAACCAAACCAAATGTTGATATAAGACAATAAAACCTTATTACAAGTGGATAATCTTAAGTTGGCATTTAATATTCTCTTTAATGTTTTTATTACTTTCACTTTTCAAAAAGAAGTTCCTTAAGAACTTTGGTAATTGACATTATCAAGTAAATAAAAATAAAAACACTCGCATCATCACTATAATCGTACAAAAATTATTTGAACCCAATTAAGCATGAACCATAATAAACTTTTGGTGGTCAAGTTGAAACTTTGAGCAGTAAAATAACAACTATTTACTAAAATACTTACAACCAAACTAAATCAAACAAACATCTAAAAACAGACAATAAAGTCCGGTGACATGTGAGAAAAGTCAATGCTTCCGTTAGGCAAAAAAAAAAATTAAAGAAAAAACTTTTTGCAGGAAAAACTTTTGCTGGCAAAAAAAAATCTTTTGTAAGAAGCATAAATATTTAGAAATCAACCAACCATTTATCCACCCAACCAGATACCAAAAGAAAACTAACAAAAAAAAAATCAAAATTTGGCATGTCTAAGGTCTCCCCTCTTTGTAAGAATGGATGGATGTTGTTTCAAGTTTTCAATTCCTTGCGTTTCCCAGTAAAATTGTATGTGTATGTGTATGCTTAAACTTTGTGGTGACCTCGGGGTGTTAAACTATGTGACTTTGCAATTTTAGTTCAACGAAGCGTATTAAGTGCAAAAATACACACTCATACTTGGATTCAAAATAAATTCATTCCTAACACAAGTATTCCAAGTAAGTGAATTCTTTTTCTTTCGTTTATTGTTCACTTACAGCTTTTGTAATCTTCCAGTTTTGTTTGCTTTCTAAGGATGTCTGCAAATACTTGTACACTAAATTTAGAAGTAAGAAATGAAAAATTCTATTTAATAAATACTTGGGGTGTGGCATGCCAATCTTAAGTAAAAACCATATTGCTAGTTGTTGGTTGTAATTGTAGAATTGTAAAACGTGACGAGTTTGTGACACAGCACATTGTTTTTATATTAGAGTTTTACAAATTCATACATACATCTGCAGGCTGCTAGGACATTTTAGTTTGTGCCTGTGTTGTCTGTGATTTATAATAATTTCTGTTCGTATTTTGCAACTGACATTTAATTAACTGTGTACTAGAAAACTGGATGAGAGGGGCCGGTCGAAGTGGATGATGGGGAAATATCTAGTGTTTGGTTTTTCGTTAAGTATGAGTTGACATCTAAGTGACAGTCATTTTATTACAACAAACGTAATGACGACTAATTTTTTTTCTTTTTTTTTTGGAAAATCGCAATTGAAATTCTCTAAGGATTCCTTAACGACAGTTGTAACAAGAAACTTTAATTTTAGCTTCTTATAAAAACCAAATGTCATACTAAGATAATTATCCTAAATTACGGTTTAGGTTATGAGAATTATACTCCGGACCACAATTTTTTAAAATTGTGTTTTTGAAGAAAAGATATAGAAAAAAGTAGCTAAAAAACTTCTGTTCTCTTCTTATTTTCTTTAACTAACACGACAGCAATTAAATGTAGTATATCATCGAAAATGTTTTTCAAGAATCAAGACTTCATATAATAAATAATTTCTTGCAAGTGTCCCCCGCGTTAACGACCACAAACATCGATATTTTTGGTAACATTTTTGATGATATTTCGGTATAATTTGAGCTATTTTTCAGCAATTTAACTTAAATTGTAAATGGTGCGTTTGAATTAATTATATATTTAGCTTGCTTTCGTTTAAATGATTAATTGTTTAAAACCCATTCTAAGTGCTTACAAAGAAACAAAAAGACGCGTATCTACTTAATTTAAGTTTTTTCCACTGACTTTAAGTTCGAGACGTACATACTTAAAAACTTAGTTACGAATAAAACTAAAAAGTACTTAAAACAATCCAAAAACTCTTAAATCAAGTAAAACAAAAGAAGCTTGAACCAAGTCTGAACAAATTTCTTCAATAAAGTAAAACAAAAACTTATTTTGAATAGTACCCATGTTCTGTAACGTTAATTATTAAAGTTTAATGAGAACTTCTCGCATCGAAAAGATGTGAAACAAAATATTCCATCGTTTCTCGAAAAGAAAAAAGTGTGTCTGTAACTCATGTCGAAAACTATCAAAAGAGATTAAAGGGCCAAATACACTTGTCAAATGCTTGTCCAGCCGGCGAATTCAACGTGTACGTGTGCTGGACGTAATATTATATATTAATAATATATATATACAAACACATTTTCACTTATACAACCACAATGCTTGATGATTATTTTGATCAATGTATTTGGGCCTGAAGTCGTAACGTTATAAACACACAGGTAATCTCGGTACTACAACAAGTACAACTCGTACAAAAACCACAAGGAATTTGTTTTTGTAATATCATTGTACAATGTCAAAAACAAAAATAAAACAAAAGAGAAACAAAGATAATAAATAAGACCACCTGTAATAAATTCGCCTTGGTTATAATTGTCATAATATTACACTCGCAGCCGATATGAAAATGCAGACGTTGAGAGCACCAGTCACACATATCGTTGACGGAGATCAAAATTTACTAAAATTGAAACGTTATCAACGACGGCGGCGTAAATACACCCGTCGGCTATACCAAATAATGTAAAGTGCGACTTTAATGTTTGTTGTTTGCAAATAAGCTTTGAAAAAATTCGTATATTTTATAAAAATTTTAACTAAACTAAACAATGAAAAAATGTGCCAAAAACGCAATATTATTATTATTATTATTATTATTCTATACATTTTTAATCGTTTTTTATTTAGTGTTAAAATTGTTTCTCGCCCCATTTTTTTGTGAGTTTATTTGACAGTTTAAAGCAGGAACTTTTCCCACAAAAATGTTACATACACACTTTTTCTGTAAATTAGCGAGCAATTTCCTTACGTGACAGCTATTACTCGCCAACATAGGAACAGATACAGTTAAGAGAGAAAAACAGCTGCTTGTTTCAATAAATGGTATTTTTGTTTCATTTCACACACATGGGCACTCGTATACATTTTACCAGCCCTGCTAAACCTTTTGTTTGTTGGGGGACTCTAAAGTGGGGAACAGAATAGTCGCTGTAGTACAACGTTACGAATAGCGCTGCAAGCTGTCAAAAGTTAATAACGGAAGTTTCAAAGTACTGTCAACAGAATACGTAGTTGTAGTAATCGTTGCAGTTGAAGCTGAAGTACAAAATTCAAATTTTTGAACTTTGTCGCGCTACAAAGCATTCGTCAGTTTCAGCTACTACTACAACTGCTTTATTCTGTTCCAGGCCTAAGGGCTAATTAACTACAATAGTAAATATAGTTCTTCAAATATAAGAAAAAAATGGGTACCCGTATCACCGCTGTTATACTCCCAAGATTTTGTTAGAACATGAAGTTTGATCTAAGGGTTACCCACTTCAAATTTAGTGTGCCTCACTATTGTAGCTGAGGAGCTATGAATTAATCCTCGAAAAAAGGGATTTTAGCCCCAGTGTGCAACGTTTAAACATTCATTAATTTTTAGCCATAAGAGTAAAATTAAAAAGTGAACCATTAATCTCAGAGATATTATTAGCAGTGTGGCCAGATTTTTAAATAATTCTAAGCTAAATCATGTTTGAAATAGAACTAAAAAGAGCTAAAGATTTAAAGCCAAAAAATTAAGCTTAATATTTTTATAGCGGTAAAAATTACAAACGGAACGACAAACTTTTATATACCCTTTTCCACATGTGGTTAAGGGTATAAAACCCTATTTATAAGGCTGTCTTTTTATTCTACACTAACTGTCAAAGTCAGCCTCTTTCTTTTTCTTTTGTTTTACTCGCTGCAAAGAACAAAACAAAACGATTGCAAATGTTCAATGGATGTTGGAAAATTCCGGGTCCTAAACATGAAGTTACAATCATGATGCTGCTGATAATGTACTAGAATTGCCATCTATTTATTAGAAAACCTTGAAACTAGATTCCTTTTTTGGACTGGTGTAAAGGCAGTCTTGGCTTAATTCAGTAAAGTCAAGTACCATTAGTCGAAGGTACCAAACAAAGGCTTAATAATTTGAACGTGTTTAAGCAACTCGAACGTGATTAAGCGCTAATCACATTAAAATCGAGATGATTACCCAAACATTGAAGTGATTTGTTTATCACTTCAAATTGACATGATTACAAAAAAAAATGACTTCATTAATCACATAGAATCCTCTGAACATACCTCAAACTTTGTATAATGTAGAATCGGACAACATGAACGAATACAATCGTCCATGCTTTCTGCTTAGTTCATAAATTTTTTACAATTTCATCATTAATATAAATATAATCTTCTAATAACTGTATAAAAGTATTTTTATCCATTTTTAATACTTTAAAGAAATATAAATTTGGCTGTTGCTTTTTTTTTCTTATTCATCTCAAATGTACTGAGAATGGCTTTGATTAACGTAATCAACATTTTGCTTAAACCCATGTGTGAACATAATATAAAAGGATTAAAAAATAAATAAAATTTTAGGTTTTCTTTTTAATTAATTAATTTTAATCAATTCTCGGCAGATAATTACATGATAACAGGATGCTTGCTTTATTTTCCTGTAAGTATTTAGATTTCGAACTAAACATTTAAAAAAAAATGAGTATATCGTGTCCAAAAAGAGCCTTAAACAGCTTTTAATTTAAAATTGCAACTTTCTGAATGAATTTTTAATTGAAAAATACTTTAAGAAAAATAATTTGACTTAAAAAAAGGTTTTTTTAAGAAAAAACATAATAGCAAAATCCTTAAAAATGTGAAAATCTTTTCAATAAAACACAAGTAAAAGAAAATTTAATTGCAAAGAATACACACATACATACGTTTTTTTTCAAGCTTATTCACTTTTAGAGTAGAACACAAACGATTTGTTTACTTTAGATTCTTTTTTTATTATTTTGTCGACAAAAATAACTTTACAATATTTAAATTGATTCTGCTACTTTAAAAGCTAATTTGAAACAGAAAACACTCATCTTTAGCATCTGGTATATTACTTTTATCTAACAACTTAGTACAAGTAACTGCCATAAGTAAACTGGCAACTAACCCCACTTTAGAAGTGCTTTGAAAAAAGTCTTGAAAAAATTTCTTTGTAGAATACCAAATGCTACAACAACAACAAGGCATGTTAAGTTCAAAGATAAAAATGTAACGAAAACAAAAATTATTATAAACTTTTGTAATCGTTCTGTTGTTTAAAGCATTCTAGGCTCGGGTCCAAACTTAAAGTAGACTACATCTTTTCTATGGGTAGGTAAAATTTTATCATTAATTTTAAAACAACAGGAGCCAAATCGAAGCATTCGTGATCGAATGGCTTTAATCGAAATCATATTTTTTGAGATCGATGTACTCGACATTGAATAGATTAGGTCGAAATTTGAAATCATGGCATTGGATAACCAGTAGTATCATCGAATACTTTTTCTCAAATACGTTTCCAATAATTAGTATTGTGGTAATTTAGTTGAACTATTTATTTATATTTAATCCAAATTTTCAGTATTTAGGCTTAAGTTCATCAAATTTAATTTTAATTAAATTATTTTTATGAGGAAAGGAATTTTACAACATGAAAATTAATTAAAATTGTTATTGATAATCCTTCATTCTTGACTGACCTGAGATTCGAACCCAGGCGGCTGGTTACCGTGACATGTTTCGATCGCTACCACTCGATCTCCTCAGAGGGATTTGCCGTCTTACACTCGCAGCCATCAACGACTGCTGACGTCAATAGTCAAACATCAATCCTTAAACCAAATTGTATTTTAACCCTTTGGTAGATCGAAATTTGCTTTTTTGAATGATTATCCATTTTTCTATTGAATTTTCCTTGAAATATTTTTACATGAATGTATTAAAGTTTTCCGGCTAAGAAAAGCAATGTTGCTATTACCTAACATTTTTATGGCAATGCTATTGACACGTCACTTGCTAAGCCGAGTTTATACCATAAAAATAAAAACGCTTTCCTTCTTAAGCTTAATTTATAAGTAACTTATTTACAATTTGTCCCCAGATATATATTTGTTTTTACTGTGTGGTACGGCGGCAAATAATTTTCCATGCAGTGGTCAAATAATTCGTTTTAACCCACCATATTTCTTTTTATTTCAAGCATTTTTGCAATAACATTTCTCCTTTACAATTCTTTTATTATCCTCGCTTCCTTTTTGCAAATTGTAAAGGTAAAAAGGATATTTTCTAATAAATAAACAACAAGACTTTCAATTTCTTTAATTTTGTAAAATAAAAAGCAGGAAGAAATGAATAAATTTACCAATCGTAACGTAATAACAACCCCAAGTAACGTAACTCAAGGCGTTATGTAAGAAAAAATCATCATAAAAATAATATTATGACACTCATAAATGTTAATGTGACAAACGTTTTCTTTTGCGATTCTAAACGGTGGATTGTTCATCCTACCAGATACCAGGAATCTTTTTTTTATTATTTTTTCTGTCAAAATATTGCTTTTTAACTGTCATATAATTTCTTTTAATGTGAATCTTTCCTTTATGATACCTCTGACATCTGGTTTTTAATATCAGATACTTGAATATTTTGAGATGTGGAGAGAGGATTTTTGATAATATTATCTGAATGTAGTAAAGAGTAGTATATGAAAATCGTATCTAAAACAATTTGCACGTAGAATTATTTAATAAATTCGTATTTGAATACACACACATGTTTCACATATTATTGTGTAGAATTATAAATTTTTTACTACTGTGTATCATTTGTATAATTTTCACATTGTATTAATAAATATATTTTATTGCTGTTCTTACAAGACATTTTTCATTTTTTTAGTCACAGTTAAATTACACTGGTCGGCAAAAAACAAAAAAAAAGTCGGCAGCAAGAACTTTGTTGTGCGATTTAAATTTCCTAAAACTTACTGAATCCAATTCGGTCCACGGATTGATTTTACCACGTATAGTTTTATACACCGAATATAAAGATTTTAGACAATTAATTCAAATCGATTTTCAGTTTTTTTTTAACCCTATAAGGCTTTCGCTAGAAACAAAGCGGGTATGGTAATATATTTAGAACAATCGTGATTTTTAGTTGAACTGTTAATTTTTAAATTTTGATATTTTTAGTTAGGCTTGAGTTTATCAAATTTAATTTTCATTAAATTATTTTTACTGAAGGAAGGAATTTTACAAAAAAAAAATTATTGATCATTTTTAGGCCCAGAACAGACGGTAAAACGCAACTGCAACGAAAACCTTTAGAAATCATTGTATTGAAACTAGTTGCAATCTCTTTTCCACACACCTTGCAACCTAAATTGTACCAATATGTAATCAATTTATCACAATCATTTCGATTTTCTTTGAAAACAGATGAAACGCAATCACGAGTTTCCTGCACGCTTTCAAACCAGTTTCAAAATGGTCGCGTCATGTGTGGTCCCTCAAGGGAGTCTATGGCATAAACCCAAATGAAACTCGAAAATAACTAGAAGTTGCAGTTTCGTTTCAGCTGTGTTTCGCCGTCTGTTCTGGTCCTTATTCTTGGCTGAGCTGTGGATTGAATTCGGGTTGAATTTACATGTTTCAAGAATCACCACATTCTTTCATCAGAATTCTTTGACCTCTGCACCGCTGCGGTGCCTGCCAAACAATAGTCAAACATCAATCTTTAAACAGTACTACTTACTGGTGGTTCGAAATTTGCTATAATTGTCATTTTCAATTTTATTTGCATGTTGCTTCCTTCTTTCTGTTTTTTCGTATTCTTTCTGTCAAGACTTTGTCTTGAAAACCTATATACACTTGTTTTTATTATGTTTTTTGTCCACTTTCGTTGACATTTTATTTGTACAACTTGAAGTACATACATATGTAAACATTAGAGCTTGTGCCATAGCCATTATTAGAACAAATGTGATTTTTAGTTGAACTGTTAATTTTTTAATTTTTGATATTTTAAGTTAGGCTGAAGCCTAATAAAATTTAATTTCCATTAAATTACACTGGTTCACAAATTTTTAACTTTTTGCCATTACCTCAAAAATTAGATGTTTCCAAGATAAATTGGGCCTACTGATCACGAATATAGCATTTGTTTATTTTTCTCAAGATGCGTTTTTCGAGATATAGGTGAAAATCGTGTTTTGAAAATCGATATTCAGTTTTCGCAGTAATTTGTGAAATTGTTTCTTCAAAAATTCTTCGATGTCTCTGAAACACTACAGGGCAAATTTAAAAACAATGTAAGCACGACTTAAAGATAATATTATTGCCGAGTTTCGGATTTTTTTTGACTGTATATGGTCAACCGTTTTTAAGTTATTCTAATATATGTAATGAAAGTGCCTTAATTTTGGAAATAATGGTATATCTCGAAAGCTGGAGCTAATAGAGCAAAATGGAGATTAGATTTAAAATCAGCGACTTAAAATTAGTAAAACTGTGCAATCAAATTCCAGACCACAAACTTACTGTTCCACAGTGTAATAGTAGCATTTTTAAAAAATTTTTTATGATAATTCAAATTCAGATGTTTTCACTAAATATGCCGTTATTTCTTAATTCTTTGTCCGACGATAACAATTATACGCTTACTACGTTTGAAACCAAATATAATTAAAGATACATGTGAAAATAAATTTTTAAATTTTTTTTAATGCTTTACTGGAGCGAATTAAAATGGTGAATTTTAAATAAACAATTTTAAAGTTCTGGACTCAGTAAATCTTTATCCGATCTACACAGTTTGGATATGTTCTGAAAGAGAAAAGAGATATCTATGCAAAATGTTTTGTTCAATTCAGTTGAACAGTTCTTGAGATTTGTCGAAATGCCTAAAACAACCGCAGAAAAACACGATTTTCGCCTATGTCTCAAAAAAGCTTCTAGAGAAAAATAAATTAATGTCATATTCGTGATCAGCAGCCCCAATTTATCTTAGCAAATATCTAATTATTTAGGTTAATTTTTTTGTTGCATAGTGTTATGATCATTTTTATTCTTGGTAAATGTTAATTTCTTAAATTATGATGAAATGAATTAGCATAACCGTTTATAAAACGATTTTTTTGTCGCCCAGTGTTATTTAAGTTATGTGATGTATTTGCATAAAATTATATTGTTTTGAGAAGAAAAAATTTTAGCAATACAAATTTAATTAAAATTTTTAATGTCAAAAGTGTGTATTAGCAAAAAATGAAATCTTTGTTGAAACTCAACTTTCATAAATTCAAGATTTCGATCCACTTTTTACAATTTTCCACTTTTTTTTGAAGAAATGTGGATCTGTTTCAAAAGTATTTTATAAGCTGGGCAAGAAAATTAATTTTTTCGCAAAAAGCTTGAGTCAAAGTCGATCAACTTGCTTAAATACACCGAATTGCAATTGTTCGCGGTGTTGGAACGGGAATCTATTAATGATGAATAGAAATAGCATACCAATCATAAATGCTGATAGTGTCAAAATTAACTCCAATTTTTAGTGAAAATAGATTTATTCCTAACCACCAATTCGGCTTTAGAAGAGAACACAGCACAATTGAACAAACCCATCGTATATTAAACGCCATAAGAAAAGCCTTTGAAGAAAGAAAATATTGTTCCGCTCTCTTCATCGATGTTTCTCAAGCTTTTGATAAAGTCTGGCATGAAGGCTTATTACATAAATTGAAGCAAAATTTTTCAGCAAACACACACAAGCTGCTAGAAAGCTACTTAGTCGGTCGTCAATTTATTATAAAAGAAGGAAATTTCTTTAGTTCACCTCAGCCAATTGGCGCTGGAGTCCCACAGGGCAGCATTCTGGGGCCTCTATTATACTTAATTTATACTTCGGACATGCCAACGAGCAACTACACACAAACTTCAACATTTGCAGACGATACTGCTTTTCTAAGCGTCCACGAAAACAGTTATGAAGAATCTCGTTACTTACAGGATCATATGATATGGTTAAAACAATGGAGGATAAAAGTCAATGAGCAAAAATGCGTACATATAACATTCACCTTGCGTCGGGAATCATGCCCCCTAAAAAATTCGCATGTAAAAAATCTCGGTATACATTTAGGTCGCCGTTTGACGTGGAAAAGCCATATAGAGGCAAAATTAACTCAAATGAAACGAAAAGCCATACAAATTCATTGGCTTATTGGAAGAAACTCTGTTCTTAGTCTCGACTGCAAACTCCTACTTTACAACTCTATCTTAAAGCCTATCTGGTGCTACGGTATTCAGTTATGGGGCACTGCCTCGGCTTCTAATATCGAAAAAATTCAAAGGCGCCAAAATAAACTTCTTCGAATAATCACAGCTGCCCCTTGGTATGTTAAAAATTTAAATATTCACAAGGATCTCAATGTTCCATTTGTTAAAACTGTGATTACGAAATATGCAGTAAAATACTTAAAAAGGCTCGAATTGCATCCGAACCCACTAGCTCGAAATATTTTAAATGATAGCGGCCACACTCGCTTAAGAAGAAGAGACACTGCAGCACTTGTCCAATTAGATGAGCAATAAACACCTATATAAGTGAACAGAACCCGTGATGAAAAAATTTTTGTCTGGCACTGGCAGGACATAAAATAAAGTATACGGTTAAGATTTGATTATTTACTTTATGAAGATTCAATAAATTAATAATGAAAAAAAAATCATAAATGTCTAAAAGTGAGTGCAGTATCCCAATAAAAAATGTTATCATTTTGCGAAGCACTAATGGTACATTAAAAAATAAGCGCACTGTTATGCGCTGCGCAATAAGACATGCAGAAATGCAGTTAAGTAAGTGAAAAAACTCTCAACAACTTTTATAAAAAAAAAACATTTCAAGTGCCACGGCATTCCCTTACTACGAAGCAGGTTTGTAAGGGAGAATACTAAAAAATAACTGTATCAAAACATTCAGTGCGTAAAGCTGATCGTTACATCCAATAATTTTTTTTATGCGCTGAATAATGCACTTTATGTGTCAAAAATTTATTTCTTCAAAGTGGGAACTCGCACTATAAAATTCATGTCTTCCGTAAGCGCAATGGTAAGCGAAACTTGTATGTTTCTCCCTTACAAACCTGCCTCGTTGAAAGCTCCATTTTTTATTGTGATGACAGTTCATTTGACAGCTTACCCTTTCGTAAGATTTATCAGACTTAAAAAACGCTATTTACATTGCTTGGCAAACTTTGTCATTAAGTACATACTTAGTAAGCGTGTAAGTTATACTGAAGGTTTAACTCTCCACGTCTTTAGTTTTTAGGAAAGCGAGGGAAAGAAATTGCATTCTCTCTTCCGTCACATGGCATTTCTGTATGTATCACTGACGGGATTTGTGGTACAATTGTACCAAATTTGGTGCAATCGAAACTTAATTGGTACACTGGTAAAATTCATCGTTTTTTACAATTTAAATAAAATACCCACGTAGTTTTATCATTTGTTTCAGGTGGATTAACTGATTTTTCTTTTCAATAATAAAATTTTATTAACATATATCCAGCTCTGACCAGAACTATCAAAAATTGCATTATTGTTAATTTGTGTTTATGATGTTATACTTACATATGAAATACATACATACATACTAGGGATGCCAAACGGGATCGATTTTAACAAATCCCGGAATTCGGGATTTTGGATTTTCGATATTTTCCGGGATTTCGGGATCTTTCGGGATCAATGTGTTTCTTTAATATACAACTTTTAAAAAAGAAAAATTAACAAAGCAATTCATTACCAATTCTTTTTTTTAATTACCTAAATTTTTGTTTATTTTTGAATTTTTTAAAAAGAAAAATTAACAGAACAATTCATTACCAACTTTTTTTATAAACAAAAGTTAATATATATAGAATCTGGGAATTTATTTCTCTTGGTGAGTAACATTTATTATATAAATTAACAAAACAATTCATTTTATATAAAATTTTAAATTATTATTATGGTTTTATGCCTTAAATTAATTCTTAACTGTACAAACGCTTGAAATGTAACCCCGTATTCATAAAGGAATGTTAAATTTAACAATGTTTATTAAACGAAATTTTCATAAATAAATTGTTTTTTTTAACCATTATAAGGTTTAAAAATTTTTTTAATAATACAGTCATAAATCTGCAATATTTGTTAATAATTACTTTATCGACCAAAAAATTAAACACATGACTATACAAAATAAAAAAACATGTCGTCAGCATGACATGAATCATTTGAACGCCAATTCGTGTTTAAAGAATAAAAAGGAAGAATCATGTCAATAAGACATGAGCCGTATGAACTCAGACTTACTTAAAGTCAACATAAATTTATTAGACCGATAAAGTGTCCGTTAACTATTTTGTGTTTCTCAATATACCGACAAAAAACATTGTTTTCAGTTGGAACCCTAATACATACAGAAGTATATACCTGTAGGAAGCCAGGAATCAAATCGCTAATTTTGTTTTTGTGACACTGTCTACAATTTGCTCTGCATTTGACATGAAAAGTGAAATTTGTCATTTCTTTTTATTTTGTGTGCCTCAACCTCAATAGTGAAGATGGTATAATGCATTTGTGCTGATGGGTGTAACACTAAAAAATATACCCACCTTCTAGTATACCCATCGACTCAATATCACTGTCTGCGTCGCAGGTTGAAATTTTGAAGGTAATTGATGAAATTTTGTACATTGCTTTAAATTTATAAGAACGAAGCATATTGAAAATGGTGAGAATTGGATGGTAATTTCACATTGCCGCCACACTAACTTCTTTCTGGAATAGTGTTTTTGCCTATAAACCCTCTTATTATTTTGGTTTATAGATTAAATTTGGGCAAAACTTATGTTATTGCAATCTAAATCATATTACCAAATTTTATTGGATTCGGTCCATATTTTTGTATACTACTCTGGGAAAGCTTTTAACTCCATAACTTCCTAAAAAATTTTGGTATTGACATACAAATTGGCTACAATAACTTTTAATATATGTAGCTACCATATCATAAAGAATGTTGTGCTGGTAGGTCCAATATGAAATATAGGTCCCATATAAGCGCCCTTCCTAAAATCACTTAAGAAAATCTCAAATAGATGAAGATATTTAAATAATATTCAAACAAAGAACTTTCACATGAATGTTTACCTCCTAACATAATTTTGTGTTGAGTCTTAATAGAGTCTTTATATTCTGTGGCGTGGGGTATCAAATGGTCGGGCTTGACAGACTATAGTTTTTTACTTGTTTTGTTTTTATTTTAATGAATAAAAAGTGTTATGATTTACTATGTTTGCTTCTTTATTTTATACCGAAGTTTTGGTACAATTTATGTCAATTTGGTACACTTTTGCCATTGAGACGGTACAATTTAAGACTTGTCAAATCCCAACAGTGGTATGCATGTATATGTATCATGAAAATGGATTTCTCATTTGCATTGGATATCAAAATCCTTATAAAAAGTTTCTCACGCAAATTAAGTCAAAAAACACTCAAAAAATATTACATAACCGACAGTAAAACGCCCCAAGAACAAATAATGTATAATAATTAAAAATGGTAAAACTTACACCAGATTGTAACTGACAAATTACATTATTAAATCATTATAATTGTTTTGTAACTAAAAAAAAAACGCAAATTTTCATATCTGACCATCAAGCCGTCTAAACAAACTTTCTTCGAGAAAACCACAAGAAGAGAAGGGGCAACAGAATAAATAATTAGCGATTTAAAGCAGTGGAAAAACGTCAACTCATTATCTAATTAAAACCAAATGTTCTTCAGAATCAACACAGGGGAAAAAGAAAAGGAATCAGCCGTTTAAAGTAAAAAAGGCACCAAATGAATTGTAAATTAAGTGCCGTGTCATGTTTCACACAATATTTCATCGCGGTTTGTGTGTTTTCTTAAGAGCCCCATAATTTTTTTATCATGGTTTAATGGCTAAATGCTTAAACTTTTAAGCATAAAACACCCTAAAATAACGCAATATTTTTTGAAAAAAAATGTCTCAACCGAAAAAAATCACATTAAGAGACCCATTTAAAAAAATGTTTAACCATCAAATCTGTTATTTTTTTATATTTCTTGTTCTTGTTTTTGGCACCACATGTCAACTGTAATTAATCGTGGAAAGCTTTTGTTGTTATTGTTGATTTTATACCTTCCAATTTCTTAATTTTCCCTGCTCCTTTGTGCACTTGTCATATGATTAATGTTACTTTAAGAAGATGCTACCGCGTGTTTCTTTATTACAACTGTTAGCTTTGGGCAATATGTATCTCTTTCTTTTTAGTTTCTAATGCCGTCTTAATTTCTTTAAGGATGCAGAGGGTTGTGTAACTGGAGTACAAATTTTCTACAATCAGCTTAAAAGTCCTTAATGCCTTTAAATTGGATTTAAATGTTGGTATTTATTTTCTTGACTTTTTTCAATTTTTTTTAAAGTAGTAAATAATAATTTTTTTTTCTATAACAGTTGTGTTTTTGAGAATTTCTGCATTCGTTTTCATTAAACATTACTCATTAAAACTTTATCCTGAAAAGAGTACAAAGTTGTTTATCACTGAATGTTTTATAATTGCATAAAAAGAAATTTTAATAGACATCCCAGCAAGCAAAATACTCCGACAATGTCTGAATCAAACGTTTCCTGCAAATGTCAAATTTAATTGTTGGAGACTTCGTTCCATGGTGAAATAAACAGGTGGCAGCACTACGCCAGATGACGATTTTTTGCTCTTGCATTGTTTGTCTGGGCTTATGTCAAAGTTTTGCTTATGTTTACAAAAAGTCCACGTTTTGTGCTGTGATTATTGTAATTAAATAAAAAATTGGCTAAAAATTTATTTATTTTACCACGTTCAGCAACACGCTTTGATTTTTGTTTTAAGTATTTTTTGACGTAAACGGTGATATGATTTCAATTTTTGTTGTAATGTTGTATTTGTTGCCGTAACGATGCCACCTGCTTATTCCACCATGCTTCGTTCGGATTTCAATCTGACATTGATTTTACGTATTGCAAAAGCATTGGAACGCTCCAATAGAACATTTTAATGATTTTGCGCTATGGACAACTGCAAATGGTAATTTATCAATATTTTCACGAAAAATTTGCACTTTCACAAGGCCAAAACTCCCTGAAGGAGCATTCCAATGCTTTTGCGATTTACTAGATCGAAAATCCCAATGGTTTGGCTGTTATAGGCCAAAATAACCAAAAAAAAAAACGTGAAAAAAGTGTGAGAAAAAACTGCAAGTCAAAATCTGGAAGCTCGATTTTCACCGTAGACGTATGGTCTAGTGGACTTTTTTGCTCAGAACAATCCCAAGAATCAGAAACGCGAAGCGCCCATTAATATTTTGGTTCTTCCATACTAATAGCCCCACCCTAATACGTATATTAATAATGTTACGAATATCAATTTTTAATATTCACGAATACATATCTGTGCCAATATTCGTCGAATACGAATACGAAGGTAAACACAGCATTTATCGGAGAAAAAAATTAAAAAGTGACGATTAAAGAATGAGAATAAATGAAATATAATCAAAAACTATATAACTTACGGATTTATACGCAAAATACTAACTAATGATTATAAAAACTACCATCAAATTACTCAAAAAGGAATCAGAAAATTTTATCACAAATGATCCTTACAGGTGATTGATCGGTAGGATACAATGTTCTTACAGATAAAATTAAATTCTTATATTTGAACCCTGCAGCACCTAGGATGCCCCTAGACTGGTCAAATGTATGACCAACACCACTTTATTTTTCATCCCTATTATTTGTTTCCGGCAAACCTTCCTGCTTTCTCCATTTCTTAAGGTGGCACCCATACAATGCAGGCTAGAAATATATTTAAGAAAAATCCACATAACTGCCTAGAAGTCGAACCTAGGGAGATAAAATGTATGACCGACCTCCATTAGTTTTTCGTCCTAAATATTTTCTCAAAACATACTTGTCCTTTATCTCCAGCCCTTAGGAATGCTCCCACACAAATATGCCGTTTTATGAAATTCTTTAATTTAATTAAAATATTTCATCTTTTGTGATTAGAACCAAAAGTTGTAGACAGATTTAATCATTTATGGCTTGTTTTGTTTGGAACTATGTGTTTAAGACGCTTTGCATTTTTCTATTTTTTATAAATTTTTAAGAACAAAAATTTCGAAATTTTGCTAAAAAAAATCGGCTAGCACCACTGGATTCAGCGTTCCAGGTGCCCCACTTATCACAAAAAATCCGTGTCAAAGCTTTTTTTGATATTTTAGGCAAGTAAAAAAATATCATTAATTTATTAATAGTACAAACAAACATTTAGAAAACAATTTGAACGCTCTTGAGATTTTTAAAATTCAGACATAAAAATTAGTTTTTTAATTAAAATGCTTTTATTTGAGCTCAAGGTCAGTTGTGAAAATTAATTTTGTTGCCGATATTTCAATACTCTTTCCGACTTTAAAATTACTGTCGTTTTCTTAGCTTTGTCTGTTATTCAACTGAAACGTCGAATAAAAACAACTTTAATTAGTTTTTAATGTTATAAATATATCGCCAATTTTTATTTGAGTTTGAAAAACAAGCTGCAAAAGTTTTTGAATGTATGAAAACAAAAGTATGTTGCGTATCTTAATTTCAACACAATGTTAACAGAAAAGATATATTTAAGCGCTAAAAATTTATTTTTGCAAAACATACCAATTGCTTTCTCTCCCATCTCTGATTCGCCTTATTTTGGTTTATTTACAAAAACACTCACCATTAAGTCTCCAATGCAATCAAAAAATCTCTGCGACAACAGCTGAGTAGTTGACTAGCATCACTCCAATAATTTTTTTATCCAAAACACATTTTAACTAAATATTTGCACTTTTTTTGTAACTTTTACTTTCATTACAATTCATTTGTATTGTATTTATTAAAAAAAAAAACATACATATAAACATGTAACACTTCTTACTAAATATTATAAAATTATTTTTATTTCAATTACTTTAATTAGAACAACCTACCACATAAGAAATTGCAAATAAACTAATGTCACTAAAAAGAGGAGAAAAAATGCGTGATAATAAGAGATGGGGTGTGCTACCAGACTTTTTCTTCATATACATAAAAAGTACAATATTTGTTGGGGAAAATGATTACACGTTTATTTTACGCTTTTTTTAATATTTTAATCAGTACTACTACATGGTTTACGGGAATTTTTGTTCTCTGCGTTTGTTACTGTGACCATATTTTTTACACAAAAATATGATGTAATACAAACATATCATTAAATGGCGAGGAAGAAAAGATACGTATGAAAAGACGTTCCCACTGATTTTTTAATGCTACTAAAATGCAATGCGCATATTTCAACGTCTTTATAATCTTTAAAATATTTTTCGTCAATTTTATAAATGAGCTACTCGGAATCTTGCGACTTGGGTCAGTTAAGTTTCGTTGATAGCCTAGTAGGGACCTTGAATAACAGCATAAAATTTGTTTTTTGCAAAGATTTTGCCGTGATGAGGAAACCTAGATATCATTCCTTAAAATTATTGTTAAAACAAGAAATGGCGGATTTCAAGCGAATTAACAACGATATAAACTTGGAAGTTGGATGAGTATCAAGGGGAGATTTTAAATTTAATTTTAGTGACACTTAAGAGCCTTACAATTATTAAATATTTGTCAGAAGATTTTGTTTTAATTTAGACCGGACAAGCAAACGTAGGTTAAGAAATTGCAATCATATGTATACATATTTTATTTTTGAACATAGAATAGAGTTTTCTAGCATTGTTAACAAATTATCGGATTTATGCAACTTATTAGCGCTGCCAAAGTTGGCAAACTATTGAAAACTATGTTTAATTTAGCCTAAAAGTTTCTTCCAATTATAGTAGTTAAGGGTAGGTATAATAATTTTTTAGAAATAAACTTTTAGGCGATACTTGTAAATTGATAAGAATCGAGTGATATTGTGTCCAAAGTTCTGAATAATTTCTTAAATAAAACTATCGAAATTTTATTCCTGGTTCATTAATTGCTTATTTATTTAGGCTAATCACATTCATAAATACTTCAGTATACTTGTGTAAGTGCATCTGCTCAAAGATTTTCCATCTCGGTACGAAGTACGAAAGAATAATTGAAAAACTATGTGTGTAAATTTGAATTTATGTACATACTATATAAATTTAGTTTGTTGTACATTCGTCTAAGTATAAATAACCTCAAGCATTTTATTCTTGTTAAAAACTAATGAGATTTCATAAATATTTTATCATGTGTTTTAAGTTCCTTATTTGCTTATTTACAACAAAAAAGCAGAATAAAATAACTTATATGACTAAAGGCGTGAAATTTCAAGCATTTATTATTGAAAAATGTGCGCATAAAACATGTTATGCAATTTCTGAATATGCCTTAAAGACCATTCAAAAATGCATTTTTTGTTAAATTGAAAGCTGACAATACAAATCCAAATAATCATTTCCTGCAAAGAGTCTACTTCTTGTAACGTAACGCCAGCAAGCAATTAAAATTGTTTCTCAAACAAATTTTATATGTATGTACATTAAGGGTATAACCAAATTTTGGCCCTAGCACTGCGCTATAGCGAATATTGTGTTATTTACGAAAACAATTAGTTAGGGTCGTTTGAAAAAAAAAATCTCACTCACAAAAGCGATTTTCTAAAATCACTATAGAAAAAAATGTAATAAAAAAAATTTAAATATTTTATTAATAATTGGAAAAAAAGTTTAAAAGTTTCTTAATATTAAAGGACATTAATTAATTCAAATTTAATGTGCGTGTTGTTTTGCTAAAGTTTTTGGAAAATGTATAAGAACAAATAAAAATAAAAAATAAAATAATTTTCTAACTTTTTTTGAAAACCGCGAAAAATTAATATCATTTTTTTTAATAGTTTCCAGTGAACTATTCGACTATGCTAGGGCCATCTTGATATTTGCAAAAAATGGGAATAAATTATACTCCTAATGTACATTTATTTTACTTTTTTATATTTTGGTGTAAAGCGCAACTAGTTAAACATTAAGTAACAAAAAAGACAACATGGTTCAACATTGGCCCAAAATGCAAGCTTTTTGGTTGGTGGCGTTACGTTACAAAAAGTACACTTTTAGCTGTAAAAGCCCATATACAGAGTTCTAACTGTGTTTTTTTTTGTAATTTTGGCAAACATTTTAGGGCAATCAACGTTATTGTTAATAAAGCGTAATTTGTATTGACTAAAAATTAAAAGACGAATTGTTATTTTCTAATAATTAAATATTTTTCGATACAGGATTCTTAATGAAATGTTCTTGGCTAGTTATATAGATTAGGAAATATCCTACTTCGAAATATTGTATTTTTACCCTGCCTTGGTCTAAGACCAAAATTATAATTAAGATTTTTTTAATATTTTTCTGTGAATAACCAGCAAATCGATAAATATTTTACGAAAAAATAGTGAAAAAATCATTTGTGTTTAAAAAGTTATATGCAAAATACTAAAAAAAGAAGCTTCGTGCAAAAATCTTAGACATTTTTTTCAAAAAATTCAATAACAATAAAAAATGCAAAAATTTACACAAACTTATCGATGCAATTTTCAGTAAAAAGATTCGGATAAATAAATTATTCACATAGCACTTTATCGTTAGAGGAAAAACCTGCGTTTGCACATAATTTCACGCCCTAATTATGGCGATTTAAATACAATACAGTTTATTTTCTTAGTTTCCATCCAACCTTATTAAAATCATTGAAAATTTTTAATTTAATAATGACGTGAATAAACGTTCGAATTAAATAGTAAGAAAAAATAAAGAAGACTTAGAATTAGGCAGAAATTAAATTAATATTTTTGGGCCAGAAGTGGCTTTGTAAGTTTTATGAACTGTGATTTTAACTTCGTTGGCAAATTTGTTGCAGAAGGCCAAAAGTAAACGGTAAAGGATTCCTGCTTCGTGCGAGAAAAACTTTTACATATTTACCTCTAACCTATTGACCTATTAACGAATTCAAATCGGTAAAAAAAAATCTAAGCCCTAAATTTAAGAAATATTTCCAAAAAATAAAGTAAACTTTTAGGGAAAAAAACAATTAATTTATAAATGTTCGTTCAAATTGCACAAGTTTGTTATTAATAACTTCTTAGTTGAAGGCGCGTTTTCACAACTTACCGATAGCTAAAAGTAGACTTTATTCGACCTTATAAAAAGTGTGCCATTATTAAAAATTTACTTTAACCTAAACTAAGCGATAAAGTAGATTAAAGTTCATCCTACCTGGAAGGTTAAAGTAAAGTTGTAATAATGGAACACTTTTTATAAGGTCGCATAAAGTATACTTTTAGCTATCGGTTAGTTGTGAAAATGGGCCAAAAATTTATAAAAACACAAGCAAGACATATTTAAAAATTATTCAAAATTTCAGAAATTAAAAAAAAATTAATTTCAAAACAAAAAAATTAAAAAAGCAAATCTTATCGCAAATATCTTAATGTTAATGGTTTCTTAAAAGGTCGCAAAATCAATTAAAAGTTTTCCAATTTAAAAAAAAAACAGTAAGAGTGCTATATTCGGCTATGCCGAATCTTTAATACACTTCATCCAACGAAATTCAGCGTCTTAACCCATTCAGCCACTTACACACATTATCAAATTAAAATAAAAGCAACTACGAGTGCAATATTCGGACATGCCGAATTTTATATATCCATCACCGTGGTGGATTAAGAAACTTATGTATATAAGTACCGTTCTTTAGATATGAAATAATCTATTTTATGTATATCTGAAGAACGGCAAGAGCCAAAGTTTCCAAATGTGGTAAAAGCATCTGGGTTATGAATAGACAACAGCAGACAAATTGTGGGTGGGAGTGGAGAACGGTGAGAATAGCATTGTCCGATTTGGTACACATATCTGGGTTATCAATACACAACCTCTCTAAAAATATGGGCGGACTTGGGATAGTACGGGAGGTGTGGAACCTCCCGTACAAAATCATTATACTAACATATATTTCGGTATATCTGGGAAACACAGAGCCAAAGATTCCAAATTAGGAACAAGCATCTTGGTTATCAATACACAACATCGGACAAAATGCGGGCGGGAGAGGAGAATTGGGCGTGGCCGGAAAAAGATTAATTCATATCTAAAGAACGGTATGTGAAATATTAAGTACACATAGCTGAGTTATTAATATACAGCCTCTCTAAAAATATGAGCGGGATTACAGAAGTGGGCGTGGCACATCCCGTACAAAGACATTATTAATTTCTGTATATTTTCTGGATTGTACTAAAGTGATTAAAACAAATAGGGGTCGGACAGAGCAAGTTTATGGCTTTAAAGCGGCTAAAGTAAAATCATTGCTCCGATGTTTCTGAAGTACTTTTTAACATCAACATATCGGCAAGTATTGCCATGATTTTGCTTGTTGAATTCCCTTTACGTATTTCAAATTGCAGTGACACCTTATTCGAAAATAAGCAATATTTTTGTTTCACTTTAGCAGAATTTCGAACATTCTAACTCAACTTTAGAAATAATCTAGCCTTTGGTAATGTTCCACTCAAAAAAAGCTTATTTCAAATTTAATATTTCTTGATTTAATTTAATAAATGGCCATTTGCACAAGACAGTATATTAAGGCCACAGCAGCTTTTTTATTAATTCTTTTTGTGAACGTTTAATAACGATATTTTTCCACTAAAGTTTTTCTTAAGAACTTAAATTTAATTCAATTCTCCTAAATAAAAACGCTTTTTTGTATTAAATCATTAAATTTCACTTTATAACAAAAATTCATCAACACCTTAAATGTAGTCTGGAGAAAATCAATAATTTCACTGAATACCAACATAGAAGAACCTCAAATCATCTTTTTCTTTTTCTGGCTACTGCAAACAAAACTTTTTATAGGCAAACACACAAAAAAACCAACGCCATTTTGTTTAAAGTCAATATACAAGTACATAACCTCACATACATACATACATTTATTGCATTGTATATAAGACCATTTGCTATTTACTTAACTAAATATATAAAAATACATAAAATCCCAAGCAAAATGCTGGTAAAGGCACCATAAAAGTTGTTGTAAAAAAACAATAAAAAGGACACCTTAAAAAATAGTAAACGACATACAAACAAACATCCTTATGCTCAGATACATACATGCAAGAAAAAAAATTGCTCCCAAAAAAGTGAGGTAGAAGACGAAAAAACAAATATTAGATTTCTTCAATTTTTATTGGCTAAAGCTTAAAAGTTGCACGACAATGCCCCAACTTGAATGCTTGACTAAAAAAGGACACAATTGGTTTGTGTCACACACTCTCACGTACCCGGTACTTTGTGTTCAAATGTACAGCAGTATTGTCCCTAGAAAAATATACTTAATAGAAGGAAAATAAAAAAAAGGAAAATAGAAAGTGTCCTTGTTTCCATGCAGTTATTACTGCTGCGCACACGAAATGTAGGAGTGTCACCGAAGTATTTTTTTTTTTTTATTTCTTGTACACATTTTGAAATTTTGTAACAGTATTTGTTGTTGTTACTGTTGTTTAAATACGAAATGTTTCCTACATTGCACATGGTTCAATACTGGAGACGATATCCAATACTGCCTCCACCACCACCACACAACCAAGCACCCCCAACCGTAAGAGACACAAGACTGTTTATTTTTATAATGCTGAAGTCGCATTCGGTATGATATTTTCTAGTTGTTGCTGTAGTTGATTTTGCTGTTTGTCTAAGAGCACCTTCATATGTATGGGGACATTTGGGTTTTGTTTGAAAAAACCCACCTACAATTTTTTTATTAAGATTTGTTTTTTTCTTTTTGCAATATAAGTATGTAAATACATTTGGTTTTGTTCCCTTGGGAAGTTTTTTCGATATTGCTCTTATACCTAAAGAGTTTGCTACTTTTGTACTCTTAATCTTGTCTGAAAATTCTCTTAAGTTGTTGTATTATTTATCCCGACTATGGAGCATGTGCAGTGCAAGTATATAATGTAGGAGTCAGGAGTGGAAATCTCCACTCTGGAAGGAGGTTATGTACTTGATGTGATAGACAAATTTAGAAATTAAATTCTTAAAGAATTTTGTTTAAATTTATGCAAAGTTATTGTTTACTTAAGATGAGTATGAACTTTAAACTATACCCTTAAATTTGAACTTAATTATTTTAGCTGAACTATTTTAAGCATTAAGTAGAATATTATATTTTTCGGCTTTATTAGTTTCTTTTCTATAATTTGAATTTTATGCATTTAATAATTTAATAACGGATGTAGAATTCTCTGATTTTATTTATAAAATACAAAAGTTATAATAAAGAAGAAGGCTTTCTAAATTAATTTCGAACCCTAAACTTATAAACTGCATACCTGTCTATTACCCTGCTGGTGCACCTATCGTTGCTATAAAATGTATTGATTTAGATATTAACTACTCCTTTTCTTTAAGAAATACTTAACAGGAGTCCCAGATCAGATTTGACATATTTAAAAAACGAATAGAATCTGGGAATATATTTCTCATGGTGAGTAACATTTATTATATAAATTTTCATATTTTTCGAATGTGTATTTTAAGTCAAATTACAATCCTCAAATCTTTTTTTATACATTTTAATAGTCTTATTCCTTCAATACGAGCAAACGTATGGGTTTCGAGAGCCAGATCCCTAATTTCGTCAGGACACATCCCATTGTAGTAACGATAAAACAGGCAAATACAACCAACATTGCGACGGTGCTCAAGGGAGTCAATAGAATTGGAGACCCTACTATCACCAATGAGAACCTTTGCCCTCTCCTGCACGCAGTTGAGAAGCTCCAAAATAGACTTTGGAGCACCGGCCCACACATGAGAGTTGTATTCCATACGCGGTCGGATATAGGTGGTATAAATAGTAAGGATATCAGATGGAATGAAGTGTATCCTACACCGTCAAAAAAATTGAGGCACTTGAATGCTTCTTTCGACACCTTGAATATGTGTTCTGTCCATCGGACATCACATTGTATCATCATGCCTAGAACATCAAGAGATTCTGATTCCTCAATAATTATACTACCCATATATGTGACAGCGCATAGAGAAAGGGACCAGTTAGGTAAAGGGAACAGTAAAAACCAACTACACAAAACAAGAGGCAGGGACGACCTACGTGCATTTTCAAGGTTGACCAACACGTTCCTGTCGACATGAGATGTGTCGCTTTCAAATCACACGCTCAGTGATAGTACACCAAAGATACACGTATATAAAATGGCTCTCCTGAACAAAACCCTTAGGTCCCTTTCTATTTTGCGCGTCACATATACAGATGAGGCACCTTGATCTGTCGCTCGTTTTTGCATCAGCACGTAACATTTGGTTTTTTTGACTATGTCAAGGTCTCGCCCAAGCGTATCATTCATATTCTGCCTCATAGCACCGACATGGGATACGCTTGGTCTGTACTCAAATAAGTACAAATGGAAAAGGTTGCAAAAGAGTAGATAGGGTTGGAAGTTTAACATAGGAGGTCATTTTGAAAAATTAAAAATAGAAAAGGAGAAAAAAACGGAGCCTTGCGGCACCCCTGAATGAATCTTGAACTTGTTTGACGATACCCCATCTATAACAACTCGTATAGTGCGATCTCGAGAGAATTTATCACCGACACCAAATTCAACAAGACTCTGTCAAACGCCTTGGAAATATCTAAAGCAATTGCCTTACTTTCGCCAAAATGGTGAATGGAACGGCACCATTTTTCCGATAACAGAGCTAGTAAGTCTCCAGTAGAGCGACCTCTACGAAAGCCATGCTGGCGGTCGCTTAGCAAGTAGTTTGACTCTAAATATTTAGCAAGGTGGTAATTACCATACTCCCCATAACTTTGGAAAGTGCCGAACAAATTGCAATTGAGCTGTAATTTTCAGGGTTATTAGCCATTCCTTCATTTCAGAGGACTAACTTCCTTTTAAAATTTCTATTCATAGCCATCTGTCCAATATTTTTCAGGAAAAAGATGGACCTGGATTAGAATTGAATGCTTTCGTAGGCTTAAAGACGCATTGCGTTACTTATTTATAAATGTATATTAAGTGCTAGTTGCTTAGAAGAAGCCAGTTTCGCGGTGTCTCACAAGACAGTCAGTGTTTTATCATTATTAAGTCTTAAAACCAAAAGAACTACGTTCTTAAATATCTAGGTCAGGCAGCTTCAAAGAAGATATTGAATATTTGTATTTAATAGAGGTCTTCCAAAAGCAAAATTCCAAAGTTTCGAAATTCTGTATTTTAAGGAAAAATTTCTCAGTATAAGTATTAATTAAGGCTAATTTTTTTTTTTTTTTTTAAGGACCTGAATAATTTTTGCTTAACTATTTTGAATGATAAATATGAGCAAACATACTTCCTGCGAAACTAATGACTAAGCTAATATGTTTTAAAACTGAAAATTTTGATGGTAAAGGATAAAGAGTGTTCTGCAAGAAAACAGAAACTAGAGCATAGAATTACTATTTGATAAACATTGATGTTGAACGCAGAAACAATTTGGATATTCATTTAAGAGCAAACAAATTTATATGCTACATAAACTGAAGCCGAAAGTTGTTTTAGCGCTGCAAAAAGAATAATTTTTTATTGAATTGGAACTGGTTAAAAAAAAAGATCTATAAAAATGCTTTAAACAAATTATTAATTGCGCTTAATTATTCACCTCTCTGGGGAAATATGTATGTACAATAAGCCTTGTTCTTGTTATTGATAAGGCCCTTTCAAGCAACACGTGGTTGTGGCGTAAACTTAAATCGCGGGAATCAAAACCCAAAAATGATCTTGTTAGGGTCTGGTTTTTGCCGTAACCTGCATTGTAGTGCAGGTTGAATCGCTCTAGCTCCTAAGCAAGGAGTATCTACATTGGGATTGAGCGTCGGCTTATGAAGGAAAATAGTCATGCAATAAATTTCGAATACCTCCAGAATGTTGCATCTACCTAAATTATATAAAAAAAAATTTAATTTTTTCGACAAATTATCTAACCATCTACCAGGGCTGGAATATGGAAAAATTTTGTTATATTTTTTAAATTTGCCTTATAAATTTGGAAAATTGTATCAATTATTTCTGTCAAACTTTCGTAATTTTTATCAAAGTTAAAAAATTGTATACATCAAGTGATTGTATTAAAATTGTCTTTAAAATACCGTTTGAAAAAAAGTATACGCAGTATATTTTTTCATTTTAATGGAGCAACAAAAGATCTTTGTTGTTTTATAAATCGTCTAAAAAAAAACTTTTCCGAACTTTTTAAAGTCTGCAAATCAGTAATTTGTATCTGCAGCCGTATTCTGTAATTCGCTAAAGCTAAATCTCTATCGCTAAAAATCTATAAAGTTAATTTAGCAATTTTTGGATACGATTGCAATACTGTAACGTTCATTGCTAAATTTGGCAATGCCACAAAAATGTAAATCGCCGCAATTTTAACTTTTCATGTCATCGCTTAATTGTTTGAATTTTATATTCTCAAAGGCATTTAAGCGACCGAAATTTTGCTTTAGCTAAGCAAATTACAGAATACGACCGAAAGACTTACTTCTATTTAACAGTGTTGTTTTATTCAGATGAATTGTTCCTAAAATGTTTGGCAATAAACAAAAACACCAAAATAAAAAGCTTTTTTTTCGCAAAAATCGCCGAATTTCGTGTCAAGAAAAGTAACTGAGTTTCATATTCGGATTCAGCGACGTCATATTAGCTTAGATAATAATTTGCTATTTAAAATATGACAAAAACTAAACTTTAATGCAACAAAATAGTGAATATTTTGAGTGTAATGAGTTACAACCAGGGCTGCGGAGTCGTAGTACGCACAAAAACTCGCGACTCCGACTCCAAATTTTTCGGCATAAAAACTTTTCTAATATTTTTCAAAATAAAAAAAAAATAAGAGATTCTGCTTAAAACATTTTTAAAACAGAAAATAAGGATCACTCTACTTTACATATGAGTAGGTGATTTTAAGATATTGAGATAACAATTGATTTTGACAAATCTTTTAACACTTAATGAGAATAAGTATATAGATTGTATCGAAGTATGTCATTTTCTACACTTATAAAATTATTACAGTAACTGATTGTGGTTACTAAATTCGTTTTCCGTTCTGTAAAAATTTA
This sequence comes from Pollenia labialis, assembly GCA_949318255.1. NCBI lineage: Eukaryota > Metazoa > Arthropoda > Insecta > Diptera > Polleniidae > Pollenia > Pollenia labialis. The sequence continues at coordinate 93,876,150 of OX439142.1, read as the reverse complement.
ATAAAAATGTAGTTATTTTACGAATAATTTTATTTTTCAACATTTGTGTTTGTTATTCAAAAAACAAACTACCAAAAAATTATGTTTTTCCGTATTTATTTTGTTATGTAGTTTGAATTTTTTCGGTTAAAATATATTTTTTAAAAGTAAAATCTATTCAATTTTACGTAATATGCTGTTTAATAAATAAAAAAATTAAAAATGAATGTAAAAATCATTTGTTTTAAATGATATGTAAATGATCCGTTTTTTAAATGAATTTTAAGTTGTTTAAAATGAATTTTCGTTTGAATTTAACTACATAATTTTTTGAGTGTATGTTTTTATGTGTCCAGTTGGTAACAAAACTGGTTCGATCCACTCACCAGACATTTTCAAAACTATCTCTTTGCATTTTCTGTAACAAAACTCGCTGGTTCACTAATTAAGTCGGATTAGGGAATTTAAAAATGCAAATTTGTTAGCAAGTTCGTTTCAACATTTGTTTTTTATAAATCGTATATTGAAAAAATATATGTTCTAACATATATATGGCTGGAAATCTTCTGCAGTTCATGTGGAGAAATTTAAATTTCAACCTTTAAAATGAATGATAAAAAAAAAAGGAAAACGAACTCGGAAATACATTAAATTGTTCCACATACAATTCCCATCAAAGTGGGGGTTAGCCCGAGAGTATACTTTTATCTACTCACTTTAGGGAAAATTGGAGAGAAAATAAAGCATTTTTGTATTTTGGTCTTGGGCAAAATAGATATTGATTATGGGACGGAACACACTACGCCGAGTACACTGAAGAAAAAGAGTTCAGTTTATTTGTTTAAAAATTCATCTTTTTTAACTCTGCAGGTGGGAAATAAACTACACCAAGCCGCATTTTGAAAATTTTACAGCAAAACGCAAAAAACTGTTGTAAATCACAAATGCTTCAATTTCTTTTGCCTTTGTCCGAAGACTTTATATGACTCTAATGTGTTTTTTATGTCGATGGTATCCTTAATAACCGTCATACGCCATATAAGGTAACATACCTTTACTTATTAAATTTGACTTAATGTTTTTACCTTCCATTTTGGTTTGGTACTGTTCAGTCCCTTGAGACAAACAGCGCCAAGTCCAACAACAAAAGGTCTTACAACCATTTTTCTTACCTTACTTTTCTCTTCGAAATGTGCTATACAAATTATTCAAGTAACAACTGAAGGCGCATGTTTAAATAAAAATTTTCCACAAATTCAGGGGTAAACCCCAATCAATAGACTTGATGCCCTTGAAGTCTAATCATGTTGGACTTTGTGTTGGTTTCAACTTTTCCATCTCGAAACTAGTTACATTAGAAAGGACTAATGGGAATCCACCCCCCAATAGAGGAAACAATTATGATTCCAATAGTATAAAAACGTATTTTGAAAAAGATGTGAATTGGTGTAGTGCCCTGGTAGTCTAGCTGGTAGCGAGCTAGTCTATCAGCGCCGGGCTTGCGGGTTCTATTCCCGCCAGAGACTCTGGTTTCCTTCCTGCAGACAAGCATAAAAGCTTCGAGGGATTAGCTTAGGAAATTAAAAAAAAACGTAAACTTTTACCGGTGTGCTATAGTATACGCATTGTTTCCTCAAGATGTTAAGCCAAAAGCCAGATTCCCACATTAATCCTTAACATTTATACGCTAAATCAATGACTTTTATTTGGTGGAATAAGAACGACAAAACATCGATTGCACTTAGACAATTTTATCACGGGTAAGTAGTACAGAAAATAATACACCTGTTTAACCCTACGTTTCCACATGCAAGTAATAACTTGCAAGTAGTGTATACGTATTATCAACGAAAAAACAAGGAAGCAACCGATTGGCTGAAAGTACAAATATTGTGTGAATGTTAGTGAAAAAGTGTGAGTGTATTGAGTTTTTCGAACTTGCACTTGCACTTGGAAAAGGCGTAATGATTGGACCATGCCTTTCTAAAAAACAGAATGCTCTTCGCTCTAATCGTAGTTATTAAAAATTGGCTTGAAATCTTTTTGGTTAAAAAAAATTAGATGAGGTAAAACAATTTTAACTTAACTATTTTTTTTATATTCTAATGATTTTATTTTATACAATACTCAATAAATTAAAACATTTATTTACAATCATTAGTTGCCAAGCAAAATTCCACGATGCGATTGTAATGAAAATAGACTCCTGTGGTGCTTAGAATTGACTATCTCCTTATTGTGGTTTAAAGAATTTATTTACCTACAAATTATGTGTGAAATGCCATATTGGCTGGTATCATGAACAAGTCAGAAAATAATATTTGTTCTAGGGTTTCAAATTTCCCGAGTTTTTCTTTTGTTTGATTTTTAGGCATTCCCGGGATATATTTTGTTGAGAATACTAATATGTATAAGATATCTATATGTATTAAATATAATCAGTAGTTAACAATGGCAATTTAAGGCTATAAAACATGCTGAATCAGTAAAAACTGAATCGTTGGTATTTTTAAGAAAATATAGACATGACAATTCCGAAAAAGTCGCTCAGTTTGTCTTGGCAGCGTCTTTAAATTTCCTTATCGCAACAGTTTTTAGTTTTAGAAAACAAATCGTGATAAAAATTACTGAAATTTATTTAACAAAACATTTGATCAAACAAAAAGATTTGACACTCCTCTTAAACATTTTATAAAGATTACATCGGATATTAAGTCGATCATTATGTCGATCATTATGTCCTCGGCCCCAAAATCGTTAAAATATTTCTTCAACTTCTTCTAATATCCATTTTTCAGCCGTATACTGCTGATTAGTTACTAAAATTTTAAATAATTGTGTAATGATATTGAAAACTAGAACCTTAACAAATGAATACAAAGTAGCCCCTTGATCTTTAATTATTTCACAATAAGAAACAGTTAGTGCCCTTTTCTGCCTGATCATCGATTTTGAGCGAAGATTTCGTTAATTTAATTTAAAGAAAAAATGTTAAAATGTTGGCAGTTAAAACACAATAATCCAAATGTTTAGGGAAAAAAACCTACTAAATTTCCCGCCTAAAAATTTCGTAGGATTTTCAAAATGTTTTTTCCGGGAATTTCGGGGAATTTTTATCCGAATAGAAACCAAATTTGCAATCTAAACCCGCTTAACGCACATATATTTTTTACGCATACTGCCTCAGTTGAGAGTTGAATGTGTTCTTGTGTACATGCAAACAAATTATTTTATATGTTTTCCTTAGTCCTTATAGGAATATGTATAAATGTGTGTTGGTAACATCATCTTTCATGTTGTCATCAAAACTGGTGTCTTAATAATTCTTAAACGGAAGCCCCCCCCCCCCACAAGAATAACAGCGTATAACGAAATGTTTATAAATCGAGCAGAAGAAAATGCTTAAAAACTACAAAGTGAAAAAATAAAGTAAGCAGCAAAGGAAATTTATGAATGTTACGTCTGCCAAGGATTATTAAGGCTTATGATAAATGTTACTTTATCAAAGATGTCTAAAATAACATGTTTCCTATGTATGAATGTAAGTTTTATGTAGGAAAGGCGACAAGGAAGGAAAAATAAATATTTTGTCATGATACTTCCGACACATTATGGTGGAATTTATGTGGCATCTATTTACATACATCCATTGTCTTTTTCTTTATTATTCGTATGTCTAAGTGAGTGTGTACTATGTATGAATGAAAAGCAACCGACGAGATAGCAAGTTGCTTAAAGTATTTTTGCATGACTATTTAATTTTTCGGAAATTTTGCTACTTTAATTCAATAAAGAACATTTTTAAATTTTACAAAGCACAAAGTAATTTAAGAGCTGTATAATGGATATCTAATTGATAGTGAAAACAATAAAAACAATATTTTAAAAAAGAAACAAGAGGATGTCCCATTTACCTGGCTAAAGCTACATGTCCACACCATGCATTCTACGCATTTTTGCATGCTACGCAGCTGTCAAAAAGTTGGTACTTGGTTGTTTTGCGTAGCAAGTTACATGCACAAAAGCATTGGATACCTAGAGGCGTTGATTGGGTAAAGTAAGCAGCGTTCGAAAAAATCAGCTGATTTTATTTTTTTAATTTTTACTTGTGGTGATGCCGCTTAAAAACGTTGCATGTAACTCGAAACGCAGAACGAAAGTTAGGTATTAAAAGAATGCAATACATGGAGGCGAAAACAAGTGGTTTAGACCTCCAGCTTAAATGATTCAATTGACGCAGCAGCGTCTTTAGAGTATGCGACCGAATCTTTAGTAAAGCCGTAAGACAAGTCCTGATACATTTAAAATTGAATTTTTTTTATTAAGAAAGATTTTTACAACATGAAATTAATTAAAATTTATTGATAATTTTTCATTCTTGACTGAGTTATAGATTATTTTTATATTTGTATATTTCAATAAATTACATACACTTAAGATACCCTTTTTTACTACAACCACGAAAAACCAAAAATAATTTTCGAAAAGGGCTCATCTCCGGAAACTGTAATGACCATTATCTCATTTACATATTAAATACTTAAAATAATTTTTTGTTTTTACAATTATAACATAAACCCAGGCTTACAATTTTAGGAAAAAACTAAACTTCAAAAAGTTAAATGGTTTAAGAGATATTCAGTTTTATGTGTCTCCTGAACACTTTGTAGTTTTGTACCAGAGCCCCTTTTCGAAATAAATGATTCATATACTATTTTTACAATTTTAACAATGTAATTGTTAATTTTAGCATACGAGAAAAACATTCACATTCGTAAATTTAATCTTAAACAAACAACTGGCAGCAGGTGGTTGTTTGAATGTTTAAAATTATGGCTGATTGCATGTTTATTACATGTTCAATCGTAATTTACACAGTTAAAAATTCACATATTAATTATTTATTAGTTGCATAATAACAGCAACAATAAATAAACATCCACAATGGCTAACGAAAAAATAGAACAGCGCCTTTAAATAGGCCTTAATAAGTAAATAAAAATGAACTTATTTCTTTAAAACTGTTTAATAATTCCATAAAGTCCTTGAGAAAAGTTTTTTGGAATCCATAGGTAATTTTTTCTGTCTAAACTTAACTGAGCTACCTAAATAAGACAGTCAAGCGTTTTTTTAAACATTAAAGTTCTTTTGCCAATACATTTTCTACTTCTATATATGTACATATGTAAATACAAATGGAAAAAGGTTTGTCTGTTTGTTTGTTTGTATGTTGGCTTATAGACTCCTAAACTACTGAATCGATTTTCCTGAAATTTTTACAGTAACATCACGTGAGCAATAAATATAAAATAACATCGCATATCTTAAGAACTGTTATAGTGAGAATGTTCAAAATTTGCAGAAGTCACTCTTATGGTATACTACACTTTTGAAAATAGAAATAAAGCGGGTAGGCGTAGGAGGGGAAATACCTCCCATAGGATCCATATATTAAAAATCGCTCAACTGAAGTACAATTAAAGGGATAGTCTTCAAACGTGGTTAAAGCTACTATTATGGTCAGGCGCGGATCCAGCTTGAGTCTTAGGGGGGGGGGGGAATTTTTTTTGATACAAAAAAGTAAAAAAAATTGTTTTTAAAAGTTTATTAAAATTAATATGTGTATATTATATTAAAAAAAACTCAACAATAAGGTTAAATGAAATATAAGATCAGTTCAATATAAATTAATTTTTTTAAATAAGCAATTTATGATTTCCTTGTGAGGCAAATTTAGATCGCTTTTTCTTTTTTTTATTTTTTTTTTAAAGCAATTTTTGGTCCAGCTTGCAAAAGAATACCTTTTTGCAACCTAGAAAAAAATGTTTAAATAACCTTAGCGAATATGAGGCAGAATCTATTCGAAATACTAACTGAATAATGCAAAAATCGGACGTAAAAAGTACTTTCAATGCATCTGCTCAAGCCTCTTGAAGTTACAAACGAAAGGGATTTCTATGAATGAAAGCTTTGGCCTGATTGACAGTGCTAAGACAAATAATACAAGATGTCAGTAAAAAAGATTTTGTTGAAAAGTTTAAAAAAAGTTTTAGATCGTTTAGATCGTGTGGTAAATTATTCAATACTCCTGAAAAATCTATATGGCTTGGCATTTCAATTTTAAAAAAGTGTTTTAATCGATTTTCTCACAATTTTATTTTAATGAAAGTGAGACGGATGAACAACCTTTCTCCATCTGAACTTTTAGTGTTCAAATATGCTCCAGTTACATCTTGCGATGCTGAAAGAGTGTTTTTTATTTATAGAACTGTTTTATGTGATAACAGGAGATTATCAGGGGTGTTCTAGAAATCGAAGACGCAAAACGCAAGAATTTTAAACGTCGTTTTTTAATAAGATTTCCCTGATAAAAAAAATTGTATGACAAATATTATAAAAATATTTCATTATTAAACAGAATTTTATAACAAAAATTAGATTAAAAGTGTATTAAAAAGATTCTTAAATAACATGTTTATTTTTGCCATTTTTCGTGCCATTTTTTATACTTTTTCGTGCCATTTTGCCAGCCATTTTAAACAATTTTTCGTGCCATTTCAAACTTGCCCTGCTGGCAAGCATTGAAACGAAATTTTGAAATATAATTCTTACATTTCGGTAGATATCTTCATCACAGTTTATTAAAGCATCTACAACGTTATCTGATAGATTTTCAGATATTTTCCATGTTTGTTGCCAATGCAGACTCAAGTTAAGATTTTAGTAGGTGTTTATCTATCTCTTTTTTCAAACATAATCAGCTCATCAGCTACTTGTGATTTTAAAAGTTTGTATCTGTATTTGACTTGATTACACTTTGAGGTAGAAGTTTAGGTATGTTCAATACATTTAGGATATCTTTTGGGAAACGTGTTTTGTGATCTTCTAAAATAAATTCAATAAGAGGAATGTACCCTACAACTCGGTAGTAATCTTCAACATTTTGAATGTGATTGGAACCTCGATTTGAACGCAGATAACTTTAACTTTTTCAAAAATCGCTATAAATAGTTCTTCGGCTTTATTTCTTTTCTCTTCAAGGCACATGATTTAAGTTTTGATAAGGCTTGATCCTTTTTGAAGATCTATATCGTGCTTTTGTAAAATGATACTAAGCGGCTGTGATACAATAAGTATCACACCTAATAGGTTTATACCGTAAATGAATTCAAAAGAACTAAGCGAGTTCCTTAATATAAGGCTTTTGATGAAGTTTTTCTACCTTTCCACTCAGATATTTTTTCCAAAGCTTCTACTATATGATGTACACTTGTTGCAAAGTGTAAAATTGAGTCGTGACGGTCCAACCATCTTCTCTCCCATAATGTAGAGAGTTTGGATCCCAAATACTTTGCTAAAACCGCGTTTCGCTTGGGATGATTATATTTAAAAAAAATTGTCATTTCTTTAACAAATGATACAACTTATTGTATTAATGGCACTTTGTTGCTTTTAAAAATTGAGTTTCTTGGTTTATGGGAATAGCAAGGCGTTTGTTTTGCATTTGTCCAGAATTTTATAACAGCTCCATATTCTGCTGAAATCAGAGGACACCCATCTGTTCCATTTCCTACACAACTTTTAAAGTCAAGACTAAAATTTGTCAAAGCTTTTAGAACGATTGATGATAGTGCCTTCGCATCAATTGACACATCAACGTCATTATCAATATCCTTTGAAGCCTCTTCAAATGCGTTTACAACAAAGCCAATAAATGCTTTCCTAACAACTTTAAGATTTAGGAAATCTTTAAGATAAGGAAATCTGGGTTTTCCCGACATATAACACATATATTCATAAATATTGCATATACTAAGGCTTATTAATAATTCAACCGCACGCATTTTCAAGTCAAACGTTTATTCTTTGGATATAGATGGCACCTATTGGGATTGACTGTAGAATAATAAGTATTTGAATACAGTTAACTAGATGTTTCATTGGATATATCTAATTAATAACTATTAGAATTAAGATTTGGATACTTATTGAAAATTTCGTTAGATTCAATAAAAAAAAAACCTTGCTGGGATTTTCTAAAATTTGTGCATATAAAAAAATATTATTATTGGGAATTCTTGTATTATCGAGATAAACCAAACATATTTTTATAATTTATACGGGGAAATAAGGAAATTCCCCCCCCCTCTGAATCCGCGCCTGATTATGGTAAACTATAAATTTCAATATAAAAATGGGTGGGGTACACAGAGAAGGAGCAGTACCCCTCATAACTAGAAATATTAAATACCACTTATCTGAACACAAAAGTCATCAGCCCTTACAGGACACCTTTCAAAACAATATATTTTTACAAAAGCATCCCGTGAGCTCCAAAAATAAAATAAACCACTTATTTTGTCGATGAAGGCAGGAAAGCAGTACCGCCATAGGACACAAATGGAATCAAATTTAAAATTTAGTCAAGTGACTGATTCATCATTGCGCAGCCAAAACGGCTGAAGACTGTACGCAAAAAAGCGGATAGGTGTCCGGTACTTTTACTGCTTTTGACTTGATAATAATACACAACATCTTTCAAAAAGTAGGTTCAATGGGAAAAGTAGCAAGGCACCTCACATTCGAATATACTTGAAATTTCTGTATATCTGTAGCACGGTAACTGGAAAAGTATTTGTTATCAATACACGAGATCTGTTTAAAAATAGTTTTACTAATTTTATTTCGAGGGGGTAGCAAAGCGCATCGGGTTAAGCTAGTTTTATTGAAAACAAACCGACGTAGTGATCTGTTGAATAAAGGGGTCTGTACACGGTCAAGCATTTTTCATCAAGCGCTATTTTAGTTTTCGTGAAAATGTGTTTTTATGTGTGACACGGACGATGCTGGATGGAAAATTAAAAAATTTAGACATGACGGAGAATATTACGGTCCTGCATGACTAGCATTTTGACCCTGTACAGACGCCTTAAGATTTTCCAGCCGGGTGGTGTTGAACTCGAGTGTTTCGTATAAACTTTATTTTATGTAGCGCTTTCCTGCAAAACACAAAATTTATTATTATAATTTGTCGGTGAATGTTTGTTAGCAAATTTTTAGTACAATGGAATTTGCTTGGATTCCAAAATCAAAAACTAAACCTCCGCTAAAGTGAATCACCGTGTCGTTCAATTCAAAAAGTTTTATTAACAATGATAAAAAATATGTGTGCTAAGAAAAAGGTTCTAAAAGAACAGAAGGTTCCTTTTAAAACGAAGCTGCAAAAAAGAATTAGCAATATCTGCAATATTCATCAAATTTAATTTTCATTAAATTATTTTTATGAAGAAAGGAATTTTTACAACATGAAAATTAATTAAAATTGTTATTGATAATCATTCATTCTTCACTGACCTGAGATTCGAACCCAAAAAATTTAACTTTAGTCGCCATTCTTAATGTTAACATATATTTGATTTGAATTAAACATTTGATACAAATTTGACATTAAATTGGTAAAACGGTAGATGTCAAATGTTAATTTTCAAATGATTTGCAATTTGAATTTAAATGTTAAAATCAAACATTTGAATTGTGTTTAATGTCAAATGATCAATTTACATCATATCAAAGGTTTGAATTCGGGTTTGTTGGGAAAAAAAAGAAAAAAAAATTAGGGAATCAAAGAATTATAATAGATGAACTAAAACTGTTAAACAACAGTTCATCCTCCCGTTGAAGAAATGCAAAATGAAGGCCTTGTAAGTATTTGCCAATAAAACTGATTTTATGAATATAACATATTTAAATAGTTAAATAAATACTCATGTATATATACATACATACATATAAAGCACACATAGATATTTTGTTTACAAACACTTGTATTGTAACGAGCTCTTGCATCGCGTGGATTGTTGTGACTTTCGTTCGGTTTAATTTAAAATTAAATTCGTACGGCTATAAATGCCTTTAAAATGGATTTGTGTGGCATTTGTTTCCTGAAATTTTAAACGAAGATGTATTTTTGCATCTAATGTGTTGCTGTAAAAATTTTTAATAATTAAAATTATGTATTTAGAGCTGTTGCCGTATGAGTGTGATAATTTTATTAATAATTTATTTATTTTACGGTGTTATTTACCAATATTTGCAGAATGTTAATAAAATGAACAACTCAATAAATGAATTGCAAAACATTTGTGTAGTTTTTTTTTTAAATAACGATTTAAAATTAAATTAAATTTTTTTTTTATAAACGAATGTACGAATGTACGAATGTACAAGTTGGCGGAAAAGTTTTAAGTCGATTTTCTTGGTTGCAATAGAATTTTTATAAGCAGTTTTTCTGTTTTTAGGTGGGACTTTGGCCTCAAATTTAAATAAACCTGCCTATTTCACGATGTCAGTCGAACGCTTTATTTCGCACAAATTACATGTAACACAAAAACAAATTTTGAGAGTTTGTTTTTGTTTTACATGTAATTTGTGCGAACGAAAGCGTTCGAGTGACATCGTGAAATAGGCAGTAAATATTCAACGTAAAAATCGACTTATATGAAAAAAGTTATGGAGAGTTTAAAATGCATTTTCGTATTTGGTTGGATTTTAGTATAAAGTAGTAAAAGTGAAAATTGTTTTTTTTTCATATAGTGTATTATTTTTTCAGTAACTGTTTTAAAAACTTTTAAACTTATAAGAAAATGCCAAGCTTTTGCTTCTGTAAACATTTAATGCATAAGGACAAGAGGTTGCCTATGTTGAAAAAGCCTGATGTGAAATGAAGTTTATTGAGAACCGAATGTAAAAGTTATTTTTCGTTAAAAAACTCTTCTTATTTTTTTAAATACATGCATATGTCAAACTATATCAAATTTAATTGCAAATTTATAAAATTGATTAATTAATATAATATCTTGAATCAAGAACAAATTGTTATTAACATATCGCTCATTTATTGCAACATAGTCATATCTACAAAAATCAAAACTTTCAAGTTTATGGTATAACAAAGTTTGCCGGGTCAGCTAAATTAGTTAAATAATCTACAAAGTTCATCAAACAATCAATTCAACAGGCTAATAATACCGATCATAATGCTCTAATCTACTGACCATTGATAAAAATGATTTTCAAGTTAAGGGTTTATGGGTTAAGATTTTATTTTGAGCGTCAAAAAATCTATTAAAATGATTTTAAATTTTGTCATGCCATGCCGCCTTTTGGAAATCTGTAAATCGTCATCAGAATTTACGGGAACAATCTATAAAGCTTAAAGTCAAATATGAATGTCTAGTTAAATTTAATAAAGACTTTTTGTGAAACCACATTTGAAACCTTTTTTTATTTCACTTTATAAAAAATGTCCTCAAATAAATATTGAGTACATGACTCTCTTTTTCACTAAAAGCAACACCAAGATTAATGAAGAAATTTAATGATACAGTCATTAGTCTAATACAAAATTAAATACAAAACTGTTTAAAACTGATGATAGCGATGGATGATTCTTTTACCATGATGGGAACCTGTAAATGGGCATCAGATGGACAGTTGTATTAAAACAGGACATTTGTATTAAACATTTATTCAGGTCTTAGCCCTTCACAACAAAATCGAAAACAAAAGGGATAATGAGAGGACTATTTAACACACATTACTGCAGAATAAATGTTGTACAGAAAATGTGTTTGTGTTTGTTAAATTAAAGCGTAAAAGGAATAATTAACAACTTTGGAAACAAATAGTCCAGCATATATTTCCTTGTGCTCTACATACTCATATGTGTGCTTGGATAAAGGACAATTGCAATTTGACACGCAAAAAACCATGAAAAATAAATACAAAATGGACAAAGAACATAAAGAATGGAAAAAGAGAAACATAAGTACGAATGTGTTAGAAAAAAAATGAAAATTGATTGAGTTGGTGGTTTTCAGCTGGACACAAGATAAATGTCAAACTAGAGTTTAAAGGTTGAAGGGTGAAAAAATGCCCCTAAGTAAAGGTTATGGTACTCTAAATTGAAATTATTTCTGACCAATTTATCATTACAGTTTAAAAGCAACAAAATAAAAACATATGACCATTACAAATTTAAATTTTATTTTTTTTTCATGTTTGTTAAAAAAAAACTCATTATCAAAGTCTTTAAATTTCCAATATTTCCTGTAAACTAAAATATTTAATCTTATCCTATTTACAATATTACACATTAAATCCTTCTTTTCCATTTCTCTATCCTTAACATAAATTTAATAACTTGTTGCATTTTTGCTTCTTTTTAAGCAAATATTTGAATTTTAATCAAAAACTTTTCTTGTCTTAAACAACAATAATAACTTTCATACAAAACTCCTGCTGGAAACGTTTTAATATTCGACGTCTTTAAGCAAAATTTTAAAATTTGCTTCTTGGTTCTAGAATTTAAAAAGCAAACGTTGCACAGTGGCGAATATTGAAAATAATAGAATAGAAATGTCCAGTTTTTTTATAAAATTACACATTAATTTTAAGTAGAGTTTTTCTTTTCCCGGACTTTTGCATTTCTCGGGAAAGCGGTATTGATTTTTTAATTTCTCGGAAAATCCCGGGAATTCCCGTCCGATACAAAACGATGCAAAATATTTAATTCATTTGAACAAATAACAATTTATGAGATCTAAACAATAAGTAATGCATTAAGCGTTTATATTTAAAAATATTGGATGACAGCCTATTTCTTATTTTATATAATGTGAAAAACTTCGGCTTTATACGGATATTGGTCTCATAGTCATAAATGCTATAAATAAAGTCTAGAGACTTTTTTACCACTTCCATCAGAAACTTGCAATATTTGTTATACATATAATGGATAAAATTCAATTTTTAAAAATAAAAATTAAATTTTTGGATTCACTTTGCTTCGATTTTTTTTTTGCTAAAAATGAGCAAAAATCCGAAGACAGAGAATTAAAGGTTTGCTAAAGAGTCACGCGGCCCAAACACTGGGTAAAAATAAAAAACAGCAACAAAATAGGCGGCATTTTCAGTACGTGGCCACTTGACTATGCACTTACATCGGGGGCAACCGCCAGCTGTGTGGACTTTGAGTTGCGGGCTAAATAGCCACCTTACCTGTCATTTTCGGATATTCCTTCTCTAACTCTGGTTACCAGCAATGATGTACCAAAGCCCCAGAGAAGCTTGGCTACGTCCCGTTCCCTTATACAGTGCAACGCCAAGTGTATATCCGCGAGAGGAGAAAGGAGTACAAACAAACAAGTGTTACAAGTTGCAAAATTGTCATTTATTAAGGAACATTTTTAATGTTTCTCTTTTTCTACATATGTATCTCCCCACTGTGCCCTACAGAAACAGCATATAACTCCCCCAAATATAACATTCCTCTTTATTCTATTTTAAATAACTGTTGAAATTTGTAAATCTTCCTTAACTCACTCCTTATCTTTCAATACTTCCCCTTACCCTGCTGTAATTCTTTTATAACGTTATTTATTATGCAAAATATAATTTTCTTTGTTCTTTGCTCATTTTGCTTATTTCAAGACATTCAATTCATTCATATTTTTCTTTGACAATTAAAAATTCGACGGAAGAGAAAAAGAGAGAGAGAATATTTTCACAGCAAGGACATCTTTTATTGTGTTATACATTTGCTTACTGTTTTACTTTCATATGTATATTTGAGTGTAACAGTTCAAATTTTCATTCTTAAGAACAATGAATCTTGAAATAAAAAAAAAATAATGTTTTGTGTACTTTACATATTTTGGGAAATTCTCTAGGGGTTAATTTAATACTCGCGAATTTACATTTATCTGTCTCGGTTTTCGTCTCTGGCTCTTTATTTTTGGTATTTTGTAGAGTGTTGATTGTTATTTTTTCTTTTTTATTAATGTTGTTATAAAGTGAATATGTATTTCTTATTTAAAACAGATTCAACAATGGAGTTTTAGAAATAATTTTTTATTAGTTGTAATTCGATTGTAAATGAAAAATGTATAATATTTAAACGTTTGGCTTAGAACGATCCTTACCTACTTTTTTTATAAAAACGTAATACCTAGTTCGAGGGACCTAATTTATTATTTTTTTTAAATTAATAGTTTTAAATCTAAGTTTCATATCTCCATATCTTTTGTCAACATCTACCCAGTGTTTTTATAAATGGAAACATAATTCCAAAAAAGGAAACAGTTAAGTACCTAGGTATCACACTTGACATACGACTAACCTTGAAAGCTCACATAAAGAATAAACTTCAAATTTTAAGACTTAAAACTACAAAACTTTATTAGCTTTTAAATCCTAAGTCCCAACTAAATGCAAATAATAAAATAAGAATATACAAAGTTATCCTGAAACCAGTATGGACATATGGTATCCAATTATGGGGTACAGCGAGCAATTGAAATATTGAAATACTTGAAAGATATCAATCTAGAACTCTTCGTCAAATATTGAATGCTCCATGGTATGTAAGAAACACTGTTATTATCCATAAAATCAGTTCGAAAAGATATAAGACACTTCAGTGAGAGATACTTACAGAAGCTTAGCGACCACATAAACCCAATTGCTATCTTATTATTGGACAGTAGAGTAATTCGAAAAAAAATTTTTTTGTCAGTCCCCCCCTAGGATTAAAGATAATGTAAAAACAATTCCAAAAATATTTTTTTTATTTTTTTGCCACGCCTAGAAATACCGCCCTTTTAGTTTTTTGTTCACTGTGTCGCCATTTTTAGTCCGATCATAACATTTTGTATATCGGTGTTTATGTTTACATTTGTGTCTTTAATAGTTTTTTTATACCACGCAAATTCTAGTCATGTCTTTCAAAAGCTCGGTTTATGCCCTCCCAAACGCTAAATATTTTTGAACTTAAATGAAGCTGTGTTATTTAGATACAACTTCTGTATTGAAGCTATTTATTTTTATTCAGGGCTGTGGAGTCGGAGTTGGAGTTGAGCTTTTTGTACCGGATTCATAGTCGCGACTCGCGACTTCGTCTCCAAAAATTTATCGGCATAAACAATTTTCAAAATAAAAAATTTAAAGAAGTCAGAAAATAAGGACCAGTCTACTTTACATACGTACATAAATACCTGTATTAAAGCTCACCGAGTCACGTGTTAGCATTAAAATATTGATTTGAAATTTTTACAGAATCATTTTCTTGCTATACCTATTCAGCTGTTTAAAAGGTACTGCATTAAAAGAAGAGTTTAAAGTGAAATAAGGACCAGGCTCATATACATACATTTAGCAACAAGGTTAGAGAAGGAGTCGGATTTGGAGTCTTTTTTAGAAAATTCAGCAGAAAGAGTCTTAGCTTGAACTATTTATTTACGTTCCCACATCCCAGGTTTAAGTATACTATGCAGTGTTGCCAAGTTAGGGTCAGTTTTAGGGTATAAAAAGTAGTTAGGGGGAAATTTAGTGTGTATAAATAGCATTTGGGGATATTTTAGGGTTGATATTATTAAATATTTTCAAAATTACAAAATGACCAAATGAATTTTAAGGTGATTATTTAATATTAGTTTCATTACCAGTAAATGTTCAATTATTATTATATTATTATGCGTTACTGGCACTACCATTTTTGAACGCAACTGTCGAGCGAACATTCTCAATGTTTAGTATTATTAAGAATTAAATAAGAAACCAACTTGCAATTTCAACAGTTGAATGTAATATTTTAAGAGTTAAGGCCTAACCATAATATGCATAGCCTTGCTTAACCTACTCTCAAAAAACAAAAATAAAATAAAAGACATTTGATTCCGTACGGAATGTGCGATTAGATTCGCACCTTGCTTAAGCAAATGACAGTTGCATTAAACTTAGTAAAAAGTTAACATGTATTCGCACATTAGCTTAAGCCAACTCAAGCACATTATGGTTGGGCCTTTAGATATTTTTTAAGCAATGAATGCCAAATTTTTATTACGTCTTCTGAAAGCTTAAATTATTTGATTATTAAAACATGTACGTGGACGAGAGGGATGAAAATGTACTAGACGTTTTTAATGAGTTATAATAATATATTCTGGGGTCTAATCACCGCATACGATATCAAGCAGAATTGATCGAAATTATTTATTTTGGTATCACGACTCTCGATATCGGATGAAATTTATTGAATTTGAAATAATAGCATTCGATATGAGTAACTCGACATTACATTTCTCGAGTTTTCATTCGATACGTCAGTGTCTATCGTATGCAAAAAAAATCGATAGTTTATTTGATACGATAGTATATGATATAGTATGATTAGACCCCTGTTTTTCTAAAAGCTTTTTTTATGTAAGTATATGTTAACATATAGTTACATACATACATATGTAAAAAATTAAATGATATAAAATGGTATGTATCAAGGTACATATATTTACACAAGGTAAACTCGTTGGCCCATATGTTTGTCAGCTGTTTACCTAAGTTGGAACCCAAGCGTTAAATTTCGTGTATATGAGTATACATACCTTGGTATGTATGTTTAAAAAAATATTTAAAAAATTGTTCTTTTTATTTTGGGGTTTTTTTTTCTCAGTACAAATTTAGGGGGTATTTTTTTGATTTGGGGTAATTTCTTTAAATTTACTTAGCAACACTGAGACTATATATCAAAAGTTTTGGAAATAAGGGAACAATATTTTAGCTTAATGTGCCTTGAATTTAATATATGAAAATAAAAGTACGAAACATGTTACGTATGTATCTAAATTTAAAAAAAATGATAACAGAAAAGCGCGAATTAAGCACTCTTTAAAAAAAAAGCTCAAAGGGAAAATATGTCCCATCTCCACTGTTGCCAGAAAATTTATCTAAGAAGTCTGCAAAATTGGGTTAAAAAATCTCGAAAATCTGCAAAAAAAAATGTAAAAATCTGCAAAAAATCTGGGAAATTAAAATCCTTTATTTTGGGATTTTTTTATTTTCGAATTCATACAACAAACTAAAAGGTGTATTTAACATTTTGGTACATTAAAATAAAAATTTGGTATATTCAAAAGAAAAACATTATAAATCGAGCCGTAACCGCGAAAATAGTGTAAGCGACATAAATTTCAGTTTTCGTTTTTTTAACAAATGACTTTATTGGCAACACTTGCATCATCTCCTAAAATGTCATGGTCACATAAGGTACCGTTACGATTTTATAGCAACAACAATTTTATTGTAAGCGACAAATTTCATAAAAAATTTATATGAAATAAAATAAAAAAGCTCTCTCCTGTAAAATTTGATTTTTGGCGCTTACACTATTTTCGCGGTTAGGGCCCGATATGTATATTAGACTGGCCATAGCGTTATATAGAAAAAAATTAAAAATGTTAAATCCAAAAGTTTTCGCCCTGAAAAATATAAGGTTGGGGATAACAATAATTATACATTGTATATAAACGATCAGGTATTTGATGGAAAACTATTTTTAAAATGAAACGATTTAAATCCGATAACATCGTTTTCTGTATCTTTTAAAAATTATTTAAAATACATTTTTCTCTTACTTTCTTTGTGTATTCTTGTTAGATCAATTTTTGAACAAAAAAATACAGACTTATTCAGAAATGAAATTAAAAATTGCTCGAAATTCATCACAACTTTTAAAAACGATCGTTTTGAAATCGATCAATTTTAATCACATACCTGAATATTTATAATTTTTTACATAAAACATAAAAATGTACATCCAAATACATTGTTCATATATCGTATTTAAAATAATTTATGCATTTATTTATTGTAAATTTCAGAAGTCACAATTAATTTAAAAAACCTGCAATTTGACAGCAAAAATCTGCAAATCTCACTTTGCTATTTTGGCAACGAAAAAATCTGCAAAATGCAGAGAAATCTGCACTTCTGGCAACAGTGCCCGTCTCTAACTCGCGTTCTTTTGGTTTGTTTACAAAAACACTTACCAATAAGGTTTCCGATGCATCTTAAAAACTTCTGCAACAGCGGCTGAGTAGTTGACTTACATCACACAAATGATTTTTTAACAACACACATTTTCTCACCGTTTCTCACTAAATAGTTTTGTAACTTTGTATTTAATTACAATTCATTTGTATTGCATTTATACAAAAAAAATATAAACAAATAAAACATTTCTTACTAAATATTATTAAAATATTTTTATTTTCATTCCATCAATTTGCACAACCAATCACATAAAAAATTGCAAATGAACTGATGACAGCAATAAAGGGGAGAAAAAATGCGTGATAATAAGAGATGGGGTGTGCTACCAGACGTTTTTCCATACATAAAGTACAATATTTGCTGGGAAAAATGATTATACGTTTATTTTACGCTTTTTTAATATTTTAATCAGTGCCCATGTTCTGTAACTCTCCCGTCGAGAAACTTTTCGATGGAAATGTGAGAAATTAAACAAAAAATAAGATAAACTTAAACAAACGACTGTTTTTCTCCATCACTGCGTCTGTAATCTTTTTGCCGATTATTATCTGTGACGTAAGGAAATTACTCGCCAATTTACAGAAAAAGTATGTCTGTAAAATTTCTGTGAGAAAGATCCTGCTTTAAAGTCAAATAAAATTACGAATAAAAACATGGCAAGAAAAAATGTTAACACTAAAATACATATTAAAAATATAAAATGCAAAAAATAATTATAATAATATTTTGATTTTAGCACATTTTTTAATTATTTAGTATAGCTGACGGCTGTATTTTCGCCGCCTTCGTTGAAAATTTTTCAATTTTAGTAAATTTTGAAATAACTGAAGACATCTGGAATTGTCTTTTAATTCAGAAGTGCATTTAGTATATTTTTTGATTTGTACCAAACGGTTTTCCAAAAATTCAGAAATTTCAATGCTCGAAATTTCGATAATACGTTTAACAAACATTGCACGAACTTTTGGTCTTAAAAGACCCCTAGTAAAATGTAATGCAGAAAATATTCGTGGAACATTTTAACCTTCTAAAGTGCCGTTTTAGTATACTTTTGTGTGGAAGTTAAAAAAAGGACATAAACTATCCCTTAAAATTAGTTTTAGATATATTAATATATTCTATGAAAAGAATCGCTATACAATCACACAACACGAACTTGCTATTGTGGCATTATAGTGTCGTCAAAATTACGTCAGAACCACATGCGCATGTAGCTTTTTACATTCCGTGTACTATAGGCTTAAGTAAATTATAACACATATTCTCTCTCTCTCTCTCTCTAATTAGAAAATCAAGCAGACAGGTCTGGTATTTTTAAGAAATTCGGCTTTTTTGTGGAGTAACGAGTTAAACCTGCATTATATAAAATTACTGAATTACATAAAACAACTAAATATTCCTTTGTTTTTACGGAATATGTAGTTAATTTTTTTATACTTAAATTAAAGCTGAAAATTCATTTGTGGGGTTGAATTTTTGACAGAAAAATTAAATGAAATAAATGTAAAATAAGTATACCGGGTTCTAGCTGAATTTTCTTTTATTTTATATTACAATTTCAGTTAATTTTACGTATAGAATATTGTTAGTGTACCCTAGACCGGGTCGAGCTAGGGATGGACACTGTAAAAAACATCGATGTTTTTAATTATTTATTATTATGTTTTCGAAAAATCTTTAGTTTATTTTACATCTCCCAATACTTGTTTTCAATACTGTAAACAATAAACAAACAGCAAAATATTTTCCTTTGTTGAACTTGTGCATAATTTGTTAGCTTTTATTTTAATAACGCGTGGTTATCAAGCTGTTTGTTGGGAGTAAAGATGCCAGTGTTGACAGTTGAGTCATGCCAACACATATAGATATGTATACACGTCTATATATCAATCTACAAGTTCTGTATACAATTTGTCATTTCGATGCATCGAAAGAAAACATCGATGTTTTCCGATTGTTTAGGAGCAAAAAAACATCGGATTATATCGATGTTTCGACACAATACATCGAGTGTTTTAAAAACATCGATGCTTTTTGTCCATCCCTAGGTCGAGCACCATACAAAAAAAAACCGTTGTGCCTGTCACCTCCTACAATGAAAGATATGTCAATGAAGTTTCTAAAACAGGAAAAAAAATTTTGCCACGCCCAAAATACAGCTCTTTTGGTTTTTTTATATGTAGCGCTGCTATGTAAATTCTGATTTCATCATATTGATTATCGTTGTACATGGCTTAATTTTTGCCTTTGGTGACTTTTTAATCCGACCTCAAACTCCGATTATGCCATCTCGGATCCTTTCCCCAAATGTCCATTTTTTTACGTGCCAAGAAAGTCGTTTTAAAACTACGTACGTATAGAATTTAATATGCTCACTTTTATGACACGACTCCAAATAAAGTCAATACAAACCAAAAAATTTTCATCACTCACGCCCTAGAATTAAACGTATAT
Source organism: Pollenia labialis (assembly GCA_949318255.1). NCBI lineage: Eukaryota > Metazoa > Arthropoda > Insecta > Diptera > Polleniidae > Pollenia > Pollenia labialis. Next base: position 93,855,831 of record OX439142.1, on the reverse strand, counting down.
TTATTTAGTTTGAAAAACTTTAAGAAAAATTGTTTTGCGCCTCTGGCGTCAAATTTGTTCTCGTGGCAAGAAAGTCCTTCTTCTAAAAAAATATCTAGCTTTTAATATACTCGCCGCGCTCCAATTTAATTTATAGAATTTTCGTGACATTGCAGTATACTTAGGCACCTTGAGTCTCGTGAAGATTTACATACACCGACATTTGTTTACAGGCAATAATTTTTATGCATTTAAATTATTTTGTATTTTTTTATTTTTAGAATTCTGCAATTTCTTTAGATTTTTTTAATTCTTGTTTTAACTCTGTACCATGGTTTCATATTTGCCATTATGTTTGCTTTTACAAATGTCTTAATTAAGATTTTTAAATTTGTAGTTTTGAAATAAATAGAAAAACAGAAATACCTACAATGCCAGAAGAGTTTCACAATCCACTTAAATATCAAACATAAAAAAATTAATATCCACGATACGATTTTTAATAGCAAGTTTTTCGATCAGATTTGTAGGGGCGATTTAATTATGTACTATGTGATGAACAGGGCAAGTTTAAAAAGTATGTACATATACATATATATAAAATGCCACAAAATGACAAAACTTGCAAAAAAAAATGCTAATAGTTCAGATGGAGCAAGGTTGTCAATAAATTCATCGTGTCTCACTTTCATTAATATATGAATAGTCACTTGAAAACACCGCTAAGTTATAAAAAAAAATTCTGAGAAAGCCGATTAAAACAGTTTTTTTTTAAGATAAAATTTCCAAGCCAAATAGAGAGGTTTGCAAGAGAATTGAATAATTAACCAGAAATTGCTTTTACAGAATTTTTATTTTTTTTTAACTTAGCGGTGATTGCAAGTGGACTACTCACATATACCACTGTACAACATTTCTTAGTTTTTCTAGATCAATTCATTTCGCGCTTCTAATCGCAATTAAATTTTTAATGTGAAATCACCTGTCTATCACATGGGGAACTGGTAGTTTTGAGAAAAAGGCCCCAGGTCGGAGAAAATGCTTTCACAAATGTTAATAACATATTGGAGCATCTGAAACCAAGAATTAAGATCGATCCATTTAGTATTGTTATTTTGAAGTCTATCAGTTTCGGTAATGAGTTGTTGTTTCAAATAACAGATGATTGGTCTGCTGTAGCAGGTCATTGTTTGTGAGTCCTAACAGACAAACAATGTCATCATCTTTCATTGGTGAATTTTTTTTTAGTTAGAGTGACAAGGAAAACACAGAATAAACTCAAGTAATAAATGGAACATAACAAACAGAAAAAAGAAACGGTCCGATATTTTCTGATTTATTCATTGACAGAGACGTGTAGCAGACAAAGTCCTGCAGCGCTCACTTCGTGACAATGTCGCTTAGTTTTTCCTTTTAAGGGAACAGTGACATTGCAAAGCCGTTGTCATGCATAACTCCCTAATATCATCCATAATTTACCTTAGGCCCCATAAAAACCCTACTAACGAAAAACAGTTTAGTTCGCCTAAGACCGTTATTAATAATGCTATCATAACAAAATTTGGTACGTTACAGTTTTATAGTACTAGAAATTACAATGTGAATTTTCGTGAAGATCGGTCTATAATGTACCCTACGCCCCATCTAAACCCTACTCTCGGAAAACAGTTTAGTACGCCTAAAGCTAGAGGTCCACACCACGCGTTACTCGCTTTTTCGCAGCGTACGCAGATGTCAAAAAAGTAGAATCTGTGTAGTTATACGTAGTAAGTTACATGCACAGAAGCGTAGATGCCTTGGGGCGAAAAGTAGGTTTACTTTCTACTTTTGTAAGCGTCAAAAGCAGCGTTCGAACAAATCAGATTATTAATTTTTTTTAAATTAAATTTTATTTTTATTTGTGCTGCTGCTGCACAAAAAGCGTTGCATGTAACTTGAAACGTAAAACGCAAGTAAGGTTAGAAAAGCACGCACTGCGTAGAGGCAAAAACGCGTGATATGGACCTCCAGCCTAAAGCCGTAATAAATAATGCTATCAAAATAAAATTAAATACTTCACTACTTACACAAATAAATTTCGTGATGATCGGTTCATAATTTACATTAGGCCCCATATAAAGCCCACTGTGCTGTCGGTGGAGGGTATCAAAGATTCGGCACAGCCGAATATAGCACTCTAACTTGTTAAACCCTCCACCACAATTAGTTGTGAAGAGGGTATATTAAGTTTGGCATTCCGTGCGAAAAAGTTTTTTGTATGCCTTTAATCTTAAATAAAAAAGTGTTTTACTTCTACTGAAAATTTCAATTAAATTTCGGATTAATATGCTCTTGTTGCTCAAGTGTGATATGTTTGTATATTTCCATATTTTTTAAACATTCTCATAAAAAACAAGTTAGAGTGCTATATTCGGCTGTGCCGAATCTTTAATACCCTCCACCGACTGTTCGAATATTTCAGGAGGGATATCTAAATGATGTCTATTTATTATTAATTTATCTTTATAAAAACAGACATCAGCATTAAAATTTTTTGGTTTGAGGTTTAGATCTATATTAAATTATTTAGCAATTTTAACTAGCTTGAGTTACAGTTTCAATTCAAATTTTGTTATGATAGCATTATTTTTATCAGTTTAGGCGTACTAAACTGTTTTCCGGGAGTAGTGTTTATATGGGGCCTAGGGTAAATTATGGACGAATCTTCACGAAATTTTACAGCGTGATTTCCAGTCGAATAAAACAAATTTTTGCAAAATCTTATCTCTTTCCGTGCCTTGTTCCACCATTTATGCCATTTTTTGTAACAAAATTATCATTTTTTTTTAGGTGGTGGTTCCACATTTTGATTCATAGCTCTGGTCCTGCTGCACAGATTTTGCGTAATTTCAATCCCAAACTGCTTAGAATAACTACAAGCAATTTGGCACCAAGTTTGTTCATTTCTGTGGAGTTGTTTGAAAGTGAGCGTGTTTTCAACAGACGGACAGACAGACAGACGGACATGGCTAAATCGACTAAGAATCACTCAAGGACCCAGAATATATATACTTTACTTGGTCTGAGATGAATAATAAAAAAGTTTCACACGGAATGACAAACTTAATATACCCTCTTCACAACTAATTGTGGTGGAGGGTATAATAACTAAATTTCTTACAAAACAAGGAGAGAAAAAAAGCAAAAACGTTTTCAAACAAAAACATTTTGGTCAAATTAACAAAGTTCTTGGGAAAAACTTTATTCTCTTTCTTGTTATTTTTTTTTTTTTTTTTTTGAACAACAAAATGAAAAGCAAAATAATTTCTTAAACAACATCTTGGACAGTTTACTTTTTTATTTGAAAAAAAGAGATATAAAAAGCGTCGTCAGTAAAGTAAACGAAAAGATGAGCCAACCCAACAGGAAGGAAATGGCTATCCATACTTGTATAATAAAAAGTAATGCTGGATAGTAGATAGAGCATAGTTTGGGGAAACGCATGCAATTTTAATTGTAATTTTAATTAAGAACTCCAAAAATTCCTTTGATGATTACATAAACTTTTGTTGTTATTGTTGTAAATTAAACTAATGTTATCTGGTTGTATGCAAAATACTAAATTTAGGTCCTTGACGAGTTTTCGAATTCACCCCTTTCTTTTCGCCACTTCCTCATAAATTTCTTACTTTTATTCTTATAACTTTTAAGTTGGGGTTTTATTTGGTCGCAAATCGTTTTCGAAACAATTTGACTGCTGGCAAAACAAATAAGATATTTATTTTTGTATTCAAATTAATTTGTGTTTTCAGACTTTCTCTAGCAAAAAAAAGTAACACTGTGTTAAATTAATTTTTGTATTTTTTTGGTTAAGGCCATTGGCAACATTCGCTTTATTTTTTCCAGAATTTTCTTTTTGTTTCTGTTTGATTTTGTTTAATAACACATACAATCAGATTTTCAAATGTAAATAGCTGCAGTTGAGCTGTACAGTGATGTTGAAAAAAATCCGCATGATATTAACAATCTTTTAACGGCATTGGATTTTTTTATTGTTTAAACGAGTTTTATGATATTTTTAGATTTCAACGAGTGGAAATAGATTTAATATGTACTCGTTCTTCTTAATTCACTGAGTTTTTGTAAATGCCCCTCTTTTGTTATAAAAATTATATTTAAAATAAATAGTGGTTAAATTTTAAGGGCCGATGTTGATTTTGAATAAAACACAAATTATTTAGGAAATTATTGTAATTTCTTTTTATTACGATAATATTGGTATGGTTCAATTATGTATGGAACAAAATATAGGCCAAGTGGCCGACGCGGCAAACATCCATCCGATGCTCCAATATGTTGATGACGCTGAGGTTCTTTGCCGTTTATGTGCCGAATTCTCTCATCCTTTAGCTCTTGAATTGTGGCTGGCTTATCGACGTAGACCTTTTCTTTCAAATAACCCCAAAGAAAGTAGGCCAACGGTATCAAATCACATGATCTTGGCGGCCAATTGTGCAGCGCCACCACGTGAGATAACACGGCCATTGTTTCGTTAGCTGTGTGGTAAGTGGCACCGTCCTGTTAAAATCACATATCGTCCACATCCATAACTACCAATTCGGGCAATAAAAATTTCGTTATCATCTCACGATGGCGAACACCATTCACAGTAACTGCCTGACCGTCCTCATTTTGGAAAAATACGGCCCGATGATGCCGCCAGGTTTGAATTATCATTCGCCCAAATGCAGCAATTCTGAATATTGACGAATCCACTAAGGTTAAAATGTGCCTCATATGTTGATCATCCACTGTTGTCATTTCTTGCCACCATTCTGACCATTGACGACGTTTGGAATAATCAAGAGGCTTTAGTTCTTGAGTCAATTACACCTTGTAAGCGTGTAAATGCAAGTCTTTATGCATAATGTTCATCAACGACAAGCGTGAGAGGTGCAATTGTTGGGCACGACGACGAGTTCAGGTGGACGGCTCTTCAGCCAAACTATCGCGAACGGCAGCAATATTTTCTGCTGTACAAGCATGCACTAGTGTTTTTACATCTGCTACAGACCCGGTTTGCTCAAATTTTTACAGTAATTTTTTGATTGTACGCACATTTGGATGATTAAATTGACCGAAAAAATCACAAAGTGAACGATATGTATTTTGATTTTAACGCCCATTTTCATAATAAGCCTGAATAACTTTATCGCGTTGCTCGATTGTGTATCTTTCCATGGTTCAAATTTAGTTAGTCTGAAATTGAGAAATACAGAAAAAAAACTTGACGTTTAGGTGTGGTTCACATTCAATATCGGCCCTTAAAATGTATATTGTATAAAAATATGCTGGGGTTTCCATGCAAAAAGCTTTCCCTGAGAAGCAGCTTTTTAGCAGAATTAAAATTTATTAAATCTCACGCTTTCTCTGTGGCCTCTAGGATTTTTATTTTTTATCATAACTTTGGTCCACTTTAACTCAGGCATTTATTATACGATTAAAGCCAGTATTTGACGCGTAGTTTAGTACTCTTTAAACAAAATACAATTTTATTGGACCAGCCTTTGACTCTGGATGGTGGCTGAAAGAGAAGTATACAGCGAGAACACAAATTGCGTTATCTGATAAATGTGAACTTATGGGAGAAAAATGAAATCATTTTCGGCCTGAGCATGCCAGAAAAATACATAAGAATCGGTTGGAATGGTTAAATAAAAACTTTTTACAGAATTTTTCCCTGCTAGCATTTGGTGATCAAAAACCGATTAGCAGATTAAAATAGATTTGATAATGACCCACTCTTATGATTCTAAACTGTTTGATTTAAAATGCAATAACAAATCGTATTGAAACCGCAAATGGATCATCTTGGCGCTTAAAATGTGAGTATTTCATCCGTTATTCATAATCAAATTTTGCGCAGCGTTTGAACTACATATTGATAAATGACTCCTAGGCGATTAGAAATATGTCTTATTAGGGTGGTTCTTAAAATTAAAAGTTGGATTTTATCAAGTCTCAAATTCTAAATCGGTGGTTATTAGTAAAAAACTACAAAAACAAAAATTTTTGGTCCATCAGAGAAGATTAAGGCACGTCGCCAGCCCACCGAAGTTTGAGAAAATCCTTAATTTTTGGCTAAAATTTCAAAAACTAAATTATACTTTAATAAATATTTACTTCTTTATTCATAACAAATATTTTTGGTTTACTAATAGCTTTTTGACATATCCTGTATAAACATATCGTCACCCAAAAAGCAAAACGCCCTAACTAACAAAAATACCAATATTGATATTTTAACTTACTCATCAAGAAAACACGTTATTATCGGATACTACCAAATTTAAATTCAACTTGTTTATTTTTATTTTACTAAATATTATAATTTTGTTTTCATGCGAGTTTGTTATAGTTTTTTTTAGTACATCCGGGATATTTGCGTCTATAATCTTGGACAACTTTTAGTACATATTGTTTTTGCTCTTCATTTTTTGTCAGTAATGAATTATATTCTTCCATTAGTTTGACTCCTCTTTCCGCAGTGTCGTTGACTACCCTTAATTGCCCAATAATTTCTTTGTCTTTAACAAAAGAAGCAATTCCATCCCAATCTTCAGAGCTTGATTTTAAGAACTCTTGATCTATAAGGAATCTTTCGAAAAAGTTTTGTTTCCATGGACACAAATTGTTCCATTCCATTGTCTATGATGGTTGAAATATTTTGATTAGCAATAATGGGTCGCTTTATATTTTGATCAACGTCACCAACATTCTTAAGGGCTTCAACCATTTTTGCTTTAGTGCTGTTCGGTACTCTTGAATCAAAAAATGCTAGGGCAACGGTTAATTTTTTTACATTCCTTGTTTAAGTTAGTATATTTACATGAAAATCTAAAGAACACTGTTTGTGAAGCAAATGGGCATTTTATGGACATGTTAATATAAAGTAAAGGGCTTTTTTTCGATAATTTGTAGTTTATTTTCTAAATATACGATTTACAGAAAAGTCGTTTAGAGCTACATATGTTGTTACTAACATCACGGACAATAACTTTTTGAAGTAATTATTTTTAATAAAATTAATATTTTTTAAATTATGAGACATAAATAAAAAAAAAAATTTTCAAACATTGGAGGGCGTGGCGACATGTCTTAATCTAAACTGATTCGTCTGAAATTTTTTTTAGGATAGTTTTTCCATAATACCAATCGATTTGGGATACGAGAGTATGAAAAAATCAGGAAAAAAATTTTTCGATATAGCTAATAACCACCCTAATGTCTTATATATAAATCGAAAAAGACGCAGAATAGAAGTTAAATAAGACTGATAAATGACTAGAAAATTATTCGAAAATAATCATAAATACCATTAGAAAAGAGTCTAAATTGACTCTAAACTAATAAAAAAAAAACGAATCATTAATCACTCATCAAGAAGAGTCGCGGGTAGGGTACCATTTTCTCGAGACAAAAGTATCATTTATGATCAGAAAATGAGCGCATATTCTGATTTTTTAATTGCATTGAAGAGTCAAAAAAGACTCGATTATGATTAAACATTTTAAAAAATGCTAGCTGGGTTGTTTAGTATAAAATACTTTTTTATGATTTATAAACTTTACAAAAATGGAAATTTTAATTTTTTGTATAAAATTTAAAATATTTTGTAACTGTAGAAAATTCTGGAAAATAACGAGCTCATGATTTTAGGGAAATTACTTACATAAGCAATGAAGTCATTTCAAACTTCAAAATAAAATCACTACAAACTACATACATATGTATGTATGTATGTATTTCAATAATAACGCAACTGCTGCTAGTGTTTCCTACACAACAACTCGTTCATTTTAAAATCAACAATTTCATTAACAGTTCTTTTTAATGTAAATTTTAATGAATTTAAAATTAACTACACCAACATTCTGGAACAAGCAAAAGGTAACAATGTGTTCTACATATTCTTTGGAAACTGTGGTTGTAACATTTTGATTTTCTTTTTTTGACACATCACCAAACAAACATAAGTTCTACTAAAAATTAAATAAACAAACAAAATGTTACAATAATAGCAACAACAAAAGTAAAATTTTCAGTCACATGACCAAATCACACACATAAACAATTGAGCGCACAGAGAAAAAGTATATTTCAAAAATGGACTTAGTGAATGGGAAGCAAGCAATGTGGTGGAGTTGGAAGTCTGCACGTAGCATTGTATCTGACCTCGTCATCATTTTATTAACGCAAGATTAAGCATATTTCCGTTATGCAAAACGGATATGACGCTGCATCATATTTTCAATTCATTTCATACGTCCCCATACACACACACACACACACATTTAAAAACTTTTTTTGTATCAGAAAACCATCACAAATACAAAACATGAAAAGAGAATTGTTTATTTATGCCTAAAGGAGGGTAAAATCATGTGATTTTTTGCTACTCCTGTTCCCAAAACTCCTTCCATTATTTTTTTCTGGTTTTGGTTTGTTTTACTTTTCAAATTGACCGGAATCATTTGTAATTGTATTTGCTGGTGTGTGTGTTTGTGTGAGTGGTAACTTATACCTATTAAATATTTTCTTGTTTCTTTATTTTGTAAAAGTTTCTTGTTCGTCTTTTACCAATTATGTTTATTTTTATTTAAATTACCGTTATATTCGTTGAAGAGGAAATGATTTGCTTTTAATTTAAATATTTATATGTATTTGTGTGCGTGTGTGTCATTTTTGTTTTGAATAAACAGGTTCTTTTTACTTGTTTGTTTTATTTTGTTTTAATATCATGTCAAAGTATGTCAACATATCATCCTGTTATTTATTGTTTGCTGTTGCTGCCATACGCTGATGCACCATTATAGGAATATGATGAGTTACCATAATCTTTTGATAATTTAAGTGAAATTAATGAATGAGTTTAATGATCTTCTAAGGACAGGATTATACAATTTTTTAATTGTTTATTATATACATATGTATGTATGTATATCGTCACCTAAAACGCAAAAGGCCCTATCTAACATATTGAAAATGTTACAATAGAAGAAATAAAACTATTTAATATGATAAATTGCATTAAATTGTTTGCATTAATTGTTTGTTTGCACATTATGCAAACTGTTTGTTAGGTCTTTTAGCAATTATTATATAATCTTTTGAAGATAGGGCCATATGTTTTTTGCCAATAAAATCGCTAATGTTAGGCAAAAGATTCCAAAATTGTTTGTGGACATTTGTGTTGATGCAATACATCATATTTTATGAAAAGTCGAATTTTAATTTCTTGCTATGTAAGGCTTTTTTCGTTTTAGGTAACGGCTTAAACTGTTACGAATCTTTATATTTTACTCAAATTTGTTCAAATTAACTACCTGTTTTTCAAACTAAAATAAACATTTTCGGAAGGGAATTTATATTGAAACCATTTTTGGTTATAAATAACCTTTACTTCAACCAAAAAATTTTTTTGGTTGCAAATAACTTTTATAAATATTATAATAATATTCAACATTTTTTATTCTTCGAATTTATTATATGAGCTACACTACCAGACTATTATATTGTCTATTTGTACATATTTCCAAAGGAACGCTAAGGTAAAATGTAACAAGAAAATACAATATAATAGTGGTAGTGTATAAACCCAACAAACACGGAGGTTTGATTTCAAATTGAAAATGATTTGAAATCAAACGTTTTCTCAAACGAGAAACGTTTGATAATGATTTGAAAATCATTTGAAAATCATAGCGTTCTCAACAAAAAGGGGAAATTATTTTCAAATTGAAAAATTCCTTTATTTTCAACTTGCTTTCAAACGTAATTCTCAAATGTTTTTCAAATGTGGATTGTAATACAATGTGGAATGTAAATAAAACTATTTAATTTTTTTAATTTAAATTTATTATTTATTTAAATAAACTTTGAGATAAACATTCGGTGCCATAGCTAAAAGATGAAATAGTGTTCTTTCCGTCCTCTAAATCTTGGAAAGACAAAATACTTGGCTCCCTTTTATTTTGAGGATTGTAGCACCGCGATAGTTCAACCATATTTCTTCACTTTCCCGTTTTATTATTTTTCTTTTTTTCCGTATTTTAAATCATTGTAATTTCTCACAAATAATTTTTATTTTTCACAGGAAATAAACTTTATATTAAAATTTATTTTAAATAGTAAAACACATGTAACCACAAAGTAAAGAAATGTAACTTTAATCGCCATTTTTAATGCTTACATTTATTTTTCGCTTTAGTATTACCAAGTTTATTTTTTTTTGATTTGATTTTAACATTTGACAAACATTTGACATCAAATTGATAAAACATTTGATATCAAATGTTTATTTTCAAATCATTATCAATTTAAATTTAAATGGTAAATCAAACAATTGAAAAACGTTTGAGAATTGCGTTTGATGTCAAATGATAAAGTCATTTCATATCAAAGGTTTGACTTCGTGTTTGTTGGGAAGTCATTTCTAAAAAATTGAAGGAATAGGACTATTACACCGTCCGACACTCAATATTAGACACGAACCGGATGACATAAGTCTGAAACTAGAGATTAAATGGAGCAAAACTGCGTTCACAGTTTTTTATTTTCTGATCCTGTTTCCTTTTAAAAGGTCTTCAAAATTTCAAAGGACTACATTTTTAAAAAAATGTTTTAAAATACTTCTGCTCATCCTACTATGCCAAATTTGGTGTCAAATGATCAAGAAGAGTTGTAAAATATTTTGCATTATTTTGTTATTATTTTTTTAGGATTAGAAGATGTCAAAAATGTCCTTTCAAATTTTTATCCTTTAATGTCCTTTTAGATTTCCAATAATTTTTTTTAAAACAAATATTGCGTTGAAGGACCAAATATTGAATTTATTGGCAATCTTAAAGGATATTAAAGGATAAATATTTTAAAGGACATTTTTGACAACTTTTGATCCTGACAGGATAAAATAAAAATAATACAAAATATTTTACAGCTCTTCTTGTTCTTTTGACATCAAATTTGGCATTGTTGGATCCGCGGAAGTATTTTAAAATATTTTTGGAAAAGTGTTCTTCTTTGAAAGTTTGAAGTCCTTTAAAAAGGACACAGGATCACGAAATGAAAAACTGAAAACGTTGTTTTTCTCCATTTAATGTATAGTTTCACAATTTTATCATCCGGTTCGTGTCTCACAATTTTTTTCTTTTTTTGTCGGACGGTGTTACAAAAAAACTTTATAAAATATAAAATTTTTAATTGCGGAAACAAATTTAATGTCCACTTACTTAATTAATTTAATTGAAAACAAATATTTTAAATCTCTTATTTTGAGATAAAAACTGTAATTTTCAAATGCCTCGAACAAAAATTGTATTTTTTGATGATATTAAAAAACGCTACATTTCCCGCTAACCGCCAAAACGGAAATTTTACCCCGATGGATACGTAAAAACCGCTAGATTAAGACCGTTACGGTTTTACGCGTACTAAAGTTTTTTCCGAGAGAAGGCTTTACATGGAGACAATGGTAGGTTATCGACCGATCGGCTCAAAAGTTGACAGTGTGATTTTTAGTCATATAAAACTGTAACGTATCAAAATGTATTACAACACAGAAAAAAATCTTTTTCAAATTCAAACAAAAAATTTGTAGAATCAAAACATTTTTTGTCTGAAATCGGTCCTATAAACAAATTTGCATATTCAAACAATTTATTTGCATTTTGTTTATTGAAAAAAACACTGATTTTTTCAAACAAATAATTTTGCTGAATCAAACAAAAAGTTTTTGCACAAGCAATGATGCGCACCCAAGCTATCACTGAAGCAGAAGATGAAGGCAGTAGCAGAGCGCCAGCTGGCTTTGAGCAACATTTTTTGTTGGAATCATTTTTGAACGAAGTCTTTTTTTTACACACAATGTTTTTCTTCATGTCTCAATGTTGCTGTATCCTTTCCTTGGCTAGAGAAGAGCAAATGTAACCAAAAACGGCAGCAGACCGACTTGGTATGTTTTTCGTCATCATTCTATTTTTGTATTTGATGTATTTTACTAAACAGTTTTAAAAAATTGAATACGGGATTTTGTTTTTCATTTTTTTTTACCAATCTTGAAACCAACCAAAAATTTATTTTGTTTCTTATAATGTTGTTGTTGTTGTTGTTTAAAAAGAGTGAAACCTTTTTTTACCTGATATTGTTTTGGTTTTTTTTTTCTAATGACCTCGTCAAAGCGTACAAAAATAGACTGTATGTGTTTTGTGTTTTTGTTCTTATATTTCACATAAAGAAGTGTTGCTTACGATCAAATAAAAAAATTCAAAAAAAAAAACGTCAACATAAAAGAGCGTTAAATATTTCATACAAAATTATGAAAACTTGAAACAAATAACGCGTATATTATATTTTTGAATAGTTGTCAACATTTTTGTTGGTTAAATAAAAATCAAACAAAAATATTAATTGAATCAGTAAAAAAATTTGTAGAAATTAAAAAAAAATTAAACACAAAAAAGCTTAAAACATTAACGCTATTTGTGGCAATTACTTGTCGTTTTAAGCAATTATATAAAATTAGTTAGATGAAAGTGATTGAAATATATTGCTTGCGATCTATCGATACAATTTAGATCAATACCTTTCCCTTTGTTTCAAGCTTAGTTGTGGATTGTCAGCCCTAACAATATACTAAATGAAAATCGAAAAAAAAATGTCACATACAATCTTCAGTTCATTAAAACTGCAAAAGTCAGTAAGACCGAGAACATAAACTAGAAGTTTTAAGCTTGAAAAACAAAAAAAAAATAAAATAAAAACAGGTATAAAATCTGTATATTTAAAATTTAAGAAAGATTTTTTAAATTGAAAATTGGTGTTTAAAAATCGCTAGATTTCCCGCTTACCGCTAAAACGTATTTTTTCCGCGATTGACAGTTAAAAAACGCAATATTTAGCGGGAAAAATCTCTGAATAGGCAACAATGGCGGTAATGTCAATTAATTTTTTTTTTGTTCCCGCTTTATTTAAAATTTGATGTTTTTTCTCGAGAAAAGTATTCGTGGCTATTATAAAATTCGCGTCGAAGAAGTGAACATTTACATGAAAACAAAATCAAATTTACAAAAATTGTTTTTGTTTATAATACAAAATTTTAAAAGAGAAAAAAAGCGTTATAACTCTCACGTTAATTTGATTTTATAAGTGTATCTATACACACAATTTTCGTAAATTTTGTTTTTGTTTTCATGTAAATGTTCACTCCTTCGACGCGTATTTTAGAATAGCAACGATTATCTGCGAAAAAAATTCCTTGGGAATATTCGTGATTGTGCTGTATTTTGTTTTGAACAAAAATACATCAAAATTATTTTTTAATTATTATTATTTTTCCGAGCAAAAACAACAGTTATTTTTTATTTTTATTATTTTCGAACAAAAATAAGTAATTTTCAGGTTTTTTCGGGAAAAGGTAAATAAATACCGGAATAATATTTTGGCCCAAATTACAACTTTTGGTGCAGGGCTTAAAAAAAAATTGGTTCAAATTTAAAAATAAAATTGATTGGTATAACAGAATAGATGTTATACAGGTAACCCTCCTACAAGACGCCTTCCTACAAAACGATTTCGATCTTACACAAAAGAAAAATTGCGGAAATCTCCCCATCTACAACACGGTTTCATTCTAACACGATAAATTGGATTGCAACTTCATCATGATTGAGTTGTTAACATTGTACCAAAATAGTACAAAAGTACTAATTTTTGCATACGTTTTTCGATTTAGTTAGATTTGAATAAAAATGTAACTCTTGTTTAATTTTTTCTATGTATTTTTTTGTGTGTATGTACATTAGGGGTATAACTTTTGAACAATTTTTAAATTATCAAAAAATACCTATCCATGCCATATAGACCATGAAAATCTATGATAAAAATTGGGGTCACTTTTTCGCGGGCGTTAAAAAAGTTCCCCCCCAAATCACTTTGAAGTTTAGTATTTGTATTTTTTTGTTAATTAAAAATACAATATCTCTATTGTAAAAACAAAAAACATTCAGTTCTATTTTACTATTTCACAAATAAGCCTTATACCACCAATTATACTACATTCAAACAGTTAAAATTATGTTAAAATAACACTGAAACTCTTTTTTTGAACAAAATGGAAAAAACGGTTTGGGGGGGGAGGTTTTTTATCCAAATTGATCTCAAAAAACTGTTTTCTTGATATATACATCAGTGGCCACCCCGTCGTGATAGGTATTTTTTTTGGTTATACCCCTAATGTACATATTTCTAATAAAAACAATGAACTTAGAGAAAATATTAAATTAAAAAAAATTTATATTTTACATTGTCTCCTAGCCTCATATTACACGTTTTCCTACAACACGGCGTTTTGTAGGAACCTTTCTACCGTGTTGTAGGAGGGTTACGTGTACTAATTTTTTTTTTAAATCCCTGCAATTCCAGAGGACCATGGAGAATCCTATTATTGCTAGAAGCTAAATAATAAAGGAGAAATCCTGTAAGATTCACTACAGCCGTGTTTTTGAGATGTGGATTAAGTTTAAACTTAGTTTAAGATATTTTGAAACTCGAATTTTTTCGGCGAAATGTGATTATATTATTATTATTATCAACATTTCAAGCAAAACCAAGCTGTTCTTGAAAAATTTTGTATACAAACTCGGTAATAGCGACAGCATCGAAAGAAATTATTTACGGATTTGAATAATTTGTACTGTGTATTACGATTTTTGTGATATTTGTTTCGAATAAACGGACGTTTTTTATATTTTATTGAAAACAAAAAATCCCATTCTTAACAGCCACTCTCTATTACGAACAAAAATTTTTCATCAAATTTCCAATTCTTTAAAAAATACAAGCTCTGGCATCGTTTCGAACGATTGCGAAAATCGTAATACACAGTACAAATTGTTCGAACTCGTATATTATTCCTTTCAAATTAACCCTGTTTTCAGATTAACTAAATCTTGTTTAACTGAGTTGTTAAAACCAGCCTAAGTTAACATTATTATCAGGACTGATAAAGTTATTTTTGCAAATAAAAAATTATTACAATGAAATAACTTAAAAACTTTTAAAAATTTTTAGTGTAAATAAAAAATACATTTTTAAGATTTTATTAAATTCATACAAAATAATAAAGCAACTAACTGAAAACATTGGTAAATTATTTAAAACTTATTTGAGTTAATAAGATTTTCTGGTATAATGAAAATTTAAACTTAAACTAGCTTTTCTTATGCATATATTTCTCATTCCTCCAAATTACCAAATATTATTATTGACGACCATTATTACTATTGGCCTTTATGGGTTTCGGTGTAACGCGATCCTTTTTATCACGTTTTATGTAATCGTAAGGATCTGAATTAACATTGTCATTAGTGTTTAAAGTAGCCGCAGTTCCTGTTTTATCAATTTTATATGAACTAGGAAGCGCTTTTGTAGGCGTCAAAAGACCATCATAACGTTGATCACGATTATACGTATTCGCCGCATAATCGTATGGAGTTCGCACAATTTCCGGTAAGTGAGCATAATAAACAATACGTTTATTATGACGAGCATAGTCTATAGGATATTTTGAAGACGCTGTATAATCAATGGGGTATTTGGAAGATGCGGCATATGGATTTGGATAGGTAATGGGAGCATAAGCAGATTTTTCATAAATTTCATTATTGTATAAAGGTGAATATTCTCGTGGTTCCGGTATATCATAACGTCGATCTGGATAATTGTAATAGGGTTCGGGATATTGTGGTACTCGTGGACTATAGCTGTCATATGGATCGTAGTGGCGTCGATACAAGAAATGATCTTCATAGTTGTAGGGATCATAACGGGAATATTGTTCATCGAATCTAAAGAGGAGTTCATGGGTTTTTAAAATGTATAATAGATATAGTATAAGTTTATTGTATTTACCGATCATATCGCCTTAAATATGGATCATAAGAACGTGATGGATACATATCATAATTATATGATGGGGATACAGCACTAAATTTTTGATCATAATGGGGCTTTACTAATGGTGGGTTCACTTTTGTTACTCTCGGCTCAGATAGTTCTTTGGGTGTTTCATTGTCTTTTTTTGGTTGGGTGATAAAATTAACTCTTGCTTGTCTTGCTCTGGCAGCATAGCCACTAGTGGCTTCAGCCACAGTGTCCTCATCATTAATGTAATGATCCACATTTACATGACCCTTCCAATTCGAAATATGCCTTTGCGAGTAATAATCATAATCAGGATCCATTATTTGTTTTTCAGCTTTTGGCAAAGCTTCACCTATTTCTCCCTCTGTTTCATTATCCCCTTCTCTAGCTTCTGCTTTTAATTCATGTTGTTCCTGTTGGGTTATGGCGGGTGGTTGATGCAATTCGATACGATCACTTTCTATATTGTGTACTAGACTTTCATGTAAATTTCTATTACCGCCGGTTTTACTTATTAAACCTTTAGCTTGATCGTATTCCAATGTTGATCTTTTGTTACGTATGGCTTTATTTAGACCTGTTAACATACTACGAGCTTCATAGTAGTTGGGATCGGTGGCATAATACTCTGGAGATTCATCGAATTCATAGCCTTCGAGAATTTCCACATCTTTGGGTATTTGCAAGGCCAGTACAGTTTGACTTACGAACGAGTACAACAGCACGATTATGGCTGATTGCGTCACTAAGCTTTTGTAGCAGCAAACCATTTTGTTGTCTAGCTCCCTTGATATTGAAAAATGTTTGAAATCTACAATAATGAAACATTAATTTTTAATTATTGAGCGTAATAATGTTATTCAGCCTTATTTCGGTTGTCTTCAACGATTAAAGGCGCATTATAAAATTTTTAAATTTATACTTAAATCAAAAACAAATAATTTTAAATGTGTTCATATTGCACTGGTTCCTCTAAAGAGGGTTAACTCAAAATGAATAAATTTTCAGTAGACAAAAATCTGTTTTAGTTTTATATGTACTCTTATAGTACAAAGGGGGATACAAAGAAAGGATTTTGTTCCGGCAAGTTAATTAATTATAACATTTATACCAACTATAAAAAATCTTTCCCGAAGATCGGCTGTATATTTTAAATTGAGAGAATAGAGAAATTAATCCACTTGGAAAGGCACATGATTAGTCGTAGCTCCCATATAGAACCAATTTCAAATCTCTTATAAAGCCAATTTAAAAAATTAATATTGAGCCCTAACCGCGATAATAACGTAAGCGACATAATTTTCAATTTTTGTGTTTTTTTAATATATGTATTAGTTTATTGGCAACACTTGCATCATCTCCTAAAATGTCATTGGAATATGAGCCACCGTTACGATTTTATGGCAAAAACAATTTTATGGTAAGCGACAAATTTCATACAAAATTTGTATAAAATAAAATAAAAAAAACTCTCTCCTGTAAAATTTGATTTTTGGCGCTTACGTTATTTTCGCGGTTAGGGCTCGATATGCTTAGCCGTGCTTAACCTACTGTCAAAAATTAACAAAAAGTCTCTCAAATGTATTTAAAAAAAACAAAAACAAACTGAAAAAACATTTGATTCGATAGTAACGTTTTCAGGTTTCTATTACATTTTCCTCTTACTTTGTGTATATATTTTTTTAATTAATAAGATTTTTCCCAATTTTTATTCTTGAATAAAACACTTAAATTTATTGTTAAGGGACAAGCTAGTTTCTATGCGCATTTCACTGGTTGTTTAGGCCAGATCATCAGGAAACATTCTCCCAAAAAATCTTATAAAAGCCAAAGATATTAGCAATCAAAACTGCAGATTGAATGAGAATTACAAACACTAAAAATTTTTATTTGCAACGATATCAAAGCTAAAACAAAAAACCAACAATAAATAGTGACTTTATCTTTTTTTACATTCCCCACAATTGGTTGGAATTCTCCCTTGTTTATTTTTTTAATTTTATATTATATCTGTTAATTGATCTTTATTTTGAACATTAAATTAAGACTTCTTTTCAGAAATGGATTTTAAAATCACTCGAAATTCTGCACACCTATTTAAAGCGATCGTTTTGAAATCGATAGATTTTTATCACCTGTTAATTTCAAAAAATGTATTTTGATTTATAACGATGTATAATATGATATTTTTTTTTTTGCACTTTTATTTAATTTTTTTTTAACGTTGTATTTACTTGAATGTATGTATGTACTATTAAAACTTTTTTTCTGGTCTTATGCACTTTATGCATTCATTATTTATCCTTTCTATTATCCTGTTTCGAACACTCACCAAAATTACAATTAAAATTGGTTTTTTTACTTTAACGTCTGGAATTAATTTCGCGCTTTCACAACTGTTGCAATCGAATGTCGAAATTCAACTGATTTTAAATGAAAATTTGTAGTTGAAATCTAAACTGGAAATTAATGCTATTGTTATTATGATGAGATCAGAACAATGAAAAAAAGCACAAAAACAAAAAAGAAATTAAAAATTTGTGTCGTTATAAATAATCAGTAACAATCTAACTAGAAATACTATAAAATTTGTAGCATTATAAGCCAAATTCACGCAGCATAAAAAACCACCGTAAAACTTATTAGATTCACATGAACATACGACTAGAACCATATTAACTGCAACATATGCCAGGGAATCCGCCAAGCCATGAGTTTTAGTTGTTGGAATGTTTTCGTCTCTACTGGCACAATAAATGACAACAAACCCTAAACGGTGAATTGGAAATGTATGAAAAATAAGCACACAAGGTGCAGTTGGAGCATAAATTTAAGTATTTAACAAAACAACAATAACAACGACTACTAAACTATGTAATAGTTTGTTAATGATGATGTTTTTT
This sequence comes from Pollenia labialis, assembly GCA_949318255.1. Classification (NCBI taxonomy): domain Eukaryota; kingdom Metazoa; phylum Arthropoda; class Insecta; order Diptera; family Polleniidae; genus Pollenia; species Pollenia labialis. Next base: position 93,836,989 of record OX439142.1, on the reverse strand, counting down.
GTTGGTTTTTTTATGAGGGATTTGGTAGAAAAATCACTGAAGCGCTAGATTAATAATATTCTCTCTATTATTAGTATTTCCCTTCTTCTCTCTTTTATATACACATGTAGTTCATTTAAATCTGCATATTGTAGAAACACATTTTTTAAATTTAATGTATTTTATTGTTATTTTTACCATGACAATTTACAATCAACTTGAATATGTTATTATGTGTTGAACAAGTTACATTGTGTTGAACTTATTCTTAAATTTTTGTTAGTGTTTTTGGGGTGTAGGCTGGCTGTACAAAATCGTGCATGATCGGCCTTTTTTTGTTGCGCTTAACAAATTGGTAGTTAGTTCCATTAGTCTATTGTGTTGGTGTATTCGCACTTGTTGTCTCTGGTGGATGGTCCAGCCAAGGTGGTGGGAAAAATGTTGTCAATCGAAACCATTAACCAGTTTAAAAAAGAACCTCACCTTAATTTTTTTTACCAAAATGAATGTGAGTTATGGCCAAGGGAAGTTTCATATGAAAACAAAGGGGAAATTAATGGTCTAATGATTTTGATATCCAACATTGTTAAAAAAAATACCAAATCTTTATCCTAAGAAAACATATCGTTAGCTCATTTTTGGTTTGAGTACCTCCTTTCCGAATTCAAAACCTGTTTCGGGAAATTTTTTATGGTTTCTGAGATATTAAGCATTAATTTTGATCCACATTAACTATTTTAAAGTTTATTAAATATTGTTTTGCACTACACGCCACTGTTTGGCGATTCCAGCAAATTCCTAATACAAAAACGTACAAAATAAATTTTACTCTTGCTTTGCTTCATTGCCGTAAAAAGAAGTAGTTAAAGCGAAAGCAAAATAAAATGACAACAGGAAAATAACTTTTGCTCTTGCTTTGCTTCATAGCCGCAAGAAAAAAAAGTAGTTAAATCAAAAGAAAAAAAAAATGTCAACAACTCAATACACAGCAGTAAGTATACGTATGTAGCACAAAAAGCTTATTTAGAAAAGTGGCGCATGCGGCACAAAACGATAATTTTCACTTTCAATTAAATACTTTTAACTTCTAAGTTCGTTCATGAACGTTCAAAACATATGCCGGAAGCAGTGGTGAAAATACAAAAAAAAATCTATCGGATACATTTTCAGAAAACTTCATGTAAACCTTCATTGTCGTTTTTTCCACTACGACTTTTTGGCATATGCACCAAGCCAAAAGTTAGCTGATGATATGCTAATTCTTAAAACTAAACAATTTTAATTTGGTCAATAAAAAACTCCAATTAAATATTTTTCCTTAGGTTCCTTAAAATGTACAAATTCAAAAAAAACAAAAAAAGAGTCTTGTCTCTACTAAAAATTTATAAATTTTGTGTTAACCGGTGTGAGATGTTTATAGTTGACTATGGAATTGACTTTTAATCGAAATATTAACTTTCAATAACCGAATACTTCAGCTCTAAGTATAAACATTTTTAATGCCGCAATCCACCGATAGGTTTTACAATGATCACAATTTTTTATAAAAGGTCTACTCTAGACACCAATCACACAATCTTTTGATTTCTTAACAACTAACTATGTATTGTGAATGTAAAATTTCGCCACAAAGTTTTCCCACAACTTTTTCGTTTGCAACCTTAATAGCTTTCAGTATGTAGCCTTTCTGAAATGTATTTTTCTCCACTTGTTTTAACATCTTAATTACTTATTCCGGACCTCATTCTACCTTACAATTCAGAGGTTATTGCAAGGACTTATCTGTTTTACTGTTTTATACACAAATCGTTGTTCAGAGAAAATCTTGTTGATTTTATATTGCCAAGTAACTCTCTTTTCCTTCCTATCGGTGTTATATTTTTACTGAAGTTTTAAAAACAAATTATTAATTATTTAAGTTTACCATATATTTTGCACATACTCTTTATTACTTTAATGCCAAATTGTGGTTAAATCATAGTTAACTATTTTTTAAAGCTACAATGATGATTTTTTAATAGGCCAATTTTAAAGTCTTTGAACTCTGCTTAGGAACAAATTTGCTTTAAAAACTAAAACTGCCACTGAAGCCCCATTTAACGAATGCATCCAACGAAAAATGTTTGTGTTAGAAACATAATTTACTTTATTACACTGTTAAATTGTTAAAACAGTTTGCAATTTAGCAATGTTTAAAATATTCATTAATAAAAAAAAACTGATTGCAAATTTAATTTAAAAAAAAACATTTTTGTTTAATTAGCCTAATTGAATGTTTTATTAATAAGACTTTAATTTATAATGCATACATAAATATTTGTTTGCATTTAAAGTATTTGCTTTAACAATTAATCCATTTTTAACATTATTTTATTTTAATTTTTCTATGTATTGTTTTGCCAATTCCAAAACATTTTATTTGCTATTTGTTTACTACTAATCTCATGTAATGAATGTGTTTGAAACTTAATTGAGATTTTAATATTCCATTTTTTGTGCTGTTGCTTTTTGTTTATAATTGCAATACCGGATTTACGGCTCTTTGGCCTCTTTTGCGGTTGTCAACCTTAGTAAAACATAGCTTTTATGTTCTTTTTTTTTTTAAATTTAAAAAAATAATTATCTATTACAAAAAAAAACCAAGATAAAGTCTTGTTTATAATAAAATTTTATGTATTTTTTATAAAACTTTTGAGGAAAATAAAAAAATGTTTTAAAATTAAAAGCAAAATAAAAATGTTTGTAAATAAAAACAAGTAAGAAAGTTTAGTCGGTCAAGCCCGACGATATGATACCCAACACCAACATGGATATATGAATAGGGATCTATCTATGTTTGAAATTTCATTTAAATCGGTTTGATAGTTGCTGGGGGCAAATATTGCACCCCATCTCCCCTCGTCGTCCTATTTTTTTAAAAATGCATAGCTTATATGTCCGTACAAATATGGATCCATCTATGTTTTAAATTTAATTTAAAATGGTTTGATAGTTTCTGAGAGGCAGAAATTGCCCCCTATATTCAATAGGTTTGGACCTTGTGCCAATAAGAACCCATGTACCAAATTTTATTAAATTATCTCCAAAAGTGCGACCTGTACTTTGCGCACAAGGTTACATGGACAGCCAGCCAGCCTGCCTGCCAGCCGGACGGACATCGTTAGATCAACTCAGAAAGTGATAATAAGTCGATCGGTATATTTTAAGGTGTTACACACGTCATCACTAATGCATAATACCCTCTCCACAATTGTGGTGTGAGTATAAATATCAAAAATATATAGATCAAGGTCTTTGAAATTTTAATATCTTCTAGTTTACAAAAGGTTTTTTTTTTGGTGCATTACTGGGGGTCTACTCTCTATTGCAATTCGAAGACAATTTCGATAGGAAAGCTAAATGCCAACTTGGTACTCTCTATTGCTTTCGCAAAATTTTCTGAAAATAAGCTGAATAGTGGCAATAAAAATTAAAGATGGCGCGGATTTACAGTAATGAAATGTTAAAGTGTGTAAAAATATTTGAAATTGTATATTTTAAATAAAATAAAGCGATGATTTACGAAAAGAATAAAAAATTAATAGATGCGAAAGACATATGCGCAAACGTATTAAAGAGTACCAATCGCTAGATTTGCTACAATTTTCTGTCGCATCGCAATAGAGAGTAGACCCCCTGTTATATAATAAAGGGCTGCATGAACAACTTCATTCATAAACATACTGAAATGTTTATTCATTGAAAGTCGTGTTCGAATAAAATTGAGATTACCGAACAAACTGTTGTTTTATTCATGGTGCTATGAACACAGTTCGTTTCATGTCGTAAACACACAGAGGTTGTTCAATGAAACCGGCTTTGTTTCATAGTTTTCATTCTCTCTCATTTATTTTTATTAATACTCAATAGCAATGTTGCCACTTCAGTAAATTCAAGTAATTATTTGCATGCGTTGCCCATGTGTAATTTAAATTTTAACACATATGTAGATATACCTATGCACATATATGTATAGTATACATATTTGGAATATAAACAATAAATAATATGCAAAATATGTTTTTTTTTGTTTGTCATTTGCATTTTTGAATAATACAAATCTTTGAAACATGGCAAGATTTTATTGTCTTGTAATGTACTGTACACGGCCCTGAAATGAAACGAACTCATACAAAACACACACATTTTTAGGTGAAAGATGAAAAACAAAAGGAGGAATGAGTTTATGAGAAATTTAATTGTTAGTTTTGTAAGTGTCTTAGGAGTTTGACCACGTGGTTGTTTTTTTTTTCGAAAGATATTAAAAACTTGAAAATGAATGTAAGCAAATATTTTTCTGTTTAAGACAAAAATATTGCCGAAAATTTTTTAATGTTAGTGAATGTTTTTGAAATTAAAATTAAATATATTTAATTTTATTGAAAATTTACATTGAAAACAAACATAAATTTGAGTTTTTATTTCCAAATTAATGTATCTCTTTAACTTGTTGCATTTACCCCTCATGGTTATTTCTATTTTTTTTTTTTAACTTTCCTATGTTTCTATTTTTCTGCAACTGGCAACACTGACATTTAAATCATACAGTTTTTCCATGAACTTATTCGAGATTTGTTCAATGGTTGTTCTGTTTCATGGTTGTTAATGTTCATATTCTCTTGTATAAGCAAATAAACTAATTTTTTCTTATTCGTCTTTTAAATATCGAGTGTTCATTGCTTTCATTTCATAGTGTTTCATCTTACTGAATACGAATGAAGCGAACACAAAATTATAATGAAGGTTTCATGAACATCATTATTAAGTTTCATGCAGATGTTTATTATATAATCAATAATAAACTAAACAATTAGTTTGACAACATCAACAACAAGATGTTTGTTTAACCGTTTGTGTGGTTTATATTACTCTTAAATTATCAGTAAAATACAAAATTTAGCTTGTTCTTTGGTATCTCCATTAAAATTAAAAAATAATATGTCCGCTGTCGTTATCTTAAACAGCTTACTAGGGTCCCTAATCGATCTCTTTGTGATAACAATAGACAACCCCCCGCCTTATAACGTGGTTACTTTTTGGGCGTCCCTAAAAAACTTAAACGATTTCGTTTTCCTTATAAATCTAAAAAGTTCAAGTCTAAGAAATTCTATTTCAGATAAAATATCTTGGCAAGACAGTTCCTTATATCCAACCATTGAATAAGACAATTATTATCGCAATTTCTGAATTAGTCGTTGGGTTTTTTGCATGTTGGGTGCAATTTCATAGCTTAAGTCCCTATAAACCAGTGACAGACTTGTGATTACCGAAGTCACAGTTTCGGAAGTCTATCTGCAATGTCGACGCCTTTGCAATAGTTGTACTCTGCTACACATATTAGTGTCTTTATTCAAAATATTAAGCAATCTTATGCTGACATATTCAACATTTTGCAGCTATGTCAGCTTCGCTATCTGTATATAATCACTCCTATCGTGAATAACATCTGGAATTTTTGTTCCCATGCAATTTTCATTCACCCCGAAGGAAAAAAAGCAATCGTGAATCTTATGTAAAAAATTTTTCACGCTATCAGTTCCAGTGAATGTAAAAAAGAAGAAAGATTAAAAAAAATTAAAAATCAAGAAATTTTTGTTCAAAAAATGCACGTACATATATGTACATATGTATGTATATGTATGTATGTATTCTAAAGAAAAGTTAAAATAATAAAGCAAAATATTTAGTACTGAAGGCATAGTTTGATAACAACGTGAGTTTTTTTCAATTTTTAAATTTTATGTAGTAAAATATTTTCCAAAATTCGGCCACCACGTCTTTCGAAAGCTTCACAAATCCGCAGGCAATCGACCTGTTGTTTTGCATTTTGTTAACCAATATATCGGTGTGTGCCTTATTAACGGAACTAGCCCTTTATATTCGATTTCTATGAGGAACTACTGACATACATGTTCTGTTCCCTAGGAAAAATAAAGTGAGAAAATCTAAGGGAAATGTGAACAAATTACGAGGGAAAAAACTTTTCACGATAAGGGGAATTTTTTCACGTGAACATTTTTTCACGTTATTATTCTCATTTGAATTACATTTTTTCATGGGAGTTTTTCATGATCGCAAATATGTGAAAAGGGGAATAATTACGAGGGAAAAATTATTCACGATAGGGGTGACTAACTTTCAATATACGATGGTAGATCAGCCAGTAAGCTCCATCTTTAGAACCTCGCAACCATCCAGCAAACAAAAGGAAAATTGTTATTCCTTAATAAAGAAAACTTTACCCATTGTGACCTTTATTGGAATTCGCCTTCAAGACTAATTCAGAAGGAGTATATATCATCATGCGTTGCGATCCAATATTGTTAAGAGACCAAAGGATTTCCTAGATGGTGGTTAAATTTTAAGGGCCGATGTTGAATGTGAACCACACCTAAACGTCGTTTTTCTGCATTTCTCAATTTCAGACTAACTCAATTTGAACCATGAAAAGATACACAATCGAGAAAACGCGTTAAAGTTATTCAGTCTTATTATGAAAATGGGCGTTAAAATCAATATACGTATCGTGCACTTCGTGATTTGTTCGGTCAATTTAATGATGAGGCACATTTCTCAGTGGATTCGTCAATAAGCAGAATTGCCGCATTTGGGCGAATGATAATCTAAGAGTGATTGCCTAAAAACCAATGCACCCACAAAGAGTGACTGTTTGGTGCTGTTTATAGTCTGGCGGCATCATCGGGCCGTATAGGACCTCAATTATGCCTCAGCGTCATCGAATGGAGGTATGTCGCTTAGGTCGCAACGGCCATTAGGCCGATATATTGTTCCATACATACTTTTAAAAGACGTCAACACTTAAGCAAACCATTACTCCAGAATGTACTAATAAAGTGACCTCACAAGCGCAGCTGTTTGCAGTGATTTTCGTCGTGTGTGACGTTTGGCGTCATTTTTTTTTTTTTTGTTTATTTACATTTTTTATAAAGGCATTTTGACATTTGCCGTCTCAATTCTAGCAACAAAATGCCTGTTGTTTTTTGTATTGTTTCATTGTTGTAGTACTGAGGCCACTTTGTTAATACATTTTGCATTACTCGACAAATAAACATCATACAAAAAAAAATTCACAGCTACTAGAGGGAAAGTTACACCAAATATAAAGGAATTTTTGCAAAATAATATACGCCTTTTGAATATTAAAGTAACGATATAAATATACATTAGACCTGGCGGAGCAAATATGGGTTTTTTTATTTTTAGGAATTTTGAATGTGGGTAGCAACAAAAATATGCGATTTGATGCCAAAATTGATGTTACAAATTTTCAGCTTGATCGGATGGTGCCAACCCGTGCCATGATGAGGTCAAAGGTCAAAACTTTGAAAAACCACCAAAATATTCTTATTTTGTATTTCATAAATTTTATTAATTAAAAATACTATAAATAAAACTACTATAAATAAGAACATCATTTATTATAAGTTGTATTTACGCTGTAGTATACAATGCCACCAGAATCAAAGACATATAGGTATATTATAATATTTAATTGAGCTCTAAGTAGAAAAAAAGTATGGTGCATCGTCTAATTATGATGTTATGATGTTGACACAACATAATAAGAATTAATTTTTTCAGATTTTTGTACATTAATAATTTTTTCTATATTAAAGCCCAGAAGATGTTTTTCAATGAAAAACGAAATATTGGCAAAATAAATATTGAAAAATTTGAATAATTAACAGGACCTCGAACTCAAAAGGAAAACAAGTTATTTTATTAATGCATTTTTAAGGTCGAATAAAACACAAAATAAGATTAGGTAAATATTTTTACCATAAAAATACCACCACCACAATAGTGGAGAGGGTACTATGCATTTGTGCTGATGTTTGTAACACCTTAAAATATTGGTCCTAAGAATTAACGATGTTTGTCCGGCTGGCTAGCTGGCTGTCCATGTAAACCTTGTGCGCAAAGTACAGGTCGCAAATTTGCAGATAATTTAATAAAATTTGGCACATATGTAGGTTGTAATGTGGTGTACGGTGGTATCATATAGTTGGGGTTGATCGACTATACTTTCTTACTTGTTTTTATTGTAGATCTGGACTCAAAAGGTTGGGTAAATAATGTAGTGATTATGATGTATGTACCTTAAAATTAGTTAAAACTAGTAGGCTCTAGTGATTCTTATAAGAATATAAGAATAGCGACATCGAATTTATCGTTGATTCAATTTTTTAAATATCTTTCAAAATATTCATTTAAGTTTATTCTTGTTTAAGAAATTGATATTAACTTACAATTTCATCGTAAACACCTTTAAATGAATTATATCTGTTTTTTATTTTTTGAGATAAATTTCGGAAAATCAAGTGGCCCAGAGGTAGCAATTTTTGAACGTTTTGCACGGGAATGGAGCACACTTAATTCAGTGGCATACATCAATTGTATGCAGGATGAACAAGTTTTGCGTGTCATATCTGTCGAGGAACGCGAAACAAACAAGCAGTTTTGCCTTGAATATTTAGCGAATGTCCACATTCGGCATGATAACTTTCATTAATTTTTCTTGGTGGTAGCATTCCAAATTTCACATTTCGTGCACCAGGAGCGACGTCTCATGCAAGATTCATGTCCAAGGCCATCTATTGTTTAAAAATGTATATTTTTCACGCTCACTTTAAAATTTCTGCATGTCAGTTGAATGGAATTCGTAATAAGTGCATTTTCTTAGTAAGTCTCTATATTCCATACTGGTTCAGTACCGCAAATGCAGTTGAAGCGCAAAATAGAGATATGCAACTAATAAAGGGGATTATTGGCTACTTTGATAAAAAAAATATCTAAACTGCTATTGAAAAAATTCGAAACCATATGTGGTATTTATGATCCACATGTAGAATCAGAAATAAAGGAACATATGGTTTTCGCGTTGCATTTAGATAAAGACAATCACATCGGTGACGATGTTGATATTTTTTCTTCAAAAAAATTGTGTGCAAGCGTCGATGAATTACAATTATTCACATCTAAGGATTTAAGCTCTTTTGTGACTACCAAAACAAAAAATTTTTTCTCGTTCGGAAATTTCTTACGAATTAATCCAGCAAATTGGCCTAAGAGCGAATCATTTTGTTGAGGGGAACAGATCGTGAAATGCATTACTGTTGTGAATGATCCCGCCGAAAGAAAAGTCAAACTAATAACTGACTTTAACAGATGCTTTACACACAACAAAGAGGATAAACAGTACTTGCTACACATTGTTGAAGCTACCGTTAGGACTTCCCATCCTATACAAAATCTTCATTGATTTAAAATAAAAATAATAAGAATAATAAACAAAAATTAAAGAAAAAAACTTTATTTAATTAGTATTTATTATTAAAAAAATTTATAAAGTTAAAAAAGAGTATTTTGGGTAGGTTTTCAAAGTTTTGACCTTTGACCTCATCATGGCACGGGTTGGCACCATCCGATCAGCCAGAAAATTTCCTTAATCAATTTTGATATCAAATCGCATATTTTCATCGCTACCCACATTCAAGATTCAAAAAAAAGTTTTTAGCGCCAGGTCTAATATACATATAACTTGTTTTTTTAACCATTATCTACATACAAAACATGAGCATAACATATAATATACAATTACCTCTTACGCATAGTTTTAGATAATAACATTTTTAGGATTTTAGTCAGCGAATAAATAAAGTTTCTTTTGAATTTCATTATATTTTTTACATAATTCTAGTGATTTAATCCATTCATTACTTTCGCAATGCGAATATTTGCAAAAATTTTCAGTAATTGATAGGCAATGCTTCAAAAATCTGGAATAAAATAAAATTTTAACATTTATAAAATAATTTTTACATAAAAATTCATACATATTTACCTTAAGGTTTTCTCAAAACTATAGTTATCCTCTAATAACTGTGAAAAATTATTTTGTTGTACACAATAAATTGTACTAATAGCAGACAAACTTTTGGCCAAAGTTATAAAAATATCCGGCAAAGCTGATTGTAATTTTTCTAAAGTTTTTCGCCTCTTTGAGTGAAGTTCTCTCTGGGTCAGCAAGGAACAACGAATTGTTAAAGATTCTTCATAGTTAAGAATAGTTTTACAAATATTCTCTGCAATTTTATTAATCAACAACATTAATTCTGATTCCTTTTTAGGCCGTTTAAATATTAAAACTTTTTTATGTTCAAGATCTATCAGTTTTAAAGGCAACTGTTGCTTATTGTCTAGGTAATTTATATAAAATAATTTTAATTTTTCTAAACACATTATTAATTTGGCTTTAGTTAAACAATTTATATGAAGTTTACTCTCATAATTATCCAAAATGCTGAACTCCCGTGGTAAAAGTAAACAAATAAATATGTTTAGCATTAGGGAACATAACTGTAAATTATTTAAAGCTTCTAGGTATACCTCACCGTGGCTTACCTTATCCCTTAAGCGACAACCGTTTGGTGATATAAAAACATCATATAATAAATGAAAACAACCTTCAAACATTGCATTTTCAAAATCTAATAGCTTATTTGAAAAAACTTGCGAATTGTCCCTTTGAGATTCAAATATTGTATCCATAGTTATATAATATTCCTCCAGTTTAGCTGATATATCAAAATTATTTATTGCTCCATAGTGGAGTCTTAACAAAAGTTCAATTTGAGGTAGTACAAGTATAATGAATTCTTTATATTTTTGTAATTTGTAGTAGCACAATAATTGTTGCCAATATAGTTTAAACTCATGGTCGATTGCCGAAAGTTTTTCTTCTACATATTCCAAATTTATAGGTTTCACTTGAAAATCTTGTTCAATAATTTGAATATGTTCATTAAAAGTTGTTATTTGATATCTGTCTTCGATTTGTAATTGTTTTGCTTCCAAGGTGCAGCCTAAGGAATGTATAGTTATTAATAACACATTTACATAATAACTGGGAATTTCTCGGGGTTTTGGAAACCCATGCCAAACAATATTGCGCAAATTGATGGAATTGGGTGAACCCATTAGAATTGTTAAAATAATAACCTGAAAAGATAATAGAAAAAGAATTAAAAGATGATATTTACTTAAAGCCACAAGTTGTGACTTTAATAAGGTGAAAAGGATTTGTATTCTATTAAATTATGAGGCATTCATCATTCGTGAATATTTTGACGAAATTTCTGTAAATTACACGCTGCTACAGTGTAAAAAAACTTGGAAAACGACCTAGCGTGGGTTATTGGTCTTGTTGAGTACATTAAAAATTGTGTCAAAAAATTTCAGAAACACCCTCAAATTCAGAAGTTATTTAAAAAAAACCGTTTTCAGTGATGTTCGTCAACTTATCGACCTGTAACTCAGTCAGTTCCTGTCCGATTTTAATTTTTTTTAACAGGTTTGGAAAGAAAACTGATTACGCTTTAAAATTACGTGCATTTTTCTATACATTTGTAAATTATAAGTATTGTTTTTGTTAAGAATATCTACAAAAAAAACGAAAATTATAAACTTTTTTGATTTTAGTAGCTTTTCATTGCTTATTTTAATATGAAAGCTTATAAAAATTTATATTAGCGTATGAAGAAAATTTAGTTCTTAACAAAACATGGTCTTAATTTTTCAAATCGGATAAAAATTGTATAAGTTATTCAACTTTTCATTAACACCTACTTTTAGTATTTTCTCCCTCCGCGCAAAAAATATGAATAAAAACAAGTTAGAGTGCTATATTCAGCTGTGCCGAATTTTTAATACCCTCCACCGACTGTTCGAATATTTCAGGAGGGATATCTATATGATGTCTATTTATTATTAATTTATCTTTATAAAAACAGACATCAGCATTAAAATTGGTTGGTTTGAGGTTTAGATCTATATTAAATTATTTAGCAATTTAAACTAGCTTGAGTAACAGTTTCAATTCAAATTTTGTTATGATAGCATTATTTTTTATCGGTTTTAGGCGTACTAAACTATTTTCCGGGAGTAGTGTTTATATGGGGCCTAGGGTAAATTATGGACGGATCTTCACGAAATTTTACAGCGTGATTTCCAGTCGAATAAAACAAATTTTTGCAAAATCTTATCTCATTCCGTGCCTTGTTCCACCATTTATGTTATTTTTTATAACAAAGTTATCATTTTTTTTAGGTGATGGTTCCACATTTTGATTCATAGCTCTGGTCCAACTGCACCGATTTTGCTGAATTGAATCGCAAACTGCTTAGGATAACTGCAAGCAATTTGGCACCAAGTTTGTTCGAAAGTGAGACGGACAGACAGACATATGTTTGCGGTTTATTCGCTGACAAAAAACATCGCATCTGAAGAAATGCCTTGGTAAATGCCTTCAATACAGTTTTAACTGCTCATACAGTTCTAGCAAATGGTATAAACCCTAAAGTATTTGTACAAGCTGTTCCAGTATGCTTAAGAAAACTAAGTCCGAAAAGGTTATAAGCCAGCCATTACCATTATCTTTCCCAATGATTTGGCATCATCAAATATTCCATAAACCACAAGACTGTTATTTTTGCCAAACAAACATCACTGGTTATCAATATAAAAATCGTGATAGCATTAAGTATGCTAATGTGTTAACTGTTATTAAGCCAGTATTAAGTGCAATTAAATGTAATGAAACTTAACATAAACAAAGTGATGATGAATCTGAAAACGAGGAAAGTTGTATGGAATATTTACCAAAATCGGCTGAGCCACATTTTGTGACAAATGCATATTTTTGCGATCTTCTGCGTGATTTAAAACTTTAGTAACTTTTGTAAATATAAGCCGATTTTAACAAATGATATCCCGTTTTTTTCTACACAAAATTATCTTTAAAATACAGTGCAAACAAAGATAGGTTTTCATAGAAAAAAATTAAAATAACTCTTGTTGAATTTGAAAAATTATGAAAAAAAATAAAAAAAATTAGAAACTTTTGATAAACACTCACCTAATTTCTTGGAATATATTTTTTATGAATACATTTCATAAAAGCTTACTTCTTTGCCTTTTCAAAACTGTTTAAAATTTTGAAATCGATCAAAAAATGTATGAGTTAGAGGTACTAAAGTGCTACGTCCTACCCTAAAACAGTTTTTTGAAAATAACTCAAAATTTTGAGGGTGTTTCAAAATTTTTGAAAACGGTTTTTGTATGTCCTCACCTAGGCCTATAACCCCCACTAGATCGGTTTTCAAGTTCTGACAAAAAGTGTTTTTTTGTAGCAGTGTGTTATTATTACCCAACAAACAAGAAGTCAAATCTTTGATATGAAATGACTTTATCATTTGAAATCAAACACAATTCTCAAACGTTTTGCGAATGTTTGATTTTAACATTTAAATTCAAATTGATAATGATTTAAAAATAAACATTTTACATCAAATATTTTATCAATTTAACGTCAAATTAGTATCAAATGTTAAATTCAATCCAAAACGAAACTTGGCAATACTAAAGCGAAAAATATACCTATGTAAACATTAAAAATGGCGATTAGTTAAAATTTAACTTCGTGTTTAAATGTGTGTTACAAGTGAACGATTTATTTCTTGTGAAAAATAAAAATAATTTGTAATTGTAAAGAGTAATTACAATGATTAAGAGAAAATAAAACGGGAAAGTGAAGAAATTATAAGTTTGTTGTGTGATCGCGGTGCTACAATCCTCAAAATCAAAGGGAGCCAAGTATTTCGTCTTTTTAAGAATTAGAGGACGTAAAAAACATTATTTCTCATAGTTTATTCAAATAAATGATTTTAAATTAAAAAAAAATATTTTTATTTATGTTCCACATTATACCTATTAAAATCCACATTTGAAAAACATTTAAGACTTACGTTGAAAGTAAGTTGAAAATAAGGCATTTTTCAATTTGAAAATAATTTTTCCTTTTTGTTGAGAATGCTATGATTTTCAAATTACATATATTGCAAAAGTTTTGTAATGGGGTACCTATCCATAAGTTTAAAAGTAAAGTTCAGTAAAAAAATAGTAAAAACTTTGGTACTCGAACGCACATATCCATATTTTTGACAATCTCATGTTTTTCTCCCAACAAAATACATATTGGTTTTGCCTTGTTGTAAAACTACTGTTACATTAATTATGCCATGATACCTACTATTTTTCATTTAATTATTTAAAGAATCCTTTCTTTAAAACTTCATACATATCCTTGCTTATATGATGCAATAACTGGGAGTATAAACGGGTATAGCGTATGGCTAGATATTAAACAACATAAATTACTTTAAATGTTATAAAGCAAATTTACAAAGAAAAATTTAGTAGGTATTACCATTTCTAAACCAAAAACGTTGACTATCTCAGAAGAATTTATCAAATCTTTTAGTAAATGTGGTGCATGCTTTCTTTTGGTTTGGCTTAAATATACATTGGTCAATGCATTTGCTAATAATGAGGTTAATATCAAAGTATGTTCAACGGTTTTCGTTATATTACTGTTATAGTAATTATTACTCATATTCAAATATTCATTTCCATTATTACCCAACCATTGTAATTTAAGGTGTTCATCAAAATTTTCATTAAAATCGCTTAATACACTTTTGGTGTGTTGAAAAATGCTCAACATCTTATTAAAACATTGTAAAAAGTCTTCATATTTGTAATTTTCCAGATCTAAAAAGAATTAATTTCTTAAGTTAATAAAAAATAAGAATTTCCTGCAGTGTCCCTCACCAATAAAAATTTTATCACTTTGTGAGTTAGGCCACAAAAACTCCACAATTTTTTTTGTATTAAAGGTACAATTCTCATGAAAATACTCTGAATCATTATTAAGGTTTTTAATTTCATTAATTTTATAAAATTGTGCAATTTTTGTATTTATTAAACTTGATTTTAGAAATGGAAACATTATTTAAACAATTTTTTGTTATTTTTCTTTACTGATTTCAATTCACGATTGTGAGCAGTTCTTTTGTTTACATGGAAACAAAACCGAATTGAAACAAAATGAAATGCCAGACTATTTAATTAACTTATTAAGTTTTAGCGTATTTTGGTGAATTTTAAGCTACCCACTTACCAGGCAACATTACTCGAAACAAGAGCATGTTTCACTAAATGTTGCTACGTGTGTGGAAATGTTTGTTTTTGAAATTCGTGTCAACTTTTTGGTTTCGCAAATATCAAAATTTTTTGACAATTTTTTGTCATTATAAACGTCAAACTTCATATAAAAAAACGCTGACAAAAATTTTAGAGTTTTTATATATATAGACTTTGACGTTTGGTATGACAAAAAATTGTCAGGTGAAGACCCCATGTAATACATTTGTATACACTTTTCATTTACTTGAGGGTTAAACGATTAAGTTTTGCCTATCAAGTTTTAATACACTAACACTTTTTTACCAATACACTCATACTTATAAAAATTGATACGAACTTGCCTTTAAAATTCTCTTTACAGTGAGTGTTTCAATTAACGTTCAAGAAAACAACTGATTTCAAGAGGTTAGTGAGCAAAATTTTCGTTTGCCTTTATAAATTGTTTTCTTGATGACTTCTTGAAAGTAAATTGCTCAAAAATTGAATGCAGCCTACGTCACAACTTAAAATTTTTGGAAATTTTGACAAACAGTATATGTAAAAGGTTATCAAGAAAATCTTGATCATGTGGCTGCACTGTTAGTTAAAAAAAATAACGATTGGCTTTTTTTCAAAAAATTAACTAGTCAGTGTTTTTTATTTCTTAAAAATAACGGTTAAAAACAAAAAATTCATGCTATTTTTTATAGTAATTTATAACTTAAAAAAAAAACAAAGTAAAATAAATCACATTTTCATAGGGATAAATTTTTTTGGATTTTTGTTTTTAATGATTGGAATAGGTTCAAAGTTTGGTCCACCATTTCTATGTATTCTTTTTTAAATCTGTCATACAATTGTTTAAATTGCTCAATACTCTTTCCGCAGCAGAATTTGAAAAGATTTCAACAAATACCCTAGGCCCCATATAAACCCTACTACCGGAAAAGGGTTTAGTACGCCTAAAACCGTAATAAATAATGATATCATTACAAAATTTGGTAAGTCACAGTTTTGCAGGACAAGAAATTATACTTTGAAATTTCGTGGAGAGCGGTCCATAATTTACCCTAGGGCCCATATAAACCCTACTACCGGAAATGAGTTTTGTACGCCTAAAACCGTAATAAATAATGCTATCAATACAAATTTTGGTTCGCAACAGTTTTATAGGACTAGAAATTACACTGTGAAATTTAGTGAAGATCGGTCTATGATTTACCCTAGGCCCCATATAAGCCCTACTACCGGAAAACAGTTTAAAACCGTAATTAATCTAAAACCGTAATTAATAATGCTATCAAAATAAAATTTAATACTTCACCGTTTTATAGGACTAGAAATCACACAAATAAATTTCGTGATGATCGGTCATAATTTAGTGTAGGCCCCATTTAAAGCCCAATTTGGTAAATTAATGAAATATACTCCTAAAACCGTAGCAGATATATTTATTGTGGTAACATTTCTTCCAACTTAGTTTCATATGACCAGAAAAAATGTCATGCAATTTTGTGATATACGGTCCATAATTTAACTTTGATTCCATATTTAGCAGCCTTCTGAAATTCACTGTAAACACTTAAACTTATTTTACCGCTGTATTGAAATTCATGTTTTAATACCAGATATCACTCTGCAGAATTTGGGTTCATAACTTACTATGGCTCCAATATAAATGTCCCTCCTGAAAGTCTGACTCAAGCTATAAATAGCATAAAACTTTCTAATGGTCAGTCAATAATTTAATATAGGTCTAAACCGCAACCAATTTTTAAAGCTGACGTCTGATTTTATAAAGATTAATTAATAATACATAAATAGATATCATATAGATATCACTCCTGAAATATTCGAACAGTTAGCACTCTAACTTGTTTCTTTCTCATTTTGTTGGATGAGGTGCTTACTTTTGCCTACATTTTTTGAACATTTCCCGCCAAATCGGACTTCAAAACCGCTATAAGCCGCTAAATGTTTAATATAGCGGGAATTTTTAAAAATACCGCTTTAACCTAAACATTTTTTGCATATGTAAAAACTTTTTGTGCATAGTTCTGGCGGGTTCATGATGCTCATGGGAACAATGAATAGGGAACACTCTCGAAAATATTTTTTTAACTTTGTGGTGTAGGGTATCATAAGATCGGGCTTGACCGACTTTATTTTCTTATTTGTTATTTAAGTTGTAACAACGATAACAAAATTGTATTATATGTAATATATTAAAAACAAATCCTATCATTAGTTTTCGTTTATTTGCCGTTAGTTTAGGGTAAAGTGTATCACCACAGATAACTTTTTATTAAAAATAAAGCAAACACTCTCAATAAAGTTATCAATATCGTTGACACTTTAGTTCAAGCAGCAATAAGTTTTTATTTATTAAATTTGCTCTGTTGAATTAAAACAACTAAAACAGTTTTAATTCATACTGAAAACAGATAGAATCGAAAACAAAATGTTACTAGAAACCAAACTAATTTTAAGGTAAACTTAAATTCATTTATAGAAATTATATTAATCAAATTTTGAAATCAGTTTTATTTTAGTATCAAGGCTCACAACAGCTACAACATATAATGCCAGTGAAAATAATAGCAAAGTATGTGCTTTACCACATAGAGCGGGCAGCAAATATTTTCCAAGTGATTTTAAATTTGGTGTTTCAACAGCAGCATACCAAATTGAGGGTGGTTGGAATGAAGATGGTCGTGGTCCATCTATATGGGATACCTTTACCCATCAACATCCTGAAATGATTGATGATCATTCGACGGGTGATATAGCAACTGATTCCTATCATAAATTTGAACAAGATTTGAAAGCCCTTAAGGAATTAAAGGTATGATGTTTAAAGTATTACTAGATTATAATTTGATTACAATCAAAATAATTTTCGTGGGAATACAAAATTTAATTTAAATGATTTTGTTATTAGTGCTTAATTCCCAATATTTATTTTTGATAAAAACACTGAAATTTATTGCTGATGGGATAAGCTATTCCTATGCGCATTTCACTGGTTGCTTAGGCCAGATCATCAGGAAACTTCATCCATAAAGATTTTAGAAAAACTAAAGATATTTAACCAAATAAAACTGTTAAGCGTTTCAGAATTACAGCAACAGTTATATTTGTAACAATATCAAAGTTTAAACAAAATCATCAACAATAAACAGTGAGTTTATCTCTCCTTACATTCCCCACTACAGTTGATTGGAATTCTTCCAACATTATTTGTAGTTGTAAGTAGGTTAAGAAAAAACAAAATAAAAACAAAAACAACTCGCTTTAAGGTTTTCGCAAACAAAATATAAAGCGGGCTGCCAGTCAGTTTTTTTATGCCGTGCACTTGCCAGGTTATTATCAAAATAATTTTTGTGGGAATACAAAATTTAATTTAAATAATTTTGTTATTCGTGCTAAATTTCCCAATTTTTATTTTTGTTAAAAACACTGAAATTTATATTATTATTATTATTGAGGTTTTTTGTTTTCCTCACGGGCTAATTATTAAATTTATTGTTGATGGGATAAACTATTCCTATGCGCATTTCACTGGTTGCTTAGGCCAGATCATAAGGAAACTTCATCCATAAAGATTTTAGAAAAACTAAAGATATTAAACCAAATAAAACTGTTAAGCGTATAAGAAATAAGAAATAAGTATAAAAAATTAATGTTAAAAAAATAAAACTATTTGTTCAAATTTTTAAAAAAAATAATGCTTAAAAAGCTAAAAACAGTAAATAAAAATGCTAAATACAATGCCAAGCGCTAAATAATAATTGTGCAGCTTAATGCCAGTTTACACGGTAATTTCGGTATTCGGTATTTCGACATTAAGAAAAATTATGTAGAATAAGAAAAATCTTATCATGCATAATCATACACCCCTGGTGTGATGAAAATACAAAAGTTTCTAAAATGGTTTAGAAAAACCATTTACCGACCGCTTGTCAGATTTTGTATTCATATTCTATCTTACTCAATACATTTTGCTTTTACATGTATTCGCACACTTACTTGAGCCACGCTGTGCACATTCAGGTTGGGCCTTTATACCTCTACTTATGATTGTTTATTTTGTTTTATATCGAAGGACACCGGGTGAAGCTAGTAAAATAATAAAAATCTTTCAGCCATACCTAAACAAGAGCGGAAAGCGTTTTCTAGCTGTCAAAAATTCTCATGCCCATACAATTTGTATGAAGCATCCCTAAATAGCGCGGCGTCAACGCTTTACAATTGGAAAATCCGATTTTGACAGCGCGTTTAATAGTGAAGTTGGCCGCTATTAATAATAAATAATGACAATTTAGCTATTTTTTGTCAATCTAGCGGGTTTTTCTCTTCTTTTTATTTCTATTATATGGGTTTTATTAAACAAGAAAGTTAACACTACTGTTTGTGGCACAACGTTGACGCTCTTGTTTAGGTATGGCATATCAGCGTAAAAGCTTAGCGGAATAAAACGTTCCGCCTTCCGCTCTTGTTTAGGTACGGCTGTTTAATAATAGTTATGCATGAGAAAAAAAATATTTATCGATTACTAGCTGTCCCGGCAATGTATATAGATAAGATAGAAATAGATATATTGATAATAATTATGAGCAATGTAATAAATCCTTAGAAAATAAAAGATTGTTTTATTTTAAACAAAGTATTTTAATTAAATTCGAAAGTTTGTCAATACAAAGAATGATCTAGAGAAAAATAATAATCGCTTAAAACTAACGGAGATGCCAGATTAACCGAACTCCTGATAACACGGAATGATGCCAGATTAATACATAACACAATGAAAGTTATTAATTTAAATTCAATTCAACTATTGAATACAAAAGTTATGTCCGACAGATGTTTATTTCATTCATTTGTGATCGGGTATTTGATTGAAAATTTTTACTAATTTCAGATCGCTGATTTCAAATCTAATCTCCATTTTTTTCTATCAACTCTACTTTTCGAGATATACCGTTATGTCCAAAATTAAGGCACTTTCACTACATACATATATTGGAATAACTTAAAAAAGGTTGACCATATTCAGTTAACAAAAAAACCGAAACTCGGCAACAGAATTATCTTAAAGCACTGCTTACATTGTTTTAAAATTTGCTCTTAACATAATTTCGAATGAAATGAGGTGTATTTAATTGTAATCGGTGCAAAACTTTTGATTTTATTCACAATTTCCTGAGAAAAAATTTGTTCCCTTGTGTAATTAAAACCTATATTTAAAGAATAAAAGAAATATTCTTTAAATAATTTTTGGGTACATGTAAAATGAGCATAATTATCATTTTGGGTCCTTAATTTTTACATATCGCTCATTTTCTGCAACGTCGTCATAATTCAAAAAAATTTAATTTTGGAGTGAGTATTGTTCATTGCAGTGTTCGAAAATAAACAGTACATTATTTAGCGTTCGGCTCACACACCCAAGAACGATATCAATTTTTTTTAGGGATTGTGAAAACGAACACTACCCTTAATACCGTTCGTAACTATTTTCAAGAAAGAACCGAACATTATATATTGTTCTGTTCTTCGTTAAAAAAGAAATGAACAAACAAAAAATTTTAACAACGACCGCACCACGAACAGCTAGTGTGTGTGTTGTGTATATGTTTTGTTTGTATAAAATTATTTTTCTGGCTTTTTGTTTTTTTTCGTATGGGTATTTTGTTTTTGTAAAAAATATTTGGTTTTTTACAGCCAAAATTGACGAACATTAATGAGCCAAGCCGAACACAATGAAGTTTGTGAATTTTCAAAAAAAACCGAACGGAGTTCTCATCTTTTGTTGGGTTTAATTAAAACAGTAATTTTTTTGTGTTCGAAAGATGACTAACAGGGAAACGTTATTTTTTAATGATTTTCTACACAAACACTATTAGCGTTTGTGTATTCCACAAATCTACCGAACCGAACACTAAGGAGCGATATTTAGTGTTTATTTTCGAACACTGGTTCATTATGATTTTATATGTATGTATATTGTATATAAAATTAATCTTTGCACATTTTTGAAAAGAATGTGGTTATTTTTTCTAAGTGGTGCGAGGAAATTAAAAATTTCGAAATGATTTTTTTGAATTTTAACAACGTATTAGTTAGTAAAATACATACATATGTATTTAAAATATAAAAGGTTTGATTAAACAAGTGTAGCCACTTCTTTTACTCAGAGTTAGTTAGGTCCAGTGACGTAACGTCCATGCATATTATGGCACACTAATAGGTTTCACAATATCCATGGACAAAAAGTGTCATAACATGCAGTCTACAACTGACATCAAATGCTTAAAATTAACACTAGCATGATGTTAGTGTTAAGTAAAGTCTCATCTCATGTTATAACAGGTTGCTAATGCAAATGTTTTAACAACGCTTTTATAACATCATGTTAAAACAGAAAATCATGTCAGTTGTAGACGGGGAGTTAGGTTCGTGAACGCAATGTTATATGGTCCATGGGCATAACGACACTTTTTGGTGTGTTGTAATCAATTAATTGTTGGTTCCATTATTGTCAAGTACAGTTAGCAATGTTCGGTTTCAAAAAATATAAATATGAATATGAGTTTTTTTTTTAATAATTTTTTTTTTAATTTTTTAGGTTAATTTCTATCGGTTTTCTATATCATGGACACGCATATTGCCAAATGGTGACATTTCTTCTAAGAACCAAAAAGGAATTGATTATTATAATATGATAATTGATAAGCTATTAGCAAACAACATAGAACCCATGGTTACTATGTTCCATTATGATTTACCTGAATCTCTTAATCTATATGGTGGTTTCACAAATATTCTGCTAGTTAAATATTTTGCCAATTATGCAAAATTATTGTTTGAAACATATGGCGATCGTGTTAAGGTTTGGATTACTTTCAATGAACCCTATGACTATTGCATACCCGGCTATGGTGATGGCAATTACCCTCCTATGGGTCATGATCATGGTGTTGCTGATTATCTTTGCATGGAAACTACACTTAAAGCACATGCTGCAGTTTATCGTTTATATAAGAATGAGTTTTTCGAAAAACAAAAAGGAAAAATTGGAATGACTCTAAGTACACGGTTTTATTTTTCTAAAAATAATAATTCCGCAATTATAGACCGTGCTATGCAATATTCGGTACGAATTTATCTATTCCATTTTCAGTTATATTTCAAAAATGGTTTTTATTTAGTATTAACAATTCCGATTGAATTTACTTTAGATAACAATTTTGAAGTCTAACTGCCGTATTCATAAAAAATTAAAATAGATTTGAATTGTGTTTTTAGAAAAATTTAATTAAAAATGTTGCCTTAAAACACATTTCAAACTAATTTTATTTTTTATGAATACGGCAGTAAAAACATATATAAAAATTAATCGTGGCTTGTTCGACTGCTTAAAACTTGAAAATTACTTTACTAACGGCAATTTTCAACAAGTTCAGTTATAATTAACTATCGGTTATAGCTGTCAAAACATATTGGTACTCGGAACTTTAATTGAAAGTTAGTTTTAACCGAACTTGGTGAAAATGGCCGTAAATTGGATACATCCTTTTGCGGGTTTCTTCGTAATTGGAACGCGAAGAAAATCCGACAGAATACCCTTGTTTTGTTTTCATACTTTTGGTTTACTTTATGTAAACATGTTATTTTTCAAATTAACTGCTTTAAATTAAAGTGGGGAACAGAATAGTCGCTGTAGTACAACGTTACGAATAGCGCTGCAAGCTGTCAAAAGTTAAAAACGGATGTTTCAAAGTACTGTCAACAGAATACGTAGTTGTAGTAATCGTTGCAGTTGAAGCTGAAGTACAAAATTCAAATTTTTGAACTTTGTCGCGCTACAAAGCATTCTTCAGTTTCAGCTACAACTACAACTTCTTTATTCTGTTTCAGGCCTAATACCTACATATGTACATATCGCACTTGATCAACAATTTTAAAATTTTACTTTTTGCAAGAAATCAACTAACTGCCCACACTAAAATTAAATTACAAAAATTAATTTTATTGATATAATTGTTTTCTTTTTCGATATTAATTATTTAAATTTATATTAATTTGGTTAATTTTGAGTTTTTTTATAAAAAAATAATAATTTTATTTTAACAAAAAAAATTAATAAAATTAATATTTTTATATAATAAAAAGACCAAGCTTAAAAAAATTAATATATGTACATTTAAATAATAAAGTCGAATAAGTAAGAATTTATTTCTTCCTTAATATTTTTCAAACTATGAGTTCACATAAATACGTTTTCCCATGCCTTTAACATAAGCTGAGCAATAAGATATATTTCTCTGTTATTCTGCCGACATTATTGCCAACTTGCTGAGATAATTATCTTTAGTGTTGACCTGGGGTAAAGCGCCACAACTTAAAATAATATTAGAGCTGGTTCACAATCTTCATGTTCTAGCCGTCAAGTCTTGAGCTTTTAGGAGAGAAGGGAAAAGAGAATGCCATTTATTTTCCTCTCTCTCCTAAAAACTCAAGACTTGATGGCTAAAACTTGAAAAGTGTGAACCAACACTTAAAAAAGACATCGAGAGGTTTCCGAAAAATGTCACTAACTCAAAAAATATAAATTTTTCAATAATTGCAAAAATTTAAAAGAAAAACGATGTAAATATGTATATTTTCGGATGAAATTAGCTTGCTATGAGATATTCGGATTTTAAAATTCTTTTAAAATCTAGCCACAAACAGTTTTTCACCTATACTGAAACTTTTAAAATTTTGAGTTATACCCTCTTGTTGATCAAGTGCGATATGTTCTTTATGATAAAGGCAGCAAACAAATGAAGTACATTTAAGGGGCAAAAAGGGTAAAAATTCGTACCTTTGGTGCTATACGTAAACACACTGTTTTTCATAATAATTTTGCGCAAACTTTAAACCTGAATTCCATTGATGCAGAGGCCGATTTCATCCTTAAATGTAATGAACTTGTTTCTAATAAATATTCCAAATTTTAAATATTGTAAATTTTAAATTGGATTTTATTTCCAATTGCAATATCAAATGGTTCAGTTCCGTTT
The DNA here is from genome assembly GCA_949318255.1 of Pollenia labialis. Lineage (NCBI taxonomy): Eukaryota > Metazoa > Arthropoda > Insecta > Diptera > Polleniidae > Pollenia > Pollenia labialis. The sequence continues at coordinate 93,812,858 of OX439142.1, read as the reverse complement.
ATTTTAACATATTCGAATTTTTGAAATAAAATTGGAATAAAATCTTTTTTTTTTACAACAGAAAGTTATGTAATTTGTAATTTTGCTTAAAATTTTGTTAAAGTTGGGTTGGTTGGCCTATCCCATGTTCGGCGATACTGGTGATTTTCCAAAAATTATGCTAGATGATATTGCAAAAAATAGCAAACAAGAAGGAAGAGCTTGGTCTCGCCTCAGCAGTTTATCAATACAAGAAAGAGAAATTGTTAAACATTCTGCAGACTTTTTAGGTCTAAATTATTATTCATCGCGATATGTTGAAGAAGCTATTCCACCACAGGGAGCCATACCTTCTGTAGCACACGATTCCCGTTTGAAATATGAAATTAATGCAAATTGGATGAGGGCCAAATCTAGTTGGTTGTATTGTGTTCCCGAGGGTCTAGAGGGCCTATTAAAGTAAGTAAATGAATTAAAACCAAAATACGAAAAGAATGTATACTCTCAGTGATGGTTCACACTCTTCAAGTTTTAGCCATCAAGTTTTGAGTTTGTTGGGGATTTTTCCTTCTCTCCTAAAAGCTCAAGACTTGACGAGTCAAACTTGACGTGTGTGAACCGGCACTCACTAACTAAATTTTTTGTAGATTGAACACCTTTTTCAATAGACTTTACTTTCAATGTTGAGCACTGAAAACTTTAATTCAAAAAGTGACAAAAAGAAAATTAGTTGCAACTTTGTCGTTCGTTTGTAGTATGTTTTGTCTTTAAACTTAACGTTTTTTTTTATTATTATTTATACATACTATGTAATAGTAAATTCATATTTTAGAGAATGAATGAAATTTTTATTAGGACGCACCGATTTGCAATTTTTTCTGTATTTGCTAAATCGAGCCATAAATTCTCCTAAGAACTTACTAAATTATATAACAGCTTTAGGACCTTGTAAGAAAACTAAACCACACCTCTACACAGAGCGAAAAAAGACGTTAAAAAATTGTCAACCAATGGTAATAAATTGATTACAAAGTGTTGTCAATATTTTGACATTTGTTGAAGAAATCACCCCACCGAATTTCGAGATGATGGGTTTATAATTTCCCATATGTTCAATATAAAACCTCCGCCTAAAAATTACTTATGTTAGTACTACACCTAAAATCAATACGAATCTTGATATTTTTATAAGGATGTGACTGGAGATACAATTAAAAATAATTGTGATAATCTGTCCATAATTTAATATATAAATCCGACTCCTGAAATATTCCCATTGATGGTGGATGGTATCAAAGATTCGGCACAGTCGAATATAAAGCACTTTTATTTATTTATTACTAAGTGCCGGTTCACACACGTCAAGTTTGACTCGTCAAGTCTTGAAATTTAAGGAAAGATGGGAAAAGTAATGGCATTCACTTTTCCCTTCTCTCCTAAAAGCTCAACACTTGCCGAGTCAAACTTGACGTGTGTGAACCGGCACTTAGTTTAAACTTTTAAAATGTTAAGCGGCTCATACACTTGCAATAAAATTGTTCAATTTTACATATTGTACAATTACATCTCCAATGTGTATGTTATATTCGAAGGTGGCACAATATATTGGCAACAATCAAAAGACTTTTGATTTTTATTGCACAACGAAAAGAAAGTGAAATGTGTTAACAACATTGTACAATGTTGTTTATGTTATTCCTATAGGTTATGTTCACCTATTTATTAATGACGAATCATATACAACAATATTGCAAGTGTATGGGCCGCTTTAGTCCAATTATATACGAATCTGTTATATAAATCTACACTTTTCAGTTGGGTTAATCACGGAAGGCGTATTATCAGGTTATATGATTATGTAGTTATATTAACAGCAACAAAATATATTAAAAAAATATATCGCACTGGTTCCTCCAAAGGAGTCAACTCAAAATTTACAAATTTTCAGTAGAGGCCAAGGCCCATTGAAAAGGTCTGCGCAAGAAGCCTGATGGTCATTGGTTTTTGTTCTTTTGAACTTTCAAAAGCTGTTTACATTTTACTTACATGTGCATGGATATGTTTGTTTACGTTTATAGTATGCCACACATACACGTTTTTTCCTTTTGCTTTGTATTTGTGGTAGTAAGTTTTTGACAGCTTAAAAGAATCGTTTTTTGTTTTTGTACAAGTAAGCAGACCTGGTAGATGGGCCTTTTTGGAGGTAAGCAACAGTTTTTAAATATTTACAATGAAAGCTGAAAACAATTTAGTGCCGGTTCACACACGTCAAAGTTGACTCGTCAAGTCTTGAGCTTTAAGGAGAGAAGGGAAAAGAGTATGCCATATATTTCCCCTCTCTTCTAAAAACTCAAGACTTGATGAGTCAAACTTGACGTGTGTGAACCGGCACTAATAAATAAAGTTCTTCATTTTCAACACATATCCGCCAACATATCATCAGAAGGAATCCTCTTAAGTAAAATCTTCCCATCAACCAAGGAGTCCCTTAAGAAGTGATGACGAACATCTATATGTTTGGTTCGTGGATGATAATTTCCATTTGTTGCCAACTGTACAGCTGCATGATTGTCGCAATATAATTTTATAGGTTGAAATTGTTTGCCAAATAGTTCTTCTTCAAGACTTTTTAGCCATAGGGCCTCTTGCACCGCTGTTGCCATTGACATATATTTCGCTTCGCAAGTCGATAATGCCGTAGTAGACTGCTTTTTCGATGCCCAACAGATTGGTGCTCCCTGCCTTATAAAAATGAAACCGCTAACAGATTTTCTTTGATCCAAATCGGCTGCATAATCAGCATCACAGTACCCTTTCAACCCAGGATCATCATCCTTCTTGAAATGTAGTTTAAAATTTATGGTACCCTTTAAATATCTTAGGATTCGCTTTGCCGCTTGCCAATGTTGTATACCATAATTATTATTGAATCGACTTAAAAAATTGACTGCCTAGCATATATCAGGTCTTGTAAGTTGCGCTGCAAATAATAAACTGCCAATAAGCTCCTGATAAGGATATTTCAACATTTCCGATTTTTCAATGTCATTATCAGGACTCTGAACATTGCTCAGTTTGACGTTCACGTCCATTGGTGTTGATATTGGGTTACAGTCTGACATTTCAAAACGTTCCAGCATTTTACGTATGTATGCTGTTTGGTCTATTGTTAAACCATTATTTGTTCTATTTATTCTTAACCCAAGAAATGATTTTACCTGTCCCAAATCTTTAAGTTTAAATTTATTCTGCAAATTTTCAATCAAACATTGCTTTTGTCTCTCATTATTCCAGAAAATTAAAATGTCATCGACATAGACGGCCAATATTAAAATATTTTTTCCATCAATCTTTGAGTAAATGCATTGATCACTCCCAAGTTGCACTAGACCAAGTTCCTTAAGACTTTGACTTAACTTTATGTTCCACAATCGTGATGACTGCTTTAGTCCATATATGGGCCTGTTTAGTTTTAATACTTTTCCCCTAGGAATTTCAAATCCGTCAGGTGTTGTTATAAAAATGGTTTCGTTCAGGTCACCCTGTAAAAACGCCGTACAAACATCCAAGTGGTTTACTTGCAAATTGAATTGAACAGCCAATGACAATATATAACGCAATGAAGAATATCGCATAACTGGTGAATACGTTTCATTGTAGTCTATCTTAGAGCGTTGAGAACAACCTCTTGCCACCAGCCGAGCCTTGTATCGTGTAACTTCACCGTTTTCGTCATGTTTGAGCTTAAACACCCATTTTGTAGTTAGTTTCTTTTCATTTCCACAGCCATCAATAACGTTCCACGTATTATTTTCGATCAGTGATTTTATTTCCTCATCTATCGCCTTTTGCCAATATTTACCATCACTACCATTAACGGCTTGCAAATAATTTTGTGGTTCTACTTTAACACCAACAACTGCGTATGTCACATAATTATCCATATTTATTGGACGAGATATTCTAGCTGAACGACGTAAAATTTGAGACCCATTTAATTCCTCACTTTCGGGTGTATTTTCCCTTGACGTAAAACCCTCTAGTTCTTCGGCACTATCAGCAGATTCATAAGTTGATGAATTTTGTGGAACTTCATTTTCAACGATATTTTCAGTGCTGTCCTGGTTATTTTCTAAGTGATTGGAATTTTCATCAAGTGGTATCCCCACCAAATTTCTATCACTTCTACAAATATTTTTCGATACGTGTTCGTTTTCAACAGAACCATTCTGTGAAAAAACATTTGATTCTCTAAAAATACTACGTTTCTACTCACGTGCATTTTCCGTAAAACAGGGTTGTATAAACGATATGCTTTGGAATCTTGACAGTAACCAAGCATAATACATTTTGTGGATCTTGAATCCCATTTCTTTCTATGTTGTTTTGGCGTCATTGCCATACCTATGCAACCGAACGCCCGCAAATATGATAGGTTCTGCCCACGACCACTCCAGATCCCCTCTGGAGTTTTACCATCTAATTTTTTATGAGGTATTCTGTTCAGTAAGTATGCTGCCGTATTAATTGCCTCAGCCTAATACATTTTCTTTAAATTTGCATCAAACATCATAGCACGAGCTTTTTCGACAATCGTCCTGTTCATACGTTCAGCCTTCCCGTTTTGCTGTGGGGTGTAGGGGGCTGATGTCTGATGTACTATACCACTTTGTTGACAGATGGTATCAATTTTTCTATTGCAGAATTCAAGGCCATTGTCGGAACGTAAAATTTTTATTTTTCTATCAGTTTGGTTCTCCACCATTTCCTTAAATATTTTAAACCTGTCTGGAACCTCAGATTTATTTTTCAAGATGTAAATAAATACTTTATTGGAATAGTTATCCAAAAACAGAAGAAAATACAATCCACCGCCTATTGATGGCTCCTCCATGGGGCCACATACGTCCGCATGTATCAGATCTAGTATACCATCTGATTTGCTTGTAGATTGCTTGTAAGACAAATTTGTTTTTTTACCTTGTAAACAGGGAATACATTTTTCAACTTCTACATTTTGTTTCACACATTTTTCCAGCAACTTTTCATCAATATTTATGGCATGGCCGAAACGTTTATGTATAATTTCGTTCGTGATACAAACTAAATTTTGCTGTGACGAATGTAAGTCTAACTTATAGACATCTTCATGTAGACTGGCAGTAGCTATTATTTTTGTTCCATTTCTAATTTCACATTTCTGATCTGCAAATTTGACAACATAACCTTTCCGTACTAACTGACTCACCGATATTAAATTCGTGCAGAGTTCAGGTACGTATAAAACATCTTTAATAGTTGCCTCTTCCAGTTTATTGTTTATTTCCAATTTTATGGAAATGTCACCTTTACCCATAACATTTAAGCTATTCTTGTTTGCCACCATAACTGTTTCGCCCGATGAAAAACATTTAAAATTTTTGAGTTGATGTTTGCAATTAGCCATATGAGTCGTAGCTCCAGAATCTATCAACCAATGATCCTAATTGTAGCTATGCTGAGAGTTGAATGCCGCTGTTAGAGTCGTTGCATTATTGTTTATGGGGTTACTGTATTTTTTACTTTTACAATTCTTGGCCATATGACCCTCTTTCTTACATTTATAGCAAGTAATGCTTTTCTTATTGTTGCTGCTGTTGTTGTTGTTGCTAAAATTAGCCGCCTTGTTGAATCTTCGTTTGCTAAACATCGCAGCATCTGCCGACGTACTTGGAGTTGAGTTATTATAACAATCGAAATCTTGAAGTAGTTTGGTTTTGATTGAATCAGCTGTTATTTTAATGCCACTGCTCTCTATAGCCATAATCATAGGAGCAAAATGTTCCGGCAGACCACTCAGTAACAAGCTGCCAACCCATTCATCATTTACGCTCATTCCGATTTCATTCAACTTCTGTGCCGTAGCAATAATTATGTCAATGTACTCACTTATATCAGAGCAATTTACCAAATGTGTTGTCGTCAGCTTCCTCAACAGACCACAGCGTCTCGTCAAGCCCGAATCATCATACAATGCTCCTAACTTTTCCCACATGTCTTTTGCCGTTTTCATACCTTGGATATGCATGTATAAGTTCGATGAAATGCATAGGACCAACCTGGACATTGCCTTTTCTTTAATGCCTTCATCTGTTTCTGTACCAAGAACTGATTTCCAGTACCCCTGCAGTTTCAACGCATGTTCAGCTGCAAACTTCCAACTATGGTAGTTTTCTCTACCCGTTAATTTCTCAATTTCTATTTGCCGCTCCATTCTACGAGACTGGGCCCATAACCTGATGAAATACTTTCAGAAATCAACTAACCTTACTTGGGGGAACGAATAAAAACGCGCGTGGTTTTACTTTAGAAGCTTGCTTTAATATCAATATGATTATAAGTAAAAGTTACAAAACAATAAATATGTACAAGAGATTTACAGAGTAGTATAAAATAGTATTGAATAAGAAAGTACAAATAGTTTAAATAAAGTTCTTCATTTTCAACACCCTTTATGTGAAATTTGTTCATTTATAAAGTGTTTTCATTAAATAAATATAGAAACAAAACAAAATATAACGTTGTACATTTTCTAAAACCGACCAAAATTAGACTTCGCCTACCATCCGACCAAACCAAAATTATCCGACCAAATTTGTTCGGCAGCCCTGATCAAGAAGAGGGATACAGCTGTATTTTTTACGAAAGAGATGTTAGATTTTTACAGTGGGTACATCGATTTATTGCAAAAAGTGAAAATTGAAAAATTTTGAGTTGACACTCTTTAGAGGAACCAGTACGATATGCCTTTTGTTGTTGGTAATATAACTAAATAACCATATAGCCTGATAACCATCTTCCGTGAACAACCCAAGTATGTTTTTGTGTTGTATCACAGAATTATTTTAACGAAATCACTAAACACATTTTTATTTTAGCTGGATTAAAAACAACTATAATAATATTGAAGTTATTATAACAGAAAATGGATGGTCGGACGAAGGTCAATTAAATGATACAGCACGTATTGATTACCTCAAGGTAATTTATATTAGCCACAATTATGAGTGTCGTTGTTGTAGTCGAAAACCAGTCGCTTAAAAAAGAAATGCTATTATGATTTTCTTAAACGACGTATAACTTTCTATGTGTTTTACATTTTCGTTGTTGTAAATTTAAAATAATATCGAAAAAACTTCGACTTGGACCACGGCAACAACTCTCGTAATGCTGTGAAGGAAATATTTAATATACCGTTATACTGTGCAATGCTCAACCCTATAGTGTCAAATACGTATGTATGTTTTTGTAGGCTCATTTGCAGGCTGTTTTAAATGCTATTAATATGGGTTGCAACGTTACACGCTATACGCATTGGAGTTTAATCGATAATTTTGAATGGCAGCGGGGCTACACGTAAGTAATTGTTATTGTTCACTTCACTGAAAACCTTGCGTGTTTGTAAGTGTTGTTTTAACACATTTTAATTTGTTTGTTTTGTTGTTTCTTATTTTCGCTGTAGGGAAAAGTTTGGATTGTATTATGTGAACATGTCTAGTGGTGGCAAAGAACGTGTAGCCAAATATTCAGCACATTATTATAAGAGTGTTATTGAGAGTAAAAGAATACCGGAGTTTTGTTGCGGGAAATAAAAATTAATTTAATAAAAATGGTAACAAAAAAAGTTTGTACGTATGTATTGTGTTAGCGTTTTAATACAAAATTGTGTTTTAATTAAATTGTCAAGCATATGGGGTGTTAATTAAAATGTGTTACAGAAAGCAAAATTCGTAATGTCACGAAGGTTTTGCCAGAAATTGAAATGATTCTTTTTGTTGCAAGCTAACAAATGAAAAATTCTTAGTTCTCACAGATTAAAACACAAAAAACTCTGAGAAATAAAAAATCAAGTTTTTTACAAAATAAAAGAATTACCTGCCTGTTCCACAACTTCAAACGTCAACGTTCGCATAGAACATTTCTATGATAATACAACACTGTAGTAAACAATTTAAACAAATTAGAATTGTGGTTAATTAGAATATTTTAATTTGTTTTTAATTTTAAATTGTTTGTTTTGAAATGTAATAATTTAAAAAAATTTTTAATTTCATAATTTTAAGCAAAAATTATAAAATTTAGTAAATATTCCCCAGAATCACATGAACGGTACATCATTTTAATACAAGGCTAGTAATTAGCTGTTGCTGACGTAGCTAGATAAGGTCACCTGGTGTAAACTCGCCTTGTAAAATCCTATACGAACGCTTACGTCGAAATTGTTGAACAGTCCATTTGAACTATAAAAAAAATTAAATGAAAAAGTGCAAATACCAATATCAAAATTAATTGGATTTAGAGTTTTTTTCTCAGTTGCATATTTTACGTAAACAAAAGAACACGAAAGAGGAACTAAAAAATAATAACAAGACCAGCGGTTAATCTTTTGCTGCACCCATGTCCCTTTTAAATTGAGTGTTGAACATGTAGAATTTTTTCTTTTTAAATGGAACGCCATGAAAGAAGAACGCGTTGCACTTTCAAAATAACGCATATTTTTCTAAAAAGAACAGAAAGAAATGTAAAGCGGCTCATACACTTGCAATAAAATTACTCAATCCCAACAAACACGAAGTCAAACCTTTGATATGAAATGACTTTATCATTTGACAAACACAATTCTCAAACGTTTTTCGATTGTTTGATTTTAACCAAGGCGAATTCATGTTAACGGTGGTGTCGATACTACAACAAGTAACAACACCAAAAACACAACAATGTATTTTTTTGTTGCTTTCGTTGGCCGATATGTCAAAAACACAAGTAACTGTTGACGTTCCTCTCTCTAATTAAGAAAAAAAAGTAGCACAGCTGTGTTTTCAATGCCACCTGAAAGTCGATTCGCCTTGATTTTAACATCTTAATTCAAATTGATAATGATTTAAAAATAAACATTTTACATCAAATATTTTACAAATTTGACGTCAAATTAGTATCAAATGTTAAATTCAATCCAAAACAAAACTTGGCAATACCAAAGCATATAACTGCCCGTCTATACCAGAGATAATTATTGCGACATATATTGCAGTAATTGTCAAAATTATGTTATCTTTAATGTAGACAGCAATTTTTTGTACATAATTATTGCTAACAATTTATGTTGCAATAATTGTTAGTCCATTTTCGTTAACAATTATTGCTTACAAAAAACGTCAATTTGGTTGTCAGTTGAAAGAAAGAAGCAAAAAAGAAAAAAAAATAGAAGCAAATTGTGTGAGAAAGAAATTAAGTTTTTGAAATTGCAGCAAATTATAATTGTAGTAAAATAATTAAATTAAAAAATTAAATAAACACTAAAATAAAATTGCAAAAATTATAATTTTTTCCTTTTTCGATCTTTATTGTTAAAATTAATATTAATTTGTTTAAGTTCGAGTTCTTTTTTATAAAAAAATAATAATTTTACATTAACAAAAATAATAAAATTAATATTTTTGTATTAAAAATGACCTCTAGCATAAACAAATTAATATAAATTTAAATAATAAAGTCGAATAAGAAAGAATTTATTTTAATAATAATAATTCTTGTAAGATACCGCCATTTTTTACACTGCACCTTCTTTCTTGATTTTTTTCAAACTATGAGTTAACATAAATACGTTTTCCCATGCCTTTAACATAAGCTGAGCAATAAGAAATATTGCTCTGTTATTCTGCCGACGTTATTGCCAACTTGCTGAGATAATTATCTTTAGTGTAGACCTAGGGTTATAAATGTAAACATTAAAAATGGCGATTAGTTAACATTTTACTTCGTGGTTAAATGTGTTTTACAAGTAATCGCCTTTTTTCACTTGTCCACATTTAACATCAACTTACGAAGATGTTGGAATATCCCATAAAAAATACATGGGGCTCAAAATCAATATTCTCAACATCTTTGCAAAATGTTGCTATCTCATCGTATTTCATTCTACATCTTCCGATTATTTTAGTGTAAGTGCCGATTCACACACGTCAAGTTTGTCTCGTCAAGTCTTGAGTTTTTAGGAGAGAGGGGAAAAGAAATGGACTTCTATTTTCCCTTCTCTCCTAAATGCTCAAGACTTGACGCCATGGTACCGAGTGTTTATTTAAAAAAAGAACAAATTTAAATTAAAAAAAAATATTTTTATTTATGTTCCACATTGTACATATTAATCCACATTTGAAAAACATTTGAAATTTGGGTTTGAAAGCAAGTTGAAAATAAAGGCATTTTTCTATTTGTTGAGAATGCTATAATTTTCAAATGATTTTCAAATCATTATCAAACGTTTGTCGTTTGAGAAAACATTTTCAATTTGAAATAAAACCTCCGTGTTTGTTGGGGATTATACGTATTGTAATATTATATTGTCAATGTGTATGTTATATTCGAAGGTGGCACAATGTATTGGCAGTAATCAAAAGACTTTTGATTTTTATTGCACAACGAAAAGAAAGGGGAATGTGCGGACAACATTGTACAATGCTGTTTATGTTATTCCTTTAGGTTATGTTCACCTTTTTATTGAATGAATGAAACCAATGTGCGACTTATTGCATAATATAGGACAAAATTGAAATAATATGGCTAATATCATATAAGTACAATAATATTGCAAGTGTATATATAAATTTTTATTAACACTTTAACTGTAAGAAAGCTTAATTTGCTTCGCACGATTAGCACGTAACCAAAACTATCAGGCCTGTTCTGAAATAACTTTAACTCAAATCACGTGATTTCAAATCACATTTCCCTTCTAAAATCACACGTGTGTTGGTTTGGTGTCCCGTTTTTGTTATTTTAGTGTGATCTGTAATTGCCGAAAGCACACCAAGAAACACAAAAACGGTATGACTTTCAGCTTAATTTGCTTCGCACGATTAGCACGTAACCAACACTATCAGGCCTGTTCTGAAATAACTTTAACTCAAATCACATGCCCCTTCTTAAATCACACGTGTGTTGTTTTGGTGTTCCGTTTTTGTTATTTTAGTGTGATCTGCAATTGCCGAAAGCACACCAAGAAACACAAAAACGGTATGACTTTCAGAAAACCCCAAAATCATACTTGTGATTTTAAAAGCACGTGCTTTGAAATCACGGGATTTTCAGAACAGGCCATATTTAAGAAAAAAGTTGTTGTCTAATAGAACTAAAGCATATATATATATATATATATATATATATATATATATCCTATTTTCTTATCTTAGCATAACTTTTTTTCCAAAAGTCGTAAAACGAGAAATAAAACTTTTCTTACTAGAGTTCTGCAAAGTTTTGATTAATCAATTAATCGATTTATCGACATTTCTCAAAGTTCTGATTAGTTAAATTATTTTGAATAATATTATTCAAACATTTTTAAATAGAAAAAATTATAAAAATTAGGCAACATTTTGCTATTGCGAATGAATAAGATAAAGTACTACCAATTCAAGCATATAAAGCAGTATAATCTCTTGTAAGATCCTGCAATATTTTTTTTTTTTTTCCTTTATTCATTCCACTTGGGAACATAGGGCTTCTACAAGATTATTCCAACTTAATCTTTCGTTACATATAATTTTAATTTCCTCAAAAGTTTTATTTAATATTTTAAGTTCTTGGTTAAGTGTTCTGCGCCAAGAGTTCTTTGGACGACCGGGACATCGGCTGCCTTGAGGATTCCATTCTAAAGCAGTCCTCGTGATGCTACCGTTTGGCTTTCTTAATGTGTGCCCTATCCATTTCCACTTTCTTCTTGTTATTTGGCAATTTATAGGTACCTCGTTCGTCAATCTCCAAAGATCGGCATTGGTTATTGTATTCGGCCAAAAGATGCGACAAATTATTCGCAGGCATTTATTTATAAAGACCTGTAGTCTCTGTGCTATGACGCTTGTCATCAGCCATGTTTCGCTGCCGTACAGTAGAGTAGATTTCACACATACGTTAAATATTCGAATCTTTGTCTTCTTCGAGATTTGCGGTGACCGCCAAGTTCTATTCAAGCGGCCAAAGGCTGATCTTACCTTTTTCAGCCTGTTTGTCACATCTTCTTCCACGCCGCCGTCTATCGACATTATACAACCTAAATAGCAGAATGAGTTGACATATTGTATGCGTTGGTTTTGTATTAGAATGTGGTTGTTGGTTGTGTTGTTGATTCGCATTGCCTGTGTTTTCGAAATGTTTATCTCTAATCCAACTTCTTTTGCCAGTGTTACAAGATCATTCACTTTGCTCTGCATGTCGGTAAAATTGTGTGACATGAGGCAAATATCGTCAGCGAAATCCAAATCTTCAAGATGTCTTTGGAAGTCCCATACGATACCCCTTTTTCTCCTGCAGAGTTTTAACATGACTTTATCTAATACAACAGCAAATAGTAGAGGAGATAGTGGGCATCCTTGTTTCACTCCAGCGTTTGTCTGAAAGGATTCACTGGCCATGCCATTATGCCGAACTTGGAGAGTTGCGTTGTTATACATGGCTTTAACTATGTTTATCAACTTCACTGGTACGTCTTTTGCTGTTAATGCAGCCCATATTGCACTCCGTCTTATGGAATCGAAAGCTTTTTTGAAGTCAATAAACACTAAATACAATGGTGTGCGCCATTCAACCGATTGCTCTATTATAACACGAAGAGTGTTGGTTTGGTCTACACAGTTACGATGAGGACGAAAACCGGCTTGTTCGTCTCGTAATACCTTTTCAACATGCTGCAGTCGGTTGTTTAGTATTATCGCAATGACCTTATAAATTGTGTTAAGCAGTGTGATACCTCGCCAATTATCACACACCGTTAGATCGTTCTTTTTCGGTAGTTTAATTATTGTGCCTTTAGTCCAAGTACTAGGAAGTTCTTCATTGATCCAAGCATCACGTTTATATGGGTATATCATTTCTGCAGCTATCGTTGGGTTCGTTTGCAGTATCTCTGGAGGGATACCATCTTCACCCGGCATCTTGTTCTTTTTTATTTTTGAGATAGCACACGTAATTTCTTCGATGCTTGGGTGTTCTGTGGTTATTGCGTTGTTGATTATTGTACGTGAATCGTTATTCTGAGGACTTTCCGGAATTTCTTCATAAGTAATGTTACTTATTTCCTCGAAATGTTGCTTCCATCTTCGGGTTTGTTCTTCAGTGTTTGTAAGAAGCTGACCATCGGAGTCCTTTATGGCATGGTTACGATTCATATTTTGATTTGATAGGCGGTTTATTATCTGGTGTAGCTCTTTCATGTTGTTTGACCCTGCAGCTGTTTCCGCATCGCTGGCGATAGATTCTAAATACTTTCTTTTATCGTTTCGGGCTGATCTCTTTACGGCTTTTGCCACTGCGCTGTATTGTGGTTTATAGTAGGGATTTTCAAGTTTTTGTTGTTTCAACTGATTTCTTTCTTGAATAAGTTTCCAGGTGTTATCGGATAACCATGATTTCCTTTCTGTCTTCTGTATATAACCTATTTTGTCTCTGGCAATATCCCTAATTTTGTTACACGTTACTTCCCAGGAAATGTTTTCTGATTGAACACATTCCCTTAGTTCTTCTCCAACTTCGTCCCTTTTCTCTTTAACTCTCAATTTGTTGACATTTTATTTATTTATTTATTTATTTATTTAGTCTATGGATTACCTCCTTTCAGACAAAAATTACAAAATTTAACATCATCTATTTAAATATAAAATTAAATTCAGTTTGATAGTATTAATATTCAAATTCATATCAATAATACTGTACAGATCATTAAAGTTTACACATATTCGACGAAAAGGGTCAGCATTTGCATAATTTTGTTGAAAGTATTCAATTGATAACGGCTGGTAATAACGTGTAGGGCGTTGGGGAACATTAAAAAATAAACTGTTTAACAGGAACTCCGAGCAAATATTGCCTTTAATTAGATTGATAACAAATATGACATTCAGCATTGTTCGGCGGCTTTTTAAAGTTGGTAAATGAATCTCCAATAACCTGGTTCTATATGGAGGAAGATATATAGATGGATTTGGGTAAGTGCTCCGTAATATGAATAGCAGAAATTGTTTTTGGACAGACTCAATGCGATCACTATGAACGTTGTAATATGGATCCCAAATTATTGAGCCATATTCGATTATAGGTCTGACAAGTGCTATATACAACTGTTTTGTTATAGATCTGTCAGAGAATTCCTTTGACCAACGTTTAATAAATCCAAATACACCACGAGCTTTATTAGTACACATGTTAATATGTTCTAAAAAAGATAACTTAGTGTCAAATAATACACCGAGATCCAAGAAAGCATTAACAACTTCCAATTTGTGATCACCAATAAAATAGCAGCCAATAGGTCTAGTTTTTCTGGAAAAACGTATATGTTTGCATTTTTTTAAATTTATATCCAATAAGTTTATTTGGCACCAGTTGAAGAATAAATTTAAATCCTGTTGTAAGTAGGGTTGAACAATGGAGTCAGCACAACTTGAAAAAATTTTTACATCGTCAGCATACATAAGTATATTGGAAAATTTTATTGTGGTAGGTAGATCGTTGATATATAATAAGAAAAGTATTGGTCCGAGATGACTACCTTGTGGAACACCAGAGTTGACTATAATATGTTTAGATAATGTATTATTAAAACACACACGCTGTTCACGACGTAAAAGATAAGATTTTAACCAATTCAAACAGCAATTCGTAAATCCCATTAAATACAGCTTATGCAATAGAAGTTTATGGTTAACTCTGTCAAAAGCCTTACTAAAATCAGTGTATATAACATCGGTATAGCATCCGTTTTTAAAGCCATTATTAATTATTGTTGTCAATTCTAATAAATTAGTCGTAGTTGAACATCCTTTACGAAAACCATGTTGGAAAGGTGTAAGTATGGAAGAGACTTGTTTACTTAAATATTCAGTAAGATATTGTTCAAAAAGTTTGGGAATGACACTTAATTTGGCAATACCTCTGTAGTTCACTATGTTCGATTTATTCCCTGATTTAAATAGTGGAATAATAAAAGATTTTTTCCATAATTTCGGGAAGTAGCCATGCTTTATGGACATATTGAATAAAATTGTTAAAGGTATAGATAAATTATGCGCACAATTTATAAGAAGGCAGCTAGGAATACCATCAGGTCCACTATAAAACGATGATTTTAGTTTTAATAATAATGTTGTCATATTGGCAGTAGTGACGAATGGAAATGAAATTGGTTGTTGTTCAGGGATATAAAACGGATAGCTTTTCAATGTATCATATTCCTCAATAGAGTAGGTTGAAGCAAAAAAATCCGCAAACATATTACTTGTTTCTATATGATCAGAAGACTCGGTGGTGAGGTATTTCATCGAAGATGGAAATCCGACGGATTTTCTTTTCGAGTTAACAAATTTATAAAATGTTTTCGGATCGCGTTTTAGGTTCAATTTCATCGTATTTAAATAATTTGTATAAAGGTTATGGTTGAGTAAATTGTATTTAGCACGGTATAAAGAATATTTGGAGTAATCAATCAGTCGTCCAGTTTGTTTATACTTCTTATAAAATTTATTTTTTATATTCTTTAATCTCGATAGAGAACTTGAATTCCATGGAGGGCCAGATTTATTAACAACTGCGTATTTAGGTACACAATCATCGATATAATGAAACAAAGTATTATAAAACGAATTAAGAGTTACATCGATTGCTGCCGGAGTACTACTGGATAATGACAAAATTTCAAGCCAGTTTGTATTAGATAAAAAGAAATTTAAATCGCTGTAGTTAGTCTTCTTAAAACAGTAAGTTTTTACATTATTGAATTTTTTATTTGTTTTCACAGAAAATGGATAATAACAGTTGACTTCAATAGTTGGATGATGACGATCTTCAGGCCTGGTAATAGGATGGTGACGAGTCAAAGTACAGTCTTTAGGTTCATTTACAAATACCAAATCAAGCAGATTTTTAGAATCATTTAATACACCATTTATTTGAAAAAGACATAAGTCCGATATGTTGTTTAAGAATTCTTCGATAAAATTGTTTATATTAGTTGGAGAATAACATAACGAATCAGTTAAAAATTTCCAAGACAAAAACGGTAAATTAAAATCACCAAAGACGAGGACCAAATCTTCAGGGTTAATCGAAGAAAGAACGGATTTTAATGCAGTTAAATGTTGTAGATATGTTATCAAAGCGTTTGTGTGTTATCTGCGGGGTTCTTTTAAAAATTTTTTTAAGTTTTATTCTTATTGTAGCTACCACTAGCTCATGGTCGCTGTACAAGTCGGCACCTCTTTTGGTGCGTACGTCTATTAGAGACCCTCTCCATTTGCGGCGGATACAAATGTGATCTATTTGATTACGTGTCTGACCGTCTAGGGACTCCCATGTATATTTGTGTATATTCTTGTGGGGAAAAATCGAACCACCGATCACGAGTTGGAATGTCTGACAAAACTCTATAAAACGTTCACCATTCTTGTTTCTAGTTCCCATGCCATGTGTTCCCATGATATGGGTTAGGCCATGGTTGTCATTGCCAATCTGGGCATTAAAGTCACCGCTTATGATAAGTATATCACGGTTTGCTATTTTGTTAACAGTAGCTGTCAGCTGATTATAAAATTCGTCTTTTGTTAGATCGTCGGCATCCTCTGTGGGTGCATAGCATTGAACGATACTAATGAATTTTCCAACTTTACTGAAAAACCGGGCTGTAATAATACGATCTAATATAGGATTCCATGAACTAAGAGTTGTCCTTAGCTCTTTGGATATTACAAATGCTACCCCGCTTTCTCTCCTGCTTACTTTACCGCTATATAACACAACGTTTCCATTGGCCGATGTTATTTGGCCATTTCCGCACCATCGCATTTCACTAATACCTAGAATCGCAACATTAAACTTCAACATTTCTGCCTCTACTTGTGCTAGCCTTGACGCTTTGCTAAGCGTTCTTACGTTCCATTGTCCAATTCTTATCCGTTTTCGTGTGCCAAATGCTGTCATCGATGTGTGGGGTATTGCTATTATTTCTCCTGTAGTAGTTTCATTAATCGTTTGAGATTCGGACAAGTGGGTGATTGGTCCACTGTGTCCTATGATGGTGCTGGGGCTGCCAGCTTGAAGCCGCCATCCCGACTATGTTGCAAAAGATACTGAGCTTCAGCGACTATTTCTATTACGATTGTCGCCTAATTGCCTGAGACGCATTGGTGATAACATGCCATTCAGGTTACCCAGTATTATACTCCTTCTCACTTTGGCTGCCAACAGACGGGTGCCTGTATGACATTACCAGGGGACACTTGGTATAAGACCGGAAGTCGTGAGCTGCTTGGGAATTTCAAGCAGAGGAATCGCTTCTTGCTATCCCCAAGTGGAATGAAGTTGTGTATCAATGCCAGCAATCAATGGGCATGTTTGATGTAGAATTTAACTGTCTTTGGGTTAAATTCAAAATCGATACACACTATTTGCATTTAGAATTTCTTTACAGAAGTCCAAATGCGGTAAGGGATATTACTTTATCGGGCTTCGACTGCCTTTCCGACTCAATAACGAAGATGCTTGAGAATTGTCCCGACAGTGAAATCGTTGTTGCTGGTTTCTTCTTGCATTCACCACTTGGGCCGTTCAACTTATGATTATTTATTATTTATTTTATTATTTATTAATAGATATATTAAATTGTATGTACATTTTCATATTATTTACAATATTTTAATATCTATAATTGGCTCTAACATATTTGTTGTGAGCCAGATTGGCAGATTACTTGATTTATTACTATAAATATAATTAATATTTCAATATTTTTCATTTTTATTTTAAATTAAGCTAAATTTATTCAGTTTAATAAGTATGCAATTGAAAAAAGCAAACTAAGTTTCAAATTCATTTATTATTAATTTTCTATATTTTAAGGAGATTTCTACGTATTTATATGTACATGTTGTAGAAATCAGAGCCATTTAGAATATTTAGTACTTCAGTTATTCCAAGTTGAGCTTTTCCAAAGTATTGTAGTCTAAAACCATTATATATTGGACAAACGCCCAAAAAGTGGTAAGTATTTTCTGCTATCTCTAAGTTGCATAATGCGCATGTCGAAATTGAGTTGATACGGAACGCTCTGGCATTTAAATCGAGCATACCTCCTCTCGCCTTGATAATTAAGCTAGTAATACGGGACGAATAATTACTAGCAAGAAGTGGTGTAACACTATAATTAAGTTGGGAATAAAGATCGTGGTGTTGTGAGGTTGTTGCTTTGAGTACATTATTTTCACGTTCCTTATTAATTAATAAGGCTATTATTGGTTTCCAATCAGAACAAAGAGGTTGGTTTGAATTAGAAGCAGTAAAATTAAGAATCTGTTGAAGATTGGTCCACTCCTTTGCCCAGAACTCGTTTTTGGCAATGATTGTTTCAGCTAAGATACGTGGGAATCGATTTCGATTCATATTTAGAGCTTTATTAATGTAACAAAAGTGTAGTCGCAGAGTTGAAATGTAAAGAGGGTCTAACCCGGTTTCAAGATGTAACATGTAGTTAGGTGTCGTTGTAGGTAGATATAACATTTTTTTAATAAAAAATCTAAATAACTTCTCTACTTCATCGTATTTTTGATAGCCCCATACTTGAGCCGCGTACAGCATAATTGATCTAGAAGCAGCGTGAAATATTCTGAGTTTATTGTGTTTAGATATTTTTGGGTGATTAATGTATTTAGACGAGGTGGAGTTGATTGAAGCAGCTAATTTATTTTGCAGATGTTTTTTAAAGGACAAGTTATATGTAATATCAATGCCTAGATATTTGTAGCTATTGACGATATCGATGCAGTCATCGCCAAACTTCCAGTTCAAATTTGACGAAATTCTCGGCCCAGAACGAAATACAACTATTTTGGATTTATTTAAATTAACTTTCAAGCACCACATCGTACAGTAGGAAAACAGAGCATCAATCATTTGTTGTAGTTTAGCTTGTGAATCCGATAAGATGACAATATCGTCCGCATAAAGTAATATCTTTACATTTATATCAGCAACATTTACACCATGCGGTAGTGCATCTGCTAGGTCATTAACATACAACGAAAATAATATAGGACTTAATATGCACCCCTGTTTTACGCCGAGATTGACAGAAAAGGGATCAGAAAAGGAGGTACCATCCCAGATACGTGATTCAGTTTTTTCATAAGCGAACTGTAAAATTCTGATCAATTTGGAAGACAGACCTAGGCAGGAAAGTTTGTAAAATAAGCAATTTCTTGGTATCGTATCAAAAGCACATGAGAAATCTACGAAGAATGCATAAGTAAATTTATTATTTAAACTGTTTAGGTTGACAATATTTACTAGATTAAAGATATTGTCTACCGTTGAGTAGTGTTTTCTAAATCCAGCTTGGAATTCGTTCAGTACTTTATTGTACTCGATCCATTCCGTTAGTCTATTTAGCAATAAGGTATTGAAGATTTTACATAAAGTATCCATGAGTGATAGTCCCCGGTAATTTGATGGTTGGCTTACATCACCTTTCTTGAATAGCGGAATCAGTATAGATTTTTGAAAACTCGAAGGTATTTTTTCTTGTAAAAAAATTTTGTTGAAAACTGACAATATTTCATTAATAAAACTATCGGGTGCAAATCTATAAAATTCATAGCTGATGCCATCTTGCCCTGGAGCTTTGTTAAGTTTTAGAGATTTAATTACAGATGAAATTTCACAATATTCAATAGGTGAATCAAGTACGGAATTAGTTAAATATGGCATTGCCCAGCTAATTGAAGGGATATTATCAGTATTGTTTAATAAAGCACTAAAATGCGATTTAAAATCATTTGCTGTTAAGTTACCCTTTACCGTGTGTGAACGTGACTTCAAGGAGTTTGACAGCTGCCACCAATCGCTACTGCATTTTACTTTATTTAATTGATCTAGGTTTTTGTTATAAAATTCTAATTTTTTGTTATCACAACGTTCAACTTATGATGTATACTTAGAACTTTTTCTATAAAACTCGGATATATATTATATTTTTATTATCAAAAAATATATTATATTTTTATTTTAAAAAAATACATTATATTTTTATCATCAAAAAATAAGACAATATACTAAAAATTTTTTAAGTTTTTATGATATGAAAAGTAACATACTTTTGTGAGAGACTTTTTGAATTTGATCAATATCTGGCATCATTTGGTTTGTATTTAGTTAACCTTGCGCCATCTGCATGTAACTATTCGCGCTTTAAAATTAATGCGAACATTTTAAAAATGTATTTGGCACAAATTATTATTTGGACAACTTTGTTAAGTTTAAGAAATAAATCAAATAAAAAAGCTTTATTAAAATATTAAACAAATTATGGAATTATAAAATAGTAAAAATAAATTAAGAGTAAAGTGTACACAAAACAAACGTGAAATACTTTAATTAATAATGGATCAAAGGACGAACTATTTATCTTTAATCCTATTAGATGCCCTGGAGGATGAAAATGAGAGGTGTGATAAAAAAGACTATTCGTAATTAAAACATGTTCTTACATTTTCATTTTATTCTCCTTTAAGCGATATTAATTTTATTCTGGAACGTAATAGTAAGGCCATTGATCCATCATATGTACCCCAAGACAGGGGGATTGCTCCTCTCCATTATGTCTGTGGTATGGAGAATAAAAAATTAGCCACAGACGTTTCAAAACGTTTTCTCAGTATGGGTGGTAAGAGCCTAAAATAAAGTAAACTTTTCATTTGTAAATTAACACTGAATAATTTTAGCTAATCCAAATTGTCGCAGTGAAGACAACATGACTCCTTTGCATGTCGCTGCCATGTATGGTAGAGAAGAAATTGTACGTTTGTTGCTGGTGAGTATAATTAATTGTTTAAACACTTAACAAGACAAAAAAATAAAAAAAGTTTAGTCGGGTCATCCCTACCTAGAGTTTGCTAATATCCCAATAAAACTACATAAATATATATATATATATATATATATAATATTAACCCTGCTAGCATTTGGGTAGTAAAATTCAACTAGAGTTTTTTCAGATCACTTTTAATTTTTACAAACTAATTTATCAATCATACCTATATGAAATCATTGAAAAGGATTGCCATATGATTCATTCATATTTTCTAAAAGGAATCAGAAAATTGTATCACAATTGATTCTTTGGGGTGATTCATAGGTAGGGTAAATTTTTTCACAGCGAGTGTATCATTTAGTATCGAAAAATGAGCTCAAATTTTTTTTTCGTGAAGCTGAAACCTCAAAGATTCAATTAAGATACATTTTTAATCATATTCGAGTCGGTTTAACTCTTCAGCGCGATTTAAAAACAAGAATATGCGCTAATTTTCTGATTATAAAAGATACTTTTGTCAGGAGAAAATGGTTCCATACCCGCGCCTCTTCTTGATGAGACATTTATGATTCGTTTTTTTGTTAGTGTAACTGTAACTGATTAAAAAGTTTTTGTATCAACAGAACTACTCAAACAAGAATCAAAGATGATTTAAAAAAAACGATCTTCCAAATACTACCAGGGAATCAAAGTACTTTTATTTAAAAAGGCACATTTGTTTTTCTTAGTACTAATTTCAAATTTTAAGAATTTTTGAAACACCTTGCCATTGTTGCAGGATGTTATGTATAAACTTTTTTATGTGAAGCATAAATAAATCAAAGATGATTTAAAAAAAACGATCTTCCAAATACTACCAGGGAATCAAAGTACTTTTATTTAAAAAGGCACATTTGTTTTTCTTAGTACTAATTTCAAATTTTAAGAATTTTTGAAACACCTTGCCATTGTTGCAGGATGTTATGTATAAACTTTTTTTAAAGTACATAAAAGCTAAAAACCGAGGTTTTTTTTTGGTTTTCGCTTTCGAATAAAACCAAACAATGCGCGCAATGTGGAATCTACGGCACAGTTAATTCTGTGACTATTCATTTTAAAGAAGGTACCTATAACCTTTTATAGTTATAACAATATTTACATAATGCGCCTTATTTCTGAAAATTTAATGGTGTTTTTTAGGCTAGATGGTAGTGAGCTAGTCTATTAGCGCAGGGGTTTCGGGTTCGATTCCCGCCAGAGACTCTGGTTTCTTTCCTGCAGACAAGCGTAGAGCTTCGCGGGATTAGCTAAGGGCATTAAAAAAAATATAAAAAATATACTTTTAAAAACAGGCAATTTTACACACACCCTTACAAAGTGATAAATTTTCCTAAATTACAATTGAACAAAATAATAACCACAGACAAATTTTAAATTTTTGAATATTTTTTAGAATAGAACAAAACCCCGCGCGAATGGTAGCATACATGGAACATTATTGTCAGAAAGGAAAACACAATAAGTTTGTGGAAGGGCTATTTGTGTTACATGTTAAACAAATTTCAATTAGAAATTTGTAAAGGAAAATTTTAGATCAATCGTCATAAAATGTTATCCTGACGGCCAAGAATCGTTAAGTAGACCCATTCAAATCCCTATCCGAATACCAAATTAGAACTATCGCTCAGCAACTGCCTATAAAGAATAATGATTAGGTATGAGATTTTCATGCACTAAGAAATAGAAAATATGTGTGCGCATAAAATATGCATGTAAAGCAGCGAAGGGCAGATAGAGAACATTGATTAAAAGAGAGTAAATTAGTTGATTTACACTTAGAGAAATTTTTGAAAGTTTTTTTAAACTGTATTTTAATAAACAAAATAAAAAATAAAAAAAGTTCTGTAATGTTGGAAACTGAATTTAATAGCAACTCTGTTTTAGCAATGTGAACATCGTTATTTATTTATACCTTTTGCCTATTACACTTTGATTTTTCTAGTTAGTCTATTCTTGAATTCGCTTTAGCTAAGACGTGTATAATATTAACTTTTAATAAAATAACTTTTAATTATATGAAATCTGAATTAAAACAGGTTATGGGCCCAGAACCAAGTTCTGTTAACTGTGTAAAGAATAATTAAAAGTTAAGGAAACAATTTAAGTCGGTTTAAAATTTTATTAAAATTGGTGACGCAAAATGGCGTCTTTATACCAAATTGAAAAACTGGACGACACAAACTATGATAGCTGGTGCATACACATGCGAAGTGTTTTAATACATAGTGGTTGGTGGAAAATTGTTAATGGTGCTATCAAGAAGGAGGATGCTGCAACAGATCAGGCTCGAGTGTCATGGGAGGCAGAGGATGAAAAGGCCCTTGCTACAATTATACTGTGCGTAAAACCATCACAATTAAACGTTATAAAGAATTGTAAAACATCAAAAGAGGCCTGGGTGCGTTTGGAGGAATCGTACAAACCGAGAGGTCCACTTCAAAAAGTGTCGCTTTACAAACGACTAATGAATTTGACAATGGCTAGAGGAACAAATATTGGTCAACACATTAATGATTTTATGGAGTTAGCAGAAAAGCTGGCGGAGACAGGAATCGTCATCCAAGATGAGCTTCTGGTCATAATGCTACTTTCGAGCTTGCCATCTGAGTACGAACACTTTGTAGTGGCCATAGAAACACGCGACGTCTTGCCTAATTTATCGACCGTTAAACTTAAAATCTTAGAAGAAGGAGATAGACACAAACAAAAAAGTGATCGTGAAGAAGCAACAACAAGTGCACAGCAAGTGTTTACAATGAAAACTTTTCAGAAGGAGAAAACAAAGAAGGAAAGCAAAGAAAAGAGAATGAAGGGGAAATGCTTTAATTGCGGCGAATTTGGACACTATGCAAACAAATGTGAAAAGCCAAAGAAGAAACAACAACATCATCTTTTACATGCAATGCAATCAAGTGCAAAACAAAATATAGGAAATAAACCGTGGTGCGTCGACAGCGGCGCAACTTCACATATGTGCTGTGAGAGGGAATTGTTTACTAACTTCGTTGAGCACACTGAGGAGATTCGTTTTGAGGCTGATAAATATATTATGACGAAAGGAAAAGGAGACATTGAAATTGTAATTGATGGTGTGAAATTAAAATTTCAGAATGTTCTGTATTCCCCCGAATTGAACATGAATTTTATTTCTGTTGGCAGTGTTGTCGACAAGTGTTTGACTGTGGTTTTCGATGCTAAATCTGCTGTTATTAGAACAACCAAAGGTGAGGTAGTATTGAAGGCAGTTAGACAAAACAATCTATTTCTTGTTGTGGAGAATATGCAGAAGCTGCTGGTGGCTAATAATATGAATCAGCTGTGGCATAATAGGCTTGGGCACTTAAATTATAATTCTTTATGCGATTTGTCTCAAAAAGAAATAGTGAAAGGTGTTAATCTGAAGAATAGTAGTCGTACAACCCAATGCAAAACATGTATGCTGAGTAAAATCCATGGTAGCTCATTCCCACAAGAGTCAACTACGAGAACAACCGAATTGTTGGAAGTGATACATAGTGACGTATGTGGCCCATTTAGTGTGAACTCAGTTGCAGGTTCGAAGTATTTTGTCACATTTATAGATGACTTCTCAAGACGTATCTTTGTATACTTTCTCAAAGCTAAAAGTGAGGTGTTTGAAACTTTTAAGACTTTTAAGCAACACGTAGAAAAGCAGACAGGCCGCAAGATAAAGGTTTTGCGAAGCGACAATGGTCGCGAATACAAAAATAAAGATTTTGACCATTTTTTAGAGTGTGAGGGTATAGCCAGACAACTCACAGTGCCACATACACCACAGCAGAACGGTGTAGCTGAACGAGCCAATCGTACATTGGTCGAAATGGCTAGATCAATGATGATTCACAGCAGTGTTTCACAGAGTTTGTGGGCGGAGGCTATTAATACAGCCGCCTATGTACGCAACAGATGCCCTACGAAAATACTTGGCGACAAAACACCTTACGAAACGTGGTTCAAAAGAAAACCAAGTCTGCATCATTTGAGAACGTTTGGATCCTATGCTGTTGCATTAAACAAAGGTAATAAAACTGGCAGTAAATTTGAGCCTAAAGGTGAAAGTTATATAATGGTTGGATACTCGCAAGTTGCTAAGGCTTATAGACTCTACAACAAAAATAAACGAAGCTTAGTTGAGCGACGTGACGTCATGTTTAAAGAAGACGACTTTGATAACAACAGGCCAGAGGGTACAGTAGCAGAAAAAGATTATTTGACAATTGTTGTTGATAACTGTGATCAAAACCAGGAATTTGATAACTTACCTGTGAATCAAGAATCTACAATAAGTTCGGATACATCTTGTGATGAATCTGCAGATTTTATGGGTTTTGAAACAACCGGAGAAACTGATGGTATGTTGGAAGCTGCCAGTCAGGTGGGGCTTATTAGTGAACTTCGCGGTAGACCAAAAATTATTAGAACTGGCAAACGTGGCAGGCCACGCAAGGAACAGTTAAAAAGCATGATACAAGAATTTGTTCCCACCACCGTTGAAGAAGCTATTGGTGGCGCTAATCGAGAAAATTGGTGTGATGCAATGAAATCTGAGATGACATCTTTAGAGAGGAACGGAACGTGGTCGTTGGTGGATTTACCCAATGGAGCTAAGGTTATTAATACAAAATGGGTTTTTGCCTTAAAGAGAAACGAAAATGGCGATATAGAGCGTTTTAAGGCTCGACTTGTGGCAAAGGGGTGTAACCAGCGATTTGGCCTGGATTACGATGAAACATTTTCACCGGTGGCAAGATATTCCACAATTCGTTTGGTAATAGCATTAGCAGTTCAATGGAAGATGCATTTACATCAAATAGATATAAGCTCAGCTTACTTAAATAGTAATCTTCAACATGAAATTTATATTCGGCAACCAGAATTGTTTGCAGATGAGCAAAATCCACATAAGGTTTTAAGATTACACAAGGCTATTTACGGCCTGAAACAATCCGGTAAAGAATGGAATGAGAGGTTGGATGGCTACCTTAAACAAATTGGTTTTGTGCAGTCCCAAAATGAACCTTGTCTCTATATGGCTACGATGAAAGATGATTTGGTGTTAGTGACAGTTTATGTCGATGATCTAATGATCGCATGCAAAAATGAAGAAAATGTGTTGCAGGTTAAAGTTTTGCTGGCAAATGAATTTTCTATGTCTGATAAAGGAAAGTTGCATCACTATCTTGGCATCGAAGTTGAACGTGAGGGTGATACTGGCACAGTCTCTATTTGTCAGTCCCAGTATATTAAGGATTTACTTAAGGAGTATGGGATGCAGGAATGTAAAGCTGTAGCAACTCCACTCGAGGCAAATTACCAAGTAAAAAGCTGTGAAGATAATTGCGAGAAAATATCTCAACGTGAATACCAGTCCATTATCGGGGCCCTGATGTATCTAGCGATGACAACAAGGCCAGACCTTCTTCATTCTGTGGCTAAATTGGCTCAAAGAAACACAAATCCTCACACAGAACATATGCAAGCAGTAAAACGAATTCTTCGTTATCTCTGTGGAACAGTCGATAGTAAATTAATCTACAGAGCAGGTAGTAAAACTGTTGAAGGTTTTGTGGATGCAGATTGGGGAGGTAATACACATGATCGAAAATCTTACACTGGATTCATATTTTTTGCTGGAGGATGCCCTATCTCATGGCAGTCTAAGAAGCAATCTTGCGTTGTTCTCAGCAGTACTGAAGCCGAATATATGGCAATGTCAGAAGCGGCAAAGGAGGCTATATTTCTAAAGCGGCTTTTAGAGGAGATCGGCTTTACATCAGGTGAAGCGATTGTACTTAACGTTGACAACCAGGGTGCTGAGAAGTTAGCATCCAATCCTGTTTTTCATAAACGGACAAAACATATTGACATACGTTTTCATCATGTCCGGGAGGTGGTAAAAAATAAAGATGTCATACTGAAGTACTGTCCATCACAGGAAATGATTGCCGACATACTTACTAAAAACTTGGCGAAGATAAAACATAATTATTTTGTGAAATTAATGAATTTTGATTGAATTATTTTTTGAAAATGTAAAACGTCATTCACATTGAGAAGGAGTGTTGGAAACTGAATTTAATAGCAACTCTGTTTTAGCAATGTGAACATCGTTATTTATTTATACCTTTTGCCTATTACACTTTGATTTTTCTAGTTAGTCTATTCTTGAATTCGCTTTAGCTAAGACGTGTATAATATTAACTTTTAATAAAATAACTTTTAATTATATGAAATCTGAATTAAAACATGTAAAAATATTAATATTTTTTCAGGAGAGAGAAAAAAACTGTTTCTTTCCAAAATTCTTAAGGTATGAATTAATCTTTCTTCTATAATATTTTTTAAATATGACTACTGAGTCACTCTTATAAAAAAAATAGAACATTTTACTCTATTCGTAGCTATATGGCTGATGTCGGGTATTACAACTCAAATCTTCAAATATTTGTATGGCGTATAGCGGTTATTGCACAGTAATAAAAATATGTTTTTTTGCTCTAATGTGTAATTTTATTAAATTAATCATTTGTTTAGCGTTTTTCTAACATGAAAGAATTCAATATCTTACCATCGGTTCTTATAGAACTAAACGTGGATCGCTGAGTTTGTGCTGGCGACTCATTGTCTCCCGGTTTATCTTTGGATGTTACCCATCCTCTAACCATGTCTCTCTCTTTTTATCGAAAGAATCGACAAAAACAAAAATCTGCAAACTTGTAATGAACCATGCTTGTATGGTAGTTTAATCAAAAATCTGTGCCGTTTTTTGGAATTTTCAATACGTGTTCTTTTTATTGGTATCTGTGATACGTGGTTCTTTACAAACACTTGTTTAGATTCCCAATTTAGGTTCCAAAACATATTAAAAATATTTTGTCTAGTTTCGTCATCAAATTCTTGGCAATATCTTTTCTAGCTTTTGGTGAGTTATGTTTAAAGGTTGCTATACCTATATTACTTACTGAGAAGAAAATGTTATGGTATATCAATAAATTACATTGATTTGATTAATAAACGATATTTACCAAAATAAATAATTCAATTCTTTCATAAATTATTTTATTAATTTATAGATTATTTAACTTTTCACTTCTTTTTTATCTGCAAATGCATTTAATTTAACTGTTCTGCAACCAACATTCTTTAACACAAAAGCAGAAGAAAATCAAAAGCACAACTAAAAGTAAAAGCAACAGAAAAACAGTAGCAAACTTATTGTTGCGTATGGCGGGTATTGCATTACAAAAATCATGCGGTTGGTAGCGATATCACAAATATTTAAAAAAGGACTTATATTAATTTTTTTCTGAAATTTTTGCCAGAGATAAAGCTGGCATCAGTGAACAATTTGCCATCAAAAGTCATTATACAAAAATTGGTGTATGGCGGGTATTGAATATAATCTCTCGATATATTTTCTAATTCAGATCCCACATTTGATTCCAGATCTTAAATGGTTGAAATTAGTATTATTTTTTGGAATCTTATTTTTTTTTAATATGTTGGGTTGTTTTTCCATCCACATTGTTAATTTCACCTTCTGCAATATCAATTAATTTGAGTTGACTATTAAGTGCACTAAATCCCTTCAAATTAGTTATTCACCCTTATCGTGGTTGGGGAATTTAAAATACGCCTGCGACTGTTTGGTAATAGATTAAGGCAAATAAGTTTAAGTTCTCTTTAATCTATTACCAAAGAGTTGAAGGCGTATTGTTAATTCGCCAACCATGATAAGAATAATTGTTTCACCAATATTGTAATATATCCAATATATGGCGCATATAATGGTTAAATTCCCATGATATGCGCCAAACCAATTCTGAGCTGACGAAATGCAAATTGATCTTTTACTTTTTTATTTGCATAAGCATCGGTAGCAACAAGTTCTTTAATAACATTCTTAAATTGCTCAAAGTTTCTTTTAATAGTATTCTAAAGCATCTAGCCAGGTTCCAAATCTTCTTAATAGGCTGCGGTGATAACGGTATTAAAAGATTCATTTCATTAAAAATTGCAACTCGTGAAGGAGCCTTTAAAAATATATTTTTCCCGCATGAAACCAATAAAAGAATATTATCGACTTTAATTCTAATTCGGCATAACTCATAACAGTTTGATTAAAAATAGAAGGATCTTTTGTCGAAATCTTGAAAATCTTGAATTTTTTTGGGAAGATTTTTTTTTTGTTTACATCAAAATTTTTTTGTTACAACCAAAATATGCAAAAAACAAATCGATGCCATTTTAACGCAAATTTAATGATTCGGAAAGATAATTGGTCGACAGCGATCTTAGACTACCGACAAAAAACATGCATTTGCATGGAAATCGCATCCCTTTAAGTAAAAAAACCTACTTTATACAATTTTATAAAATTGTATTTAGGCATAAGGGCATTATAGTTTGTTTACAATTGGTCCTTAATAAATTTATGAAGACTAGTGTTTGCCCAGTGGCCGAAATTCGACCATAATTATTTATGCGAATTTTAGTGTGACCATTTTGGCATTTTTGCATTATGTTTCTATGTACAATACTAAAACTCAAAAATTACCAGTTGAAAAACAAAAAAGTTCCAAAAAGTTTCCTTCTCCACTCAGGACATTGCATGTTTGATTTTATGTTTCTAGGTCCATTATTAACGAAAATATAAAAAGTAAATTGTTAGTACAAATAGCTTGGTTAAAAAAAAAACAATAGCGGTTTTCACCCTTGATTGTAAAGTCTCTTGTAGTCCTTGTGAATCTTATTAATTTAGTAGGTAGGTAGGTAGGTAGGTAGGTAGGTAGAAAGGCTGGTGTGAAGTCTCCCTCACACCTTCACCCAGAGACTAGTATGGTCCATTGTGACGCCTTAATTAGAGAAAGATATGTAGAGAAGGGAAGTAGGTGAAATAAACAGCGAAAGCACAAGTCAGAAAAGAAAGATGGATAGAAAAGAGGATTCGGACCAGCCCCGAAAGAAATCCTGACCAACCAAATTCGACCTACGTGTGGCCAGCACCCAGCCTCCTCTCGCGCAGCAAGGCCATCCCCATTACGAATCCTATCAGATTCTCAAGTCCACAATTTAGTAAAAGTACGACGATTTACAACACTGCAACAACAAAATGTGTTAGGGTTAAATATACTACGCTGCGGTTGAAAAATCCAACAAAAAGCTGTAGTAAACATGGTGAAATAAACAGGTGGCAGCACTACGCCAGATCGTTCCCGCGACAATTGGATCTACGTACTGGAACGTCTCGGAGCATTAATTGCGCCGACCAAAGATTGTCAACTCAGCAACACAAATACAAGTATGTATACATTCTTTCTTCAATTCTTTTTTCTTCTGAGGAGCAGCATATGGCTAACCTGCTCTGTATTTGATTGGTTCGTGCCGGAGTAGAAATAAATCCCGGACCATTGCACTGTTCTGTTTGCCAACAAATCCTGCACACTAACAGGCCATCAGTGTACAGTTTGCAACCAGTGGTGTCACTTCAGGAAAGAGGCTAGCCGTAACTGCAGCGGATTAAGGGCTCTAAGGGAGTGGAGTGAGGACTTCGTTGCATCCTTCCGTACCAACCGGCAGAGAAGCCCGTCAACGTCCTCGTCACCATCTACATTTTCGATGTCAACGACGCTCTCATCTCCTCCCTCCACGCAGCAACAACAACAGCAGACACAACACCAGCAGCCACAACAACAACATCAGATGCTCACACCACAATTTGCTGCAAATATTCCTGGAGTGACGATATTAATGCAGTTTAATTGTAAAGGCCTCCAAAATAAGATCACGGAGGTAACAAGATTAATGCAGCTACACAAAGTCATGATCGCAGCGATCCAAGAGACGAAACTAACACCCAACTGCCGACTACAGAGTTGTAATAATTACAATATTCTGAGGGTGGATCGCACACGAAAGGGCGGTGGAGGCATCGCGTTTATCGTCCACAACTCTGTACAGTTCTGTTTCGCCTGACCAGATCATACCGGATCCATATATGAAACTACAGGGCATATCGGTCAGTTCAGGAGCTGCCGAAATATAATTGTACAATGTGTACATTCCGCCGGTGAACAGCCTACCTGCAGGGTATCACCCAGATTCCTTCTTGAGGGTGATAACCGTATTGTGATGGGAGATTTTAATGCTCATCACGAACTCTGCCACTCGAATCTCGGGGATGATAAGAGGGGAACGGCATTAGCGGAACAGATTGATGACTCCACATTTTGCACATTAAACGATGATGCCCCAACCAGAATTATGGGTAATTTGTGGTGCGGGTCTGATAAACTATGCGAGTTGGCAACCAATAGTTTCTCTGGCATCAGACCATTTACCCATAATTATTAAGCTTGACAGACCGACAGACTTTGTTCTATAAATATATAAATCAGAAAAAGGCAGATTGCACGGGCTTCAAAGAGTTTACCAACAGCAAATTTAATGATTTACCAACTCGTCCTTGCAGCAGCTGCTTGCTTCATTCCTGCCGAAAGGATCCCAGTCTTGAGACCAAATTTCCCGGCGTCAGCGGTGGTACTAGCGGAAGAGCGGGACAAAATTCGCAGAGCCAACCCGAGTGATCCCCGTATTAGTCAACTCAACAGGTACATCAGCAAGTTGGTAAACGAATACACACAGGACAAATGGTTAAATCATTTAAATGCGTGCAACCTAACCTCCGGAGCCAGCAAGCTATGGATGACTGTCAGATCTCTGACGAATCCGCAGAAGCGTGACGATAGAGTCTCGATTACCTTAAATGGAAATACCACATCGGACCCCAAAAGCTGCTCGAACTACTTTGCGACCTTTTTCCATGCGAGGAATATGAACATCTCTCCCGAAAAATCCTCGGCGACTCTATTCACGACATGGACAAAGGAAGTGGGGTTACAGTTGAATGTGACTGTCGACGGTGCCATAATTCCGGCTAAAAATCGCCCAAAGATATTGGGAGTCACATTTGATAGGCTGTTCATGTCATCGGCGCATGCCACTGCAATCTTCGATAGAATGCGGAGTAGAAACAAGGTCCTCAAGTCTCTAGCCGGCAGCACTTGGGGCATGGAAAAGGAAACCTTGTTAGCTACATATAAAACGATTGGCCGGTCAGTGGTTAGGTAGGTAGGTAGAAAGTCCCCATTACGAATCCTTTCAGATTCTCGAGTCCGCAACCCGAGACATCCCCAAGGAATCTACTGCCCAGCCACCTCAAACTGCTGCCCTGCAACCTGGGACAGTGGCACAAAAAGTGCTCAACTGTCTCCAACTCCTCAGGGTCCTCACACAACCTGCACATATCCGACAAGTCGGATCCCATCCTCACCGCCATCCTGCCTATCATACAGTGGCCCGTGATCATTCCCATTCAGCAGCAACCCCGAATTGGACTTCCTAAGCACCGGCCACAGTGTCCGTGATACCTGGCAGTCCGTTCGGTTCTCCCAGGCCCGATTGGTCGCGCCCAGAATCCACTCCCTGATTCTTTCAAAATAGAGGCCCATTGGAGGCCTTACCGCCTCCATACAGCAAGGGTCCTCTATCTCTGAGCCCTATCTCGCCAACTCATCAGCAACCTCATTGCCGCCTATGTCGCAGTGACCCGGCACCCAGCACAACCTCAGCATATACTCCCCTAAACGGTCGGTGGTTAACTACGCAGCGCCTGCGATACTCAGTGGAAGAAGCTTCAGAGCTTCCAAAATGCCGCATTAAGGACCGTAACAGGCTGTGTTCAGATGACACCAATAGAACACCTGCATGATGAAGCGAAGATAATGACGGTCAAGGAACACAACATAATGCTGGCGAAGCAGTTCCTTCTGGGATGTCATCTGAGGGGACATCCGAACCACTCTCCGACGGAGTTAGACCCCCCCGAGACACCTGGACTCTATGACAGACCACACCTCATACAGGGCAGCTCTGAATGCAGTTTATAGGGAGTCGGTGGAGAATGCGATGAACAGCCACCGAGACAATATCGAGTTAGGAGGTCGTCCACCACCAGTTGCAAACGAAGAGCGGGACTTACCACATCGGGACTTAAGATCGGGATGGTGCGCAAGTTTAAACTCGTACTGGTCAAGAATAAATAGCACCATCCCTGACCTTTGCCCTGCATGTGGAATAGGCCCACACGACGTACGACACCTATTCAACTGCAGTGCAAACCCAACCCAGCTAGAAGCAGTGCCCTTATGGACCCGCCCTCGTGAAGTAGCACAGCTTCTGGGCCTTGATTTAGCTGTGTTGGATGGACAGAGCGAAGAAGAAGAATAGGAAATAAATTTTATACATACTTGCTTTTCAGGTCGAGCTGTTACAACAACAACAACAACAACTACGCTAGATGACGATTTTTTGCTCTTGCATTGTTTATCTAGGTTTATGTCAAAGTATGTTTTATGTTTACAAAAAGTCCACGTTTTGTGCTGTGAAATTTGTATTTTAATAAAGTTTTTAATAATTTTAAATTAAAATAAATAAGATATTGACCATAATTAAATAAAAATTGGCTAAAAATTTATTTATTTCATCACGTTCAGCACCATGCTTTGATTTTTGTTTAAAGTACTTTTTGACGTTAACGGTGATGTAATTTTAATTTTTGTTGAAATGTTGTATTTGTTGCCGTAACGATGCCACCTGCTTATTCCACCATGGTAGTAAACACGTTTGTTAAATAACCCAGAATAAAACAGTAGAAGAAACTATATCTGTCTATTTCCCTCACTAAGCAACTTCATTAATTTACAATACTAAGGGTATTCATTTCAAAGTTTTTTTGGTTGGAAAAATGGAAAAAAGAAAAATTACACTCTTATTGACGTGAACGGGTTTTTTTTATTTTTTTTTTTTAAAGTACAAACTGTCAAAAAAAATCTGCCAAATAATTCGTGGAAGTAATTGATAATTTCAATATGCCAAATAAGTGTAAAAAGTGAATTAATACATTTATTTAATTGTCACATCATTAACTACAATTGATAATATTTACGAAACTAAATGTATGTAAAGATACATTTTCATGAAAACAATACAATATAAACTTTGAAATATTAAATTGCAGAAATGTTTACTTCATTATTTTCATTTCTTTTAATTCTTATTTAATAACTTTTTTTATTGAACTCATTCTTAATAATTTTTTTTTCTTTTTGAAAGTTAAATGAGAAAGAAGTTATGTTTAAAATGTAACTATAACAAATAATTTTTAAAATCAGAGTTGTACAATTCAAGAGTTTATAAAAAGAGATGTAATTTTTCGTACTTTTTATTAAAAATTAGCAATTTTTTATGAATGGCAATATCATTTCGTTTGACGTTTATAGTGGAAAATTACATCTTTTTATCCTGACTTTTTTACACTTGGTTATAGTGTGATAAAAATGTAACTTTTGGTGGAATTTTTTTTCTTGTGGTTGTTGTAACAAAAATTACATTTTTCCACTTTTCCATTTTTCCAACAAATAAAAAAACTGAAATGAATACCCTTACTAACGAAAAATACACTCATGCTTTGTAGTATAAAATCGTATTAAGAAAAGAAGAGTTGTACACTTAATACAAAGGGTGAAAACTGCTAATATAAACTTCTACATCTACATTAAAAATTTACAATTTAGGTACACATATCTTTATCAAATGAAATGTGTATTTAAAATATTTTACTATATTTTATTTCAATAAGGGTAGCTGGGTTACGCTAGTATTTAATAAAAATTTTAAGAAAATCGAATAGTTTTTATGCAAATAAAAAGAAAACAAATAAATTTATCATCACTTAATTTTTTTAGCTTGTTATCCCATATTTTCTTAGGTCTTTTCAACAAGGAAGATTATGAAAAAGTTAAATTTTACATAATTTTTTTTTTAAATTATTTTGTTGTAATTTTAATTCAATTATTTTGATATACAATAAATTCCGCTATGCCATTTGTCTTTCCAGATGAATTGTAAAGCGTATGGTTAAATCTTATCTTGTTAGCTTTAAGGTACCAGGGAACATACTTTATAAATAACTAGCATTTAACCCGCTACTTCGTTAGCGTCTCCTTTTTCTTCGTGGACATATCTGTATGTAGTTTATTTTTCTGGGTTTTAACTTGTTTAAATTGGTAAAACTCTCGTAGAACACAAAAGCAAATGAAAGAAAGTTAATTTCCCGTATTATCCTTTTTGATACTTTTTCGTCCCATTTATGTGCCAAAAATTTCAATGTTGTAGTGGGAGCCCATAATTTAGTACGTATATGTCAATGAATGGGGAAAACCTTTTGGTTTAAGATATACAGCCCAATTATGAAAACAAATTCCCCGGGAGTTTTTTCCCTTTCCAAATTTTTACATTTGAATTTACTCCCGGGGAATTTTTATTCATAATTGGGCTGATAGATGGCGTGACAAAAGAGTTCCAAAATACGTACGCGTTTACTTTCCAAAAGGGCCATATTTCACTCAGGACTTTGCATGTTTAATATGTTGTTCCTAGGTCCAATAATAACGGAAATTCGAAAAGTACCAGTTAATATACGAAAATGTACCAAAAACATTCCTCTTATAGGTTCTTATCCACTCAGGACATTGCATCTTGAACTTTATGTTTCTAGTTCCAATACTTGAAATTCAAAAAGTACCAGTTAAAGAACAAAAAAGTATCAAAAAGTTCCCTCAAAGATTCGTATCCACTCAGGACATTGAATTTTATGTTTTAAGGTCTAATGTTGACGATTATTATTTCCCATTTTGGTTTTACCCGATTTCTCTCGAAAAGAGCCAAATTTCAAAAAAGTACTAGACACTTGTCCGCTTATTTTTCTAAAGTACAACGATAAGTATTACAGTTCTTTGTATCTCTTTTAGTTTTGGAGGTTATCGAATTTTCCCGTTTTTTCCCCACAAGCATTCGAAATTCCAAAAATTCCGTCATTTGGGGAGATACCCACCTCAGGTCTAAATTTCAAGATTTTAGCCTCAGGCGTTTAGGCTGTGCGATAATGAATTTGTCAGTAACGTTACATTTTTATATATATATGTATATATAGATTATCTGTAAAAATTATGCTCAATATAGAATTAAAAAAACTTTTAAATTTGTTCTACTACATTAAGCAACATGGTGCTGATTTGGAAGTTTATGACAATGAACGAAAAACTCCTGTGTTATATGCTATAGATGAATGCAATTTTGAGGTGGTGCAAATAATGAAAGATCATATTTTTCTTAAAAAGTACGAGAAGAAAAGAGAAAATAATACAACATTACTAACAGAATCAAAATTCGAAAACTCTTTGCAACAAAGAGTATTAAATAATAAATCAACTTTATCTTCAACGCCACAACGTACTCCAAATAAAAACGATGACTCAAAGACAGCAAAAAACAAAAATCTCTTAAAGGTTACAAATTCTTTGGATGAGTCGTTTGGTAATGGAAGTGACAACAATAAATTTACACCAAATCGTATTAATTATAATTATGATGTTACCTCACCATACTATATAAATATTACCCATAGAAGACATAAACCTCAACCGAAATTTCCCGACCATCAGCAAGAGAATTCTAAAGAGAAAACTGGCAATGAGAACGGAACTTCCAATGAGGATGTACTATCTTTTTCGACGCAAAGAGTAAATTTATCTTCTCCAGAACCATTAGAGGCAATAAATATATTTTCCTTAACTCAAGAAAACATTAAAGAACTAACTCAACGCACAGCTTCCAGTGAAAGGTCCCGTCTCTCCTTAATTGAAACTTGGCGAGAAAAAGTACAAAAGTCTCGAGCCCGCCAATCTATAATCAAACAATTTGATGATATTGTAGAAATGATAGATCAGGTTGTTGAAAATGATCATTTAAATTTTACTAATACAGAGTTGAAACAAAAATCTCCTTTAAAAGAAACAAAGCAACAGCCAGACACCGAAGTTGATAGTGGCGCTTGTGCTTCAACTTCATCCTCCCTTATAGATACAAAAGAATATCAAAATTTATCAACATATAATAAAATCCCTGTTGGCATAAATTGCAACGAAAAAAAACCTTTACTAAAGCCTCAAATGAGTTTAAGTAAATTAATACAGACTGTAGCTGAAGCCAAGATACAAGACTTTGAATCAGATCATCTGAAAATGCCTGAGTCACTTTCTCCTCAACAAAGTGCAGATTTGGAAAGCAGCTATGAAACAGTACCAGAAATTGGAGTTGCATCTTTAAGCGACGATCAACAGGAGCCACAAACACATAATACTACTTTGAACTTTATACATTCACCAAAAAGCAATGAGTATTTTTTGCAAATGACTGAAGCTTATGTTCATACAGACGATGAAAATGGTTTGGTGTTTTATGAAACTAAACTACTCAGCAATATTGGCAATAAACAGGCACAACAAAGAAAACAATAGTAAGTATTTAAGAATTAAAAGATGAATACATATACATATTAATTTCTGTTGCTGATAAAATATTCTAATTTTGAATTGTGTAGTACACCAGAAACCTCTGGTCGAGACTTAGATAGCACAATGACCAGTCAATCTACAAATATAACTTTACCCTTCGATTATGAAACTGATACTTTAAGGGCAGAACTAACAGCCTTTGGTGAACCTCCAGGTCCCATAACAAAAACTACCAAAAAGTTATATATTAAAAAACTGATTAAGTACAAAAGAAAAACTACAAACATGCCTAAAAATCAAAACCAAAAAGAAAATAGTGAGTATTTTATTAAAAGTTGTTTATTTAAATTATTCCTTATATCGAAATTGTACGTCTCAAATCCGTTGAATCTGCTTTGGATTCCTTCAAAAACTAATTAACATCGTTTTAGATAATTTTGAACTTCTTTATGCTTATTTTTTTCAATATTAGGATTTATTTAGCATAAAATGTCTGCATTATTCCGTGTCATGGGCAAAAATGGATTGTTTGCAAAACTGTTTGTAATTTACAACTTATTAATGATAAATTTATGTAAATATTAGTATTCATTTTTAGTAGATTTTATCTGCGTTCAAGCGGAAGCCATTTACAAATTTTAATAATAACATTTGTAGAAATTTTAACACTTTTTGAAAGTTTTCTTTTTAAGCATTCCAACTGATTTTGTATTTTTTTTTTTGCATGTTGAAGACGAATATGAAATCAGTTTTCTCCTATCATGCCAAATTAAGCAGATTACTTCCCTTTCCGACGCCATCCATTAATGGATTTTTAGTTTTTATCCGATGTCAATCCATTTTGGTTTTAAATTTTTGTAATCAAATGGACTATGGAAAAAATTTATAAAACTGTGAATTTTGTTTTTAGTTGTGGTAAAAACATCTTCCGAAGAGACAATAATTGATGATAAACGTTAAAATTTTCGTAAAGTCTTAGGTTTGATTCCCAATAACTTAGACTTTGAAACGAGATATAAATAATTTCAATTGAACCACCAGGAGGAGACGGTCTTTCACTTTCTCTGCCAATGCCCCGGTCTGGGGAGCATTAGGTTTAGGCATTTTGGGAGACCAGAATTGCCATGTCTGGACGATATGTCCAATGTGGGACTGAAATCGATCTCATTGTTCTGCAGGGAGTCGGGGTGGTTCGAGGCTGCAGTGAACTCTGGGGAATATTCTGGTGGATACTGGCTGACTCCTGTCACTGGCTAGGGGTATCACAAAGGGACCGCTATAAGGACCCAAGTGAGTCGTCGTCGTGACGGCTGCCCATTTAACCTAAGCTAACCTAACCAGCACTTGAATCTGGACGGCGGCTGAAAGAGAAGTATCCAACAAAAAACACAAACGGTGCGTTATATGATAAATGTGACGTAATGGAAGAAAACTGAGTTCATAATCGGCTTCAGCATTCTGATAAACGTAGGAATCTGTTGGAATGGTTAAACAAACTTTTTTAATGTCGACCTGTGTAATTTTAGTAATTTATAAAATATGTTTTGTTTTTTGTATTAGAAAATCTTTCAATAAAATAAAGTAAAGTAAATCAATGACTAAATAAATGCTTGGTCTGAATCTAAAAACTTAAAGAGTTGGACATTGACTAAAAAAATAGTTATATTTTTTTTTTATGATCAATGTTTTATTTAATATTTTTATTGAGGTTTTTGTTTTCCTCACGGGCTAATATGATCAATCGTTTTTTACCAAATGTAATTAAAAAACATTTATGGTTAACTTATTTTCTTTTCCCAACGTTTCGTTCGCTTTTTTCGTACTTCATAGTCGCTGTTAACATATTTCAGTCGAACAATTTTCTATCAAATTTAAAAGCACTTTGTTTAAGTAAAAATTTTGAATAATATTTACACAAATTTTCTGGACCAGTTTACATAAACTGACAACTATTTCTTCTTATTGTTTTTGTTTTTATTTAAATGTTAAAAAACATATTTTTTAAAAAATGTTTATTCCAAATTTTCTTTTTAAAATTTTCCTTAACTATCAAAATTTAACACTATTGAGATGTTTTGCAATTTCACATTTACATAAAGTCGCTAATAAAAGTATATTTTTCTTCTTTTTTACGAGACTTTAAGATACAGCATTTATATTTACAGAATTTTCCGTTGAACTACAGAGAACTTTAAAGTCTGAAGAAAATTTTCAACGTGTAAAAGATTACATAAAATATGAAGCACAATCCATGGAATACTTTGAAGGAAATATTAACAAAAAACAAATGCGTGAAGGTCATTTAAAGCAAAGTTTTATTTATATGCTAATAGATCCTCGCATATCCTGCAATTTACCTGGAGAGAGTGTGGTATGCATTAAAATTTTGAAAAATTTCTCACTGACGTTTACTTATGAAAATACAATTCTAAAATTTTAGTTTCTAAAGGAATTTGATGTTTGGCAACGTTTTTTACAATCCATTTTCTATGTGGGTAAAGGTAAAACAATTCGTCCCTATTCTCATTTGTATGATGCAATGAAAATACATTCACGTTTACACAATAAAGAATTGTTGGAAAAGACCAATAAACAGGGCAAAAAGATATCAAGTAAGTTAAAACTCTTCATAGCTTTTCTTCCCGATTTACCTAAAAAAAATAATTTGCAATAATTATCAGTTAAAAAACAACCTCTAAATGTTGACATTTTTAAATCCCCACCTCAAAAAACTTCAAATAGTAAAAAACTTGACCGTATTTTAAATATTTGGGGTAATGGAAATGGTGTCGTCTGCCTTCACGTTTTTCATAACATTTTACCAATAGATGCTTATACGCGCGAAGCTGCTATTATAGATGCGCTAAGTTTACAACATTTGACGAATTGTAAACGTGGTGATTACTATGGTCCCTCCAAAACTTGGACCATGAAAGAAAAAAAATATTTGGGTATAGCTTTGCTATTCAAAGCTATGCGCATATATTTAGCTGAGGGAGAATCGCAGTTATCACCAAGTGATCTTATTTAACGTTCAAGTCAAATTTCTGTAAAAGAAAAGTTTTTTTTATTATTTAATAACACTCTAGGATCTCATTGCCATAAATTCTTTGAATACATAGTTAATGTAAGAGCAAGTTTTAAAGTAATCCGTGTAATATTTGTTAAAAGAAAATTCAACGTAAATATAAATTTTAGATAAAATATACATAGCTTGATAAAAAAAAATAAATTAAAAATTGTCAAAAATAATGAAGTTAATTTTAATCTCCTAAACCTCTTCTAAAAAGTATACAATTTATTTATGTTCTCAATAAATAACATTTAATAAGCATAATGGGTGAAGGTAAAATTAGTAATTGTTGTGAAGTAGTAGCAATTATGAAGAGCAAAAATGATCAAATTCATAAAATTGTAGAACAAATCGAAGCAATGCATTCTTATGATCAGCCAGCTATTGAACCATTAAACTATTTAAAAAAAAATAGTCAAGTATGCGTATTTTTCGTTACATAAGAAATAACGATACTTTTAATTGGTCTATAAAATTTGGGATTTTTTCAGTCTCATTAACAATGCACTCCCCGAGGTACAATATGTTGGCTCCAGCGTTAACATCTCGATTCCAACTGATACGGCAGTTTGGGTAATACTGTAGCCCGTTTCGGGAAATATCTGTCATTTTAATAATTTTCCAGCAATTATTGGAAGGATGTGAGAAAAAGTGTTTATGTAAAAATATTTTGCGAAAAGTTTCTTACAAGAACTGTCAACCTATGTGGAGATCTTGATGTTATGTTCTCGTTGTAACACTTGGCGCATAATTTCGTGATTCTGAACTCATTTACCATTAAAATGTCAGCTTTGCGGGTTTTCAGCGCTTAAATGATTTTTTTTATTTGGCTTTCATAGGGGAATTTGCCGCTATCTCTGCGCTCCATATGCAGATCAGAGTTTTTTCTTTAACGTTTGCAACCAAGTTCTTTGCAGTGTTATTTGCAGTTTGTTGAACACATGAATTTCTTTAACTTGATTCTCGTGACCTTTCTTTGCGAGTACAACGATTGTTTCCGCTCAAAAATTGAGAGTTGATATTAAATGTACTGGTTGAAATTTTCTGAATATTGTGACAATTGCGAATCTTCTTTGAAATGTTTTGTATATGTGTTCAACTCCAATTTACGACAATGAAATACAGTAATTTGTTGGTATGTGGCATTTTTCAATTTAATAGGTTTACCATTGCAAATTCCACCGAATATAAGCATAATATTTCATACACATATTAAATTTTATTCTCTTATTATATTTTTGGTTTCATTTATTTAATTATTTTAATCTGTTATTTGGGAACTAAAGACTTGCAAATCTAAAAGAATTTCTAATATACAATTCTTTAAATTAATTAAGTTTAGTTTTCAGCTACATAAAATCCAAAATTATTGCTGGCATAATTTTAGGCGTTTCTAAATTATTGTGCTTCTTTAATTTTATAAGAGTAAAGGCTCAGTTATTCTTTACGTTCTGTTTCTGTTGCTGTCACTTACAATTACTTAACAAGTTTTTAATATTACAGATTGGACCGCAACAGAACAGAAAAAGTAATCAATTTCACAGGTTTTATAATAAGAAAAAAAACAGCTGATTCGTAACAGAACAGAAAGTAAAGACTAATTCTGCCTTAATGCGTGTTTATTCTCCGAAAGGAGACATATAAAGATCATACTTACTCAGTAAATAGAATTGCATTTGAAAAACAACACCCCTGTGATGTCAAAATTAGGGAATTTTCCCTTTTATGACACAATAATGAAATTGCACCAATCAAATATTCTGAAATCACACGATTTCCCAGTTTTAAACAATTTCAATTGCCGCTAGTTGGTACAACGTGTAATGGTTGCAACAATTGCCGCAGTACATTCACACGATTGTTCTGACTTGCGTTAACTGCGAAAACAGCTGTTGTGGTAGCTTTTTTATTTGTTTAAAAGTTCTTGTTGTTTTTTTCATTAAAAAAATTAAATTTGTACTTAAACAAAGTTTTGTTGAATAGTTTTATT
Organism: Pollenia labialis; assembly: GCA_949318255.1. Lineage (NCBI taxonomy): Eukaryota > Metazoa > Arthropoda > Insecta > Diptera > Polleniidae > Pollenia > Pollenia labialis. The sequence goes on along the minus strand of OX439142.1, from coordinate 93,770,454 downwards.
CAAGGCCCATCTATCAGGTCTGCTTACTTGTACAAAATTATCCATCCATCCATCCCCCTATACCTTTACCTAAAATCCTTTCTATTCCTCCTTTATTTCCCATATCCCCCACTTTTAAGGTCAAGGTGGTTGACAGCAGTGCCGAGAAACTGGTCGCGAACAGCTTCCCTCTGACGCCGATGGCAAGGGTCAGTTGTAACTCTAGCCTAGTCCGTGCAAGCCGTCACTGCGCGAGACGGTCCTTTTTTATACGGCTTACTCATGGGACCAAAAATCTGGACAATTTGAACAAAAACAAAAAGGACGTGACTCTAGGAGTCGATGCAGGGGATGTCTCTGGCAACTCGGCAGTTTCGGTGTCAGATCCAGACGCCGATTGGCTGAGTAATCACAGGGATATTCTGCTGCAGGAAGGTCAGTTACTGACAGAACTGACAGACGGACGGGATGGACCCCCCGGTCGGTTCCCCGCCTCGAACAGGGGTCTCGGAAAGACTCGATGATCTTGCTCTGGGATCTGATTATGAGCACGAAATTACAATGATTTCGGCTCATGATCGGGACCATAGGGAACGGTACAGCGGGTGTCTCCAAACCTATTGTTCGGCAGGATGCGACAGTACAGGTCACATCAGAAAGTCGAACGAGTTATGAAAAAGCCAAGAGTGGTGTAAGAGCCTCCTTAGCCTTTCCAGATAAGATAGCTAAGAAAGACTCCTCACTACACGATGGGCGGGATAGGCACTTGCTGAGAAAGCACCGAAAGAACGTAGCTAGATTCGAACGAATCCACGGATCTGTCGGTGATATCCTAGGCATTCCCTATCCAGCGGGATACACATCAAGGGCTGCTGAGGGCTCAAATGTTGTCAGCAAAGACAACGAACCTTCAGCAACCCCTGCTGATGTGTCCTCAAAAAATGGAATGAAAAAACAAAATGGGGGTAATGATTCAACACCTGGTCCTCTTAACCCTGACAGTACGGTCACAGTTAAGGGAACTAAGCCTGTTGACGAATTACCCACTACTAGTCGCGCGATGAGGACTGGTAAGGTCTTGATAATCTCCGACAGACTCCCCCAAAAGGGAGTCACAAAAGGGGTTACTGAGACAAACCAGTCAACATCTGCAGGGAAATCCGGTGATCACCGACAAAACTCTGCTACGGCCCCCAATAGGGGAGTATTTAAGAGAGTTAGGTCTGGTGATGACCAGAAATCCCCAGCGGCTAAGAGGAAGGATCCCCGAAAGGAGATCAGTAAGAGGACTGGCTCCAGAGAGGACCAACCCTCCACATCAAAGAAGCTAAGGGATTCGTCGGGTAAGGACGGTATTCTAGCGGCTGTCATTGATCGTATGGATCCCGATGGTAGGATCAGTGTCGAGAAATGGCAGATGCTAAGGGAAGGCAGGACGAAGTATCGTTCAAAGGGGCTGACTGGGTAAGAGGTGTCAAAACTGTCAGTTGCGGCAACCAAAAAACCTTTGAGTTTTTAAAGGCTGCAATCGGCAGGTGTGGCATCGCTTGTCCTGAAGCCAGATTGGACGTCATACTCGCGTCTAAGTTGCCATTAAGGCCAATGGTCACGGTATGGATACCTCCACCTATAAAACTGGTGGAGGTCATACTGGGGTTACTGGCCAACCAGAACAACGGGCTCCTTACAGGCCAGTGGAAGATGATAGCTTCACTGGGTTGTGAGGAGAACCAAGGCAGAGACAGATCAGTCCTGGCACTAGCATCGGCATACTTTCCATATGAAGCTCCCGATCCACCTGGTGAGAAAGTACGAGAGTTGGTGGAGCACTCAGGCAGAAGCGGCTTGAGACTGGTACTGGGATGTGACGCCAATGCACACCACACCCTATGGGGTAGTGCCGACATCAACAAAAGAGGGGAGTCTATGTTTGATTTTATTATTGCCAGCAATCTTTTGGTCTGTAACAGGGGGAATACGCCGACGTTCAGAACTAGGGATAGGGAGGCAGTGATAGATATAACATTGACGAACTGTAGGGAATTAGTAGAGGACTGGAGGGTGGCTTTGGATTTCTCCTTTTCTGACCATAGTCGTTTGTCCTTTAAGCTAGTGTTTAAGAGGTCGAAAAGGTGTCCGTATAGGAATCCGAGGAGGACGGATTGGGATTCTTTTTCGGGTCTGGTGCAGAGTAACCTCAGAGTTACTCGGGATTGGGGGTCGACTCCGACCGGTGTGGAGCGGCTGGTGGGCATGTTCACGGGGGTGCTAACCAGTAGCTATGAGCGATCCTGTCCGCTGAATTTTCCGGGCAGACGTACACAGCCAAGATGGTGGACAGATGAGTAGAGCGAAGTATGCGCGAAAGGAAGAGGATTGGAGTAACTTTAGATTGAGTTACAGGAAGTATAAGGGGGATATAAGAAGGGCGAAAAAGGACTCGTGGATTAGGTTTAGCGAGTCAGTTGAGTCTGTCAATGAGATGTCTAGGTTCAGGAGAATTTTATCCAAGGACCCAGTAGTCCCTGGATTTATTCAGAGACCGGACAACTCATGGACAGAATCGGGCTCTGAATCCCTCTGTCTGCTTATGGAGACTCACTTTCCGGGGTGTGTGGATCCTGGGTTGGAGGAACGTGATGTGGGTGGAGACCAGAGAAGCAAGCCGATTAAAAATTATCGGCGGCGGCTGAAGACCAAAAATAGTCGGCGGCGGCGGCAGAGCTGTTCTGCGCCGATTTTTTTCACTACTAAAAAAAATATTCGGCTGCGCCGAAATTATGCAGAGTAAAAATAAGATAAACAAGTTTAACAAAACAAAAATACAAATAACGATTTATTTATTCATTAAGAAAGAAAAAAATTTATAAAAGATACAAATTAATTTTAAGAATAAAAATAATATGTAAAGCTAATACCTTGTTAGTTGTACTATGGTCAGAAAGTCCCCTTTACAACGTGACAGACAGAAGTCAGACAAAGTTTGTAGGCGAGAGAGGAAAAAAGTAGTGTGTCACGCATACAGCGTCGCTCCCTTGCCAACGAACTCGTCTGTCTGCCTTCTGTCTGTCACGTTGTAAAAGAGGACTAACAGAGTAAATTGAGTTCATTAGAAATTTTCTTAAAATTTTTAAACATCAGGCATTTCAAAATAGTTAATTAATTAATTTTTAAAATTCATGTACATATCTGTGGCATTTTGACAAAACATTTTAAGTCGAGATAAGATAGCAAAAAAGTTTTTAAAAAAAATCTGTGACAAAATCATTTTTATCAAAAAGTAAAATAAACCAAAATTTCGTTTATAATACAAAATTTTAAAAAAGTAAACAAAAATGTTTTTTGAATGAAAATTCGTACGATTAACATTTTTTTCAACTTTTAAATTTTACTTTAGATGTTTTGTCAAAATGCCACAGATATGTATATATCGTTAGCTAAAATGCAAAAAGGAGTAACTAACAAAAATATAATTTTACAGGAGAAGCAAAAAACTTTATAAAATGAAAACTATATCCATGTCCGAAAACATGCATTGATAAGTCGTCCATGGAATTCTTCAAACAATGTTAAAAGGAAACCATTTCATTCAAGGGTGTGCTGGAAATCGAAAGCATAAAACGCAAGAATTTTAAGAGTCGTTTTTAATAAGATTTTGTAGTAAAAGAATTTTATGACAAATATTATACAAATATTTCTTTATTACACAGAATTTTATAACAAAAATTATAAAAATTAGATTAAAAGTGTATTAAAAACAACTTAGAATTTCTAGCGTTTTACGTTTTCGATTTCCAGCACACCCCTGAGTATATTTTGATAGAAAAAATGGGTCATTACGTAATTTTGCATTTATAAAACAAACATTCTTGTAGTAACGTCCCTTTGTTGTTTGTTAATAGATCGCAGAAGTGTAAAATAATAAAAATAATAACCAATCAAAAACACGATTTTGAATTTTTTGTTAGTTACGCCTTTTTACATTTTAGTTAACGATATACTTATTTATTAAGTTTGTGGTCTAGACATTTTTATAAAAAATTAACAGTTCAACTAAAAATCAAAATTGTTCTTAATATTTGTTTTATTATAAAAAAAAAAAAAACTGAAAAAAGTAATCAGCTAGCAATTGCGCCGTCGACAAGCCGAGAATATCGGCGGCGGCGTGGCTTGTCGAAAAAAATCGGCTGAGTGGCTAGCCGCCAGCCGCGCAGTTACGGCTTGCTTCTCTGGTCGAGACCCCTTCTCTGGGTTGGGCTCAGGCGGTGAGGAAAGTGGAACGGTGGGGGATATGATCACCTTGGATAGGGTAACATGGGCGGTAAATACCTTTTGGTCCTACAAATCGGCGGGACCAGATGGTATCTTTCCGGCGATGCTACATGTGGGAGAACACTCGTTTTCCACTTTGCACAAATAAACTTTACTGTTTTAATTTAGTTCTAATCGAATATGTTTTGATATTATATGTATAGTTTTTCTATGAAAATTATTATTACTTTTGTTTTTCACGTTTAAACCTTTTGTATCAAATTGTCTTATAATAAATAAGTTTTATATAAACAGTGTGCGTTAATTATTTTATAAACTGCGTTTTGGACCTGAAACAGGTTATGGGCTATCGTTTTTAACGCAATGGATTTTTTGAAGACTTCATTCGCTAAGCTTAATGCAGACAACTACCATCTATGGAAATTTAAACTGGAGTTGGTCTTGCGCAAAGAAGGTTTATGGAATCACGTAACTGATGATATTCCTGTTGCACCGGATGCTGTGTGGAAACGTAAAAATGAAGAAGCTAGAGTAATAATTGGATTATCCGTTGAAGACAATCAATTAATGTTGATTAAGAAAGCTGAAAATGCCCGGGGGGCATGGGAAATTTTACGGCATCACCATGAAAAAGATACACTTGGAACTAGTGTGCGGTTAATGAAGCAAATTTGCAGAATGAAGTACTGCAAAGATACAAACATCTCGGAACATATAATGACTATGAAGATGCTGTTTGAAAAACTAGAGGCTGTTGGTGAAAAATTCTCTGAGCGCTGGTTAGTGGCTATGTTGTTAAGCAGTCTGCCATCTTCATTTGATAATATTGTTACTGCTTTGGAAGCGAGAAAGATGGAGGAGCTTACACTAAATGTGGTTGAAAGTTGTTTAATAGAGGAGTGTCAACGAAATTCAGATAATCCACCACATTCAGTACTGAAGAGTTATAATGTAAAAGATGGGGTTAAAGTGAAAACGTGCCATTTTTGCAAAGCAAAGGGTCATATTAAGCGTGATTGTTGGAAGTTTAAAAAATCTATTAATTCTAAAAACCATAATGAGGTAGCAGCATCCAGTAGCAGTGCAAATAATTTTTGTTTTTCTTTAAGTAATGGGTCTAAATCATGGATTTTAGACTCTGGTGCAACATGTCATATAAGCTCAGATCGTGCTAATTTCTATTCCCTGGATCTTAATTTTCGTGAAGAAGTTACAGTAGCGAATGGCCAAAGTATTGTAAGTTGCGGTAAAGGTAAATGTAGAATTTCAGTATTTAACTCTAAGGGAGAACCTTTCAATATTGAAATGGTTGATGTACTATTTATTCCGTCATTTTACGGGAATCTTATGTCCGTCAATAAAATATTGAGTAATAAATTTCAAGTTAACTTTAAGGAGAATCGTGGAATTATCTGTACAAGTGATGGTAAAGAAATTGGTATAGCTGTTCTAGCAAATGGGTTATATCAACTACGGCAAAAGTCACAGCCGAAGATAATGGTAGCGACATGTAATACGGAAAATTGTATTCATTATTGGCACAAAGTATTCGGACATCGTGATGTTGATGTACTTAAAGAAATGGAAAAAAGGCAACTGGTAAGTCATTTGACAATTAGTAACTGTGGAGTGAAGAAATCTTGTGAGGTATGCATTAATTGTAAGATGACAAGGGCACCATTTCGTAAAGAAAGTCAATCTAAATCAAAACAGATTTTAGATTTAATACATACCGACGTTTGTGGGCCAATGCAAACGATCACTCCCGGAAAAAAGCGTTACTATTTAACATTTATTGATGATTTCAGCCGTTTTACAGTTGTTTATTTGCTAAATTCTAAGGACGAAGTTTTCGAAAAACTTAAATGCTATCTTGAATTAGTAAAGAATAAGTTTTCCAGATATCCATTAAATATAAGATCAGATAATGGTGGGGAATATACGGCCAAATATGTCCGAAGCTACCTCGATTCAAAGGGCATCCAGTATCAATATTCAGTTCCATATTGTCCTCAGCAAAATGGAATTGCTGAAAGGAAGAATAGAAGTTTAACAGAAATGGCTAGGTGTATGCTTACTGAAGCGAAATTGCCGAAAAAGTTTTGGGGAGAGGCCATTAATACCGCAAATTTTATTCAGAACAGATGTTTTTCAAAATCAATTAATTGTACTCCATATCAATTGTGGGAAAGCAAGATTCCTGATGTTGAAAAATTAAAGATTTTTGGTGAAAAAGGTCATGTTCTTATACCTAAAGAGAAACGTAAAAAATTGGACAACAAAACAGAAGTTTTAGTTTTTATGGGGTATGATGAGCATTCAAAAGGTTATCGTATGGTTAATGTTAATACTAATGTCGTCACTATAAGCCGTGATGTCAAATTTTTAAAGCCCGATGTTTCTAAAAATATTAATTCACTTGATCAAGCAAATAATTCCGAAGTTTTTGTTGAATTGTCAAATGAAACACTGACAGATAATCCGAAATCGAAAAAAGGGGATCCCAATGATGATATTTTATCTGATGATGATACATCATTTCAAAGCCTTGAAGAATTTGCTACTGCAGACGGAGATTCAAACACCAATTTAGAAAACAATAAAACGTTGGTGAAAAATAATCAAAATATAGTTCAAGAGCTGGTCGAACAAAGTTCTGAAGGATTTCGAAGATCATCACGAAATAATAAAGGTAAAAATCCAGATCGTTTTGGTTATAATGCAATTTCTATGTGTAAAGATATAGTGGAACCAAAATCATATAAAGAAGCTTTGAAATCTGAAGAGAGCGAAAAATGGGTTGCTGCAATGAAAGAAGAATACACAATTTTAAAAGGCTCAAATACGTGGGATTTGGTGTCTGCCCCGCCTAATGCTAACATCGTCAGTTGTAAATGGACGTATAAGGTAAAACGGGATGTAGAAGGCAAACCGCTGAAGTTAAAGGCGCGTTTGGTTGCTCGTGGTTTTACTCAAAAATTCGGTGATGATTACGATGAAGTTTATGCACCTGTTGTTAAACAAGCAACGTTAAGAGTTTTATTATCTGTCGCTGGTGTCAGGAGGATGTCAATAGTTCATTTTGATGTGAAATCTGCTTTTCTAAATGGAGATCTTAAGGAAGTTATCTATATGAAACAACCACCTGGATTTGAGGAAGGGAACAAACTTGTATGCAGGCTTAAGAAAAGTATATATGGGCTCAAGCAAGCTGCTCACGTATGGAATCAGTCACTGCATGACGTTATATGTTCAGGGGGATTCAGGCAGTGTCAAGCGGACCCATGTCTATACACAAAATACACCACCGAGGAAGGGCTAGTGTATATGTTAATTTACGTTGATGATATTTTGGTTGCAACTCAAAGAGAATCAAACATCTTAGAGGTAGAAAAGTTGTTATCATCGAAATATGATATAAATTGCCTAGGAAAAGTGAGTCATTTCTTGGGAATCGAAATATTTCAAGATAAAGATTCAAATTATTGCATCCGTCAATCCATTTATATAAGAAATCTTGTTAAGGAATTTGGTTTACAAGATTCAAAAATATCCCAATACCCATTGGATCCAGGATATGGTAAAACTGATTCAGAAAATTTATTAAGTAACGACCAATATCAAAAGTTAGTAGGATCGTTACTATACCTTAGCGTTATTTCTAGACCTGATATTGCTGCAAGCGTTTCAATTCTTGCTCGTAAAGTAAGTCACCCTACTCAAGAAGATTGGTCGGAGTTGAAAAGAGTACTAAGATATTTGAAGGGTACTGAACAATATTTTTTAAGAATGAGTGTTAGGGATGTAAACCCAAACATACTAACTGGTTTCGCAGATGCAAATTGGGCGGAAGATATGATCGATAGAAAATCTAACTCTGGTTATATTTTTCAGATAAACGGTGGCACAATTAGTTGGTCGTGCAGAAAACAAACTCTCGTTGCCCTATCGTCAACGGAAGCTGAATTTATTTCACTTTCTGAAACGTGCAAAGAAGCTATTTGGATAAGAAATCTCTTAGATGGTATGTACATAGCGCAAAAATCCCCAACTGTAATATATGAAGACAACCAAAGCTGTCTACATATGATAAAAGAACAAAAACTAAGTGCAAGAACAAAGCACATTGACACAAAAGCACATTTCGTAAAGGATCATATAGATAAGAAACATATAAGTTGTGTCTATTGTCCATCAAATGATATGTTAGCTGATATTATGACAAAACCACTTTCTAAACCTAAGTTTACAAAATTTAGAACTCTACTAAGGGTGGAATCCAATTGAGGAAGGGTGTGGGAGAACACTCGTTTTCCACTTTGCACAAATAAACTTTACTGTTTTAATTTAGTTCTAATCGAATATGTTTTGATATTATATGTATAGTTTTTCTATGAAAATTATTATTACTTTTGTTTTTCACGTTTAAACCTTTTGTATCAAATTGTCTTATAATAAATAAGTTTTATATAAACAGTGTGCGTTAATTATTTTATAAACTGCGTTTTGGACCTGAAACACTACAGAATATAGGGAAATCATCGCTCATATTGTTGGTGGAACTGTTAAGGGTATGTGTGCTGAATGGGTACATTCCTAGAGGGTGGAGAGAGGTCAGGGTAGTTTTTATACCCAAGGCGGGTAAAACCGGTCACTCTAAACCCAAGGACTTTAGACCAATCAGCTTATCGTCTTTTCTTCTGAAGACGCTGGAAAGACTAATTGATCTATATCTGAGGACGAAGATTGACGCCGGCATCATCAGCGGCGCTCAACACGCCTATCTTAAGGGTAGATCTGTTGAGAGTGCGCTTCATGATGTGGTGGGTTATGTGGAGCGAGGATTGCGATACAAGGAATACACCTTGGCGGCAATCCTGGATATAGAGGGCGCCTTTAACAATTTGAGGATAGAGGCTATTGGGCAGGCACTGGTTGATCTGGGGGTTCCGCTGTTCCTGGTCGAATGGATAACTAGGATGCTTGGTAGTAGGGTTATTCACTCGGACTGGGGAAAAGAACGCGTAAAGAGACTGGTGACTATGGGGACCCCACAGGGGGGAGTTCTCTCTCCCTTATTGTGGCTCTTGGCCGTCAACGTCATTCTGGGACTTTTTGACAGAACGGGTCGGAAAGTCGTGGCCTACGCGGATGATGTAGTTTTATTGGTGTCGGGCAAGTTTCTGCCGACAATAAGCGAAGTCATGCAAGGGGCGCTGGGCGAACTGTCGGCATGGGCGAGTGATAAGGGACTGGGAGTTAATCCGGAGAAGACGGAGCTAGTTCTTTTTACTAGGAGGTACAAGGTGGAGAATTTTAGGCTACCGGTACTGGGAGGTGTGGAGCTTGGACTATCGGATAGTGCTAAGTATCTGGGAGTATTTCTGGACAGCAAGCCGTCTTGGGGAAGGAATGCTCAGGAGAGACTAAAGAGGGGTCTCAATGCCTACTATGCTTGCAGATCATCAATAGGTAAGAGTTGGGGACTCCAGCCGTCAGTAGTGGGATGGCTGTACACTTCGGTGGTTAGACCCATTCTTACATATGTATGCTGTGTTTGGTGGGAGTCATTGAGATTAACTAGTCGAAGGAACCTTTTGTCTAAGGCTCAGAGGTGTGCTTCAATTGGCATGACAGGTGCCATGAGAAGTACTCCTCAGGCGGCCCTGGATGTCATTCTGCATCTTCTGCCTATTGAGCAGTATGTGATGGGAATAGCAGCCAGGAGCCTTCTTAGGCTGAGGGAGTTAGGATTGATGGGGAATGTCACACAGGGTCACGCACGGATCCTTGGTGAGATTGAGGCTGGGGGCTTCTGCCTGGGATCGCCCGGCTCTACTCATTACGTGAGCACCAGGGTGGATTTTGAGCGGGTGCCGGAGGTAATAATGCCTACTAGGGAGAGCTGGTCGGGTAGGAGCAGATTATTTGATGGATTTGCTATATTCACTGATGGCTCGAGGATGAGGGGCACGGGTGCGGGATCAGAATGTCATATAGGCTTCCCGACGACTGCAGTGTTTTTCAGGCGGAGGTTCTAGGGGTCTTGAGGGCCGTGGAACTGATGAGGGACAATATTGATAGGGGCTCGGAGGTCACTATGTATGTGGATAGCCAGGCAGCTGTTATGGCTGTGAGGGGCTGTTATGTGAAATCCAGGCAGGTTGATGATTGTAGGAGGGCTCAGGGGAATATGCGTTAAGGCTATGCTGGGTGCCGGGCCACTCCAACATAATCGGCAATGAGGTGGCTGATGAGTTGGCGAGACAGGGCTCGGAGATGGAGGATCCTGACCGTGTGGAGGCAGTTAGGCCTCCAATTGGCTTCCTCTTTGGAAGGATCACGGAATGGATTCTGGATGCGACCAACCGGGCCTAGGGGAGCCGAATGGACTGCCGCGTATCAAGGGCACTGTGGCCAGTACTTAGGAGGTCCGATTCGAAATCGCTGCTGGGCAAGAGTAGGGTCTGTGTTAGGACCTTGATAGGGGTTATCACGGGCCACTGTATGATTGGCAGGATGGCGGTGAGAATGGGATCCGACTTATCGGATGTGTGCGGGTTGTGTGAGGACCCGGAGGAGCTGGAGACGGTTGAGCATATTCTGTGCCACTGTCCCAGGCTCCAGAACAGCAGGCTGAGGATGCTGGGCAGTATATTCCTGGGCGAGTTAGGGGACGTCTCGGGGTGTGGACTCGAGGGTCTTATAGGATTCGTAATGGGGATGACCTGGCTGCGCGAGAGGAGACGGGGCGATGTCCGCGCGTAGGGTGAATTTTGGTTTATTCTTTGCTTTATTTCTCTATCTATTTTCTGATTCTCGTGTTGTCATTCTCTATTTCATCTACATTTTCTTTTTCACCTTGTCTATCCTAATTAAGGCGTCGCAATGGACCATATTGGTCTCTGGGTGAAGGTGTGAAGGAAACTTCACACCAGCCTTTCTTCCTACCTACCTACCTACCTACCTACTTGTGCAAAAACAAAAAACGATTCTTTTTAGTTGTCGAAAATTTACTACCACATATACAAAGCAAAAGGAAAAAACGTGTATGTGTGGCATACCATAAACGTATACATGCACATGTAAACAACTTTTGACAACTAAAAAGAACATAAATAATGATCATCAGGCTTCTTGCGCAGACCTTTCAAATGGGCCTTGGTTTTATTTAAATTTTTTAATAAATTTCAAAAATAAACAGTCTGTTCAACAATTTCGTATGTTAAGGTTCGCATAGGAATATCTTTAATAAAAATATTCGCACTGAACAGCTAAATATGCTTGTGAACATACATACATATAAACATATTTCGTTAATAGCAATAATTAAAAAAAAATTTAAATGCATAATAAATAAATAAATATTTATCTTCATTACCTACTAAAAGACACACAAAAAAGTAAATTTATTAAAAAAACGCAAATATTGGCGCGTATTGTGTTGTTTGAATGCCGCACAAGAACACAATTAATATTGTTATTTTTATTGACGCGCGAATTCATAGCAAACAGTCACACGATTGCCGCACCAGGGTTGCATTCTGTTGGTAAAAGTTAGCACAATATTGTTCTCGATTGGTACATTAGCCATTTGGTTGTGCAGTCACACGATTGGGGTATTAAAAAGTGTGAAAATTGGTGCAATGCGGCAATCGTGTGATCCCAGATTTAAGCCTTGCAATCTTCAACAAGTGCTCAAATCATGTACATACATAATATTGCGGTTCGCATTTGCGAACTGTTCGCTTATTTTTATATTTGCATTCACACCCGTATTCGCTAAAATGTATCCGAATTTTAAAAGCGAATATCAAATGAATGAAATTTCTACATAGAAATTAATTTTGTGAATGAAATCATAAAATTTCGATTTTAAATGAAAACTTTTAAGGATATGGAAGGATATATTTTTAAAAGGACATGTTTTTATATTTTTGTTCGATTTTTATGGATGAAAAAAAAATGGAAAATCGTATAGCAAAAACGTAATCCACATAAAATTCTAAGAAACTTCTCCGAAGAAACCATGGGTCTAAAATAAAATCCCAATCCGCGCCTCTCGACTTGAATTTTTTTTCCTCTTCTTTCGCTAAAAATATTTTCTTCTTTTTATATATTCTGTGGTTATTTATATTATAGTTTATGCAATACAGGTTTTGTTTTTAAACTAAACAAAATAAACAATTATCAAAAAAGCAGTTAAACCTCAATTTGCATCTCCCTTGATTTGCGTTCTATATAAAAAATAGCTAGAACACGATTTACCTAAACTGCGTTTTGCATAAAACAAAAAATAATTAAAATAAATAGTTTTTTTGTAATAAAATACGCAAAACATGCTTTGTTAAAACCATGGCCCAATTAGTAGGTCTGCGCACAACTACAACAACGCAACAATAGAAAAAACAACACGCGTTTTGTTTGTGTATACAAATGGTAAAAATGTCAAAAAGTTGTCAGTTGTCAAGAAATATGTGTTTTGTATTTATTTTGTTAAATGAAAAATTTTCAATCGAAATTTTGGTAAAATAATTATATTTTTATAAAAAATATAAATAAAAAACTAAAAGGCGCACAGAATGGAGAACATTTTTCATCTCCTCCCCAGTGATGATACAGCAGCGCCAAAGTGCCATGTCCTTAGCATGTTACAAACAAAAATTAATCTGGAATAATCATTTGAACAGCACATTAAAGACTGCTTACTTTCCTTCTCCGCCTGCATATGTGGCAAAAAATATAATATGGGTTATATGGGCAGTGAGTGGTGGGCGTTAATAGATCTGAGCAAAATTTCAAAATCTTTGGGCCAAAAATAAATTTTGGGTTCTATGGGCGGTGGGTAGAGGGCGTGGCCAATTTTGATGAAACTTTATATTCCTCTTAATTGAGCTAACCAAAGGCTCTGTGCCAAAGTTAAAAACTTTGGGCCAAAAATAAATTTTGAGTTCTATGGGCGGTGGGTAGAGGGCGTGGCGAATTTTGATGAAACTTTGTATTTTTCTTAATTGAGCTAACCAAAGGCTCTGTGCCAAATTTCAACATTCTACGACCACTCCTTATATTTTTTGCCAAACATTGCATGAACAAATCCCTCTGTGCGGCACCCAGCACATACTCCTCTAAGACTCCCTCCAGAGCTCTCCTAAAATCATCCAGCTTGGAGTTCAAATAACAGCCCCTTACGGACATAAGAGCCGCCTGGCTGTCCACATATATAGTGACCTCCGAGCCCCTTTCAATGTTGTCCTTCATCAGTCCCACGGCCCTCAAGACCCCCAGGACCTGTAACGACTCATACATCAAGCCTTATCCTTTAGTAGACCTGCGCTACCTATTTTTACCGACCGTGCTCAGGGATTGGGGTGGTGTTCTTGTCTACTAATGAATAGGTTAAGTACCGTACATAAATGTTTAAATAAAGGTAGCTTCACCTGAATATTACTTAAAAAAAAAAATAACATAACAAAAATAAAAAATTAAGTTTGCACTCTTATAGTCAAGAGAAGATGGTGACAATTCTTCCCTTTCTCTACCCTCCCTTCCTATCTATCTTCATGTTAAATCGTTAAAGACAGCCCTAAAATGATTCCCTAACTATATGTGTTTAACCTTTTATGAAATATGTATATACATACATATATAAACAAAAAAAATTACGAGTTCATTATTGCAACTCGAAAAATTACAAAAACATAATAAGGGTCCTCATGATATCGTTTATAAGTCTCGTAATCTGTGCAAACTGTGCATTTTTACGCCCTCGTAAATGAACTGCCAAAAATTGTATGAGAATTCATTTACACAAACTTGGTAAATTTGCCCAACAATTTTATTTCGTAAACTTGCGCTGTTCAATTGTGCATTTATACAAACAGATCTTTTAATGATTTTAACGTCGTTTTCAATGAAAAATCCAAGTGTCTCTAAATCACAAACAATAAATTCTAGCAATAATTTCAGTAAATTGGTCTTTTGGCTTTCTTTGAGCATTTTTAAAAGAAAATTTCTCATACATATTAATCACAAATTTAAACACAAATTTTTATATTTTTGAATTTTAATTTTTAATTTATTTTTGTATTGACGTTTCTTACAAACTGACATTAATTGTTTAAAATTACACAAAAGTAAAAAAAGGGGCTTCATGAAACAAGACTCGTAAGTTTGCGCACTTGCACAAATGGCAATTTTAACTTGAGATATCATTTTATTTTCCTTTTTCGTAAATAAAATAAATTATTAATAACAAAGTGGAAGTAAGTTTTTGATGTATACTGTTATTTAGGCTGTATAGGATGTTAAATTTTTTAACTATAAATTCTTTAAATATTATAAATTGAAATGAACAATACAAAAAAAAAAAAAATTCAAATAAGGGTTGTTACCAATGTTACCAAGGCCCATTGAAAAGGTCTGTGCAAGAAGCCTGATGATCATTGTTTATGTTCTTTTTAGTTGTCAAAAGTTGTTTACATGTGCATGTATACGTTTATGGTATGCCACACATACACGTTTTTTCCTTTTGCTTTGTATATGAGGTAGTAAATTTTTGACAACTAAAAAGAATCGTATTTTGTTTTTGTACAAGTAAGCAGACCTGATAGATGGGCCTTGAATGTTACTAACATAAAATTAAAAAAAAAAAATGTTTTGTTAGTAGCATAACCGAATGCACAAATTTCAATTTAGAATATTTAACAAAATATTGTATTGCATTTTCACTTATAATTTCATTTAAAAAAATTCACCAAACATTATCCAACGATATCAACAGGCCTGATGAAATGCTGAACTTGACTTTAATAATTTTGAATTTTAAAATTTTCATGCTTTCTTTATGTTATCTATGTAGCTTTTAAGTTGTATATGTATGTATGTTTGTATGTATGAATGAAAATTAAGTAACAATTTTCAATTCAATTCAATTCATTTATTTGTCAATATTATTACCATTATTTCTTATATGTTATATATATACAAAGAGTTTAAGATTGTTTCTTTTTCTTCTTAATAATTAAACTTAATTTATAATATTATATACATATACATATATACAAAGTTTGGAGGAAAAAATTTACAAAAACCTATTTAAAACATTTTTAAATGATTTTAGATAAAACTTATTTTACGAGCTTACATCTACTAAGGTGGTAATAAACCATTAACATGTGCATATTCAGAGTTACTACAACGCAGATAAAAGTTATCTGAGAGTCTATTTAGTCTTTCCTCTACTAGTTCTATATTTGCGAGTTCATGGAGTCTGTTTGTAGAGAAATGCCAAGGAAGATTATAAATCATCTTCAGTAATTTGTTTTGAGAAATCTGGGGCTTTTTAATGTGACATTTGGCACTATTTGCCCAAACGGGAGCTGCGTAGAACATAACTGCATGAAATATTGTCTTGAGAATTATTTGTTTGTTTGCTATATTTAATCTTGAATTTCGATTTATAAAAGGATACAGTATACGAATTAGAATATTTATCTTATTTAAAACATATGGTATGTGATCCTTAAATTTCATTTTAGGATCTAGTATGACACCTAGATATCTAACCTTTTGTTCCCATGGAATCAAATGGTTATTAATATTGATAGATATTTGGGGGACGTAACAAGGCTTCCTTTTCCTTGTAAAAAATATTGCCTGTGTTTTTTCACTGTTCAACATAATTTTCCATGTCTTAAAATACGTTGTAATTTCTTCTAAGGCTCTTTGCAGCTTTGTTATAACATCAACAGCAAACATATCCGAACAAAAAATTGTAGTATCATCTGCAAAAATTGACAAATTACAATAATCAAGTTGGGGAAGATCATATGTATACAAATTATATAGTATAGGAGAAAGACATGAGCCCTGTGGACAACCGGCTGGAACACTATAATTTCCAGAACAATCTGAACCAACGTGTACTTTAAAACTACGGAGAGAGAGAAAACTCTGAATAATTTTAACAATATTTGTGGGGAAGTTTAAACGAATCAACTTATAGATTAATCCATTGTGCCACACTGAATCGAATGCAGCTTTGACATCCAGCAGTACCATTCCAGTTGATTTTTGGTTAGAAAAATTAGAATTGACCAAATTTCTTATTCTCACTAACGGTTGTACCGTATTGTGTTGACTACGAAAGCCAAATTGGTGGGGAGGGATAATATTGTTGGTTTCAATAAAGTTGGTTAATTTTTCCTTTATAACTTTTTCAAGAATTTTGCTAATGGATGACAACAGGCTTATAGGTCGGTATGAGGAAGGACAATCAGGTGGTTTGTTTGGTTTCTTAATTGGAATAATCTTGGATTCTTTAAAGTCACGTGGAAAATAACAAAGTTTTAGGCAGGAATTAATTATAATAGTAAGATATTTTATTCCTTTTTTGGGGAGTGCTTTTAAACATCTGTTGTTAATACCATCAAGACCTGGAGACTTTTTTGGTTTTAACTTTCTTATAATGCACGAAATGTGTGAAGTATTTGTGAAGGTATGATTTGACAAGTTTACAGCTGATGACTGAAAAGATTGCAGAGTATTATTTACTAGGGATATCGTTTCAGGATCCCCAAGATTATATGAGATTGTGTGGTTAGAAGCAAACGTTTGAGCAAGTACTTCACATTTTTCCAGATTTGTTGTGTAGCAAGAATTATTTTGTTTTAGAATGGGAATATTTCTTCCCCTTTTGCTTAAAATTTTTGTGAGGTTCCAGAATGGCGGAGAACCAAAATCAAGAGTGGAAAGAAGGCGATCCCACGATTTGTTTCTAACTGTATCTATTGCTTCTCTAATAATTTCGTTAAGTATCTTAACCTCGTACAAATCTTCCAAGTTTCTAAAACGTTGCCACTTACGGCGAGCACTATTTCTTTGCTGAATTAAATTCCTCGCATAAAGGGGTAATGATTTTCTTTGGAATGAGATTATTTTTCTTGGGACACTAGCACTAATTCCCTCATTTATAAGGTGTCTGAAGTTAACTAACATAGAATCTATATGTTCCTCAAGGACAATATCATTCGTACTTGGTAGAATAATATGTCTATTGAGATATCTCGAAAAAGTTTTCCAATTTGCCTTACTGAAATCCAACTTAGATATAGATAAGGCATTTACGTTTATATTGATAGTAATCCTAACTGGCAAATGATCGGAACTTAAGTCATTTACAACAATTGCTGGTGATATCGTTGCAGCTGTGTTCGTTAAAAAAAAATCAAGGGTAGAGCCTTGCCTATTAGAGCTAGAAGGTACGTATGTATGATCGTTTGGATACATAATGTCTATTTCATACGACTCCAACTTTTCATGTAGTATGTTTCCCCAGCAATTTGCCCTAATACAACCCCACATCTGATGTCTACTGTTGAAATCACCACCAAGTATGTATTTTTGACCCCTATTGATCGTAAGTTTTCGAACATCTAACGCAAAAAGACGTTTTCTATTATTATCGGAACCTGCCGAACCACCTGGAAAGTAACAAGAATAAATATTATAACTACCGTTGTTAGTAAAGAGTTTTATACCAATATTTTCTATAAGGTTAGTATTTACAATGGGAAGTAATATATGAGAGATATTTTTCCTAACCATAATTGCAACACCGCCACCTCTGGCATTTTCTCTATCGTTTCTATATGTATAAAATTCATTATGCCTTATAGATACATTGTGTTTAAGCCACGTTTCCGAAACTAGGCATACATGCACGTTGTGTCTGATTAAGAATTGAAACAGCTCTTGACATTTGTTGCGAATGCCTCTAGCATTCCAGGTAATGATATTTAGGCCATTGATCATTATGAGAGGAATTTGCAGGCGAGGTTAGTTATCACCTCAATTTTAAATTAAGTAATAATTAAATTTAAAAACACAAAAAGAAAATAAACAAAAATTATTTGAAAATAAGATTAATTAAATGATTAAACTAGATTCAGTTATTATTTTTAGATGCTTTTACGTTAATTTTAGTTCTATTTTAAGTCTAAATTATATATTATATTAAATGATGTTCGGACTTGCTGGTTAGTAGTGAGTTTAAGATTTAGTTATTTAGATGAATATATTAAATTGTATATTTTAGTTATATTTTAATTTTTTGGGCTTTTACGTTAAATTTGGAGTATATGTTATATACAAAGAGATCCGAAATTGGTAATTAGTTAACAGCTTAGAATTTGTATCCATAGATAAGATTATTCTTGTTTAGTTATAATTGTTAAATTAATTGAAGATGCTGAGGATTTACTAAGTTCGTTATAATTATTATAAAAATTGAGATAAAACCGCAATATTGTATCAGTTAAACAAAACAAATTTGTCCTCTACCTTTTCCTTCTCCTCTAATAACTTAAATAGTTGTTAAAGCCAGAACCTTCAAGAGGAAATATATCCCATCCAAACCAGTGTAAAAAAATGTACCTAAATGTAAAAACCCTCATTCAAATTATGTAAATATAATTCCATACTTACAAACTTAACTGCCCCACGAAATATAGCTACTTTTATTAAAGCAGATATGCTCCTTTTACTTTAAATTGATTTTAGAAAATATTTTTTTAAGTTCTCCCAATTTATTTTGTATGTTTGGTTTGAAAGTTTTATTTCCTAATGAAAATTTTTGAAATACAAATTTTCCAATACATACAAATTAAAAAAAATAAAATATTTTCCGAAATTGCTAAGGTATTAACAAACCCAACGGACAGTGCATATTTTAATAGATAGCTTTCACAGACCTCCGCCTGAAAAACACTGCAGTCGTCAGGACACCTATATGACCTTCTGATGTCCAGATCCTCAATGTAGACTCCCGCACCCGTGCCCCTAATCTTCGAGCCATCAGTGAAAATAGCAAATCTACTAAATAATCTGCTCCTACCTGCCCAGCTATCCCTAGAAGGCATTATTACCTCCGGCAACCGTCCAAAATCCACTCAAGTGCCCACATAATCAGTGGAGCCGGGTGATCCCAGGCGATCCGTGAGTGACCCATCAATCCTAGCTCCCTCAGTCTAAGAATACTCCTGGTTGCCATTCCCATCACATACTGCTCAATAGGCAGAAGATGTAGAATGACATCCAGGGCCGCTTGAGGAGTACTTCTCATGGCACCTGTCATACCGATTGAAGCACACCTCTGAGCCTTAGAAAGAAGAATCCTGCGACTAGCCAATCTCAATGACTCCCACCAAACACAGCATCGGTTTATCAAAATTATCTAATTATTCCGTTAATAAAACTCCTTATTAATCTATGTATATGTATTTATAAAATAGTAACGTTACTGACTAATTCATCATCGTCAGCCTAAACGTCTGAAGCTAAAAACTTGAAATTTGGCCAAAGATTGGTCACTCCCCAAATCGATCTACTAAGACGGGATTTTTGGAAAATCGAATGTTATGGGAGTAAAAAAAGAGTAAAAACGGAAAAAATTCGGTAACATTATATCTCCAAAACTAAAAGAGAAAAAAAAAATTTTATACTTATCCTTGTTCTTTAGAAATAAAAGCGGTCAGGTGTCTGGTACTTTTTTGAAATTCGTCCCTATTAAGGAGTAAACGGGTAAAACCTGAATCTTGGTACTTTTTTTGACACCCCATCTATCTTTTGAACCAATAACATAGCAACAAAGTTAATACCACATTCGAAACTTTTCAAAAAAATACGAATATAAATTTGGTGCTTTTTCGAAATTCGAATATTTAAGTGGTGAAAATCGTAATTTTTTCTGGTACTTTTCTTTACAAAACATTTTTCTCCATTCATTGACATATTCGTATTAAATTATGCGCTGCCACTACAACACTGAAATTTTTGATACTTTAATGGGGGGAAACTATAGTACCCAAAAAAGGAAATACGGGAAATTTGATATTTTTCTTTAGCTTTTTAGTTCTACAACTGGTATTTTTTTTAATAAACTTTGACATAAAAAATATGTCCACGAAGGAAAAGGAGACGCTAACGAAGTAACGGGTTGAATGCTAGTCAATTTATAAATTATTACTTTTAGTAATCGAGATCATCTTTAATTAAGCAAAAATTAAGGCAAAAAAATCTCTGCCCATAAATAAATTAAATTTGTTCCCATCAATCAAATAGGTAAAATAACAAAA
This sequence comes from Pollenia labialis, assembly GCA_949318255.1. Classification (NCBI taxonomy): domain Eukaryota; kingdom Metazoa; phylum Arthropoda; class Insecta; order Diptera; family Polleniidae; genus Pollenia; species Pollenia labialis. The sequence continues at coordinate 93,750,070 of OX439142.1, read as the reverse complement.
GGTATGTAAATGAGCAAGAAAGTATGTGCTCTTTAGTCAAAAAAGCAAAAAATAAGCAAGCGTCAAAAAATAAATTCGTTTTGTATATTTTTTTATTTTAACTGAATTTTTTTTAAAACATTTTTAATATGAAATCTTTCAGATCACTAAATTTAAGGCGGGCTTTGTGTCTTTTAGTAAGAGAACATTTTTCGAAGGAGTGCGAGGAGGCAATAAATAGACAAATTAATATGGAACTAAAAGCATGTCATAACTATTTGTCAATGGTAGTTTTAATTTTATTTTTATAATAAAAAAAAATGATTTTAATAGAATTCTCCCATTAAAGGCTTTTCATTTTGATCGGAGTGATGTAGCGGCACCAGGAGTTTTTAAATTTTTAAATGAGGCTAGTCATGAAGAACGAAAGCATGCTGAAATGTTTATGGAATATATGAATAAAAGAGGTGGTACTATAAAAGTTGAAGAATTGGAAGCACCAAAAGCGAAAATTGTCACAATCAAAGATGCCATGATGGAAGCTCTTAAAATGGAAAAGGAAGTGAATAAGGTGAGTTTTTGAAGGATATATACCTAAAATTTAATGAATGATCGAACACACGATAAAACCGACATTTTAATTTTGGCGATAGGTTTAACAGTAAGGCAAACACTAAAACAACTTATAAAAAAGGCCAGATCGCCAGGAAACTTAGGGGGTAATTTTGTTGTTCACTTCAAAATTTTCAAAAATTTTACATGAAAATTTTCTCAACGCAAGGTGAAGTGAACAACAAAATTAATCCCTAATCCAAAGATTTCAGAAAAACTAAAGATATTTCACAAATAAAACTTTTAAGCGAATACGAATTATAAGCAACAGTTTTCTTTTAAAAATAGAAATGATAATAAAAAAAGTATTTTGAGTTTGTATTTAATTCATATCTTACAGCTATTATCATGGGCAATTTGAAAATTTGTCTCTAAATATTGTACTGTAAATATTGTAGATTAATCAAAGTCTGTTTATTCTTGGGATATAGCCCTTTTTATATTAAATTTCCAATTCTCCATATCGTCTATTTTTTAATTAAATTGTTTTAGTTAATTCATTTAAGTACATAGCATGAACTATATAAGTTCTTTTATGGGAGATTTAGACACAGACTTTTTATCTTGATTCTTTAAATTACTTAGCATAAGTGCGTTTAGCGTTATCACTCCAAAAGAAATATATTTTCTAATGGCGATTTCTTTTCTAAGAAAAATGTTACATATATCGTCGGATTAATATGCAAACCTGCTAAACACACTTTAGGTAAATTGAGATTTTGATGCTGTGTGGTAAAGAAGGATACGCCTCGTCGATCAGCATGTAGTTTTGTGTGTAAAACCAATTTTATTTTTGCTTTTCCTCTCAAGCTGCAAACATGAAATATAAGAAGTTTTTTTTGTAGTGAGCTAGTCAATCAGTTCGTGGGTTGCGGGTTCGATTCCCGCCAGAGACTCTGGCCTGTTTCACTACAACGGGCTGAAGGTCTACGTTACTATTGCTCGGTTAACTAAGTAAGAATATAATTTGTAATTGTATTTGTAACTCTTATTGTATCTTCTGTAAAATGTGCTGAAAGTGAGTAAGCAGGTTTACATCTTAAGCCGACGATATTTTACATGTTCTACATTTTTGTGTTCGTTTGTATAAAGAATACAACTGTGAGAAAAATATTAAATTTCTTTTGTGTGAAAAACTTGTAAACATGTTGCACCTTTTACCCTCACTTTTATTTAACGTTTTCATGCTGCCTTTTTTAAACTGAGGTTTTATTTTGTTCGGCATGATAAATACCGCTCATCATTTCGAGAAAAGATTGATTTAACCAAAATTTTAAATTTTTACATATTAAAATGGAAGTACTGGTAAACATTATCTTAATATGCAAACCCGCTAACCCCCTTTCAACAAATTTTACAGGAGAAAAAAAAATTTTTATTCATCCTATTTGCTGCTTGAGAGGGACACAAAAAATATAGTTGATTTGACACACTTCAAGACTAAAATTGAAGAAAAACTACATGCTGTTCAACGAGGCATATCTTTCTCTACCACACGGCATCAAAATCTCAATTTTCTTAAAAAGTGGACTAAGCAGGTTTACATATTAACCCATTAACCGCCAAAATGAAACTAGCAGTGATAATTAATACAAACGTTTATTTTTCTATACATTGCACACAAAAGTTGCATAAAGGTATACAAATAATTTTAAAAATTAGGAATGATCTCCATCTTACACGATTTTTAGTAGTTATTTTCGCGTCTTCTTATGTAAGACTTCACTAGCTTTGTTCATAGAGCAGGTAAGATTGTTAAATTGCACTGTCCTAGTTTTTGAAGGATCGATGTTATTTTGATTTGTATAAGTTTCGTTAACCTATTGTTCCAGCTAAGTAGATGATTAGTCTGCTGGAGCAAGTCCTAGGATAATGGGCCTGTCATCTGTCGTAGCCTAAAATTATTTACATACTTTCGGGTCTGCTCTGAAAATCACGTGCTTTCAAAATCAGTTATGAAAGTCAAACCGTTTTTGTGTTTCTCGGTGTGCTTTCGGCAATTAAAAATCAAACCAAAACACACAAAAACGGAAAACGGAAAACCAAAATATCACACGTGTAATTTTAAAAGGCACATGTGATTTGAGTTAAAGTGATTTTCAGAACAGACCTGTTTATTTATCTTTTCGTTAATTGCCAAATGTTAATTTCAAATATTAATGTACAGTAAAAGTGAAATTTAATACATTTTTTTTATTTAAATAAAAACTTTGTAGTAAAAAATATTTTTTGGGCATTATTGGGATCAAAAAACTAAAATTTTTTGCTGAACTAAGTACAATTTTAATAATGCCATTTATCATCCCTGATGCACACACTAATTAAAGTTAAATGAGGTTGCTTGTGAGCTATTTTTCTTGTGCTTGTGCAGTTTTTTAGTACGTAAATACATACAAAAGTATATACAAATAAAAATGCGTTTGTTTCTGTATCTGATTGTTTGTTCTATATGTATATAGACTTCTTAAAAACTAAACCAAGTTTTTCAAAAACTCACAATATTTTCCTGCAAGTTGTCAACTTGCAAGTGGGTGGTGTCAAGCCCATGCAAAGACCATATAGATATCTTAATATATGGAGAACGGTAACAGTAAAAGTATTCAAGTTTTGCATATATACATAAGCAGCTTGGTTAGTAATAGCCCTGCAAATAATATTGGACCACCTGATAAAATTTGATTAAATGGACTACTCGATGGGCTGGTCCGATGTAATGCAAGCATGGACCATGTCATTGTTAAAAAGTGTTTGTAGTGAGACGACATGTCTTCGTTTTTTAACGACATGTTTTCGTTTTTTAACGAAGTTAAAACTAATCCTCTTGTGTATACAATGGAGTAGTTTTAAGACTATTCCCTTGTAACCCAAAGTTGGGTTATATGGTCCTGTCGTAGGACATCGTTATGTTACTTTTGGACTAGTCCTAGTACCTTGTGGGCTACATTTTACCCGCGTGTTTGGACTTGTCCTATTATTTGCAGGGAGACAACACCTGCCATATAGGTTAAAGAAGTGGGCGTGGCACACCCAATACAAAGCCAATATAGATTTTTTTAAATCTGGGGAACTGAAATAGTTTAATATTTAAAATTTGATACAAATAGCTTCGTTATCAATACATGAGATCGGTATTAAATTATTTTTCAATTTGAGTAGCAAAGCGCACTGGGTTAAGCTATTAAAATACAAAGTAACATAAATTACAAAAACACACACATGTATGTATGTACATTAAATTGAAGGCTTATTGTAATACCATATTATGCCACAGAAAAACCATTTTGAGATAATCGGATTTAGAGTGAAGAAAAAAATTATTGAAAACATTGAAATGTATGAAGTCAATTATCGTTTAAATCAGAATCTAATTTGAGAATCGTTTAAATCTTTAGAAGAGATGGTTAAAATAAATAGGAAAACATACGCATTCGGTTCTTCTATTGGGTGTCTTATGTTGGTATTACAATAAGTCATTTAAGTTGATTTAAAATGAGAATCTTTAAAATTATTTACATTTATGTAGGCTTTGTTGGAAGCTCATGCTATTGCCTCTAAAAATTATGATCCAAATATGTGTGATTTTATTGAAGCAAATTTTCTTCAAGAACAAGTCGATGCTATTAAACAGTTGGCCGATTTTATAAAACAAATTGAACGTTCGGAATGTGACGTTGGCAATTATTTATTTGATAAATATTTGTCTACAAATAGCGGCAATATGCATAAGAAATAAATTAAAATGGTATGTTAATGTTTGTTTTAAAATTTGTATTTATTTATTATTAAAAAAAATCATTAAATTCTTTTCCAAATTTAAATGTGATGTAATAAAAAACTTAAATCTGAATTGGGCTTAAATTCAATTGGCTCCAATTCACTAAAAAGAAACAGAATTTTGAATAAAATCAAATAAATAAGAAATTATTTGTATTTTCAAAAAACTTACGGTCTAAACAATTTAGCCATTCTATCGCCAACCAAAATAGCTTTATCACCTTCTATTAAAACTGCAGTACCTTCACGCAATCCCAATACTGGCCTTTTATGATAAAGTAAAAATTCTTCTAAGCGCTGATCTCTAGTTTCACCCTTATGTTCGGTGTTTGGGTCTGTTTCCAAATAATGTGGATTAATATTAAAGGGAACTAAATTTAATGCTTCAAATGTTGGCGGGTGAGCCATGGGCATATCGTTTGTGGTATTAATAGAACGCGTAGCAACGTTAGTACCTGCACTACTGCCCATATAAGGTATGCCTTTTTTCAAGACCTGTTCTCTTATCGCATCTACCAGATTTAATTCATACAGTATTTTTAACAAAACAAAAGTATTGCCTCCACCCACAAATATTGCTTGCGCTGAAGACACAGCGTCAACTGGATTATGTTTTGTATGGATACCCTCCACTATATAACCCCAAGGTGTTAAAGCTTCACTGACTATTTTTGTGTAGGCATCATGGTCTGGTAATGCATATGGAACAAATAGTATTTTTCCAACATTTTTTCTGTAAAATATTATAAATGGTCAATTCAAGTTCTTTCTATTTATTAAAAATAAAAAAATACTTGCTTGTTAAAAAACTTTGTAATTTCTTCTTTCGCATGTTCTAAATAACCGTAACCAAAAACTCGTGAAGAAGAGAGCAATAGTAAGGAACGTTCGGCTGACATTATGAAAAATTTATTCATTAAAGAACTATGTATAATAAGGTACTAGTGTAAATTTAAGAAAATTATCAGAATAAATTCACAGTCTTATCACTATTTAATCTGTCCTGTGCATACACTTGAAGATAAATAAATAAAAAAAAAAAACAGCAACAAGTGTAATAAAAAAAGATTGTTATTGTATTTTAAACAGCTGTTAGATGTGTCAGGTAGAGCTGCAAAACAATTGATAGTACTATCGATAGTTTTATTTTTGGTGGACTATCGATAGAAATTCTTTTGCTTTCGATACAATAGGCAATGTTAAAAAGTTTCCAGATGTTTTCAAGCTTTATTTCCAGCTTGGAATTTTGTATTTTTTTATCTAATACCCCATAAAGTATATATTTTCATACTGTGTGGCATTTACCAGCAATTTAAACTCTATATTCTGGGTGCTTGAGTAATTCTAAGTCGATTAAGCTATGTCTATCTGTCTGTCCGTCTGTTGAAATCACGCTCACTTTTGAAGGACTCAAAAGAAAAGAAACATATTAGTGTCAAATTGTTTCTAGTTTTCCTAAGCAATTACGGAATCCAGCAAAATCTGTTTAGTAGGATAAGAGTTAAAAATCAAAATATGGAACAACCATCCTAAAAAAATTATAATTTTGTTACAAAAACTAGCATAAATAGTGGCAGAATCCAACATATTTATTTAAGATTTTGCATAAATATTAATTACTTTGTAAAATTTCGTTAAAATTGGCCCATAATTTACAATTAGTCCCAAATAAAGCCTACTCCGGAAATATTCTCGTTCTACGTGGAATACAGCACTTAAACTTTTTTTAATATGTTTTAATTTTTGTTTTTATTTCGTTTATTGCTCAACATACCCGTTAACGTTAAATTTCTGTCCAAAATAAGTTGAAATTTTTGTAATCATTAGATAAATGTTTCGGCTTTACAGTGTTTTCTCTATTGTGTTATAAAAGTTTCCAGGTCAAGTATTTTTATAGTAAAACTTAAAATGACTTGTCCCAAAAGGTTACAGCATATATTTGGAGCAAAATATTTATAGGTTTTGAAAAAATTGAGATTTGGTGTTAAACGCTTTAACATTTGTTGCTGTAAGATTTGTATACATAAAAACCGGATTACTTTTCTCCAAGCGAATTGTTTAAATAGCCTTAAATGTCATTGTTTAGTGAAAAACTTGGCAAATATATAGTTTATTTCAAACATTGTAATTATGTACTAAATTAAAATTAATCCGGCGGTTGCGGCTGACCAATTACTGCCAGCCAGTTGTTAGACGTTAGCCAAATATGGCGAATTTTTTAAAATCTTAAAAAAATTAATTTTGATAATTTAACGACAATATTTTGGCGACGAAGGTATAAAAAACTCTGACAATCCTGCTTCCAGCTAGCTATTCTAGATTTCTATATATAAGTATACATACATATATAGATCACAATGCAATTTAAAGTAAATATACATACTTTATTATTTTTTACCAGCTTCATTCACTACTCTATTCACAGAATTGGCATATCGAGCCCTTTTTGAGATTATATAAGCGACAAAAGGCAAATTTTAGAGGAGAAGGATTTTTATTATTTTTTTTTTCTTAGACAATCTTAGGCAACGAGTACTAGTAACGTATTTGCAAGAAAACGACAAATTTCTATTATTTGTCGCTTACAATATAATCGCAAATAGGGATCGATATAATAAAAATTTCGATACTTTAGGTAGTATCGATAGTTTTTAAATTAACTATCGAAAATATCGAATCGGCCGACTATCGACAGTCTTGCAGCTCTTGTAACAGGGTTAGAGAATGTAACCCGATAATAACAACGTTCGCTAACTCAAGCCACAAAGCTTACAGAGATGAAAAAAGTGACGTATGAAAAATGCCCAAAACATTTGCGTGGGCAGCTTTCGAAGAAAGAGAAAGAAAATGTTTTTTGGTAGTAAAGTGGCAATGTGTAAATACAGGCCGCTACTATCAAAACGAATTGCGTAATCAAAACAAAATATTCAAAAAGGGCAGCTTTCGAAGAAAAAGACAGAAAAAATTACAATATTTTCTGTCTCGTGACGCCTCTGTGTGCTCTGTGACTCAAGCACAAGGCGAATTCAACTAAAGGTGGTGTCGCAACTACAACAATCCAAAAACAACAGAAACAACATAGGGGGTTTTGCATTGGATTGTTAGTGTGCTCGAAATGCCAACGATTCTTAGCAAAAAATAGGCTCGAACTGTCAAAATCAGAAGGCGTTTCGACACCACCTGTAGTAAATTCGCCTTGCTCAAGCAAATTTAGAAATATGTATGCATATGCTGTAGCTCGTTTCTGTATTTCTCGCATCGTAAAATTTTTCACATGAAGTGTGAAACAAAAAATTCCATCAACTTTTCACGATACGTTGAATTTTTCCCGTGAACATTTTTTCAAATACGAACTTATAATTTTTTTTTCATTTCTGCTTACCTTTTCTTATATAAAAATTTAAGGAGGCAACATTTTTATATTCTGTAAATGCAGAATGGTAGGAAATTTTCAAATGAAACATTCTGTTAAGAAAAACTGCAGTTTTAGTTGAAATGATAAAATGACTAAAGTAGTTGAAAGTGATTCGTGGTCTTCCTGACTGCGCCTTGATGGTGCTTGCCTCTGTTGAAGTTGAAGTCCATTGTCCAATCTTGAAGTTCTGCATAAGGACTTTTTCACTGCCGGATAAATTTAATACTCTCACGGGAACTAACCTCTTGCTGGGCTTTACAATCTCCCTCCATTCGCGCCCATTCTAAAATTTCTGTACTGTGTGGCAGTTTTTCACGTTGAAGGGCGATTAGCTGTTTTACATGGACGTTAATTTCGAATCCAACTTCAAGGGGTACTTCCATATCACGCCAATACACAATTTGCTGACCCATATCCAAATTAATACTATGTCCAATCATGAAATCTCCACCAATGATTACCTCGTCTAACTAAAATATCAGCCTCAATAAATATGTGTGATTGCATAGGCCATACTTAGTTCTGCTTTTACTTTTTCATAGACAGTGGCAGACTAACCCCGCTTAGTGGTTCGATTGATTCTTGTAATAAATCGGACTTTATAATAGAATGTGATGCCCCAGTATCCACAGTAAGAATGCGTTTTAGACCATTAATGTAACCCCAAGCAGTAAGATTCCTGTTACTCCTTTGCACTACTGATATGGAAGCTAGCCCATGCCCCGCAGCGCTAGCAATTTTTAGTTTAAAGGTGACTTTTGTGATCCTAGTGATTAGCATGTTGGTTGTTCCTTGGCGGCGATGAAGATCTTGAACGTCTTCTTGGTGTTTTGCAGTTTCGCTGCATATGGCTAGTTTTACCGCAGTTATAGTATTTTACTTTGTTTTTACCTTCCTTTTCGCCCAAAGCCTGCAAAGCTGTCTCCTTCATGCTTCTCATTTGCTTTAAAATATCTCCTTCGTCCTCGGCTGTTATATCGAGCTTGCGCACCTTGCAAATTCCTGTTATGATACATTTTCTGCAAACGATGGCTTCCATGATGCACATACCGCGAGTTTGACATCAGTATCCCGTATACCGTTAACAAATGCTTCGGTCTAAAAGTGATCTAGCAATGGATGACTTTCACCTGGCTAAGTAAGTTGCACCAAGCGCTCAAGCTCTTGTGCGAAATCATGTAACGTCTCCTTTACCTTTTGTACTCGGACCGTAATTCCATTTTGTATATTTATTCTGTGTTCCCCACCATACTTGCGTTGCAGTGTTACCATAATGTCATCATAATTGTTTTTGCAACTTGCTGGTACACTTTCTAGAATTTCAGCCGCAGCTCCTTTTAAAACCAGAATCAGCTTTTTCTTCATTATTCCATGCATTTTTGGAGGCAACTGTGTCAAACAGGAACATTTAATCAAAAATTTGCCATCAGCGAACTTCTTAAGTCCTTAAACATACAGAAAGATAAACTTATAAACCTTTTGTAAATAGTGTAAAAAGGACAACTGCATATATTTTCGTTACTATTTTCCTTAAATTTGTCCATATATTCAAACATTTTTTGATATAAACACTGTCTTTTATCATACTAAACTGAGATGCCAAGTATGCGCTTAATTATAATTATCGATTTTTGGTCAGAAATCTCATCAGGGCATAAATCGCTTCAATTTTCTTTAGTAAATAAATAAAATAGTATTTTAGATCTATTTTAAATAAAATCGTTTATTTTCTTAAAATTTTTAATCACATTTACTGCAATTTTAAATATATTACACAAAACTTAATGCATAACGCATACATATACAAACATATATACAACAAATTGTTATAAATTTAAAATTTCCTGATTTGTGTATAACTTAATTTAAATGTAGTTGATAAAATAAATACATATATGTACATATAAACATACATTTTTTATATACATCTGCATATGTATATGTATGTATAAAGTAAACAATTACATATATCAGCAAGTAAATGGCATTAACATTTTTCTATAAACTTTATAGGATACATGTTATTTTCTTTTTTTAGTTATTTACTAAACTTGTCCAACATAAAAGTTGTTAGTAAACCTTTGGCAATTTTACGAAATAATGTAAATTTAATAAAGTGTGCGATAATTAAATAAAAAACTTAATGAGAATTATATGACTACAAATTATAAAAAAAAGAATGATAGAGAGGTAGTAATAATATCTAAGGCAGTCATAAGTTAAAAATAGTATTTTTTGATATAAAATAAAAATAATCATGGAATCCTTTTACAAACACAGACCAAGTTCAAATAAAACAAATATCAAATTTAAATTTACAAAAAATAAAAATTAATGGTATAAACACAACTGGATCGAATGACGAACTTCGCATTGCACGACGAATTCGTTAAATGAGGCACAATAAGTGCGTAAAGAACAGTTATTAATTAATATAAGCGTTTCTTATATGAATCCCTTAAATATTGCAATTTTTATCTTTTTAAATAGCACGAATTTTTATTTAAAGTTCTTGTAAATTTTATAGTGTGTCCATAGCTGTGTTCATTTACTAAAATTTTTTACAAATTTGTAACAACTGTTACTTTTAAATTTTATTTTAGCATTGACTTGTCAGATTTACCTGCAACAATTGTTACAAATTTTTAAAAATTTTTAGTAAATAAACACAGCTCATTTTTCAACAAAAAAAAAAGAAAAAAAATAATCAAAAGAAAACTACTTAAGGAAATATTGAAAAAAATAGTTTAAAACAATTGTATATGGGGCAATCCAAGTCAAATCGGAAAGCTTGGAGCCAAATATTTTTTGATTTCCTTTATTTTTAACTGTGTTAATGTTCCTTATCAACAGAACATTTCTGCAAATTTTTATTTTTGTTTGGCTTATGGTTACAGAGATATCGAATATTAAAAAAATCGCGTTATAAGAAAAGTATGTTCAAATAAACACGCAACGTTATCAATGTAACTCTAAATAGAAGATTTTTTTTTTTGTATTTATTCTTTTTTTGTCTACTATCCAATAAAAAGTAGAAACATTTTTGCACAGTGGGTTTAGCTGCGATTTTCGAGATTTAATATTTTAAATTAATTTTTTTCACTGTTTGTACTCATTGATTTTCTTAATTTTTTGTTGTATTAAACTATAATTTTTTCCACAAATTTTAAGTAACAAATAAAGGAAATCAAAAAATATTTTTCTCCAAACTGTCCGATTTGACTTGGATTGCCCCATGTACATATTTAAATAATTTAATTTAAATGGTCATTGAATTTATATGGTATAAATATATAAAAAGGTTTACAGAAAAATTAACATTATTTACTATATGTATATAACACTTAAAAAATTCTAATAAAAATCAGCCATCTTTTGCCCAAATTACTTGTCGTTCGTCTGCGTAAGATATAGAAATAAATCCATCGCAGAGTTCATTACGTACGACGAATTTCTGTCTACGAAATGATCGTGTGTATTTTCATATACACTAATGTGTTCTATTTCTGATGACGAATATTCATTGCGAATTATTCGTCGTTCGCCCCAGTTGTGTTTCTAGCATAAAGGACTTATTAAAACCACTAAAACTATAGGAATAATTTATATGTAAGTATTTATTTTTTTTATAAAGCAAGAGTTTGGCAAACGAAAAGATTTGATTTTTATTAAATATCTATATTTAATATATACATTTAGACATTATATTGAGCATTAAAAACTTCGTTGGCTTAGCGTTTTTTTGTTTTCATTTATACTAGTTTGACTTTAAAAAAATAAATCATATTTATTTGCAAAAGATAGAGGAACTGTTTTTTTTTAGATAAATATTGAGGGTATAATTATTTTTAATCAAATATACCAAAACTTATTTGTCTAAATTATATGCGAGAACCAGAGATCGCAAATAATAATTTAACTTTAAAAATTTCATGAACCTTTGAAATCTGAATTAAAATTTTACTGACTGGCTATCGTTTCGATTCGAAAAGAAAACAGTTTCAAATCTACACAAAAAAATAAAAATTGAACGTAAATAGTATCAATTCATAACAATAATGTTTTTTTTTTATTTTAATTTTTTCGAGTAAAAATAAAAGTTATTTTCAAAAGAAATTAACGTGTTTAAATAAATGAGTTGACTTTAAATATTTATTTTAATGTGCATAAGAAATCCATGATGATCACACATTAAACCAAATATTAAAAGTCAACTAAATTATTATAACACGTACATTTCTTAAGAAAGACTTTTATTTTTGCTCGAGAAAATAAAAAGTAAAAGATACATTTTATTTTTGCTCAAATAAATTAAAATAAAAAATATCTGTTTTTTTTCTCGAAAAAAATCAAGAATACATTTTTTGTTCGAAAAAATAATCAAAAATTAACTTATTTTTGCTCGAAAAAATTAAAATCACAAAAAATACTGTTATCAAATGACTTTTACGAAATAAGAAATTATTATTACGGTCCCTGTTAATTTGAATTAGAATCAAAATTTTTTCTTTCGAATCGAGATTTAAAATACAATTACAAAATTTTGGATTAACTAATATAAAAATGTCCTTGAAAGATATTTCATTTGAAATTTATACAGAGAATACTTAAGTCTTAATCTTTTTAAAGTGACTTCCGTTTATTTGAAACCCCTAATCCGGCTTAAAACTTAACTCAGTTGAGTTGTAATTTCTTAATTTTTGTAATATAATTTACAACTTTGTTATATTGCGGTGAACAAAAACATAACAAAAATTACAACTGATTACAACCAGTTGTCTTAATTACAACTCAACTGAGTTGTGTTGTAAACCGGAATAGGGGCCTAAGAAAATGTGATCTTTTTTCGCTGTACCAATATTTGATTTTTCAAACAAAAAATTAAATTTTTTTATATAAGTTTTCGAGAATAAATTAATGTTACTAAAATTATCTTTAATTCAAATTTAATTAGATTCGAGTATGTCAATTTTATTTTGCATTTTGTTTCAATTTACGTACGATTAATTACACTAAATTGTTTAGATATACGGGCCTGTTCTGAAAATCACGTGATTTCACGCGTGTGATTTTGTGGTGTTCTGAAAGTCATACCGTTTTTGTTTTTCTCGGTGTGATTTCGGCAATTGAAGATCACATCAAAACACACACAAACACGTGATTTCACACATGTGATTTTGTGGTGTTCTGAAACTCATTCCGTTTTTGTTTTTCTCGGTGTGCTTTCGGCAATTGAAGATCCCACCAAAACACACAAAAACGGGACGCTAAAATCTCACACGTGTGATTTTAGTAGGCACAAGTGGTTTGAAATCACGTGATTTGAGTTAAAGTGATTTTCAGAACAGGCCTATTATGAACTAAATTCGATTTTCGACAGTTTTAATGCATTTACGAATGTACTTTTTTAACATTTATTTGCACCGTCGAAAGCAAATTTGTTTTCGTTGAAAAATTCGATGCAGAACGAAATTTTCGACAGTGCTGCCAACTTATAATACCAAATTAACATTCGATAGTCGATGTTCGATAGCTAGTGAAAATCGTTTATCGAATGTAACTTATAATAGGGGCCATAATTCCGATTTTTTCAAAATTATTTAATAGAATTTAAAAATGCTAATTGTAACACAATGGAAATAATCTAAAATATAATAGGAGATATTTCAACTATGTAAAATTAAAAAAATTTTATTGGTATAATTACAAATAAAATGACAAATGGTGTAGGATGATCTACTTAAAATTTAAAAATTTGAAATTTGTTGAAATTGTATTATTGTATATTAAAAACAATTTTAATGTGCCTTTTTGCAAAAGATACCAATGCTAGACACTTTTTTTCATTGGAACATAATTCAACAGTCCTTAATTCAATTCTAAACACTTTAATACTAATACTTAACGTACACAATACAATAATATATACAACAATTAATAAATAACAAGAGCAAATAAAAAATTTCCTAATTACATGCTAAATATAACAAATACAAAATTCATAATGCTTCCAAAATAAAGAAAAGAAAAAAAATTTAAAAACTCTTAAGTATAACTAAATGTACATTAGAATTTACAGAGGAAGTTTGATGTATTTTCATTTATGTATAATACTTTTGTCTTCATAACGTATTAAAGAATCCCCGATTTGCTTTCTTGATGCTAAGTGTATGCACTTATGATGCTGTTGACTGCTTCTGCCTGTTTTACCTCTTCGACTTTGTTCTTCTTGTCCATGAGAGTTTTCATTTACATGTTGTTCATCGTTTAGCATACATTTTGGTACGTTATTGTTATTGTTTTCATAATTTTTATCAATGAAATTTTTTATGGCCGTGCCATAACGTAAATTTGGTTCTACGCCACGCAACATGTGTACCGGCAGCTGTGATGATACAAACATATCCAGAATATTGTTTATTCTTTTATCGGCACGTGCAACCAATTGTTCGATATCATTGTCGGTGCGTGTAATCGGCAAAGATGCTTCCACAAGTTTTCGAGCTGGTAATGAATACAAATTTAAAAAAAAATTTTAAATGGAAATATAAAATTAAAAATTGTTTGTTGCCATAAATCAATAGATAAAAACTATGTTTTAATATTTTTATAGAATTATAATACGGCTCAACAGTAAAAAAGTAGACTTAGCAGCAAATATACGAATTTGATTTTAAAAGATTTTCAAATATTAAAACATTCAAAAGTTATTTAAAACGCTTTAATTTCAATCACATACAAGATGCAATGGCAAAGAACATTCTAAAATTCAATTTGTTGAAATATATCGTTTTTTTCGCAGAGCATTTGTATTGGTGCTATGTAAACTAATGAACCTATTGTTCAAAGTTTTCAGTTTTTTTTTTTATCATAACCGACTAAACCCCTAATTCCGGGAAGGAAAATTTTTGGTACTGCATAGTAAAACAATTGGTCGATTTAGTTCTTATCTAATATCAAACAAACTTTACATGATAAGAATATTTGAGCATTACATACATACTTATGTTTATCTTTGACGATAGTCAAAAAGGTGCTAAGTTAAAAATTTAATTTTTGGTTAACAGGTTCATCGATTTCGAACGTTAACGTTTGCATAGAAAATTACATTTAAAACAAAAACAAATTTTCGAATTTTGTTTTAAATATAATTGTCTATGCGAACATTGACGTTCAAAATCGTTAAACAGGCAGTAGGTTAGGTTAGGTTAGGTTAAGAAGGGTTATGTGCCCAATGGCACATCTCCACTCGGAGACCAATGCGGTCCATTGTGAATCCCTTCAATGATAGCAAGAGAAAAGTTAAGAAAAGAGGTACGAGGTGGATAGAATTAAGAAAGTTATAAGAAAGTTAGAAAGTTAATAGGTACCACGTAGAACTATGCCCTCTCTACCGTCCCCTCAACAGAAACAACCGCAATATTTCCCTGACAAACCCCAGTAGATCAGCCGGACTACATCCAGCGATGCACCCCAGTTCGTCGTGAAATCTATCTCCTAGCCACTTCTGTCTCCGACCCTGCATCCTAGGACAATGGCACAATACGTGCTCGATTGTCTCCAGCTCCTCAGAATCATCGCACAACCTGCAGAAGTCCGGTATGGTGTTGTCCCATTTGCCCGTAAAAGCCCTAACAGGACAATGACCCATCAATAATCCTATAAGCGTTCTAAGACCACCCCTGTCCATTCCCAGTAGAAGCCTGGTTGCCCCCGCGTCTAATCTGGGCCATAGTGCCCTAGACACAGGCAGTAAGTTTAACTCAATTTTTTTACTTTTTCGTTTGGTATCAATAACTCAAGTCTAACACAACTGCTTCTAATCTGAATCATTTGCATTAAAGTCCAAAAATAAAGTCCATACATAATATACGGACCTCAAAAAATTAAGTTTGGTGGGTAAAAATATACTGCAATTGTATTTTTTTGCTCAAATCTTATTGTAAATCCATTTGTTAACCGATCTTGCTAAGTTTCCGTTATATGTAATACATAAAATAACCGTTGACAACATAATTGAGGGATTCACAAGGTTGTCATAAAGTTGTAAAGTCATATGTACTAAAATAATTACAAGAAATTTATATGACTGCTGTGGACAACCGCTTATAATTTAGATTTAGACTGTACTGCAGTTATGAAGAATCAATGAACACAGCAATAACATTTTTATTTTGTTTTAAACACAACAATAATTTTTTGTTAACAATTTTGAAATATATCTTAGGACATTATGACGATATGATTTGATAGCACACCTTGTGATTCCCTCAAATATTTAAAAAATTATAAATCAATAACATTTTAAAAAATGTAAATATTTTCTAAGATGAATTGTTATTTTTGTAAAAATAAATAACATATCGTCACCTTAAATGCAAACGGATGTAACTATACAAAAATTCAAAATATAGTTCTAAATTTAGACCCCAGCGATAAAAATGGCGACTTTATTAAAGAAATTCAAACTCCAAGAACACTTTATTATTATTATTGATTTTGTAATGTTTTTTTTCTTTTCCTGTAAAAAAAATTTAAGGTGACAATATGTTCATATTTATCTATGTATGTAGGTTAATGTTTTTACTTTTTTCTAGTTGGTTTTTTGGATGTTAAAATAAATAGAAAAACTACATATTTATCCCTCTTTATGATCAAGTGCGATATATATTTTTTATACTTGTTTGACTACGTGCTCAAGGCATTTTTATTTGTTGAAACAATTTAGTTAAACACAATCGAGAAAAACAGCAGTTTTTCACAATTTACTCGGTGTCCTAAACAGACCTCAGATTCGGATTTAACGCATCGAAATACATATAGATTAATGAATTAACATAAACAATTGCATTTTGAATTAAAAATTAATTCACTAAATCCATTAATATCATCAGCTTTACACAATGAATATTTTGTTAGTATTCTTCCTAACAAACCTGCTTCTTAGTAAGGGCATCCTGGCACATGAAATTTTATTTATTTTTTTTTAAAACTTGTCAAGAGTTTGTTCACTTACTTTACTGCATCTCTTTGTATTTTGCGTCGCGCATAAATAAGTGCTTCACAATATAATAAAATTTTTACTGGGTACAACAAGGATTTATCAAATAAATATAAAACATCAATCAATGTAAGAAGTCTTGATGAATTTGTTTTTTTTAATAAAAATTAAAAAACGGTGAAAAAAAATGTTTGTAAACAATTTCGGGATTACAAAAATTAAAATTGGCATACCTATTTAATATATCTGTGATGTTCATGGGCAACCGCGTATGTCTTAAAATCAATTTGTTTATGAGAGCGTTTAATTTATAATCTCAAAATAAAAAAAAAATTACATACGCGATTGCCCAGTTTCTTGCGTTCTACTTTGTTTACGTTGGGAAATTAATACATACTCGGCACTTGCGACAACCTTGAAACTTGCACCGAGCCCGGTTTTCATTACGTGCAAGAATCGAGTTTCTACTGTATATCAATTAACATAACACTGGCTTAACATGTAAAGGCCCTAAGTCCAGTTTTTTTTTAAGAAATTGAGATTTTAATGCAGTAATGTACAATATGTAAAAATACATTGTTCGCAATGAATAATTACAGTTATCTCATTTTTTGTTGTTGTTTTGTAGTGATAAGTAAAAGCGCTAAGTCCAATTTATTACAAGAAAAAGCTCTAAGTCCCAATTAAAATTACAGTTTAACCATTTCTCTCAAATTGTTTCATCACGTGTATTTTAATTATTTTTTGTCTCTCCTGTAAAATTTTCAAATATGGACTAAGAGCCTTTACATGTTAAGCCAGCAATAATATTTATTTAGTAAGTAGGAATAAGTAGGAAGGTAGTAAGTAGGTAAGTGGTCAAAAAAGTAAGTAAGTAAGTAAGTAAGTAATGTGTAATGTATTAAATATTTTCAAATTTCTAAATAAATATCAGGCAAACAGAAATTTTAGCAGGCGATTAAAAAAATAAAGGAGTAGGGTTAATTAAATAAAAAATATTTTCTTTCATTGTTTGCTGCTTCCTTTTTGATTGGCGCATATTTTGTAAAATACCAGGCGAGCAAAATTGTATGTAGGAAGAATGTATTTTCTATTTTGTCGTTCTCTCTTTCTTAAATACACTACTGCTGGCGATTGAAACATCAAACAAACAAAAACAAACATGCAGTTCAAATTTTGTTTGTTATCCGTCGTATTTTTTACATTTACTATTTGCTGAGAATACCAGGCAACCAGAAAAGTAGTTATGTGCAAGTTAAAATGTAATTTCAATTAATTATCTCTATCATTATCATCATCTCTATCTTTTTTTCATTAGGACATGAATGTTTTTTGTATCGAAAATTATTTACTTGGGTAACAGAAATTTCTGCTAGTCGAATTTTATTATTTTTATTGTTTTTCTTCGTAATTCTTTTTTGCACGTTATTTTTTTTATTTATTACTAATAAATAATATAAAAAAATATTTTATTTTTCTTCTTTTTTATTTTGCAATTTTAAAACAAACATTATAAAAAATACCAGGCTTGCAGAAATTCCAGAAGAGTTTTCTTAAAGATTAAATTATTTTTAGAATGCCCTATAATAGGTAATAATTGATAGTTACAATAGTTTGATGTATATGACCAAACATAAAAAAATATTTAAATAAAAAATATTTAAATTATTAAATTTATAAATAATTAATTCAAAATTAATTTATTTTCAATTTATTTTTTGTTTTTTTTTTAACTTTTTTACAATATCCTATAAAAACAGTGTATCAGGAAAACAGAAATTTTAGC
This sequence comes from Pollenia labialis, assembly GCA_949318255.1. Lineage (NCBI taxonomy): Eukaryota > Metazoa > Arthropoda > Insecta > Diptera > Polleniidae > Pollenia > Pollenia labialis. The sequence continues at coordinate 93,731,503 of OX439142.1, read as the reverse complement.
AGGACATTTTTAACAAGAATATAATCAATATGTTTTCTATGTATGTATGTATGTATGTACATATTTGCATACTTAAGTATGTACATACATATGCATGAGAGTAAAGCCTGAAAAAGCGTTCAACACACCCTTCATTAGGCAATGTTATACAACAAAGTCGATATTTTAAAGTTACACAATGCATAAAACGTTTTGTACTTTAATTGGTTACGATGTAATTTAAAACTAACCAGTGTTCTTTAATCTCTTACAAAAAACGACTTGATCGATTACGACAACGACAACTGGAATAAGGCTGATTAATGATTATATACATATGTACATATAATTTTTTTGTCATTTCTCTTTTAACTGTTAGGGTCCCTGGTTTTTATTTAACTCTATGTTCATGTCCACACAATTTATGAAAATAAAAGAAACATAACACTTTATATCACGAAACAATTTTAAACAAGAGAGTACTTTATATTTTGGTACAGTATGAGAGTGAAACTTGATGAAACAATTTAGTTTTACTCTAATTTAAATTGTATACACATTTTTTGCTTTGTTCCTTTTAGGGAACTTTTTTTTAATTTTATTTAGTACCTTAAAAAACAAAAAGTCACACTGTGTCTTCTTGAATAATTTTTAAGGTCATTTTAGCTAAGGCATGTTAAATTTGATATTGAAAAAATAAAAAGGGCATGCCCTAATATACATACATATTTTGAGTGCAATTAATATAAAACGGTATTAAGGCAAGCAACAACAACACACAAGATGAAAATAATTAAAAAAAAACATTATTAAAGAGGATTAAAAAAAACGTGAGATAGAGTACAGATCAATTTTTGATGTTCGCTCTCATATACAAAGCAAGCAAAAGAAATGTAAATAACAGACGAATATTTAAATATGCTTCACACATAATAATTTATTTTTTGGTTACAAAAATCCATTATAAATAAGTAAAAAAGTATAGTCGGTTACTATTTGAAACTCACGGACAGTCATTTATCCAGCAAAATCAAGAAAATTAGTTTTTAAGTACAGACAATGAATTAAGCGGATTTAGTATTGCCCCTTAATTAACGCACAACAGCTGCCACATTCACTTCTTCTTCTTAGTCCGAATAATACCCACTTTATGATCAAGCGCTATATGTAGAGTGAAAATTTAATTTATGTATGTAGATGACATAATATTGGTATGCATCGTGTAACTTTAAAATATCGACTTTGTTGTGTAACATTGCCTAATGAAGGGTGTGTTGAGTGCTTTTTCAGGCTTTACTCTCATACATATGTACATACTTAGGTATGCAAATATGTATGTACATACATACATACATAGAAAACATATTGATTATATTCTTGTTAAAAATGTCCTGCTAAAATTTCTGTTTTCCTGATACACTGTTTTTATAGGATATTGTAAAAAAATTGTAAGTTAAAAAAAAAAAACAAAAAATAAATTGAAAAAAATAATTTTGAATTAATTATTTATAAATTTAATAATTTAAATATTTTTTATTTAAATGTTTTATGTATGGTCATATATATCAAACTATTGTAACTATCAATTATTACCTATCATAGGGCATTCTAAAAATAATTTAATCTTTAAGAAAACTCTTCTGGAATTTCTGCAAGCCTGGTATTTTTTATAATGAAATAAATATTTTTTTATATTATTAGTAAGTAATAAATAAAAAAAAATAATGTGCAAAAAAGAAGTACGAAGAAAAACAATAAAAATAATAAAATTCGACTAGCAGAAATTTCTGTTACCCAAGTAAATAATTTTCGATACAAAAAAAAACATTCATGTCCTAATGAAAAAAAAGATAGAGATGATGATAATGATAGAGATAATTAATTAAAATTACATTTTAACTTGCACATAACTACTTTTCTGGTTGCCTGGTATTCTCAGCAAATAGTAAATGTAAAAAATACGACGGATAACAAAATTTGGACTGCATGTTTGTTTGATGTTTCAATTGCCAGCAGTAGTTAGTGTATTTAAGAAAGAGAGAACGACAAAATAGAAAAAACATTCTTCCTACATACAATTTTGCTCGCCTGGTATTTTACAAAATATGCGCCAATCAAAAAGGAAGCAGCAAACAAAGAAAGAAAATATTTTTTATTTAATTAACCCTACTCCTTTTTTTTTTTTAATCGCCTGCTAAAATTTTTGTTTGCCTGATATTTATTTAGAAATTTGGAAATATTTAATACATTTTTACTTACTTTTTTGACTACTTTACTTAGCGCCGGTTCACACACGTCAAGTTTGACTTGACGAGTCAAACTTGATGTGTGTGAACCGGCACTAACTACTTACTACCTAAATTATTACTACCTACTACTTACTCATGAATCAAAAAAACAAGATTGCGCACTCAGCCGTACAAAAAAAAATTCTACTGCGCATCTACATACGTCATCAAAGACTAAATATGAGGGTTTGTTGTAAAAAATTTAAAAAAAAACACAAATGCACATACACAAATTCTATTTCTTCGTCACACACAAAAATAACGGACCTGCTCAATGAGCAATCTTGTTTCTTTGATTCATGACTACTTACTAAATATTATGTTGATTGATATACAGTAGAAACTCGATTCTTGCACGTAATGAAAACCGGGCTCGGTGCAAGTTTCGAGGTTGTCGCAAGTGCCGAGTATTATTAATTTCCTAACGTAAACAAAGCAGAACGCAAGAAACTGGGCAACCGCGTATGTAATTTTTCCGATTATAAATTAAACGATCTTTTTACATGGTTCTACAAATTTCTGAAAAATTATTGACCAATTCCGATTTTTATACCCTCCATCACAATTAGTTGTGAAGAGTGTATACATACTAATGGTGTTTTCTTTTCTACAAAAAATTTGGGGTCTGTTTCTTAAAAATTTTGCTCCCGAAAAGCATGAGTTTTTTAGAATAAAACAGGCCACCCTTTTCGGGAGCAACATTTTTAAGAAAAAGACACCAAATTGATTTTTTTTAAAAACAAAGGCACATTTTTTTGTAGGAAAGAAAACACCATAAGTTTGTCATTCCGTGTGAAACTTTTTTATTATTCATCTAAGACCCCATAAAGTATATATATTCTTGCTCCTTGAGTAATTCCAAGTCGATTTAGCCATGCCCGTCTGGCTGTCCGTCTGTTGAAAACACGCTCCAGCAAAATCAGTTCAGTAAGACCAGAGCTACGAATCTAAATGTGGAACCACCGCCCTAAAAAATTGATAACTTTGTTACAAAAAATAACGTAAATGGTGGAACAAGGCATGGAATGTGATAAGATTTTGCAAAAATTCGTTTAAATCGACTAGAAATAACACTGTAAAATTTCGTATAGATCGGTCAATAATTTACCTTAGGCCCCATATAAACCCTACTACCGGAAAACGTTTAGTACGTCTAAAACCGTAAAAAATAATGCCATCATAACATATTTTGGCTCGCTTTTTTTAATCTAATTTATTTATTTAGGTCTATCTTATATTCTTTTTTTATTTGGGCCTATTTTTATTTCCTTTGGCTGTATTTTGTAGCAGGCGTTGTATTGTTAACAAGTAAGAGTGCTATATTCGGCTGTGCCGAATCTTATATACCCTTCACCATTGTGCGAGCAGAATACATAGCAATTAGACAAAAACTAAATAAAACTGGTAAATTTTTTTTTTAAGTAAGAGACAACCGGTTTTGAACTTCGCTTTTCATAAGGGCCCAGAATATATATACTTTATAGGGTGTAGGATCAATATTGTAGAAATTACAGTTATATATACCTTTTTTACCTTCCGTGAAGGGTATAAAAAGAGTAATTTTCGGGAATTCAGGGGTCTAATCACCACATTCGATACTATCGTATCGAATAAACTATTGAATTTTTTTTCATACGATAGACACTGGCGTATCGAATGAAAACTCGATAAATGTAATGTCGAGTTACTCGATGTCGAATGCTATTATTTCAAATTCAATACATTTCATTCGATATCGAGTTTCAAGATACCAAAATAAATAATTTCGATGAATTTTGCTCGATATAGCTCATACAAATTTCCGACATTTTGGTATATAAGTCATATACATAGGACATATGGCAGCCCTAAAATTTAGGTTTTTATAAAAATTTTGATGTTTTTTAGCCCATTTTTGGAGTATTTCGCTCATAAATTACCCATTGTCTAACCGATTTGATATTTTTATATACCGACGTGTTAAGGAAGAATTTTACCATTTACTTAAGTTATATTTATATATAAACATTTATATATACATACTTGTATACATACATATATTTTAACAAAGTTAATTATAAAAAGAGTAATTTTTGGGGATTCAGTATTTCGGTTGTAACTCTGCCATTTTTTACCCGATTTGACAGATTTATACACCGACGTGCTGTAGAAGAAATTTGCCATTTACTGGAGTTATAAAGCTTGGACTCGGGGAGATCTATGGATCCCGAAAGAGGGTATTTAAAAAAAAAAATTTAATTTTGGTCATAACTTTCTTGTATCTGAACCGATTTTCCCGAGTTTTTTATAAAATATGTTCTACTAAGAAATTTCCGACATTTTGGTATATAAGTCATATACATAGGACATATGGCAGCCCTGAAACTTAGGTTTTTATAAAAATTTTGATGTTTTTTAGCCCATTTTTTGAGTATTTTGCTCATAAATTACCCATTATCTAACCGATTTGATAGTTTTATATACCGACGTACCTGAACCTAATTTGGAAACTTTGGCTCTTGCCGTTCTCAAGATATACAGAAATAAAAAAAAATACGACAACAACAAGGGATTTTTGGAAAAATTTAGAGGTAGTCGTGGATTTTTGCTCATATCTCCGTCATTTTTGGACCGATCTGGCTGAATTTCAATAGCAAACTTAAACGGAGTATATGTGACATAAATATACATCAACCTAGTCCACATCATTTCTGGGGTTTTCGGAAAACCCATTTCAACATACACACGGACAGACGGACAACCGGATTTGAACTTCGCTTTTCATAAGGACCCAGAATATATATACTTTATAGGGTGTAGGATCAATATTGTGGAACATACAAACGGAATGACAAAGTTATATATACCCTCTTACCTACGGTGAAGGGTATAAAAAGGTTCGTGATTGATAATTAAACATAAATAAAATTACTTTGTTTCTTGGTGGAATATAGTACTCTAACTTGTTTAACGTAAAAACAAAGTTCAAAAACTGCAATAAAAATATGTAGCCCATTATTTGATTTAAAATAGTTTTTCGGCTCTCATAAAAAAATTGATTTTAAGCATACGCGGTTGCCCATTAACATCACACATATATTAAATAGGGATGCCAATTTTAATTTTTTAATCCCGGGATTTTTAGGATTCATTCAATCCCGAAATTGTTTACAAACATTTTTTTTCACCGTTTTTATTTTTTTATAAAAAACACAAATTCATCAAGACATCGACATTGATTGATGTTTTATATTTATTTGATAAATCCTGGTTGTACCCAGTAAAAAATTATTTTGTGAAGCACTTATGGTCCTTATAAACCTGCTACGTTTGCAGCTCAATTTTTTTTTTATTGAGAACTGTCATTTAAAACGATAGAATAAAATATAAATACACTTTGTTATTCTTTTAAAGCCCGTCCAACAATTATAAAGAAATTTTAACGTAAAAAGTACTGAAAATAATTACGTACAACTGAAAATTAAAAAATGTCTTTTGAAATGCACAAAACAAAAAGCAAAATCCAAAAGTTCCGTGTGGTTTTATTTTCTATTGATTCTACTGGTGCACTAGCTTTACTCGTTCCGAGGGTGGGCATGGGACCTACGGTAAATTATTGGCCGGTTTAACAAAATTTCATTATTTTTCGTTATTTCTACAAACATGAGTTTTTGTTTAAATATTATTTTTATGGTTAACTAAATAAAGGAAATTTGTTCGTTAATTTTGAATTCAAAATTCGATTATTCATGTTAATTCATTTATCTATATGTTCAATCCGAATCTTAGGTCCGTTTGGATGGCACACCCACAAAATCCGGAGTAAATTTTAAAGAACTGCAGTTTTTCTCGATTTTTCAGAGAACTAAATTGTTTCATCAAATAAAAATGCCTTGAGCCCGTAGTAATTAAAATTTTCAATCATTTTTTGCATAGCAATATTGCATACGAAGTATCCTTTCAAAATAGTATACATTTTTTTTTTAATAACTAGAGTTTATTTTTACTTACCTTGTACATAATCTCGACTGTAAAATGAAATAACATCATAATTCCATTTATCAAAATAACCAGTACTTTGACTAACATCACATGTGTCACATTCCTTACAAAACCCAGCCAACTTGCAGGGATACATCATGAAACCAACAGGAGAATAAACTTGAAAACCTTGTATGGTATTCATGCGAACCTAAAAAACATAAAATAGGTCAAACATACGATTTATTTAAAAACAAGTAAGAGCGATATAATCGACTGTGCCGAATCCTTTATATCCTCCCCAAACAGTTATAATATACATAAAAAACAACAAAACCTTACGCGATTAAGAAAGTCAGGTTTGAATGTTATAGAACTAGAAGCCATTAAAACAAGACTATCCAAGCCAATTTTAGGCAAGGCAAGATCAGCTACAGCCACACTTAGTATTTCATTATGGCCATACAAAGAACTAAGCATAACATCTTCCGATGGTACTGGATCACTTAACACAGAAGGCAAACGAATTGATACCCAGGCTATGCGGGAACCATCAGTTTTATATTTTGAAGATAAATCTAAGGCAAGAGTTTTTAATGTTTTAAAGGGGTCTGCATCTCCCTTGCTAGAGGAATCATAACGATATATAAAAATCTTAAATAAAAGAGCAAACAGAAAAACTTATTTATAAAACATTAAAAAGCAAAATTGAATATTATTTTAATACCATTAGTAAAAATGTATTATCTTGATTGTGCATGCATATCTTTTCATATTGCGCTATGAAATCCAAAGCATCCTCCAATTGATGTTCGAAAGTAGGCACCAATATTGCTATACGCGTACTTTCTGTTACATAGGGAGAGGGCACAACCTCCACACGACCCAACGGTTTAACTATTTGAAAACTTTTTATCACATCGTTCCTTTGCGTTAGAGCTGACATCCTCCCTGTTTCGCGCATATTTAAGTGTATTTGATAATCCATACCTCGGGTAGCATCAAATTTCTTATAGATACTGTGTATGCCAGTGTGAATCATAAGAGGAAATTTTTTTTTAGCATATTGTATGGTAATATCGAGCACCTTTTCCAAATCTAACGATTCAATTGTACTTAATAGTTCAATATTATTCTCACCGTTTGGTAAAAATATATGAGTGCTATTAATGAGATGCCACATAAGAATGTCATGGCGTGTCTCAGGCGCACTGGCCAACGGCACGCCTAATGGCCATCTTATTTCTAAAATATTATTCGATATGGTTCCATTGGCAATGCGATATGATTTCTGTTCTAATTCTCCGCTATTATGGTGAACAAATTCTAAATGATACTAAGAGAAAATAAAGTTAAATAATATTTAAAAAAAATTAATCAAATAAACATCCCATCTGAATATGAAAAATTAAAAATCAAATCACTAACCTTTGAGAAGTAAGCATGAAGTCTATAAAAATCATCAGTTGTTGTGACCGGATATATTGCGGTGGCATTACGAAATGCCTCATCTTTAGCTAATAAATTTAAATCTTTAAATAATTTTGTACTTGTCTTCAAAGCGTGCGTCCTATGTTGAATTCCCTGCAAAAAATATAAAACAAACAAAAATTTAATCGAACACATTGTTACCAAATGTGTATTTTTTATTTCAGTTTTAGGACCAACAACATCTAAACAAAAGTTCATATTGTTGACATTATTTTGCATTCGGCATATTTTTGTACATAAATATACACAACAAAATCTTAAATTTGAAATTTTCTCAAAGATCTGTTTATATTCAAAAAAAATAAATATAGAAACAAGTATCTTTTATTTAATGCTTGAAATGACACTCATCTCATTTTAACCATTAATTTGAAGAAAAAAATACTGTCAACACAAAAAATTCATTAAATTCTTATTTGTTTTAACAAAGATATTTCATTGTTCCAACTTTAGGCAATAAAGTCTATCGCATGTAAATTAAGATATGTTATGAAGGGTGTTTTTTAACCCAGATAGAACCTACGATAGGTAAAGCTGTCACACAAACTGTTATACTCCGCTCACTTTTTGAAATTTGACAGTATCCAAGCAAAAGGTTTTGCAAGAGGTATTCCAGTTTGGAGTTAAACAGTTTAGGCGGAATGACTTCGAAACTGGATTTTACCATATTAATTATTAATTATTATAACAGTTTTTTTCACCAAATGTATCTGACACCTCTCTAAGAAAATTTGTTCGCTGAATCAGAATTGCCAAAAGTAGAACAGTTTTCGGGATATTCCAAAATAACCGTGTATTAACAAAAGGTGATGTCACTTAAACGAAAATATCTTCAAAAATATTAACCGGATTATTTATTTCATTTTTTTTGTGAAAGATAATAAAATTACTAAAATAACCATTGCCCGTTTGTGAAAATAAGTCAAGAAATGACAGAATTACAGTGGACAAAATTTCAAACTTCATGAGACATTTGATAATTTTTTGCAATTTTGCTCTTTTCAAGTTATTTTTTTAAACCAAGCATTTAAAAATCCAAATGTTTTTTTACATACGACATTAGATTATTTTAATATGTATGAATATTTTGCACACAACAAAAAACTAAAGGAGATTGAGTGAATTAACCCACATAGCATTTTAATAGTTTTAAACTTTTTTTAATATTTCTTGTTACTTAACATTTAGCTTTGAATAGTTATTTGTTGTGTTTTTCTTTGATTTGATACAAGTCTAAAAGTGGGTTAATTCAATTAATATTCTGTAACTTTGTCATTTTTGCAACGATCTGTTCGTATTGAAGTAGGCTAACGTCGTAAGTGATAAAACTTAATAAAATTTTATTGTTTGGTTAAAAAAAAAAAGAACTTGAAAAGAGCAAAATTGCAAAAATCATCAAATTTTCATGAAGTTTTAACTTTTGTCCACTGTAACTCTATCATTTCTTGACCAATCTTCAGAAACGACCCATGTTTATTTTATAATCTTTTACTAAAAAGAAAGAAGTACATAATCCGGTTAATATTTTTGAAGACATTTGCAAATAAGTATCATATCCAGATTCAGCCGACAATTTTACATAAAGATTAGGTGTCAGATTCATTTGGTCACGTTTTTGTTGAATATTTGTTACACAGTCCCTAAGAATTTACTACTTTTCTACTTCTATCTTGAAAGAATCTAGTAGTGAATTTTTTGTACAAAATTATAATAATTATTTTCAGTCATTCTTATATATGTTCTAATGTAATGCGTTTGGTAATCGAGTTTTAGCAACCAACAAATTAAGTAATTTGTTGCTGTAATACTATGGCGAATCATTAAAAACAGATTCACGCTTCAAGAATGCTACCAAATCAATCAGCTATTCGTGTAAATACTTATAGATGACTTTGTAATTTTTACACATAATCGTTCACCTCAACAGCTTTGTTAATAAACTAAATTGATGCATATGGAGTGGCAGCAATCTACAACATTTCCGGCTGCATCGGAACTCATTTCTTCAAAAATGAAGCCGAAGCTCGCGTTACGTTTGAAAATATGTATAACATTGATCCTGGCGAGATATGGTTTTAACATGAAAGCGCTACATGACATACGACAACCGCACCCATCAACTTATTGAAATGACCTCTCAATTAACCTTCAAGGACTTGATTATTTCCTGTGAGGCTACACGAAGTCACTGGTTTGTGCTCATAAAACAGCAACAATTGACGCCTTGGAGGCCAAAATTGTTCGTGTTATTTATGACATACCGCCAGCAATACTCGAAAAAGTGGCCTTAAATTAAAATGCGCTTCGGCGAAACAGCATGAGTGTTATGAACTAATTAATTATATTTGAAATTTAACAGTATTTTTAAATTATTTTTATGTCAGAGTTGACAAAAGTGTTTTTAATACCAAATACTGATCTGATTACAAAGTAATCAGTTCGAATTTATATTTAGGCGGTAATCGCTTGGTTATACTATACTTGGACACAATTTAAATAAGTAATATTAAATTTTATCGTACCAAGGGAATAGAGTAAGTTATACTTATTTTTTTAATTAATTTAGAATATCATCTTTATATCTTTGTAAACGTTCGTTTCATTGATTTTAGATAATAAAACACGCCTCGATATCTACATAAGAAAATTGTTTTATTGCTATTCCAAGTTGCTGATATTGGAACACAAAATTTAGTTGCTGTCGCAACAATGAGTGTTAATGTCATGTATTGATCTTTCAAATAAAAACATTTTTTTCATTCAAATTAATTTCTTTATGTTATTTTTTAACAGTTTCAAATTTTATTGGGCTTAAAAACACCCTTTATATTACGGCAATTACTAAAATTAAGACCTTGCGATTGCTTATACTGTTTACAGGTTTTGCATCCAAATTGAACTTTGAAAAGCTTCAAACAAATAAAATGTATTTCGTCGTTCGTTGCCTGGGTTTTAAGGAGAGCAAGCAAACCGTTTTATGTAGTTACCTTAGCATAGATTTTTAAAGTGTAACGTTTAAACAAATAAATGATAACATGGCTTTAAGTATTTCGTGAAATAAAACTCGACTAATTGGCCATTGGGCAGCTAAATATAACAAAGTTTTTTGAAAAACTACACAACTCATTTTGTTGGAGCATTTCCAAAAATTATTTTTTAATTTTTTTACACAACTGTTTTGTTTTGAAGAAAGAATGAATAGTTCTATTAAAACTTCGCATATTTTAAGCAATATCTGTTGAAAATTTTATTTGGAAAGTTAAATAAGGAATAATTTAAAAGTTTAAGGCCTGTTTTCACAACTTACCGATAGCTAAAAGTAGAAAAACGGCCTTATAAAAAGTGTTCCATTATTAAAACTTTACTTTAACATAAAGTGAGCAATAAAGAAAATTAAGGTTAATTCTAACTGGTAGGTTAAAGTAAAGTTGTAAGAATGGAACACTTTTTATGCGGCCGATAAAATCCTACTTTTAGCTATCGGTAAGTTGTGAAAATGGGCCTTAGGGCTTTAAAGAATTGGAAGTTTAGAAAAATTATTAAATACCTGCAGATATAGTTATCACACAGAAAAAAATACCAATGTAAAATTAACATGGCAAAATGTTAATTGAGAATCATAGTAAATTTCTGCAAAAGTATGACCATTATTTAAATTTATCATTATTTCATATTAATTTTAAATGAAAAATATTAAAATAATCTTAAATCACGTTTATTTAATATTATTCACTGTTAAAAGAAATAAAAAAAATATTAAAACAATAAATAAATATGGATTCAATATTGAATCCATTAAAAAACCTGTTTTATATTTAAATCAAAAGTTTATCTTGTTAAATTAACATGCATACATAGTTAAGTATATAAATTTTTTTTATTTTTATTCTTAAAATATGTTATAAAAAGAAGACAATTCCCGTATTCTTTTAATTAAAATTATTTAGTTAAATAGTACATTAAATTTTCAAAGTAGAATGATGACGAAACCCATAACGGGCGATTCTGTTGATGCTTCTGTTAACAAAGGAGAATACAAAATAAGTGAAACATGTGTTACAGGGGTAAGTGTATTGAATTATTCTTAAATAAATACATATGTTGTCTCTGAAGCTTCTTCACACTGTTATAACACACTCAAACCAATTAGATTCTACATAAACTTCACGTTGTTTCAACTTGAAATAACTTTTATTCAACGTGATTCGGATTGTTATTTCAATATAAATGACATTTTGCTCTAACTTTACTGCAATGTTAAATTGACATGAATTATAGTTATTTTAAAAGAAAAAAATGTTGTTCGCAAGTAATTGTAAAATCAGTTTGAATTAACATGAAAAACGTATGAAGCAAAATCAACACCGAAAAATTTTAAATCAACCTTGTTTTCTATGATTTTTTTCTGTGTGATCATTCTACCTAGATTAAAAAAATATGTTGAATCGGATAAATCGGACACAGAAATGAATGAATGGGAAAAGCCTTGTCAAATCATGACGAAAATTATGCAAAACGCCGCCAAAATCTTACAAGCCGACCAGTGCAATTTGAGGGCTTTTGTATCTTTCAGATGATTTTGTTAAATCAATGACATCATTTATTTTTACTGCAATTATTCCTTGACAACTTATTTATGAGCGCAAGCTTACTAAAAGAACAAACTAAAAATTGGAGCTAAACGAATGTTATACGAAAGTCGTGATACCAAGGAACTGCACTCAAAAAATTATATAGTTAAATTCAAACGAAAATTCATTTGAATCAACTTAAAATTCATTTAAAAAACGGATCATTTACATTTCATTTAAAACAAATGATTTTTACATTAATTTTTAATTTTTTTATTTATTAAACAGCATATTCCGTAAAATTGAATAGTTTTTACTTTTAAAAAATATATTTTAACCGAAAAAAATCAAACTACATAACAAAATAAATACGGAAAAACATTATTTGTTGGTAGTTTGTTTTTTGAATAACAAACACAAACGTTGAAAAATAAAATTATTCGTAAAATAACTATATTTTTATTCAATTTTAACAGTACGGAAAACGAATTTAATAACCCACAATCAGTTACTGTAATAATTTTATAAGTGTGAAGTTTAGAAATTAACCACAGTTGTATTTCCAATTTGTAAGCTGAATGCCCACTGGCATCTAAAGTTGACGGATGAAACACAAATTACCAAATTGTTTTCTGTGAATCACAATGTGTTTTATTTCAGAATGCCAAAAAAAAGTTCTGACTATTAAGGGGTTAATGTTAATAAATTTTTGGAAAAGAGCCAAAACAAATTTATTTAGTATTTTAAAAACAGAACATTCAAAAGTTTACAAAATAGTAAATTGAGAGCTAATAATTCAAGTCATCATAAAATGAGTGGTTAGATTACTAAACTTCTATTTTTGATCCTTCTATTTAAAGTTTCTTAGTGCACAACAAAATTATTATTTTTAAAGAAAAATTTTAAACATATTGTGGATAATTTTACCATAAAGTAGTTATCCATCAAGAAGCCAAAACATATTATTATTGCTTCCGAAAATGTTATACTACATTTACACCTACGCAAAATCTAGTACTTACGAAATTTCGAGCCAAATCTAGTTGTTTTTGACTGGATTTCCCATACAAAACAAAATCTACTTCGTGACTAGATTTCAACGAAATCTACTTAAAATCTAGTAGTACTTAATGATGCAACTATGGTTTTTTCAATATAGCACTAAAAAATACTTCACTGCACAAGAAAAAATGACATTTAAAAAAAACAAAACAAAAATTGTTAAAAAAAAATTAAAAAGTTTTATACAAGGCCCATTGAAAAGGTCTGTGCAAGAAGCCTGATGATCATTGTTTATGTTCTTTTTAGTTGTCAAAAGTTGTTTACATGTGCATGTATACGTTTATGGTATGCCACACATACACGTTTTTTCCTTTTGCTTTGTATATGTGGTAGTAAATTTTTGACAACTAAAAAGAATCGTATTTTGTTTTTGTACAAGTAAGCAGACCTGATAGATGGGCCTTGGTTTTATAAAATAAATAAATAAAAAAGTGTAAAAAAATAAAAAAGACGAATAATATTGATAGAATAAATATCGTTGATTATTAATAAAAGGCAATGCAAATTTTTTAATGTATATTTTATTTTGTGTTTGTATGTGTAACGAAAAGACTTTTAGTTAGTTGTTTTGTTATAAAAACAAAGGCCCATAACTATAGTCAAAAGCTAAAGTCGGTTCTTTTTAGAAACAACTTTAAAATCAAAACCTCCTTTTAATTTCATTGCTACTATAGTCGAAATTTAAGTATGTTTTAAATTGAACCGACTTTAACTGGGTGCCACCTCAAATGTAGAAAATTTTTCATACAGCATACAACAAAATATAAGCAAGTGGCAACTCTAAGCAGCCGCCATTGAAAATTAAAATATAAAAAAAACACTGCATATCTTGTAGCGTTGAACATTTTAACACCCCATATGAATTTATGTAGAAAGCAACAACAAAATTAAAAAATATTTTTGATTTTCTTGCATTGTAATTTTTGGCTTAGCAATTTACACAATTAGGGCCTATACATATGTATTTTGTGTTTCTTTCCATAAACCATAAATCTTTCCAAATATAAATAAATAAATAATAAACAAATCTATCCAAATATCTTGCAACATAAACATTTTTAACTTTTTGCAAGTACTTTTTTATTTGGCAAAAAACAGCTGATGCTGTTGTTAAATGAGTTAAAAACAACTTCGGCTGGTTTTAAAATTAACATCGGTTTTAACGTGTAAAGTATGCTTTTGCTTGTCTATAGTAGATCAAAAGCATAATTTTAATAAAAGTTTACTTTTGAACTCTTAAAGCATGCTTTGTTTATGACTATAGTTATGGGCCATAATCTCGCTAATGTCAAAAAAGTGTAATGTAAACGCACTAGATTTCGAAGAAGATTTTAAATCAAATCTACAAGATTTCGGCCTAATGTAAATGTAGTATTAGAGGAGAAAAAAATACTGATAGAAGTTTGTTATTATCATTATTTTTGGGGTTGATCCACGTGGGATTCTAATCGATTTTTGATATTTTATTAATTTTTTAAGAGTTACTTATTCAATTACAAATAATGTTCAAACTTAATTAACCAAGTGACGAAAACCTTCAGCTCGTTGTTGTAAAACATACCAGATACTTTGGCGGGCATCGAACTCATGTTAAATTTTAACAAAAACATTGGAAGCATAAATTTAATTTGATTTGCAAAAAGATACTCTGGCAGGCATCGAACCCGCAACCATCGCACTGATAGACCAGCTCACTACCAATTTATGTTAAATTTTAACAAAAACATTGGAAAACATAAATTCAACTTGAAGCTTTGAAGAGATTTAATTTGATTTGCAAAAAGTTTATTTTTCTTTGTAAGGGATTCAATTGGGTTTGCAAATAAGTTCAATTTGTGTGCGTTTTATATAAGAAATATATTTAAATATCTCGAGAAGAAAAGAATATTTTTTTACAATTTCCCGAAAGGATTTTTTTTTTTTGATAAATAAAACTGTGCTAGAATTTGACACTTTTTTGAAAAGCGGGGCATCGCTTACGCTGAATACAGTGGTGCTAACCATATTATTAAAGGTTATCTCTTGTTTTCGAGATATATGTACCTTTATTTCGAAAATGGAAGAGGAAGCACAACATATATTCGCCATTTCTTGCCACCATTATGACCATTGACGACGTTTGGAAAACTGATTTTATTTTTGATTAATGGTTTAGTTGGAAAAAAATTGGCGAGAATTTTTTCTGTGTGGTTACCTATAACAAAACGATTTTTAACGAAACTTTTTAAGCATATCATAATTATTTTAACCATCTTATTGGTCTACCAACAAATAGTGACAACCCTATTATGGATGCCTCTTAAGGTCGTTTTACACTATCCCACAAAGTCTTTAGTAATTTACGTAAATGCAACCCTGTCATGATAAGTTGTTATTGTTTTTTGAAAATGTTCAAAGATTAATTAGATCAGGGAAGCATTTTTGAAAAATACGTAAGACTTTGTGGGATAGTGTGTAACGGCCTTTAACATGTTATGGTTAAATATGGCAATAATTTGTTTACCATTAATAATTGCTAAGGCTTAAATTTATAATAGTATTTCTCTAATTTTTTGTTATTATTGTTGTGTTTTCTTGACAGGGGACTAATTTTACCATAATGCCCGTGACATTAATGTTATTATTATTTAAAAAATTGTTCATTAAAAAAAGTTTTGCCATATTGAAAAATTGTTTCCCTATGTGTACGTGTGAAATAAAACAATGAAAGGTTATAGGTTTTTCTTTTTGAGGGCATCTAAGGCTAATTGTTATAGAGTGTCAAAACTTTGAGTTGGCATCGCTGCTTTATTTAGCACCCATTTACCAGCTGATAGTTGATTTTTGTTTAGTTTGCTTTGAACTTTCATTATGAATCGACTTACATAAAAGCAACGCGTGCAAATTGTTGAAATTTCTGATCAAAATAATTGATATTGATTTTGAATTTCCATTCAAAATTTTATTTTCCGATGAAGTCCATTTCTGGTTGGATGGGTACGTAAATAAGCAGAATTGTCGCATGTAGAGTGAGGAGAATCCACAAGCTTTTGTCTAAACACCATTACATCCACAGAAAATTACTGTTTGGTGCGCTTTATTGGCTGGCGAAGTAATTTGCCCAAATGTCTTCAAAAACGATGAAGGTCATTTTTCGATTTTTTTGTGCCTCAATTACGTAGCAATATTCTTGCTTATATGTGGTTCCAACAGGACGGAGCCACATGCCACACAGGGGGCGCTACGATTAGTTTACTTAAAGCAACTTTTATGAAAAAATAATTTCACGTATCTTTAGCTTTTCTAAAATCTTTGGATGAAGTTTCCTGACAATCTGGCCTAAGCAACAAGTTAAATGCGCATAGGAATAGCTAAACCCATCAACAATAAATTTATCAAAAGTATGAAATGGGAATTTAGCACATTTAAAAGAAACCTTGTGAATTAAACCAAGTTTTCTTGAGCTTGTCTGAATAATTTAAAAAAATCATTTGTTCACTGTTCAGAATTTGTTTTTTGATGCAAGAAAATTAGGAAACCCATACTGATACAATGTACAAACAAAATATGTAAGTTAAAATCAAGAAATAATTTTAGATTTTGGTTTTTCTAGTTTTAAGAAACGAAATTGATTACATTAGAAAATAAACTTCTTTCCGTTTCTTAAATAAAGAAACATTTTGCTTCAACCAAGCGACAGATATGTGACCTTCTCCGAGAAAAGGGACCTAGTGTGTCATATATCGGGTTGGGAGTAAAGAGAGGATTCTATTACCTAAAAGGGTGTAGAATAAGATGAAATGCGTTTTTCTCAAAACTTAATTTTCACACACAAGGTCCCTTTTCTCGGAGAAGGTCACATATATTTAGAATAAAAAATTTTTGGCTTGGACGAGAATCATGCAAAATGTTCTTGGTTCAAGCCATATGTATATTGCTTTAACTTTGTAATTTAATAAAAGTTGCAGTTAGTCAAGCCAAACTCTTTAGAACATGTCGACTGTCGAAGTACTTTTTTGTGTATATCTTTTCGTTTTTTGCTTTTGTCTTGATTACGACTCTGTATTTTTAGAATCAAGAGCAACAGTTTGAGTTTGGCCAATGAAAAATTTAAATGTCGAAAAAATAGCAATTTTTCTACTTAAACTGAATTTTTTTAAAATACAGTTCCAATCATTTAGTTCTTTTGAAAGGGCATCACTATAGTACGGACACATTTAAATGGTCCCATTGATATTCGGTAATGAGAGATTTTACTGTGATGCATTTTCTCAGGGCCCTGTTTCTCAAAACTACAAGTTACATATCTACAAGTAAAATAAATTAAAAAAATCAACAATTTTACAATTTTTGTTTCAAATGTTTTTTACTTATAGATTTGTAACTTGTAGTTTTGAAAAACACAGCCCTAGTAGTAAACTTTTTTAGTATTGAACAAATTTTCACAAAATATGTCAAGAATTTTAATTTTTTTTATTCTACTTAGAGTAGCATTGATTTAACATTTTTTTTTCTTTTAAAAATAAAACTTTATTTAGGCACGAATTGCAAAAATACAAGAAAATATAAACATTTATATCACACGTACTTTTGTATCTTTTACTTTAAGTATTTAATTTAAATGTTTTATGTTTCCTAATAATAATGATAACTCTTTAGTTAGTTGGTTAAAAGAAGAGTTTTGAAAGAAGCATATCATACAAAAACATTTTTTTTTAATTTACCTAGAGATCTTTAATCAATTTATTCTTTTCAATATTACAATGTGAATACAGCATAACAATGAATTTTGAAATTCGCATCAACATTGTATCTTTCGCACAAGAACAGGGTTTCTATATAAAAACATTGCACAAAAAACACTTTGCCATTGTTAATAGAAATTCACTCGCAATAAAAAAGTTGTTGTGAGTGAATAAGGTTGATCAGTTTGAGCGAATTTTTTAATTGAAAAACTTATTGAAGGAATAACGAGCGTTTTAAATGTTTCTATAAAAAATTTATTGTTGATTAAAAATATGAGTGGCGAAAAAAAACTAATTGTTCCGTTTGGAAGTTACAAGCAAATGTTTTTTTTTATCAAATAACAACTTTACCTAAAAAATATCAAGACAAGCTTTTATTTTCGATCAAACTCTTTTTTAAGGAGTTATAAGCCATTTTAATTATTTTTGTATTTTTTTATATAAAAATACGATTTTTGGTGATTTTTCTGTTATATTCGATCATACGATTTTCTTAACGAAAAACGATTTTTGCTTAAAAATACGAGTAATCACAATCTTCATATATAAAGTACATACATATATGAAATCAAAAAAATTAATCAAATCTTTATTTAATTCTTAAGTTTACAACCTGCCAATGACGGATAAAAATTCTTTTAATCAAGAGTCTTTTCCCAAAAGGCGTTTAAACACTTTAGTGTATGAAAAATAGCAAGTTACACAACGCGCGTTATAAAAACCTTTTTTCAGCTGTTTTTTATTTGTTTAAAACTTTTTTAATAGAATTCCAAGCTTCAGCTCTTTATTTTATATAATACTGTATGTTTTCTTTTTTATTGACAGATAAAATTCTTTCACAGATGTTACGTTAATACGGAGGGAAAAATTTTAATTTTATCAGTTTCTTCCGCAACGGAACGTCATGTTTACGTAGGAGTTATTATTATTTATTATACAAAAACTTAGTAGGAAAAACGAAACAGCTGATCCGCAACTTTTACGTTTACAAAAGACAAACTACGCGTTTAGGGACGACGGAACAAAATTAAAAAACCGTTATAAGAACAAGATCACGTGCAAAAAGAAATGTAAAAATTGTTTTTAAAATGTTAGAGGCCAAAAAATAAAAAAGATAAAAATGGAACAACTTCTTACCCTTCCCTAAGGGAGTACAGAATGTCACTAAAAACAAAAAAAAATTATAATTGAACAACTTCCTTTCTCTCTTCTTTAAGAAGGAAGTAGCGAATGTGTAATGAATATTTTGGAAGGGGTTTCTAAAAGAAATTTATACCTTCTAGAAGGCATATTTCTGAAGGCAGGATATCATACGAAGCGAATCTTTTAAAAAGGAGTGCAGAGGCATTCAAACAGGCCTTCCACTTTCAGTCCTTTCAAAATTTACCGCTGGGTGTATGAAGATTAACTTTAATATTTTAAAACCGAAAACCGAACCGAAGCCGACCGGTTTGAATTATTTTAAAACCGAAACCGCTGTTTCACATTTTTACGGTTTTTAGCAAACTCTACTCTACACAATTAACATACACTTAAAAAAATCAATCAATTTGGCTGTTTGTTTTTCAAAATGTGTTGGCAGGGAAATTTATAGAAATAACCACTTATCAAACTAAGAAATTATTAATTATATTTAGGTACATAATTTATTTTGAAGAATTTCAAAAATTAATAATAATACTGTATTTAAAAATCAAGTACGAATTTAACTTTTTAAGGAAAAATATTATGTAACAATGCTACAATTCAAAATGTACCATGTAGATTATATAGTAAAATCAGTTTTTAAATTGAAATGAAGTGGATTTAATTATTCGTAGTTTCATTAGCTTTATGATATTGATATGCGACATATTTAAACGTTCTATTATATTCATTTACTGAATATAATATATTTTCAATAAAATAAAACGACCAAGCGATCTATCAAATTAGATTTTCCAGCCGGGTGGTGTTGAACTCGCGTTCTAAAGGTTTGTTTCGTACAAACTGTGTGAAAATAAAAAGTTTTGACATTAAACAAACGCTTGCCGCACTTATTTAGGTAGCTCAGTTACTGCTTGGTTTTTAAAATAAAATAAAAATTTTCGGTTGTTAATTTATATTGAAACAAAATAAAAAATCTCAAATTTGTTTTTGTTTTCAATATAAATTTCTAAATTAATTTTTTTTTAGTTTGAAAATCAGGCAGTTAATATCTTGTTTCGTTATTGCTCAGTTCAGGTTCAATTCAGTTGTAATTCAGTTAAATTCTAATTATGTTCTAGTCTTGTCCCAGTTGAGTTCTACTTACTTCATTTAAAGTATGGTTCAAGTGAAGTTTTAGGTCAGTTCTTACAAAAAAAAAAAAAAAAAAAGCGAACTAAAAACATTTAAAGCAATCCCAAGTCGGGATTAATTAAAAAAAATTTTGACTGATAAGAAAAATATTAATACTTTTTTACCAACCTTTTCAAAATGTGAATAATTCAATTCATAAAGTGATTACAAATTTACAGTGCTGTTCAATTAATTATTTCCATCTTTTTTCTAAACGAAGTGTACGGATATTTCTTATTAAATAAAAATTAAAGTATTTTATTTTTTTTAAATATGTACAAACAAAAATATAACGGGTACATTTTGAATTTACTTAATAGCCCATTTATCTAGTAAGTACTTACTAGAGATTTCGAGCTAGATCTTGTTGTTTTGAATAGAAATCTTCTTAAAATCTATTAGTAGATGCAACTTTTTTTCATATAGCACTAAGAACTGCTTCTCTGCACAAGAAAAAAAATTACATTTTAAAAAAATACGAAAAAGGAAACTATTAAAAAAATTTATTAATTTTGAGAAAATAGTAATAAAATTGGAAAAGACAAATAATATTGATAAAATAAATGATGTTGATTATAACCCCGGGTCTCCACGTAGCAATATTTATTGCGGCAAACGTCAAATTTGATTGCTCCATTAAATTTGCGACTTATTGACCGCATATTGCCATGAGTAGCAATCCATTGCGCAATAATTGCTCTTCTGATTGCTTGGGCAATTATTGCTTGACAAACTATTCAACAATTTAATAACAAAAATTGAAAAAAAGAAACCTAAAAATATCGCTTTTTCACCGAATATTATTTAGATATTAACATCCATATGGGTTTTTGTCTAAAGGGATTTTAGGTACGGTCGCTAGTTTAACTCTTAACAAATGTAAGCATTTAAAGGAAGTGAAAGCTATTTATGGATGGGAGCTTTAGGTAAATGTGAAACGATTCGAAAATAATTTAATTTGCAGTAAAATATTTTTGGGGCGAATTTAATTGAATTACCATTATAATTAGATGGCTTACTGACACAAAGAGTCTTATTTGGAAAGATGTTTTTATCGGGAATATGTGATATTACCCAATAAAAAATTGTATCATTTTGCGAAGCACTAATGGTACATTTTAAAAATTAGCGCTTATTTATGCGCTACGCAATAAGACATACAGAAATGCAGTAAAGTAAGTTAGAGAACTCTCAACAACTTAAAAAAAAAAATAACATTTCAAGTGCTGCGGCATTCCCGCACTACGAAGCAGGCTTGTAAGGGAGAATACTAAAAAATAACTGTATCAAAACATTCAGTGTGTAAGGCCGATCGTTACATACAACAATTTGTATATGCGCTGAATAATGCGCTTTATGTATCAAAAATGTATTGCTTCAAAGTGGGGTCTCGCCATATAAAATTCATGTCTTCCGTCAGCGCAATGATAAGCGAAACGTTTATGTTTCTCCCTTACATACCTGCTTCGTTGGAAGCTCCATTTCTTATTGGGTATAGACCGATTCTCACCATTCAAACAGACCTCGTCTATATTTGATTAAATAATCTACAAAATTGGAGCTGGTACCTATTTTGCGCACAAGGTTAACATGGGCAGACAACCAGCCAGACGGACGGATGGACATCGCTAGATCACTTTAACAAGTGATTTTGAGTCGATCGGTATACTAAAAGATCGGCCTACATTTCTATGTATTATAAACATAGCATAATATTTGTCCTTAATGACTACCTGTTTTATCTTACAATTTGAGAGACAAATTAAATGTATATGGCGAAATTGGAGGAAATGAAAAAAATTTAACATGTATCAAAATATACGTTATAAACTTTTAATATGCTGCAAAAATGCTCGTTTAACTAAATTATGCACAAAAATGCTGCAAACGGTAAAATATGCAAAAATATGTACCAACAAATCGATGCCAAAATTCACAAAAGGCTCTAAAACAAAAAAAACAAGCATTTATTGCGCCATTGTTCTGCCGACGTTTTTGCTTGTGCTTAGCAAAAAAAATTGATACGTGAAGACTCAGCGTAAACAAAAGTTTACACAAATTTTTAAATGCCTATTTATTAATATGTAAGTTCGTTATGCGAACAAAATCTCGCTAATGATAAAGAAGTTCCCTATCAACGCACTAGATTTTGAGAGATTTTAAATCAAATCGACTAGATTTCGTTGTAATGCAAACGCCCTACGAGTAATTTTAAATATATGATTTTTTGTGGTCAGTATTTTGTTATTCCCTTTAAGTCTTTTAACACTGACTGTTTCATTAGTTTCATCTTCAAACATTGAATTTGGATGTGTTAGAGACAACTCATTTATCTATACAGGTAACCCTCCTAAAAGACGGCTTCCTACAAAACGATTTCGATCTAACACGAAAAAAAATTTGCGGAAATTTCCTCATCGACAACACGGATTCATTCTAACACGATAAAATGGAAAGGCAACTTTATCATGATTGAGTTGTTAAAATTGTACTAAAATAGTACAAATGTACTAATTTTTGCATCCCTATTACGATTTAGTTAGATTAGAATAAAAATGTAACTCTTGTTTATGTTTGTCTTTGTATTTTTTTGTATGTATGAACATATTTCTAATAAAAACAATGAATTTAAAGAAAATATTTAATTAAAAAAAATTTATATTTTACACTGTCTACTTGCCTCATATTACGCGTTTTCCTATAACACTGCGTTTTCTAGGAACCTATCTACCGTGTTGTAACAGGGATACCTGTATATATAAAATAGGATGTGTGTATGTATGTATGTAACGTATGGACTCCAAAACCGCTGGGCCGATTTTGATAAAATTTTCAGGGAATCTTCAGAATATTCAGGCGGGTGACACTGTGAAGTCTGATTTTTGATTTTCGGTCTGCGGGCAGAGGGGCGTGGCAAAATCCAATTTTCATATTTCACCACCAATGACATCTATATAAATTGGACGATTTTTTCTTTAAAATGATCGCCATGGCCCAACTTAGATTTATACGAAAAGAAAATTTTGCCCTTCCCACTTTTTTCGAATTACAAAAAACCTGAAAACGGCTCCATCGATTTGACAAATTTTTCTTTCAAATGTTCGTATTAATCCATTTTAAGTTTTCATCGAAAGAAAAATTTACCACGCCTACTTTTACGCCCACTTTTTCTATTAAGCGCATAATTTGAGAACGGCTTGACCGATTTTTTCTTTAAAATGATCGCCATGGTCCAACTTAGGTTTTTACGGAAAGAAAATTTTGCCCCGCCCGCTTTTTTCGATTTACCTAAAATCAGAAAATGGCTCTTTACACCAAATAAAAAAAAAACAAAAAACATTGTCTATGCGCTGGTCTTAAGATGAAGTAATAAATAAATATAATTTCCAATTTGCCTTAAATACATGCGTTTCTTTTTGATTGAGCCCATATCTACACCATATGTAAGTTATTTTGTAAAAAAACTTTATGATAGGTATTCCATGGATTTTTATTTTAAAGGCCGTAAATTTCGTTAAATGCTCAATTTAAATCGTGTGGTAATACAACACTAATGTTTGCTTAGGGCCAGCAACGTGGACCGGGTCAGCTAGTTTACTATATTTAGCGTCAAATTCTGATGTGTTCCGGTAAAAACAAGGCAAGCTTTTCGGTTATTTTCTTCACTTAAAACTGCTAAGTTCTTTAAATAGATAAGCAACTATGTAGCTTTTATTTCAATTTAATTTATAAGCTTCTATTACAACGGCTTTGAGATATTTTTCACGCAGCGTTTTCAAATCGCTAACGGTTTACTAAACGTATTTCAGCATGTTCTGAAATCCGCGCGATTTCTTTGCGTTTTGCTATTTTTCGGACTTTTGTTTAAACAATGAAAACATATGTTTTATCGTAACAATTCATAAACAAACCAATAAATTTAAAATTTGAAAGCATACAGCGTTCTTACTTTCTATATTAGCTTTCAAAAGTAGTTTATGTAGGTAAATTGCATATTTTTAATTAATATCGGGGAAAAATTTAACAAGTTTATTTTTTAAATAAAACGTAATGTTATTAAATTTTTACTGTGCGGTTTGAAGTAAAATTTTCAGCCTTTTCGTTTGTCAGAACAACTGTTTGGCGTTATCGCATCGAAAACATGAATTTAAAGCGATATGCGTTTTTCGAAATTTGAACGAGTGGAAATACATACAAGTATTTTCAATTACTGCTGAAATCAAATATGAATTCAAAGCTTAAGTGAAACCTTGCTGGCATATGTTTTGACCGCCACTGTACATATTGAAGTTCATGTACATATGAATGTACGAAGTTATGTATATTTCAGTAGACCTTTTACACATGGCAAATAAAAGAAGAGTTTATTGGATATTAAAAATATTTAATAAAAAAATTATTTTTAACTATGATTCAGCACAATATTTTTTGAAACTTTTTAAGTCTACAACAAAGTTAAAAAAAATTCAATTGCATCAGCATTTCTTATAAAAAAGTTTTGCTTTACTTTTTTGGTCGGTCAATTAGAGTTTGTTGGCCATTTTGCCGATTGTAGATACTGTTCATCGTCCGCTCATCTGATTTTATTAAAGAAAGAATAAATTCTGTTGTCGGTCATTAATTTTATTTTATTTTTAATTGAATTAATAACAAATATAAACAAGCATTTTATTTCAACATTGGCCAAAATATCCTACAACAACAATAAAATAATTAATATTTTATTTAGTTTTCTTCAAAGAGCTAGTAAATCAAAAACTAGAAGTAAACAAATGTTAAAACAGAAAAATAAAACGAAAGTCCGTCGCAAACAAAAAAAATGGAAATTAATAACAAAATTTGTTCAGAGAAACTTGGTGCGATCGGTCGGTCGCTCCTCTTTCTTTCCTCTTGTTTCGAACATTTTTTTATTTTTTAATTTGTTTATTTTTTCATTTAATATGTAGCACTCACATGTTGAATTTAGAGTGGAGTGGAAATGAAAGTACATAAATAGAATGTGAGTTAGTATCAGTGTTGCCATTAGGATACGAAAGATACATTTTTCGTATCTTTTGATGACTTCAGGTACCATGTATAATCTTGACATGTTTCGTATCTTTTAAATCTGAACGCAAAATGTACAGAAATAAAATATTAGAAAATTTTTAGCCAACTAAAACTAATTAAGACTGATCATCGTTGCCGACTCAATACTAATACAGTAGCAGCTTTAATATGAAGAAAGAAGGCATAAAGGGTGTTTTAACAAACGATCCACCTAAATCGTAGATTACTAGTAGTGCGAAGTTGTTCTGAAGAAATATATAAACATCTGTTTTATTTTCATGAAAGTTTTATGAATTTTTTGATATAATCCCCTTAGTATAAACGCCTTAACTCATATATTAAGGTAGACATACATAATACGCGTTAATTTGTCGACGTGTGTCGTGCATTTAAAAACTAAAGCGCATGAAAAATTGCAAGTTACACAACGCGCGTTATAAAAGCCATTCCAGTCAGCTGTTTTTTTATTTGTTTACTTATTTGTATATTAAAAACGGATTCGAAAATTTTTTTTATTGAATTTGTTATATTTGTATGTATATATTGTATGTTTTTTAACCTCTTCAATAAGTTTATCTTTCATGATTCACAAATTTGTTAAACCTGTAAAAAATAGACAACGCGTTAAAAAGTTAGCCAACTTTCTGACGTCAACGCGTCAAAATATTTTGCATGTTAGTTGTTATATGAAAAAACACTAGTTTAACTTTTTTGACAGATGTCTACAGAGCGCGTGCGCACTAACGCGTGCTATGTACTTCTACCTGTAGTTTTTATAACGTATATTTGTTTTAAAAATATTTACATACATACATATAAATTATTTTAAATTATTTATGACTTAAATAATTATAAATATGAAGTTATATGGCATATGTTCTAGAATACGAATCCAATCGAAAGTGGATTACTTTAGCATTTTTGGTGTTCTACATTTCACACCCACATGTTTTTATTCGTTTTCAATTAGAGTTGTAGGGGTTGTGAAAGTAAAACTCATCGACTTTTTTGCTAATATGTTTAACAAGAAAAAAATTTTGTTTTTAGTTTAAAGTTTTCTATTTCTAATTTAATCAAAATATATAGTTACATAAAACGCAAAAGGACCAAACTAACCAAAAATTATAACAAATTTTTAATGATTTTTATGTTATTTTCCGACAATTTGTTTTTTTTAGCGATCTCAAATTAGTTTTAGAGTTTGTTTAAAATTAATTTTCCAATTTTTCGCGAATTTTATCCATGTTCGCGAAAGAGACGATTTTTTCCTTTTATTCTTTACAGCTATCACGATTTTTAATAAATACAGTATAATCTCATAAATTAGAACCACTTTGTGCACCGGGCAGTTCAATTTTTTGGAAAATTTGGCATTTCTGGACATTTGTTTTTACAGAAAATGATAAAATTAAGATGAAACTAGTTGTGTAAGCTTTATTTTAACTCAAAACTGTTTTTTTAATAACACATAATTTATTGAAAATATTAAATTCATAGAAAAACGTTTAAAAAGTTTTTTATTTATTAGGAACTTAATTGGTTTTTCACATAAAATCAGAAAAACCCACTTGTTTGTTATTTTTTTTTTTTATTAAAACGGACGTCCAAAAGGTTAGAAATGTGTTTACTAGAATAATAAGGAATTTTTTTACGTTTGTTTGACATTTTTTTTATCTTTCACACGTATTATCACTTTACTTTGACCTTCAGTTATCATCTCACCCAAATTTGTACAGGCATTGTACACACCAGCAATAATTCGGTGATTCTCCCTTTTATTTTTACTAGAGCCTAGTACTCTGTTCGAACTTGCGAAAAATGTTGAGCAACATTGATTATTTCACACGAAAATTTTGTCATGTATCAATATTATATATCTTGCGGTTTTTAAAAACTTAACGTTTTTATTAGTTACAAGTATACAACATTATTTTTGAAGGTAAACAAAACCCCTAGTTGGGGGTAGTGCACTATAAATTGATTTAAATCAACATTGCACTCTTACTTAATAAAACTGCAAAAAATTAGTTGTTACAATTTTTTACCAGCTTTAGTGATGATTGGTATTTTTTTCACTAGCACTAAAAAAAATTATTGACATTGAAAATTGTTCACTATCGTTAACTGTGATTATATGCATAGAATTTGCACTCAATCCAAATTTGTAGTTTAAAATTTGAACTTGCAATCAAAAAGCTGTACGAAAACATAATACAGTACCAGCTTGCTAATTCGAATTAATGATTGCAGACCCTGATTCGGATTAACGAGATATTCGGATTACTGGATGTGCTGTTATTATGTATTATAATTCACTTTATCCGAAAATAAAACGAAAACTAGGATTTTAAAACTAATTTATGTTATTTTTATTAATCAAGAATGAAAAAATTAGGTTTTGTATTCTAAAAAAAATAATTTAGATATCAAATCAAGGCCTTATCTTGCTACGTAAGCAACAGCTGATAACTAACCTTGTGTCAAAATGGTATACCGTTCTGGTGGTTCTGGGGAATCTTTGTTAAATCCTATAATATTTGTTTGAATATTTGACACAATGTTAAAATATTTTACAGTGTTGTAAACGTTTTCAAAATATGACCACCTTGTATGAATTCGCCCTGTATCAAACGTATTTTCAAACAAAATTTCTATACAAATTTTTCTGCAAATATATTTCAAGACCAATTTAGTTTTTAATGAATACGGCAGTTAAGCTTTTTTTAAATGTTATGTTTTTTTAAAATACAAAATTTGTGATGTAGGGTTGCTTCTCTTGCAGTGCACATGCTTCCACGAAGTATAGTCAGATTTAATAATCCAGCTAAGAATTTCTTCAGAAATTCACACGACATTCTTGCGGTAAAATTATTTGCAAATTTTTTTAGCGCAAAATGTTTTAACATTACAATCACTTATGTGTAGAGAGATTGCTAATTTTCAATTCATCACTTAACATCAACAAAATTTTTATGTATAATCATTTTTAACTAGTGCACTACCCCCATCTATGACAAAAACCATGTGTTTTGATAATTGTCATTAAAAAAAGTAAAACAATTTTATTTTAATAATTTTCTATAGTTTTTTTGCACTTTTCTACATTTTTCTTTTTGAAACGCCTGTTATATTATAAACACAACCTCACAAATACAAAATAAAATATTACAAAAAATGATTAGCTGTTGCTTAAAATTCCGTGCGAAATAATATGAGCTGCACTTGCTTCGCACGCAAAATAAAAATGTTGCTAGAAACATTTTGAATGTTTTTCGTAATATAAACAGAGTACAACTCTATCAACATTTTTTCGTTTGTATTTCACAGAAATTTTTTTTTATATTTAGTTTGAAAACATTTCGCACGAAATACTGAACAGAGTACCAGGCTTTAATGAGCAAAAAAAAAAAAAAACAATTTGTAGTGAAAACACAAAAATAAAAAAACTTCCAAAAATTAGAACCCCCTGTTCTAATTTTAGAGCGTTTAATTTGGTTTTTCTCCTATTAAGTTCAAAATCATAAAAAAATGATTCCTAGTAGAAATAAAAACAAAAAAAAAAACACTTCCAGAAATTAAAACCGCAGATTATAATTTCAGAGCGTCCAATATATTGAAATGGCCGATTCTAATTTCTGGACGGTTCGAATTTGTGAGATTCTACTGTATTAGACTTTGCTAACTAAACTAATGTTTATTCGAACCAAAACTTTGAATACACAAAAACATGTGGATTTGAGAACACAAATTTATGAATTATGCGGATTGAAGAAATTTTTCGATTGCAATTCGAGTCGAAACCTAGAATATATCTGGGGTCTTAACACCGCATTCGATACTATCGTATCGAATAAACTATCAATTTTTTTTGCATACGATTTTCAAAATGTATCTTTTTGGAAACTAAAATGTATCCTTCTTGAAATTTTTACTGGCAACACTGGTTAGTATTAATCATTTGAATGTGTGTGAGTGTTAATTTGGATATGTGTCTTTACGTTTCCCATGATAGCCCATTCAAACATCAATTGGAGAGTTTGTTGGGGTAATACGAGTTAAATTAATTTTGATAGTAATAAACTTTGAAATACAAAAATAATTATGTATACATAACAAAAAACTAACCAATATAACCCTGAATATTGTGTGTGGGTTTTGCCGTTCATTGACCTATAAAATTATACTGCAATTCTGAGGGGATGAATAGTTGAGTTCCAGACATTTTTTTGGCACACTTGATAAATAAGTAAAACGTTATATGGAATGTCGAACCTATCAAACAAATGTGGAAATAGATTTATTTTAGCACCTGCCATATGGCTTATCTCATGGTGGGTGGCAAACAATGTGTTTACCACTGTTGCCAACTTTTTTTAGAATATTTCCAGCCTAAAACCGCTAGAAACCGCAAAATTTTTAGTTTAGCAGAATCTTTCAAAAACTACCACAAATACCTAAACATTTTTAAAATTTTTATATAAATCTAGATATATGATAGCTGCGTTTTCAACGGTATATGACTCTCAAATACGTTACATACTAAGATTTCCAACTTCCCTAGCTATTTAATTCCAAAAACTATACACAGAAAAAAATACCAATGTAAAATTAACATGGAAAACTGTCGATTGAGAATCATATTAAATTTTTATTTCATATTAATTTTAAATGAAAAATATTAAAAAAATATTAAATCACGTTTATTTAATATTATTCACTGTTAAAAAATAAAAATAAAATATTAAAATATAAATAAATATGGATTCAATATTGAATCCATAAAAACCTGTTTTATATTAAAATCAAAAGTTTATCTTGTTAAATTACCATGCATACATAGCTAAGTATGCTAATTTTTTATTTTCATTTTTAAAATATGTTATAAAAAAAAACAATTCCCGTATTCTTTTAATTAAAATTTTTTAGTTAAATAGTACATCAAGTTTTCAAAGTACATAGAATGATGACGAAAACCATATAAGGCGATTCTGCTGATGCTTCTGTTACCAAAGGAGAATACAAAATAAGTGAAACATGTGGTACAGGGGTAAGTGTTTTGAATTATTCTTAAATAAATACACACATATGTTGTCTCTGAAGCTTCTTCACACTGTTATAACACACTCAAACCAATTAGATTCTACATGAAATTCACGTTGTTTCAACTTGAAATAACTTTCATTCAACGTGATTCGGATTGTTATTTCACTATAAATGACATTTTGCTCTTACTTTACTGCAATGTTAAATTAACATGAATTATAGTTATTTTAAAAGAAAAAAATGTTGTTCGCAAGTAATTGTAAAATCAGGTTGAATTAACATGAAAAACGTATGAAGCAAAATTACCACCGAAAAATGTTACATCAATCTTGTTTTCTACGTTTTTAACTTGATTTTTTCTGTGTGTAGTGTAATGAATTGGGCTATGCTGGTTCTTTGATACCCTCCACCTACAGTTTCCGTTGTGGTCTTTATACGGGACACATGGTAAATTATAAGTCTATCTGTTACGATTGTAGGCGTTCTAAAGGTTTATAAGTATGATTTTTAGTCATATAGAAATAATTTGAGCAAAATCGTATATCAATATGTTCATTCCGCCACTACTTATGCAAGTTTTTGTAACTAAATAATTGATTTTTTAGGGTTGTTCCACATTTTAATTCATAACTCTTTTCCTACTGAACCAGCTTTGCTGAATTTCAGTCACAAGCTGCTTAGGGATATAGACGGATTGACAGACGGACATGGCTAAATCGACTTAGAATTACTCAATGACCTAGTAAATATATATTTTTTGGGGTCTTAGATGAATATTAAAACAGTTTAGCACGGAATGAGAAATTTAGTACACCCTCGTCAAACTAGTTGTGGTGGAGGGTATTCAAATTTCTATATTAAAAGGCAAAAAAGTTTATAACATTTACGCTATATTTGGCAATTATTTGCCGTTTTAAGCAATTAGAAAAAAATAGTTTGATGAAAGTAAGTAAATTATATTGACTTAGGGATCTATCGAGATAATTTAGATCAATACCATACCTTTTGTTTAAATTTTTTTTAGCAAGCTTAAAGTTGTCAATTGTCACATACAGCGCTAACAAAATACTAACTGAAAATCGAAAAAAAATGTCACATGCAATCCTTAGTTACATAACTAAAACTACAAAAGTAAGTAAAGCCCTGAACATAAACATGTAGTTTTTAACCAGAAAAACAAAAAATTTTAATAAATTAAATATTGAGAAATGTTTTTGCAGCGGAAATGAGCCGCTGAGAGAGGTTTGAAAATCGCTAGATTTCCCGCCTACCACATAACCGTATTTTTTCCCGCGATTGGCATTTTAAAAACGCTAGATTAACGGGAAAATCTCTAAATTGGCAACAGTGGCGTTTATTTATTTATTGTCTATGGATTAATCCTTACAGACATTTTAGCAGGGCCGTGGAGTCGTTCGAAAAAAGTACTAACTCCGACTCCAAATGCTGAAATTTTTTAAGAGCGACTCCTACTCCGACTCCTACTATAATCTTAATGCGAAATGTATATCAGACTCAGTGATGTTAACTTTTATTTTTTCATTACCGTACGGCCTTCTAAAAATTAGAGTTTTTGAGAAGCAATTACCGTACGCAAACATTAATGTGCTGTTTCCAAATGACAGGCGATTGATTATGTAGCAAAATTTATCAGGGGTGTGCTGGAAATCGCAAACGCAAGAATTTGGAAGTTGTTAATAAACTTTAAACCTAATTCTTATAAGTTTTGGTTTAAAATCCTGTTTAATTTAAAATATTTGTTAAATATTTGTCATAAAATTCTTTTATTACAAAAATCTAATTTAAAAACGACTTTTAAAATTCTTGCGTTTTACGTTTGCGATTTCCAGCACACCCCTGTATATGAAAAGCACTCAGTCCATCGCCTGTCATTTGGAAACAGCACATAAGAGCAGTATTCATAAACCATTTATTTAAATTTTAAATGTGTTTTAAGAAGATAATTTTTATTTTGGAAATTTTTTTGAAATTTTTTATGCCGTAAAACTTTGGAGTCGGAGTCGCGAGTTTTTGTGGGTACTACGACTCCGACTCCGGCACAAAAACATCAACTCCGACTCTTCAACTCAGACTCCACAGCCCTGCATTTTAAAATTACACTTAAATAAAATAAACTATTTTCAAAAGATTTTGTTATTCGTGCTCAATTCCCAGTTTTTATTATTGATAAAAACACTTGAAATTTATTGTTGATGGGATAAGCTATTCCTATGCGCATTTCACTGGTTGCTTAGGCCAGATCATCAGGAAACTTCATCCATAAAGATTTTAGAAAAACTAAAGATATTAAACCAAATAAAACTGTTAAACGTATAAGAATTATAGCAACAGTTCTACTTGTAATAATATCAAAGCTTAAACAAAACAACATCAACAAAAAACAGTGGCTTCATCTCATCTTACATTCCCCACTACAATTAGTTGAAATTATCTCAACATTAATTGTAGTTGTAAGTAGGTTAAGAAAAACAAAATAAAAACAACAACAACTTACAAAAGATGTTGTCAATTAAGTGTTTTTAGGCCGTGCACCTACCCGTTAATTATCAAAAAGTAATTTCAATTTTTGGGAATACAAAATTTAAATTTTCAAAAGATTTTGTTATTTGTGCTAAATAGGTGATTATTGCTAAATAGGTTAAATTTTGTTATTCTTAATCTACTTACAACTACAATTAATGTTGAGAGAATTTCAACTAATTGTAGTGGGGTATGTAAGATGAGATGAGATGAGATTTTCAATAAAAGATTCCTTCCAAATATTCGGAAAATACCCAAATTTAATTGACCTATTGAACAATATTGTTAAAGGGATAGATAGGGCTTAAGCACACATAGTCAAAATATTACTCGGGATCTTATCAGGACCATATTTGTAAGAGAATTTTAGCTTTTTTAGACCATTTGCGACAGTTTGGGTATCAAAAAACGAAATTGATATAGCTGGATTTTCTGCTATCGGAAACGGATATTTACCATTTTTATCATAGGTAGCATCTGAATAATTTTACAAGCAGATATCTAGCTGTGTATAGATATCTATGGTGTAACGATTTTTTGATAATTTAAACATGTTTGTCTTACCTACTAGTTGAACTGTAGTGTATTTTACACCATCGATTTTGACAGTTAATTAAAAATATTAATAAAAATACAAATGTTGCCATATTTTAAAAGAAAACTTAAAGGAAAAACACGTAGGCAAAATTAACGTTGAAGTTACCAAACTATTTTTACCGGATAGGTAAAGATAACTGTTAGGTAAGAACACTAACAGATATCTGTTTGTTGAAATTACGGGCATAAGTGGTAGAAAAAAAATCAGCAAACAAATCGCTTATACAGGTTGCATCACATGATTCATTTTGATTAAATTTCAACACTGAAGGATAACCAGTTGTTCTTTTTTTTGAATTTATAAAATTGTAGAATGATTTCGGATCATATTTTATATTATTTTGGATTTTATTCAAGTAAAGTGCATAGCATAACTTATTTTTTCTTGTATATTCAGCTCGACTTACAGCATATCTTGAATAATCAATAGAAGATCCAGAACGTTTGAATATTTTGTAGCATTTATTTTTATTATTTTTAGCCCGAGATAATTGCCCATTATTCCAAGATGGGCCAGATTCAGATTTCATTCTATATTTTGGAATACATGAATTCATAAAATCAAAAAGTTTATTGTAAAGCACCTTAAATATGTGATCAACCGCACTTGTGTGCGCCTCGCAAACGCAGACACAGGTTAGAATTTTGCGTGTATAATCCCACAAAAATTATGCACTCGTCCCTTTTTTAGGAGATGGATCTATATCTAACCTCCCCTGCTTAAGGAATAGCCAGCCACATCTGCAGCGTGGGAGGATTTGTCCTCGCAGCTAGTGCCCTCCACAAGTGGATAGCTCTCCACACAATTCATGACACCCCTTCCCGCGATTTTGGTTTCAACCACAACTACCACGTGATCACTGAAAGTATTTTTTTAACAGAAAAGCCTTAGCAGAAGCAATCATCCTGTTAGAGGAAGCATTTCCAGCAAGAAGAATACTAACGGTGGCCTCAACCAACTGTCAGTCCGGTGGCATGCTTACCGGGGGCTTCTGATGGAAAGCTTTTGCAAAGACAATCAGCCTGAAAGAAAGGAAGCATATCTCGCACGAAGCATACTAACGGGGGCCTCAACCAATGGTCAGAGCGGTGTCTTGCACTCACCAGGTGCTACTGACTACCCGAAGCACCAGATTACAAGGTACTCTGGTAAGAACCCCGTACTCAAGAAATCAAAAGACCTCAAGAGGGCATACATCTGATTTGTACAAGAGGATGTAACACCAAAAGGTAAAATATCTTTTAGGAGATCCCTAAACACTCCAATGGCCTATTTAACACCGGCAAATGTTACACAGTGCAACACACAAAAAAAATATAACCATATACGGACACTAGGGTGATTAATATCGTTATTATTTTATATCACAAAAATAAAACCCCTTAAATTCAGATGACATTAGTAACATCAAATTTGATTTTAATTTTTTTTTAAATCTTTAAGTGCAAGTTTTACTAAGAAGAAGTAATTTTATCACATTTAAACATCCATAAAATGTCTTCTAGAAATTCCAGCATTAGTGTAAAGGCAAACTTGTCTATTTGGACGAGGAATCTACCTTCCTCTTCTAAACAGAAAAGAGATCCAAGCATTCCATCTATTGAAAAGCTCTCCCATCACACACGGATGCCGACAAAACGCCAAATTCTTGGAAACTTCACTTTTCTGTTCTACAGCGATAAACGGCGATTGGATCGAATCAAAAATATGATTACGGATAAAGAATCAAACCATTGCTAAACTGGGTCATGATGTGCCGGTCGGGACTTGCAGTCGGGTGTTTCAGAAAGACAGAAAATGTAAGCTAACATGTTTTAAAAAACTTTAAAACAAAGAAAGCTATTGTCTTTAGTTTTGATGGAAAAAGAGTCCAAGAGGAATAGTATTAAGAAGTTCTGCTGAAAAATACCTCAACCGAAATCAAAATCGGTATTCTGAAATGTGAGAGTGGTTCTGCCGCGGTTATTCACAAGGAACTACATCAGCTTATTGATGAATACGATGCATTAGGAAATATTCGCATACTAATCTGCAACATGACAGTAGTAAATACAGGTCGTTTGCACGGATTGTAAAGCTGGTACAGGATGATGTCTTGAGCAAGGGCTTTCAGAAGCCACAATACATTGGCTGTCAGCACCATGTACTCGACCTCCTTCTGAAGAACGTCATGAATTCCCTTACTCAAGAGCCAACGAGCAAACCAGAGCTCAAATATTCCTTCAATGACCAATAAAGAGAAAACTATGTCTCTCTTCAGGCTCATTGCCACCAAGTTGCGACAGATGGTGTTAGGTAGGTATAAAGGCTGGTGTGAAGTCTCCTTCACACCTTCACCCAGAAACCAATATGGTCCATCGTGACGCCTTATTTAAAGTTCTTCTATGAACTATGTCAGGCATATCGTCATTACAAAACAACGTCACGATGGTCCCGAATCAGCTGGAAAAAACACCCAAGCTTACGCCAGGCAAGATGAAACTTCCGTGTAATTTACTCTGTTATAGCATTTTTTCTGATGCCAGAGTGGAGGCGCATACTCTGTACAGCATGCGACTTCATTTGTTATGAATGGGCAAATGCTTGGCACTGGTCGGTCGAGGAGTCATTAATTGACATTCCTGATGGAGGACCTACATGCGAACTCGAAAAATTTGAATTTTTGAAGCTTAAGTTCATAGGAAATAAACATTTTTAAACATTGTTTTTCAGTCTGTACTTATTACAAACTGTTTTTTATTATTAATTTGTTTACTATTAAACTTTTGAATACAGTAAAAACAACAGTTGATTTTTTTCAAAAAAATTAATTTTTAACTTTTTTTCATCCGAATGAAAGGGGAACCTTTTTTACAAAACACAAAAATGCAATTAATATAATTAAACTACACAAAAACCTTCCTCGATTGCAAGTGGTTTCATTTTTTAGTTTTTTTTTATATGCTTTTATTTATCTTCACTTCGGAAAATCAAATCTTATAACGTTAATTTAACCGCCTTTTACTCAATGCAAACGGATGAAACTTTGCAGGCACTCATACTCCCGATGACAATACTCGAATACATGGGCGTAGCCAGAATGAAATCTAGGGGGGCCCGAATTTTTTTTGTGTAAAATGCTTTTCTTTACATTCACTTCGGAGCATCAAATCTTGTTACTGTAATTTAACTGCCTTTTACTCAATGCAAATGGATGAAATTTTGCAGGCATACATATTCCCGATGGCAATACACGAATACATGGGCGTAGCCAGGATAAAATCTAGACGGGGCACAATTTTTTTAAATACTTTTTTTAACCGCCTTTTACTTTAAATATTTCATCCATTTGCTTTTAGTAAAAGGCGGTTAAAAAAGGTATTTTACAAAAAAAAATCTGCCCCCTAGATTTCATCCTGGCTACGGCCATGTATTCGTGTATTGTCATCTGGAGTATTAATGCCTGCAAAGTTTCATCCATTTGCGTTGAGTAAAAGGCGGTTAAATTAATTAAAGCTATTCGTTACTAAAAAGAAATAAAATAAATAAAAAAAAAAAAATTTTAAGAAACGGTTTTCTTTACCTTAATATATTGATCAGTTGTGAACACAAAATGAATATGAATACTAAAAAAAGCGACTAAAAGTCAAAAAATAAGAACATTTCAAACAACATAAACTTTTAAATCAAAATCAAAATCGGGCGCGTTGTTATG
The DNA here is from genome assembly GCA_949318255.1 of Pollenia labialis. Taxonomy (NCBI): domain Eukaryota; kingdom Metazoa; phylum Arthropoda; class Insecta; order Diptera; family Polleniidae; genus Pollenia; species Pollenia labialis. The sequence continues at coordinate 93,694,184 of OX439142.1, read as the reverse complement.
AAGCAAAATGCTAAATTAATGAAAATTCGTAGCTTTAAATATGATTTGTTGTATTTCTTTCGGTCTGAAATATAAAAATGTACTCACGGCAGTCATATTTTTAAGTTCAGGTCGGTATGGGCGCCCCACGCTTTTCTTTAAGGGATGCGTGGGATTTTTCCATTTTGATTTAAAAGTTTATGTTGTTTGAAATGTTCTTATTTTTTGACTTTTTGTCGCTTTTTTTAGTATTCATATTCATTTTGTGTTCACAACTGATCAATATATTAAGGTTAAGAAAAGCGTTTCTTGAAAATTTTTTTTTTTAATTTATTTTGTAATAACACTTACGGACACATACTACGTGATGTGTCTCCCAGTTTTGCCCAAAGTCATGCTTTTTTTATGGGCCTCCAAAGATTTGGGGCATCGGTGTCATTTTTGCAAAAAAGTGATAATTTTCTCAGGCTCATATCTTGCAAACCGTTCGGAATTTTGATTTACTCTATGAGGCAAAGTTGAAAGTCTTGTCATAAAGAACAAAAACTTTAAGCATATAAAATCAAAAAAACTTCATCTTTAAGATCAAAATCGCAAAAAACTTTAAAAAAATTCGAGTTGTTTTACGATTTTTTTCCTAAGATCTCAGTAAACAACTTTCTAGAACATATGAATTTTCTAGGAATGATTCTTAACACCGTTTAGTTAGCCGCAAAATTGAAAAATGTCTCGAAATTTTTTTAATTTTATTTGTTTTTACTTTATTTCAACATTGAGATACTATGCTATCTATTAAAAAAATATTTAAAAAAATATTCGTATTATGTTTATAATGTTGGTGGGCATGTACTTGCAAATCGCACTCTCTTAAGTTGTGGATTCAAATCGTCATCCGAATCGTCCAAATCTGACTCTGATTCAGAACTTATGGTCCCCACATGCACGTTTTCTTCTTCAAATACTTCATTAACATCAAAAAATCTAATTTTTTAAAATTTTATGCGATTTTGATATTTAAGATTAAGTTTTTTTGATTTTATATGTCCAAATCCATATTCCAAACGGTTTGCAAGATATGAGCCTGAGAAAATGATCACTTTTTTAAAAAATGACACCGAGGCCCCAAATCTGTGGGGGCCCATAAAAAGTGCATGACTTTGGGCAAAACTGGGAGACACGGGTATTTTATCACGTAGCGGTGTCCGGATATGGCTATATTTCAATGACTTAAAAAATAACACACAGTGTTATTCAAACTTGAAACTTAAATTCGTATGACATTCTTTTTAATAAAATAATTCAACGCCTAGAACAACCCTGTAAAAAAAATTTGGGTTTTTTTAGGCACTTATGAGAAAAAGGGCATAATCGAGCACTTCAAAAAGAGAGCTCTTATACAGCAGTAAATAATAAAGAATATTATATACTCTACTGTGCAATGATTATATCAAAGTATGTTTGACTTTTTTTGTTATTTATGTATTTGATACACTTTATGTATATTTGGGGGATTCACAAGGTGTGCTATAAAGTCATATCGTCATAATCTCCTAAATAATATTTTACAATTGTTTAAAACAAATATTGTTGTGTTTAAAATAAAATAAAAAATGGAATGCTGTGTTCATTGATTCGTCATAACTGTACAGCAGAGATCTAAATTATAAGCGGTAGCCCACAGTAGTCAAATATATTTCTTGTAAATATTTTAAGACATATGCCTTTACAACTTAATGACTACCTTGTGAATACCCCAATTGTATTTATTGATTCGGTTCTATATTATTTTTATGTACATTCTCAATTTCTAACTTAAACTCAATTATTTTAATACAATTGCCTTTACAATATTGAAGTATTTTAAATTGAACTTTAGTTTCATTTTAATTGAAATTAATTAAATTATTAAAACATGCCGTAAATATTTACAATTGAATTTAAAAGAAATCAACCATGCAAAAATTCTGTGAATTAATTTATGAAGAAAACAATTGTTAAACGGTAATAAATGAATGAAAGCTATTTTTAAATAACTATAACATTTACATATTTTTGTATTAATGGACTTATGGTTTAGATAAAATTAATATTAAAAATCACGCACTGCGTTTTTTTTTAAGAAATATTAAAAGATTTATTTTTTTATCGAGAAGATTAAATTTAAAGAATAAATTGGACTTATTTAAAAAAAGTTTCCCTAAATCACGTAATTTTATATATTTTTTCTAAATTTTTACTGTATTAAAATTATTGAAAAAAATAAAATTTGTATGACAATTTTTTATTCTGCACAGCATGTTTTTTTTGCAATGGTTTGTCATTGAATTTGGTTTTGTCTGGCATAATTTAATACCGCAACTTTGTTTGACAGACAAAACAAAAAATTATTATGTATTTATACACAAATATTTTAATTTATTTAACATCCTTTTGCATTTTTAAAAAAAACGTTTTAAACATTAACGGAAATATTGTGATGCATAATAATTAATGTTAATTAAAATCAGACGTAAAAGTCACAAAACGACACAAAACTTTAAATTTATAATTATTTCGTTTTTCGCACTAAACAGCTACAACAATTAAAAGCATAAAAATGTATCTTTAAACACTTTGTGCTATATCTAGGGAGATCGATCGAATAGTATTCGACCGGGTATTTTAGTTGTGCTCAAGTCGAATATCAGATAAACCGGATATTTTTAGTAAAATAAACCGGTTATTTTAGTAATGTGTAATTTATATACGTTTTCCTCACTTTTGTTAAAAATGTACCCGTAATTTATGTATTTTGCTTGTCAGCAACAAATTAAAACTCATTTACAATAAATTTGGGAGAATGTCTCAAATAATAAATTTATTAAGTGGGGTCCAGAATAGTCGCTGTAGTACAACGTTACGAATAGCGCTGCAAGCTGTCAAAAGTTAAAAACGGAATCGTTGCAGTTGAAGTTGAAGTACAAAATTCAAATTTTTGAACTTTGTCGCGCTACAAAGCATTCGTCAGTTTCAGCTACTACCACAACTTCTTTATTCTGTTCTATGCCTTAAATTCCTATAATTTTTTAAACCCAAAGTTTTTCCAAATTTCTACAGCTATGTTCACACCTATTAAATATTTGACGTCTTACACGTTAGCACAAGTTTTCTTAAAGAATTGTTTGCTTTTGTAAAACGTTTGGCTAGAGCAAACATTATTTAACGGTTTCTAAACTACATTATACGTACATAAATAGAATTATCATCTTAGACATAGAGTTTAGCAAATAAAAAGAAATTGTTAAAAATAAAACTAAATTTTATGGAATTAACTTTACTGGTCACGCTTTTTTTTTTATTTTATTGTCAAATATTTGTTAGGTCTGAACATACCTTAGGGTGCGTGTAGAGTGGCCGCTTTTTGCCGAGCCGAGCCGACTGACGCTTATTGCGAGAAACAAGTTTGAGTGTGCATAGTGGATGCGAGAATTAGCGCTGATACCTCATCTATTATTTGTCTAATATCTATTTTTAGAACTATTACTAATTCGAATCCTTCGGAAATTATAACCAAAAATGGAAAGTCGTTTGTATGAGTGTTTTTTGTGTATTTTCTAAGCGAAGATGCACTTTTGTGATACTTATTATTAAAAAAAAACCTTTGGAAATTAAAATTTTTCAAAAATTAGAACAACCCCAGGAACAAAGTGGTTCTAGTTTACGAGCGTCTACTGTAGTTATGATTTGAGTTTTGTTGAGAAAAAAAACTGACATTGAGTTTTAAAATTTTACTTATTAACGCATTTCTTCAATTATTCTTGAAATTTTTATTACATTTTTTTTAAAATTTTGCTTATGTTTTTTATAATTTTATTTGAATTTTAATTTTTTTGTTTAATTTTTTAAGTTTCTTTTTATTTTTATTATTTTTTGATTGCATGTTTTATTTACTTTTTCTTAAATTTTTGTTTTTAATTTTTTAAAAAAGTTTTCCAAACAAGTTGAAATCATAACAACATAACATAAACAATGTTTTCGGCGCTGAAAAACGCGTTGCAACTGTTTGCTCGCATTAAATCAGCTTTGCGCTCTGACCAGCTCGGCGCCCACTATGACTTGTTCGCGCTTATTTGTACTAATTTGTATAGTAACAGTTTTCTCCTATTGGTTCTCGCGATAAGCGTCAGTCGGCTCGGCTCGGCAACAAGCGGCCACTCTGTAGACACCCTTAAGTCATATCTATGTATTTTGTTGGTTCCTTATTCTAATTAACTTTTAATCACAAAAACTAATTTGATTTTTGTACTTTTTTGTACAATTCGAATTAAAACCGGTTAAAAGGTTATTTTTAAAATGCTTAACCGAAAACCGGATTTTTTAAAATAGCAACTTTTCGGAAAATTCGAAAACCGGTTATTGAAAAAAGTCGAATAATCGATCTCCCTACTATATACATGATTGTTTAATGAAGCTAGTAAACATATTTAATAAATAAACAGTAAAAAAAAATAAAACAATACATACATTTATGTAGTTTAAACAGATACAGATAAAACGTTTATAGGAAACTATACTTAGTGGAGAAATAATTATGATTTGGGGACGTAATTGTGTGGATTTAATATTGCACAGTATAAAACATACTTCCAAAATTAAAAAAAAATGTACGTTGTAATATGCAAATAATATATCGATGTTATTTCTTAGCAGCATTAGAAAAAACCTGCTCTTGCATATGAATCCGTTCCCCAGTTATGATTTTTGCTAATAGGCTTGAGCAAGAATTTTAATAGTTTAAATTAAAAATAATTCCTTAATGAAACGGTCATTTAAGGTTATAAAGTTTCAAATTTATTTCTTTAAACAAAAATGTGATAAAAGGAACTTCTGAAACTCGAAGTTTCAGAAATTTTTAAACTGTTAAAAAGCTGAAACAACTTACACTCCTGCGAGTTAAGGTAATTTTTAGTTTTTAGACACGGTACATGAGCTCAAATATCCTTGTGGTGGAGTCTGTGAACAACCTCTTCTACCTTCCAAAGCAAAGCGTCTATCCACTAAGTAAGAAGTGAGTTTGAAGGTTTTATTTTCAATTGTATTAGCCACCACAACACTACCTAGCACCGTCTGTTCCTTAGTCTGGGTCTCCTGTCCTAACGGAATTACCAAATTTTTTATGTATGTGTTCATCAAGGACGGCCGCATAGAGTTACAAAAAAGGGGACAGAAAAGCTTTCATAAGAGCTGCCTCCAATTCTAGTGGTTCTGCTGCAAAAATTTAAAAGAGAATACGAAGTGCCAAGCATTTAAAAATATTACAAATTAAAAAAAAAACACTTCTAAATGCCAATCGTAAAATCGACTTTAAAAAACAGACTTTAGATTTCCCGTGATTATTTGTGTTGTTAAAAGGAACGGTAATGTATTGTTTTTTCTGATAAACAAATTTTAATTTGCAAGGTCCATATGGTTATAATTTCTATTTCCATAATTTGTGAAAAGAATAACGTTACCTTAGTCGTCTCCATAGCTTTAATTTTTTTCATCTAAAATGAACGCAAAGATGTAGTTAAAACCGCTGTTTCATATTTGTATAATGTTTTTGGAACTATTCCGTTATTTCGACAAGATGCCCCGATCCATACTAAAAGTCTTATAAGAGAATGAATTAAAAGCCAAAATGTCAACATTTTAGAGTGGCCATCATATTCTCCAGAAAATATGTGAGTATTATTTTTTCGCAAAGTGTATGGCAATATGAAACCAAAGAAGCTTTAATAAAGGGAATTAAAGAAGCTCGGCCCGAAATTTTCTTAACATTTTAATTGAGAATCTTAACAACTCCCTTCCAAATCGTATTTTTAAAGTTTTATCCAATAAAGCAGGATATAATCGTCATTAAATCTTTATTAAGAGATAAAAATTCTTTAAAGAATAAAAAAAATTGTTAATTATCAAAAAAAATTATTTTTTTTTTAATAAATTTGTTTCTTTTCAATAATAAATAATGCAAAATTTTAGTATATAAAAATTTAAATTTAATAACTTTATCATTTTAATAAAAAAAAAAGTTAATATAAAAAAGTGAACCTGTTCAAGAAGCGGTAGTGTTACCGTTTGTAGCAATATTGTGCATAATTTAGTCAAACGAGAATTAAGGCATCATATGTTTAGTTTTTTGCGCATATTTTTAAGGCATATTTTGATATATGTTAAACAATTTTTGGATGCTTATAGGAGCGTTCGCAGAAAATGAATTTTTTTTCGAAACTCTGTTACTCCAATTTCGCCAACTTTATTTAATTTTTACTCTCAAATTGTTAGTCTGAATTTACACGTTTCATCTTTTGATGCTCAACTCCTTTTCAATTCCCTTTTAAAGATGCCAATATATTCACACGCAGCAATCGGTTTCAACTTTTTTCGGTACAAAACAACTACAATTTTATTAATAGCGAATCAAAGAGAAAAAGAAAAGAAAAAAATTCCATGTAGACATGGTTGTGCATATACCAACGAATAAAAACACAAAGCGTACTGACCGAGTACAGGCATCTCCGTACTAACCCCCTTTCTTTTTTCTTCTCTCACCTAAAAACATAAGAAATGAGCATCAAAAGATGAAACGTGTAAAAGCAGGCTAAGAAAAAGAAGGTTGTCATTAAGGATAAAGGTTATGCTATGTTTATAATACTTAGAAATTTAGACCAATCTTTTATCGACTATTTTTAGGTTTTTTTCAAATCTTGTTATTAAATTGTTTATATTTTGTTTTCAAATAAGCAATCTTTGATTTTTTAGAGCTTATTTTTAACATTTTCAGGGCTAAATTAAATTGTATTCCTTCGACCTTTTATATTAATAAAAATTAATAGCCTTTTCGAACTCGAGGCCAATTATTTGTAAAAATATATATTTATGTTCAATATTTATTGTTGACCTGTGTCGATTATCTTTGTTGTTGTTTTTTGTTTGGCTTAAGGTCATATATTAAAATTATAAATAAAAAATCCACAAATTTTTGTATTTTTAATTTTGTTTTTTATTATTAATCCGATATTTCGACCATACATCGATGGTCATCTTCAGGGGATTTAAAACACTGTCAAATTTAAACTACAAAAATCCCCTGAAGATGACCATCGATGTATGGTCGAAATATCGGATTAAAAATAAAAAACAAAATTAAATATACAAAAATTTGTGGATTTTTTATTTATAATTTTAATATATGACCTTAAGCCAAACAAAAAACAACAACAAAGATATATGATATTTATTTAATTATTTGTTCCAATATTTCGATATCCATCGGATATCATTATCAGGGAATGAGTTACAAGAACATTCGTAAGAGACGTATTGAGTTCAATAAATATCATATACATATATTTTTTACAAATAATTGGCCTCGAGCTCGAAAAAACTATTTATTTTTATTTTTCAGGGCATATTTTTCAGTTTTTACTGCATATTTAATGCGTATAAAAAGTGTTTCCCTGGTTTCCCTGATAATCATACTTGTAGTTTCTACCAGTGTTGCCAGTCCATGTGTAATTACACATTTTGTGTGTAATTTTTACGTGCACGTGTTGCCCATTCGTAATCTATGTGTTGTTTTACTTTAAAGGTGGATGTACATAACAAGCGTTAGTGCGCACGCGCTCTGTAGACATCTGTCAAAAAAAGTTAAACTAGTTTTTTTTCATATAACAACTAACATGCAAAATATTTTGACGCGTTGACGTCAGAAAGTTGCCTAACTTTTTAACGCGTTGTGTATTTTTGACAAGTAATCAACTGATAATAAAAATCATAATTTAACAAATTTGTAATTCATGAAAGATAAACTTGTTGAAGAGGTTAAAAAACATACAATATATACATACAAATATATCAAATTCAATAAAAATAATTTTCGAATCCGTTTTCAATATACAAATAAGTAAACAAATAAAAAAAAACAGCTGACAGGAATGGCTTTTATAACGTGTGTTGTGTAACTTGTAATTTTTTATGCGCTAAAGTTTTTAAATGCACGACACACGTCGACAAATTAACGCGTGTTATGTACATCTACCTTAAGTTTTGTTTTTTCATTAATTTTTGACGTCAATATTTGATTTTCAACAAGTTTTGGTAATTTTTTTCGGTTTCCATCACAGTCAATATTGCTTTGTAAGCCCTGACTCTTTTCACTTTTTATATAACATTCTATATCAACAATAAACATAAACAATCTTCAAGAAGACTTTCATTGTGCTAACGTAGAATAACACCATTCATATATCCATGTGTAGACCGAAAAATCATAAATATAGCACATACATACATACATAAGTACATACATATATCGCGAAATAATTGTGCAATATTTTTTGAAGAAATAATGTTAAACACAAAATGTTAAATTTTAATTTCTTTGAATTTTGTTTTTGCGCTATTTAATAAAAAAAAATGTGCAAATTTTAGAGATATTAGATTAATTTTTTTTTATTTATTTTATAGCGGATTGAATAGTGATGAGCAAAACGACAGTAAAAATAGCAATAAAGTACTCAATAATATTGTGTAGTAGATGGGTTCATTAAGTCAAAAAAATAAAAAATTAATGTTGTTTAGTAGGGTATTCATTCGGTTAATTACTACCCGATTAACTGATCGGTTAATTTAAAATCCGCTATTTTCGATTAACGATTAAACCGGTTAATTTCAGTCGATTAACCGATGTAACAAAATTTTTAACTTTTCGTAGTACTATAATATATTTTTTTGTGTTTTGAATTATTTGTTTTATCTCATTTACAAAAGTTATGTGTTTAAAAAATATTTGTTCATACAATAAAATTCCTACATTCTTACATTCTTTAAATACAGTACAAAAACAGAAACTAAGAAATTCGGAAATAAACTTTTTTGCAGAATGTTCGGTGCTGAGCTTTGCCATAATAAGTCAGATGATGACCTAACAACAGAAAACTATCGATCGTAACACAAACAATCTGTTAACAGAATCATTAAACATTTTAAAAAATTACAACAGGTCTGTAATGGCATAATTGAAGATTTTATATGTTTAGAGAACCCCAGGAAAAGGATTGAGAAAAAAGTTATTCTATATTATGGATTACATTCGATTTCTCCAACATCTACGACAAGTGGAAGAGTTTTCCAAGTCAAGTTTTATCAAAGCTGAAGAAAATATTCGCTTAAATCCTAAACATTCAAACCAAAATTGTTATATTTGTTATGTTATTGTGGGTTTTTTACTAATAAACTCCAAGTCATAAAAATTTTTTGCATTTTTACTTATTGAAATTACTTAATTAAAGGGAAAACATTATTAATCGGTTAACCGATCAATCGCAAAATTAACCGATTATAGATAAACCTCGGTTAATTACTCGAGCGGTTAACCGATAAAAGCAAAAGCCCGATTAAATGAATACCCTATAGTTTAGGCTTGTACAAAAAGTTTTATTCTTTCTTACTACAGCAATTAGTATGCTTTGCTTTTTTGTAAGCATAACCATAACCATTAACCAATTGCAAATATGGAATATCTATAAAGTTTTGCAAGTTGAATTCATTCTATCAAAGCAACTTTTTCGATTTGTATGTGTAATTTTGCTTCAAATGTGTAGTTTGGTACAGTCATGTGTAATTTCTGAATTTTTCATTAGCAACACTGGTTTCTACATTCTTTGTCCTCTTTTACAATGTGACAGACAGAAGGCAGACAGACAAAGATTGTAGGCGAGAGAAAAAAATAAAGTGTGTCACGCATACAGCGTCGCCCCCTTACCAACAAATTCGTCTGTCTGCCTTCTGTCTGTCACATTGTAAAAGGGGACTTAGTATTACGAACATGATTTAAACAAAACCATCAATATCTGTGTTGTGCTTTAAATAAAAATTTCAAATAAATAAATTACCCTCTTTATGATCAAGTGCGATATGCTATCGACTAATTAATTAATGATTAATGTGACTTTTTCTAAATTAATAAGTAAAAACTCACCTGAAATTGTTCCTGACAACCAGGTAAGTTGCTTGAATATTTAACACAACGGCCAATGTTAGTGCTATGGACATTTGTTATGCCATTACGAACACACCAGTCTAAATTGTTGCGCATTTTGCGTATTACACTACTGCTTAATAAAATGCCGGCATTTAAATCACAATAGTTGCGATCGCTCAACATGCGAAATTCATCATTACTACCAGCACCATCACCACCGACGCCACCAGCATTATCATCATTATCACCGTGGTGACCATTTAACTTGCCAGTCAAGGCGGCCGCAATACCACCATTTCTCCCGCCATTATTGTTGACACCATAGCTGCTGTAACTGCTCTCGGCAGTTGCTCCCATATACAGATCAAACGTTATACTCATGTGGTATAACATCGATTTCAATTTTCGTGCATCCACATACACGTTGTCTTGTATAATTAGAAAATAATCATAATCGTCTAAGTAATTATCTGCAATGTATTTTATGACATGGAATGGTCGGAGACTTTCTCGTGTGTCCGTAAATCCAACAATATTCTTTAATTTGTAATTGGTTTTTACATTGTCGGCATTGATGAAGAATTTTATTTTATTCACCAGATGTGCAGTTGTCCGATTTATCGCTGTGGCTAGTGTGTTGATGTTGTCCTGGGTTGTCATGACACCAATAAAGATTTTCTCACGTATACCCAACTCTGAGGAATAGTAACGTGGTCGAATGACATTTTTCACCTGAAAAGAAGAAAAATTAAATATTTTAATAATTTTTTCAAAAATATTTCTTTTTAATCTTAAGAATTTTTTTTCAACTCAGATTTTAATTCTCTGTCGATTGTAATTCTGAACAAAAAACAAATTTTTCTTATTAAGAAAATTAATGACCCTATACTTAGGATCTTCTTATTTCATTTGGGGTATTTACAAGGTATTGTCATAATATCCTAGTATTTTACAAGAGTTGGAAAATATTGTTGTTGTGTTTCAGACACAGTAGAAATCTGAGCCAAACGGTCAAAACTATTTAGTGAAGCCGTTGCTACTATTTAAAAGCAGGTTCCATTGATATATAAATAATGTAAGCAATATGTACATACTTGTAGTTCTGTGTGTTAAGGGATGTACACAGAACGTTAAATAATCTTCTTTTGGGTTGCAGAGCTGCAGGGTACTGAACTTTGGTAGTTGTTCAAAAGAAGACTATAATTGCAATCACTCGTAAGAGTGGTTACAATTGTAGGTGGGAAAAGAAATAAGAGAATTTATTAAATTATTTCTTTTCCAATTGGATTGCAAATTACTAACTGAGATCGATAGTTACCTTTGGGGTTGGGGTTTCCTTTGTGTTGCAATGATAAACAGGGTAAGTATTTGGTTTAATTTGTAGTATGCAGGTGAGTATTTTATTATTTAATATTTTAAGGGTATGGTAAGTATTTATATGTAGGTAGGTACAATGATAAATTTTTTTTTTTTTTTTTTTTATGTTAATTTTGTAGCCGTTGTAACGTTTTAAAAGTTGAAGTGCAACTGTTGGCTTCTGTTGCTAAGCAAAAAGTGACCGAGTTAATCAACAAAAAAAATCTTTTTCTTAAAACGTCTTCGGCTTGTAAAAGCCGAACAAATTTGGAATAAATCCGTAATTACTACACGTTACCAATTTAATTACGTTACAAGGCTATTTCTTGGTGCCATCTATACTTCAAGGTTGGCATTATATTAGGAACATTTACAATTCAATTTTACATACATTATTTACATAATTCATTTAATCTATTTCAAGTTCTCATTCATTTACATTTATTGACTGTGTTTAATATTTTTATTGGTATTAAACTTCATAATTTTCCTTAATTTTAACTTTGCTTAATACAATTTTTTCCCAATTCAAATTCAAACTCATATTCAGTATATGTACGTTACATTTCAAAAGACAAAATTCATGTGGCATAAATAGCCCTATTATCAAAAAATTATATTGTCTAAACCCGAGTTTAGACATGGCGCCGGCTTTGGCCTTCGCCAGAAGATGAGCTGTCAAAGTTCAGACACAAAACGTTAGCCAACGATTTAATGGCCTCGGCCAATATATGCCCGTCTGGCTTTACTTGTTGTGTAATGGACGGCCGTGCCGCTTGTTGCTGAGCAGGCTGCTGCTGACGATATTGTTGCCGCTGTTGTCGGCGGCGTTGCTGACGACTTTGCTGACGACGTTGCTGTTGACGTTGGTGATGACGTTCGTGATGGTATTGGTGTTGATGACGTTGTTGCTGCTGAGGACGTGGAAATTGCTGGCGACGCTGTTGACCGTTGCGCCTTGGCCTGGCCGATGCTGCTCTGGCCGGTGTTGTTCTGGCAGGGCTGCTTCGTCTGGAGGTGGGTCTACTAGCGGTCTCTCCACTGGACGGTGACCGGCTAGAGGTTGCTCTTATAGCAACCGTTGCCTCTTGCTGCTGTTGGTGACTTGGTAGATGAAGCATTGTGTGGTGCAACTCGCCGCACCGCTTGCAGGCCTCCCTGGAGCTGCACGAGTTCCTGGTGTGGCTTCTTGCCAGGCAATTAAAACAGTAGCCTAGGTTTCCAACCACCTCTCTTCTCCTTTCTACCCTCATCGCCTTGAACCTACGGCAGAATACCAGACCGTGGTAACCCTTACAGAGCACGCAATAAAACACCTCAAGGTCATCGGGCTGGTGATTATCGCTTTCCGAGCTACGGTTCGGACGTGGCACTCTGGTGGCCGTAAGTCTTCGATTGGACCTGCTACTAAAGAAAAGAAGTACCAGAAAAAACACATACATTTTTATTAGTAACTTATAGGATATTTCTGCTGGAATGGGAAACAAGACTGTTTTAGCTTAATGACTATGGAAATTCAAAGGTTAGATGAGAGGATATTACTAATCATGCTGAAAAGATATACGACAATAAATTAGGATAAAGTGGACAATACGGTTGACGCATATTGTCAGTTGCCCAAGAACGGCAGATAACATAATTTCACTACGGGCCTGGTTATTATTCCCGAGGCTGTGCGCACCTCTGCTATACGAGCGTTTCCGTCAGAGCCACTAAAGGTTTTTTCGATCCTGCCAAGACGCCACTCGTGGGGTGGCAACAAGTCATCTATCACGACTACAAGGTCACCTACTTGTCGGTTGGGAGCGGTGTTTTGCCATTTGTAGCGTTTATGTAAGGCTTTCAAATACTCAGCTTTCCATCGTATGGAGAACTGATGGTGAATAGCTTTTAACTTTTCCCACCTGTTTATGACAGAGATATTCAGGCTGGCTTGCTCAGGAAAAGCCATTAATGGAGCACCTCTTAAAAAATGTCCTGGGGTTAGGGCTGTCAAGTCCGCTGGGTCCTCTGATAGGGCTGAGATTGGTCGAGAGTTCAGAACCCCCTCAATTCGAGCCAACACGGTGGAAAACTCCTCAAAGTTAAACTTCTGAGAGCCGGCTATCCGCTTGAAATGAAATTTAAAACTTTTTACAGCGGCTTCCCATAAGCCGCCCATATGCGGAGCGTGGGGTGGTATAAACCTCCATTCGAACCCGTGAGATAAATATTTTTGCGAGATATCCTGAGCTGAGTTTTGCAAAAACGAAGCAAATTCGCGCTCGAGCGCTCTACTGGCACCAAGAAAATTCTTTCCGTTGTCTGAATTAACCATTTTGGGCAGGCCCCGCCTCCCGACGAAACGAGCAAATGTGGCTTGAAACGCCCCCGAAGATAGCTCTGAGCATGCTTCTAAGTGTACCGCTTTTGTACTGAAGCAAACGAAAACGCAGACGTATCCTTTTACGTAAGTGGATTTGCGTAATGGAGAAACCTTCAGTTCAAATGGTCCGGCGAAGTCAACGCCTGTTGTTTGAAAGGGTGGCGATAAAGTGCACCGTTCAGGGGGCAAGGGAGCCATAATCTGAGTACAAGGTTGTTGCCTTAGTATGATACATATTTTACATTTGCGAATTATACCTTTAACTAGAGGCTTAAGTCTTGCAATTAAATATTCTGTCTGTATCATTCTGCACATCTGGCTGCATTCAGCATGATATAAAAAAGTATGCAAATGTGTGAGATACAAATGACAGAATTGTGATTTACCCGGGAGTACCATAGGGCACCGCTCATTATATGGGAGAGTCGATTGAACCAGTCTACCGTTGGATCGCATAACTAAATCTGAGTCCAGAAATGGATTCAAAGGCTTAAGACAACTTTTATTTGGCAAGATTTGAGAGGCTTGCAGACATTTGTATTCCTCAGGATAAAATAAACCCTGGGACAAAGCAATAAGTCTTGATTTTACAAATTTCATCTCCGCGTGTGTTAGACTTATTCGATTCTCGGTTTGGCATTTTTCCCGTTCATTTTTCCTGCATTTTCTATAAAACCTAAACATGTAGCATATAACGCGCAAGGCCCTGCTATATGATGAGAATCTACTTAGAATTTCATTGTCCTCAACCTCAACATGTAACGCCTGGGACTGGTTTCTAGAGACTTCAACTTCCTTTAACGGGTTTCTTTTCGGCCATTCCGTTGAGGGTTTAATGAGCCATGGTGGTCCATGCCACCATAGCGAACTCTGCGCCAGATCTTGAGGTCTGCAACCTCTAGTTCCCAAGTCTGCAGGGTTGTCGTGAGAGGGAACGTGATGCCATTTCACATCCGACACTAAACTGTGAATATGAGATATTCTATTCGCCACATACGTTTCCCACGTCGACGGGGGTTTAGAAAGCCAGCCTAGTGTTATGGAGGAATCAGTCCACAGATGAATCTCGTCAGGGTTTAAACTCAAGGTTGATATTACATAATTAATGAGCTTAGCTAGAAGAACTGCTCCACTGAGTTCCAGCCGTGGCAAAGAAACCGTCTGTATAGGGGCTACTTTACTTTTCGCTACTAACAAATTAATAAAAGTAGTACGGGAACTAGTCTGACATCTAATATAAACTGCTGCACAAAACGCCGTCTTAGAGGCATCCGAGAAACCGTGCAGTTGAACACTGTCAGAGGGATTATACTGTAACCATCGATTAATCGAGATTTTATCAACCTGTGAGAGATCTTGAACCAGTTCGTTCCATTTTTGCAGAGATTCTTGTGACACATCTTCGTCCCACTCTAGGCCTTCCAACCAAAGCTGTTGCATTAATGTTTTTGCCCTAATGACGATAGGCGCAAGCCATCCCGCAGGATCAAATAGCTTTGCCACTGATGACAAAATCTGCCGCTTAGTTATTCGTGTGGCTTGATCAATTGGATCGAATTTATACGTAAACGAGTCTGAAAGCGCATTCCACTTTATACCTAGGGTTTTGGTAGAGCTTGCATCGTGAAAGCGCAAAAAATCAGAATCATACAAATCCTCCTTTGGAAGATGGGCAAGCAAATTAGGTTCATTTGCCGTTATTTTTTTTAAAGAAAATCCAGCCGACCGTAATACTAGAATAAGCTGCTTTTGAGCTGAGAGCACATCTTCTACCGAGTAACCTCCCGAGAGAATGTCATCGACATAAGTTTCAGTGCGCAGAATTTCAGCTGCTCTAGGGTAAGCAGATTCGGAATCAGAGGCGAGTTGTAAAAGGGTCCGAATCGCGAGATATGGGGCACAGTTTACTCCAAAGGTTACTGTTTTCAATTGATAGTCTTTAATTGGGCCATCATCTTGCGGTTGAAATAAAATCCTCTGAAAGGGTCTATCAGAAGGATGTAACAATATCTGGCGATACATTTTTTGAATATCGCCATTGAACACATATTGATATTTTCTCCAATTGAGTATTATGGAGATCAAATCGCTTTGCAGTGTGGGTCCTGTATAGAGAACGTCATTTAAAGAGAAGTCTGACTTTGACTTTCTACTCGCATTAAATACAACCCTTAGTTTGGTTGTTTTATGCTCTGGGCGGACTACACCGTGATGAGGCAAATAAAAGGAGCCATATTTACCATTCGAGTTAATTTCAATTGATGACGTTTCGTCCATATGATCAAGCATAAGGTACTCGTTTATAACAGCCTTGTATTGTGACTGAAGGTTGGGATCTTTGGCTAGCGTTTTTTCCAGACTCGTGTACTGAGCCAGAGCTATGAATCGAGATGATCCAAGAAATATTTTTTCGGGAAACTGATGTTTAAATGGCAATCGCACTATGTATCTACCATTCTCACTACGTGTTGTCGTTTCTGTATAGAATTTTTCACAAAAGTCATCCTCCACTGAATTTGAGCGAGCTTCAGGGATTTCTTCCTGCTCCCAAAACTTTTTTAAAAGTGTATTTAGCTCAGAAATTTCAGTTGGAACTACTGTAGTTGTGAATGTTTGTATCGTTTGTGTTTTTATGGGACCACTAAGCACCCAGCCAAAGATCGTATTATAGGCCGATGTTTGACCGCAGATATTTTTTCTAATACCTTCAATATTTAGTGAGTGTTCATAATCATTCCCTAAAATTAGATCTATTTGCGCCGATCTGTTAAATGTTGGGTCTGCCAGATCTAAATCAGCCAAATCGGAAGAGTAAGGTATTTCGAAAGTGCATGCCGGAAGTCTTTTTGTTACTTTTGGCAGCACTATGGCTTTAATAGGGACTCGTAAGTTATACCTTTTGGCGTATAAAACAAATTCGCATTCTTTGTTTGCCGTTTGCTTTTTCCCGCCAATACCGATTATTTCGAAATGAGATTTTTCGAAGGGTAGCTGTAGGCGATTACGAATTCTTTCCGTTATAAAAGTTCGTTGAGAACCAGGATCAATTAGCGCTCTAATTGTAAAAAGTTCCCCTCTATGCTCTATTTGCATTAATGCGGTTCTCAGCAATATATTTTCATTACTTGTAGAGAAATTAGCCTGAAATTGCATTGAGGTACCAGGTCTTTCATCTTGATCGACTCTTCTAGAGGCTTGGGTACTATTCTGAGAAGATTTTTGGGCTGTATTGCTAGTATTAGGGACCGATTCCCTATTTTGTGAGTTTTGTGCCGATTGAGTGGTATTCTGTGCCTTTTGCCCCATATGTAATAGGGTGTGATGAGGTTTTTTGCATTGAAGGCAAGTATGTTTGCTCTTACAATTGGACTTAAAATGAGAAGAGGCTAAACAATTATTGCAAAATTTATTTTTAAACACATAGTCCACTCTTTGCTGTACCGTAAAGGCTCGAAACTTTGGGCATATTCTCAAAGAATGATTTTCTTTGCACAGTTTGCATAACAAACTTAAGTTGTCTTGAGATACGTATGTATGTATATCAGGGTTGGATGTGTCTTTTAGAGTGAAACAGTCTTTAGTAGTCTGTATACTATTGAGACGCTCTACTGCCTCATACCTGTCCACAAGGAATTGGGACATTTGGGTCCACTTGGGAAGTTCACGTGGCGACGTGAGGGATTGCTCCCATAACGAAAGTGTTACGTGTGGCAATTTAGTTGAGATGAGTCGAATCAGAATAGGGTCCCAGCTCTCCACGTCGACGCCTAGCGTTCTGAGAGTTGCCAGGGAATCATTAACTGAAGATTGAATTCTTCTAATTGATTCGCTATCTTCATTTTTTGCCGAGGGTATATCAAATAGGATTTTAATTTGGTTGTCAACCAAAACTCTTTTATTTTCATACCGAGTTTTAAGGGCATTCCACGCTAAATCGAAATTGTCATTTGAAAGAGGATATCTTTTCACGATTGCACCAGCTTCACCCCTTGTCTTATTCCGAAGGTGATAGAGCTTAGTGACTGGGGTTAGCTTTGGGTGACTTATGTACACGGCCGTGAACATGTCACGAAATGATGGCCATTGTTCATAGCTGCCCTTAAAAATTTCAGTATCACATGGTGGCAGTTTTATGCAGCTAATTGAGCTATCAGGGGTTAAGTTCTGATTCTGGTGAGAATAGTGAGCTGTCGATTGAAATGCTGGGATTCGGGTACTCTCAACTCGACTTATTTTTAGCATATCATTGACTTGAGAACTAGAGTGAAAATAAGCTTCCGAACACGTATTATATTCCTCTTTAGCTTGTGTTTAAATTTCCGTGTCGACGGACCCATCCTGGGATAACATTAGTTTCCTATAGGAATCTTTTACATTCACCCATTCCGAATCTAGCTCCCTTAATTTCAGCTCAAGTATGGACTCATTGTGATCTTCAACTGGGGTATTATTTAATGTCTCACAAGTTTGCAGTAAATTACCACAATCAAACATGAATTGTTCCCGATATAAAGGGTTAAAAGCCAAGCTAGTTGTTTCGTTTGTTGAAGTCATTTTTGCGGTTAATGAGAAAACAGAGATAAATTTGAAAATGTGATTGATTTTCCGTGAGCCTCTTTAAAGGAAGTGTAATGCGATTGCTATTAAGAATTATGATTTGGCAGATACTAAACTAAACAGTAATTGGTCGTATATTATCTTTGTAGGTTTTTTTTTTTTATACTTTTAGGGGCTATGAAATAGCACCAGATGTCTCTCACCGGCTATTTTAAATTTAAAGATAACTACTGATTCACCAGTCGATATAATTTTTAGGGACTTGGGGCTATAAAATAGCACTAGATACAGTTAATCTAGTCACAAAAATGCGAATCAATATAAACTTAATAAGGGCCTATAAATTAGCACTAGATATTGACAATCTAGTCTCAAATATAAGACGCAACAAACTAACCGATTTATTTATATTACCCAGAGTTATGGGGTATAAATTAGCACTAGATATGGATTTCTAGTTTATTAGTATTAATAAGAAAAATTTTAGGGCTATCTTAGTATAGTACTAGATATGGATGTCTAGTTTTCACGTAATTAAGAAGATTTTTCAAAATGTTGGGGCTATTTTGGTATAGCACTAGATATGGATGTCTAGTTTTCACGTTAATTAAGAAGAATTTTTTTTTTTTTTAATTTATAGGGCCTAATGTTATTAGGGACTTGTTCTATCTCATAGAAATAACCTCACAGTTGTGCGAAAATCATAAAACGCTTTTTAACGCGTTGAAGTTACTAAAAATGTCTTCCAAGAGATTTATAATAAATGATTAAAATATAAACCTCACCTCACATATAAATTATTTCGAATACACTAAATCTAACCGTTCGAATATGTAGGTACGTACGAGCAAACCAAGAAAAACATCAAATTATGGTTGTTCAAATATATTTTATTTTTTATTACAATAGTTTTATCTTTCATTTGAATAGGGTTGGTTTTCACAAAATTGACAACATTTAACTTAATTTTAATAAATATACAGTTTAATAAATTTTCTGGCTTCAACTTCACAATCCTTTTATATTTATGAATTTATTTTATATTTAGTGTTTCTTCCTTTTGCGATGGTTTATTCCTGTTGTCCTTTTCCAAGCGCAATTCTTTTTGAGTAAGCGTTTGACCGAAATTTATGCACCTTATTGTTCGAAATACACCACCACTTTTCTTCTTTAAATTTTTTCTCTTGGTTAGAGGGGTTTTTATTTTCATCAATTATTGCTTTTATATATATTTTTCTTTAATTCACTTTACAGAATAGTTGATTAAAACGTTCAACAGAAAACGAAAACTCTTCGGTTACCCTTTGACGAGAACGCAATCAACTTTTTATTCTTATTTCGACTGTGCCACCAAATGTATAAGTGACTGTATGGGAATTACCTTTACTTATGGGAACTAACTTACGTATATTCCAGGATACTTCCCAACATAAGGTCTGTTCTTGTACTAAGTATGCACAATCGACCATATGATCTCACTGGAACTAAAGATTGTGTATATTCCAGGAAACTTCCCAACAAAAGGTCCGTTCATATACCAAGAATATACATTCGCCAAAGTAATTAATCATTTAAGAAAACCCCTCACACGTTTTGTTTATTTAATAAACCAATTTTTTAATAGAAAAAAGAGAACTTTTCACAAAACCCGCATTTCAAACTAATTTTGAGATCTGTAAACAAGTCCTTAACTATTTACAGAATTAAACTATACCACGCGCGAGAAATAAATAAATTAAAGTCAACTTTTCTTTAATCAGAAATTAAATTGTAACTATTGTAAGTTAAATTTAATTTCGTTTTTACGCCTTAAGTTTAAATTTTATGTTGCCGTATTATTTTTGAGCGGAGTGTATCCGCATGCCTCTTTGTTTTAATATTCCACTAAAATATATAGGTGCGAATGTGTATGTTCCAACAGTTATTATTTGTTTGTTAATATACGTATAATTCCAACGTTCTTAAGAGATTAAAGAGATTTGTTAAAGAAATGAAGAAAAAGAGAGTATGCAAATCTAAAGTTTTATTAAGAATTTATGTGTGAAAGCAATGATAAAATTTATTTTCGGGGGTTGGTTTTTAGATCTTTCCAAGAGAACAATTTTAAACATACATTGATGTATACGAACTGGAAAGTGTGAGCTGTAATTTAAGAGTTTGTACGAACATAAGTAAGAATGAAGTTGGTTTTTTTTCTTTAAGGAGGGGTTTAGACTTCAAATTCTCCTATTCAAATTTTCTCCTTTGCAGGTTAGAACGTTTTCATATTTCCCCGCTTTTGCCTTACTATTCAAGAGTTAATTGCCACTTGAATTTTAATAAAGAGCACGCACAATTAGATTATTATTTAATCACACTTTGGTAAGGGGAAACAATGTGAATAAACCCAAACACGATTTGAATAAAAATTATGGTACTTCCAATAATAACGAGAACAAACTTGATGTGTTAATTTAAATTTGAGGTTGAAATATTTTTCAAATATTGTTGTTATTTTCGTAACAAGGTAATTTACACATAGTAAATGGTTTTATGTTTTACCATTTACTTTTAAGATTTATACATATAAATTACATCTGATTCGTACTTAATTCTTCCGATAAATTATTTTCCTTTCCTTCTGTTTAGAAATCGTTATCAAATTTTCTATATTTTAATATAATCTAATATTCTATATTTCATCCTTCAATATAATTATTTTTATTTACTTTACCTTATTCTTTTGTAGCTAAGTGTGAGCTTGTTGTTTCTTATTTATTTAAGTTTATACTTTGTCAGTATGAATTAAGAGAATTCGCTCACCAAATAAGTTTTTCTCTTATGCATTAACTGACGAGTAGGTGTGTTTGTATTTACAACGAATAAGTTTAAGGGGTAGATAGCACAAGCAAAGAGTTACAAGCCAAAACAATTTTTTTCTTATTTATTTGCCGTTTGTATTATTTGTTTTTTCTTAATAAGGGGTTTAAAAAAAATAAATTCGTGAAACAATTATTTTCCTATTTATTTCTCTTTTTGCTTTATGTTTTATGTATAGGTAAAGTATTTAATCAATTCTATTCTTAAATAAATTTTCCTCTTTTATGAAAGTAGAGCCGATTCTCCTTTAACTCTTTGCACAAAATTAATTTTACCACATTAAGAGAACCGAAGGGGAATTATTATTTTTTTTTTTTTTATTTAACTTTTAACACAACTTTGTATGTACACATATGTGCATAAATATAGAACCTGGATAAAAAACGGTACCTAGGTATTATGTTTCGATATAATATGGGTACAAACAATTTGGCCTTATTCAAGGTTGAACTGTAAATATATAATTTTTTCCACTTTTTTATGATTTGTTAATCCTTCTTTTTTCTGCCTTTTTTCACTTTTAACTTTCAATATTTTCAAATTAAACTATCAGACTTAGCCTTTTCTTGATTTTTTTTTTTTTCACTTTTTTCCTCTTTTTGTACCTCTCAAATTAACTTTTTTTCCACATATGTATGGATATTTAAATAATTTTTACTTTTATGTAATTTTTTCATTTCTTTTTTCCGCTAACTTTTCCCATTTTTATATTCCTTTTATTTTTTGTAATAGGTATCTAGGCACTTTTTCCTTTCTACTCATAGGTAGGTATTAATTTCTTAAAAAATTTTCTTTCTTTTTGACTTCACTTTTCCTTTTCAACTAAATTTTACTATTATTTTTCATAGGGACATTTTACGATTTTTTTTTAATATTTTCTTTACTATTTCAACTTTTTCTTTTTAAATCAATATTAGGCACTTTTTATATTTATTTTTAGGCAAATTTTTGTTGTATTGGCGATTTCTACTTTCTTTTATATTTTTACTTTTCACGCACTGCCGACGGCTTACTTTGCTTGTGCTTTTTCGATTACTGAATTCATTAAGATTTAACATGAATAATTTACCTCATAATTCTCCTTTTTTTTTATTTTTCAATTTTACTCCCTTCCTATTTTGTAATGGACAATTGTCTTTTAACTCGCTGATCTTTGACGTCTTGAGTGATGCTTTTTCTCTTATGACCACTGGTTGAATAGTCGAAGGACCATGTAGTTCTGTGTGTTAAGGGATGTACACAGAACGTTAAATAATCTTCTTTTGGGTTGCAGAGCTGCAGGGTACTGAACTTTGGTAGTTGTTCAAAAGAAGACTATAATTGCAATCACTCGTAAGAGTGGTTACAATTGTAGGTGGGAAAAGAAATAAGAGAATTTATTAAATTATTTCTTTTCCAATTGGATTGCAAATTACTAACTGAGATCGATAGTTACCTTTGGGGTTGGGGTTTCCTTTGTGTTGCAATGATAAACAGGGTAAGTATTTGGTTTAATTTGTAGTATGCAGGTGAGTATTTTATTATTTAATATTTTAAGGGTATGGTAAGTATTTATATGTAGGTAGGTACAATGATAAATTTTTTTTTTTTTTTTTTTTATGTTAATTTTGTAGCCGTTGTAACGTTTTAAAAGTTGAAGTGCAACTGTTGGCTTCTGTTGCTAAGCAAAAAGTGACCGAGTTAATCAACAAAAAAAATCTTTTTCTTAAAACGTCTTCGGCTTGTAAAAGCCGAACAAATTTGGAATAAATCCGTAATTACTACACGTTACCAATTTAATTACGTTACAAGGCTATTTCTTGGTGCCATCTATACTTCAAGGTTGGCATTATATTAGGAACATTTACAATTCAATTTTACATACATTATTTACATAATTCATTTAATCTATTTCAAGTTCTCATTCATTTACATTTATTGACTGTGTTTAATATTTTTATTGGTATTAAACTTCATAATTTTCCTTAATTTTAACTTTGCTTAATACAATTTTTTCCCAATTCAAATTCAAACTCATATTCAGTATATGTACGTTACATTTCAAAAGACAAAATTCATGTGGCATAAATAGCCCTATTATCAAAAAATTATATTGTCTAAACCCGAGTTTAGACAATACTTATGTAAGTAGTCTTTATGGTTCACAATTTTGTAGCTTGAAATTCATACATTTTTAACTTGTAAACAGATATAAATAAAAATTCAAAAGTTTAAAAGTGAAAATTTTGTTTGTATACTTATATTGACTGGCAGCCACTAAACGTTATTGCACTAGCAGCAGGCTACCGACTTCAATATGTCAAAAATAGAAGACATGTGTGCATACGAAAATGATTATTTTCACGACGACACGGCTACATGACTGCAGGTTGTTGTCTGTGCTTATTTTGTCGTTGTGGCCAAATTAAACTAATTTCTATTTTTGTCCAATACAAAACAGAAAAAGTGTTGCTAATATAAAAAATATTTAAAGAATAAGCGCTTAAAACATTTTTTGTTTAACAAAAAAGAATACGCATGAAATTGAAAAAATTATATATATAACGTTTTATTATCCTTAAAAGAAGTTCTATAGGAAGATGTTTTTCCCGCTTCCGCGTTCCTAGTTTCTGAGGTTTAGGTCGTAAAAGTTGCAAAATAATTTACATATCTATATTTATTTAGCTATAAAATGAATCTATACAATATGGGAAACTTTGGAAAATGCTTCGAAGTGTGTTTACATTGGATTTATCTTAAAATTATGTCGTTATAACAATAATTATTTAACCCTCATTTATTTGTTTAATAAAGTTTTTCTGTATTGCGAGTTTCGGCCTTGCGGAACACTTATTAATTATGTACATATTACAATAATTGAATATGCAACTGGTACATAAATTATTACCACATATATATTTTTACTCAAACTTATAAATAAATTGAGTAATTTTTCAAGATATAATTTTTTAAATCCTAATAAATTTAAAATTTTACATGATGGAGTTACTAAAAATAGGGTATATTAAATCTTAAAGTGTTCTTCCCTAAAATTATTATGTTTGATTAAATCTATCAAGAAATATTAATATTTTAAATTGGCTCTTAACGGGATAATAAATCGGAATTTTTAATCAACCAGAAGTAGCAGTATAATCTCGACAATCCGGACAATTAAAAACCACGAAGAGAAAAAATTTAAGAAACTTTTGAAAACATAAGAAAACCTTTATTTATTAAAAGAAATTCACATCAAAATTAAATATTTACATACATACATACTATGTTTTCAAGTTGATATACTCATATAAATATTCTGAAAATTCTTTCATGTGTATATCACATGTTGCAAAAATAGTTAGAGATTTTCATCTGTTGAAGTTTGGATTCATATTTTTTTATATGCAATATCTCTGAGGCTTATAAGTTTTAAAATATCATATTTTATCGTGTTGTTATTTTAAAACATATGAGTTTATTACCACATGGTGAATCCCCTTATTGGGTTTAATCGAACTTACTATAGTTGCATTTAATTTAAAAATTAGATACTTTAAAAAGAAAGTATTTTCCTAGCACATACATATGCATATGGCAGGTATATTGATTTTGTCATTGCGTTTGTAAAACAACGAAATAATAAACGATGACCTTTTAAATTATATATTTTTTTATACATATCTATTTTGGACCGTATTTGTAAATTGTGGGTCCTTGTAAAATTCTATCCTAATACACAAGCAGTGTTGCCAGAACTTTAAGAGGTAAAATCAGCAAAAACCCATAATTTTTCATCAAAAAATCTGCAAAATCTGCGTCAAGATTTGAAAAATCTTCAATACATCTTCAAAACACATTTTTTATGTAATTTATTTTAAAAAATATATAACAGTGGTATCCCGGTTTAACGAATTATATATTGTCAGGCTCTTTTGTTATATCGAATAATTTGTTAAATCCTGAAGATTTTTTTTAAAACATTTTTATTAATTAAACAATAATAATTTTAATAAAACAAAGTAAATTCGTTTATTTCCATTCATAACACAAAAAAAAAATTAATACTTCATATAATTTTCAATTAAATGGGTACTTAGTGGAGAACAATATGGATAATAATGAACTTAAAAAACGTAAAACATATTCAAGTTATTTAAAATAATCCTTTATACATATTTGTCTGTTTTCGAAGTGCTTTAATTGGGCATTGAACTGACTGCTTCTTCCTGGAGCTCTCTTAGCAAAATTTCAGTCCCTTTTCATAGTCGTCAATAATGTTTAATTTTTCTTTAAGAATTAAACGTTATTTTTTGGGCATTTTGATGTCAACTTAACAAAAATTACGCAAAATTTGAAACAGAAAACAAGCCTTTGTTTTGTAAACAAAAGTAAAAAATGAATTTGTAACGTACAAATTTTTATTTTGGAAAGCAAGTATTTCTTTGTAAGTCTGGGTTCGCACTATGAAAGTTTTCTTTCAGAAAGTCAGTGTTTATAGGAGAGAGAGGAGAAAAGAAAAGCATGTTCTCTTCCCCTCTCACCAATAAACTCAGACTTTCTGAAAGAAAACTTTCATAGTGTGATCCCAGACTAAGAAAAGAAAATACTTCTCTTAACTCGCTGTTTTCAGTAAAATCGCTCTTAAAATATGGTAAAAATGTATACAAAAACAAAAGATAATGGATGACGAGATACCACTGTAATTTCAAAATATACGGCAATGTTCTGGAATTTGAAAACGATGGTAGCTTTAAAGTTAGTTTTAGTAAAAATCGAAGTACGAGGTCTAAAAAAGGAAATATTTTTTTTAACTTTCAACACAGAAAAGTTTTAAAAATGTTTTCCATTTAAATTTCACTCGAATGCGATCTTCAGAACATGGATGATAATTTCTTAATATTTTACATTAAAAATATCTATCCAAATTTAATTACTCAGGCTTAGTAAAGATTAATCGCGTTTCTGTTATTTTAAACAAAGTTAATTGCTTGACATGTTATTTAAATCTTATTGAACATTTACAGTAGATCAAATATTGTAACAATTAAAGATATTTCTACATAATTATATATAAATGTATACATACGTACATATACATATTTTTCGTGTAAAATCAGATGACATAAGTCAGGGATATAAATGTTTCAAAATAATTCGAATTTTGAATTTTTAAGTAATCTTTTGTGAATAAAATTCCTACTAATGCATCTATTTCCAAACGGTTCTTCCATGATTGGTTGATATATTTCGGTTATCAATGCAAGAATTGGAAATATTACAAACATAAGTGACAATGTAAACAAGTTTCAACTGAGCTAAAAAATCTGTAATTTTAAACCAAAAATCTTCAAATCTTCATTTGGAAATTATGGGGTATAAAATCTGCAAAATGCAGATAAATCTGCACTTCTGGCATCACTATACACAAGACTTCTATGGGGATAAAATAAAAGTTTAATTTATCTGTTTGAGGGGTCTTTTAAATTTCTTATTTTCCGAAATAATTGCAATTTCATGTTTCACCTGAACACAAATCAGAACCAAGGTCACTCATTATTAATGAGAAAAACATGCATACATTGTATAACAATATTTTAAAGTATACACGTACACACTAGTTATTAGAAATGTAAATATTTATACAAATAAATTAAAAGTATAAAGTGATTTTTTCTCTCCTTTTAGAAGAAAACGAATTTATACTGCGAATTGCGAATACTGAAAAGTAAATACGAGTTTGTTTACAGCACCTACATACATAGTTCGACTCGTAATTGTATACTAACTCGATACTTTGCAATAGATTCGCATGTATGAATAGATATGTTTGCAAGTATTGAGTCTAAATATGACATACAAACAGAGAAAAAAGCAACAGTTTAGCAAACACCCAATGAACATTTGTTCAACGATGTTTAAAATAAAAAAAAAATTATGGGTACGTTCGTAAATGCATCAAAACTGTGCATCGCTGCTGCAGTGATGCAAAATTTTGTTGCTGATGCGTGATCACCAGTTGCACTTGTGATGCTGATGCTTTTTTACTGCACAACAGCTGTGCAAAGTTTGAATTTTTTAACACGAGCTTAATTTTAAATTATTTTATTATGAGCTGCAGTTAATAGAAATGGCACAATCTTCACCAAAAGCCACATGCTCCTCGCATATGCAGATGATATTGATATCGTGGGAAGAACATTGCGAGACGTAACTGCTGCATTCGCAAGTATTGAGAAGGAGTCACAAAAAATGGGTCTGGCAGTTAATGAAGCAAAAACTAAGTTAATGGTTTCAGCGAACAGAAAATCTACTAGATTGGATGGAACTGTGAATGTTGGTAACTTTAACTTCGGGGTTGTGGAAGAGTTTTTGTACCTTGGATCCACCATAAATAAAACCAACAACACCAGTCTGGAAATTCGAAGAAGAATTATACTAGCAAATAGATGCTACTTTGGGCTGAGCGGGCAAATCAAATCTAAAGCCCTCTCCCGAAACACAAAAATAACACTCTACAAGACACTTATACTACCAGTGCTTTTGACTAGCGCAGAGGCAAATTCTTCGTAAAATATATGGACCGGTTTGTGTCAGCGGAGATTATCGGCATCGTATGAACCATGAGCTGTATGAGCTGTATGCCGACATTGATATAGTGAAGCGCATAAAGATACAAAGACTGCGCTGGCTAGGACATGTTGTGCGAATGGAAGCAGATGCTCCGGCTAAGAAGATTTTTGAGTACGATCCCGAAGGTATGCGCAAGAGGGGGCGGCCGAAGCTCCGCTGGAAAGATCAGGTTCAACAACTTTCTGATCTGAATATCCGAAATTGGAGAAAAAGCGCAGAAGATCGAAGCGCATGGCGATCAATTCTTAACTCGGCTAAAGACCAACCCAGGTTGTGAATAGCCACTTATGTATGTATGAACATAAAATAATAAAAAAAATGTTATCAACAATAACGTTGGTGAATTTTATTGAAAATATTTAACCAAAAAGTAATAGTTTTCTTATGAATTAAAAGAAAAATCATCAAAAAAGAAAAATAAAACGATTTCTTTCATGTTAAAAGTTATTGCATCAGAAAATTAACTGATGCAATAATTGCCAACAGTTGCTGCAGAGCTGCGGCATCACTGCATAAAAAAACTTTGGCAACTGAGAGTAATGCCAAGTTTATTACAAGTGATGCATTTAAGAACATTAAACTTTACTAAAGCGCAACTGATTACGAACGTACCCTATAACCCATGCCTTTTTTACGAATTTACAACACGGTCTTTACATTATTTTCAAACGACTTTTATTATTAATATCTGAGCGATTTGCCAATTAAAACTTTGAATTTTAAAGTCACAGACAAGCAGCGAGACACTAGGGCACCCGTACGGTGACCATCCGTTCTATATTAATATAATTATTATTAACAAGTGAGTGAGTGAGAAATTATATTGAAAAAAACCCAAATTTTCGTTATTTATATTTATAGACATAGAATTTGTCCTTAGCACAATTAAAGTGTATTTATCAAATTTGATCCAATTATCTACAAGATTACTATTGTACTTTGCGCACAAAATTAACAGGGATAGGCAACTAGCCAGACGGACTGATAGTTATCGTTAGATCACTTTGAAAGTGGTTCTTAATTTATCGGTTAAATCAGCTGATTTAAAACAAATATATAAAATAAATATTTACCTTAAATCAAAATATTTTTAATTCTAATACATGAATAAATAAATTGATTAAATTAGATCTTACCTAACTATTTTTCATTTTTCGTCGCAAATCACAAATAAATTTTATTTTGTTTGTTTACCAAACAGCAGTGTCCTAAGCCGATATAATTTGACGCCGCAAGTATTTTGTTACAAAAATTGCTAGCCGCAGTTTAAATTCGGATATTAGCCGGATAAAACTATACAATCAACGGCGACGGCTACAAAAACTAATGCGGTTCGGCTCAGCCGCTCAGCGCAGGTGTCTTCTGATTAATTAAGACAGCACAATAAACATACCAAGCAAAGTTCTATTAATTTGAGACACTTTTTGTTTACAAAGCAACAACAATATTTTAAAACCATTGTAAAATGTTAGAACATTATGACAATATAACATAATATCACACCTTGTGAATACCCCAAATGTTTCTGCCTTCATTGGTCGCAGAAGGTTTCCCTGTTTATATCCATTATCGTATTTTATTTTTGGTTATCGTAACCAATTAAAGTAAAAAATATTTTTTTTGGCTATAAATAACCATTATTTTAACCAAAAAATTTTTTGGATTGACCATGGTCCCCAAACAGTAACCGACTATAGTTACTTACTTATTTATAATGGATATTTGTAACCAAAAAAATAAATTAATTGTTATAATGGTTATTTGTTAATTTGGCTGACGTAATGATAATTTATAACCAAAAAAAAAAAAAATATTACAAAAAAGTAGACAAAACAGCACGATATTTTGTAGAAATATTACGTGCCGATTTTTTCCAAAAAGTGAAAAAATAAACATTTGGTGTAAATACTATCTTGTTGGTCCAGTTCGAAATGTACCGTTTTCTTATATATATGACGTGATGGGAGAAAGCTGAGATTCATATTCGGCTTTAGCATAAAAAAAAATAGGAATCGGGTGGAATCTTTTTTTAATGTCGACCTGTGTAATAGATCTACGGCAAAACTTAAATACAATATAACTATATAAATGAAATTTAAAAACAAATCTCTCCTTTATTTATAGTCATATAGTCATATCTCAAAAAATCAAAAATGTTAAGTTGCTTTAGCAAAAGTGTGCCTTCCTACCTTCTTATTTTATATTATATCACAAACTGAACCGAAGTTATAGCGAAATATATTTTATTAAATCTGTATATGGTTATTTCCATTTTGACGTGTCGTGATATTTGTACAACAAAATGTAAAAAAATTAAATGAAGAAGTAAAATTTGTAAAAAGGGTTTTTATGTAAGCAAAGTAATGAAGTAGCACTATATTCAGAAAAAAAATTACAGCAATCGACGCTACGGATTTGCAGATATAAGCAAAAATATGCGCTGGCGTGGCGTTAAAAACAACGGAAGTGGATTTTGACTTGCATTACAAAACTGAATAAGACTGCGAATTGACCAAGCCTATTTCTATAAAACCTTTTTTAGTATGTTTTGGACTTTTTTAGATCTATTTTTCAAGCTATCAAATTCTAAAATCTTTGCTCGTATAAAGGCACAAAAGGGCATTTCCAGCGAAAAGTCTTCTTTTTTTAATGTAACGCCAGAATGCAAATAAGGTTGTATTTTAGGACCATGTTGTTTAACCGTTATTTTTTTTTTTTGCTACTTAATGTAGAGCTAGTTGCGCTTTACACCAAAATATAAAAAAGTAAACAATACAAATAACATTTTTTGAGAAACAATTTAAATTACTTCTGGCGTTACGTTACAAAAAGTAGACTTTTCGCTGGAACTGCCCATATAAAGGTTCATTTTGATAACTTGAATCGCATTTTACAAAGTTCGATTTCGAGCGAAAATTTCGTTCGCTAACTTACATATAATATAAAAACAATATTTAAAATTTTCGGGAACTGTTCTTATATTGGAACTGTCGCTTCATTTGGCCCTTATGCTAAATGTTAGACCGGATTAAGTAAAAAATGATTGCTGGGTAGCTACATATTTTATCTTTGATTTTCCAATTCACCACTTTATTTTGTTGGTGGAAATAAATAAAAAGAAAAAATGTATAAAAGTACTTTTTTATTACTAAGTGAGTACGTTTTCCTTTACCAAATACTTTGGACTAGAACTTATCGGTTTAATAGGCAATTCATTATAATATAATTAATTATAATGCTGATGATTACGATTGTGTTGATGAATAAAATTAATTCAAGTATAAGAATTTTATGTGGTTGTTGGAGAAAAATAATTTTTAAAAATTAAACATTTACGAATGATTTGTTTTTTTATCGATAACAAATCTGAAGAAGTTTTTAATCGTATTCCATTTTTTTTTGCTTTTAAATTGATATAACGCATAGGGTTCAAGGTCGTTCGGGGAATTCTATATTAAAGTGTGTGTCTGTAAAAGCTTTTTTTTTAAGTACATACATACATACAATTTGCCGTGCAATAAATCAAAGTGGATAAATGTAATTTAGTTCAGACACAATTTATGCAATTAACAAATTTACAACCTTTTAAAAAAAATTATCAACTATTTTTATGGAAATGTAAAAATTCTTAACATTTTTAGAAATAAAAGAATTATACGATAGTGGCATTTATATTTTAATTATAAAATGTTATAACTATATAAAAAATATAAAAGACCGACATTTTAGTGGAAATTTCAATTCTGGTACATATCTTTTATAAACAATTTCTTTGTAACGAAAATAGTTGAAACTTTAGCGTCAGGACTTATATTCTCTACAGATGCAATTTAAGATCCACTACCGGAAAACACCTTATATAAATCGTACAAAATCTTCGCAATTTGAGTATAAACCACAGCATCTTTATTTAAAGTTTCAAAGGAGGTGAACATTTAATGGTTTAATACATACCACATTTTTTTAATCGTGACAATAATAATGTTAAAATGTTTGTGGCTATTGCGGGGATCATAATATGATTTTTAACAATTATTCATCCATGTTTTTACTGCGTTTCGGCATTTAAATTGTATTGCAATTGCGATCGATATAAAATGCCAAAATTTGCAACTGGTCTGTAAATTTTGAAATTTTTTTCCATCTTTTAAGAAAAATATGACGAATAAGTAGAGTTAACTATGCTTAACATATGTCACTCTTCAGTTACCTAAACCTCAAAACGAGTTAGCCAGTTTAGTTAACTAAAACAAACAAATTTTTTTTATATTTCCTTCAATCTATGTTAACAGTGTATTTTAATACCATATTGAGAAAATGATGGCAAAGTGAAAATTTTTCCAGGAAAAATTAAAAAAACATGTTTATTTCAAAAAAAAAAATCACTACAAATTCAAAGCCTCAGCACCATTAAAGCATTATTGAGGCGAGTTAGCAAAAGTTAATATTTACAATATTAAAAACTAAATAAAAATTACAAAAAAAAATATCTAATAATTCTAAAAATGAATATTTTCTATAAATTCACAAAATTAAATCAGAAGTTCATCTAATTTTCTAAATATGTAATTATCTTTTAAATGAGATTTTAAAAACAGAAATTCTTAAGCTTTGGCGGTTAATTGTTAAATTCACGACTACCCATATGTTCCACTCTTTGCTTTCACATCTGCGCCTAGCTACAGTTACTATAGTTTCTGGTATTAAATGAGTGTTGGTTACTTGAAAAATGTACTATATGTTTTCCAATATTATGCATGTGTTTGAAAACATATAAAAGAAGATTATTAAATTTAACAAACGTTTATAAAGGGAATTATTTTTAGAAAATTAAATTAAAATTTCTCTTAATACATGCATTAATCTTTAAAATTTATAAAAGTTAAATCAGTTAAAATTGCCCAATGTAAATAAGAACCGACAAAAGTGGCTCAGTGTGAACGGGTACTTGCTAAATAATTTTCTGAGACACTTATGCCCAATTTTCAGGATAGTATATAAATCTATATTAAATTAATTTTCATAACAAACTTAAATCGTATTTAAAACAGATTGGTTTTTTGAGTTTTATTTGAAAAGTCTTATTTAATTAAGATAAAAGTATGGTAGCACTACTAAATACAAAAAAAAAATATAAAAAAGTGTAATTATCTACAAGGTGGTCTTAAAAAACAGCTGACTGTTAATGCTTTGCCTGTTGTTGTTGTATTGTTGTGATATTGAGGCCACCTTGCTAAAATATTGCAATGGAAACTTAAGTTGAAATTAAGTGTACCACATCGGTGACTTAAGTTTCACTTAAGTTTTTAGTGAAGAAGAGAATTTTGTATTTAAAACGATTTTAAAAATAAATGTGTTTTAATATCAATCCTGAAAATTGGCCATTAATTTATTTGTAAAATTCTTTTATATTGTTTTCTATTATTAACTTTACTAATATTTAACAAAGCCTAATGGTTTAATTTTTTTAATTTTTAGTTAAAAGTTTTCTTGTTAATTGAATATTTTGTATTCCCAAAAATGATTTTGATAAGAAACTGGCAAGTGCACGGCTTAAAAAAACTAAACTGGCAACATGCTTTGTTTTTTGCGAAAACAATAAAACAAGTTGTTTTTGTTTTTTCTTATCCTGTGTACTTACATTACTACAATCAATGTTGGAAGAATATTAACCAATTGCAGTGGGGAATGTGAGAAAAGATAAACTCACTGCTTATTGTTGGTGTTTTTGCTTAAACTTTGATATTGTTACAAGTAAAACTGTTGCTTATACTTCTTAAAATCTTTGGATGAAGTTTCCTGATGATCTGGCCTAAGCAACCAGTGAAATGCGCATAGGAATAGCTTATCCCATCAACAATAAATTTCAGTGTTTTGGTGCACTATACATAGTTTAAAAATATGATTTTTTATAATTAAAATCATTGACTACGTGACCTCAAATAATAGAGATTAATTAAAATCAAACCATCGATCAACACGTAAAGTTAAAAACAATAAACATTTAATCTAACATGTTTTCATCTCGCTTGCGTCAAAGAACAAGTGATTTTTTTTATAAAGCTTTGCTATTATACCCAAAAGGTGTTTTTAATTTAAGAGCACGCGCTGAACTTTTCTAAATCTGCTGTAGAAAAAACATCAAACAATTACTAGAAAACGTTATATGTAAGTAAATACCATATACTGTAGTTTGAACGTAGTGCAACATAAATATATTATCATGCGTTTAAGAAAGAATTTCAATTCAAATCAAAACAAAAGAAACAACAAAATCATAGAACGAATCGAACAGACAACAATAAACTTAAATAAAAATTTAAATAAAAAAAGCCTCCTATAAATCAGAACAATTGACTCACTGACGAATTAAATAACTGCAAAATGTATTTTAAGATTTTTATTGAGCGAAAAAAAAAGAAAAACGTAAGTAAGAAATAAATATCCGAAATAGCTTCATAAATGGTTGAAACCGACACTTTTGTGACCTACTCATTTATATATATTTTAGTAAAGATCGGTATTAAGTTAAAACCCGGTATCCGCTTATTAAAAGTATTGCGAAAATATAAAACTTTTCAAAGCATATTTTTGTATTTAAAAACTCTAATTCTAATTTGTATTTAGTTCGATTCTTTAAAAGATAAAGCTATTTTACACCATTGTTTTGCAATAAATCGAAAAATTTATTAGAATAAGACTCGATTAGCTTCGGCTAGGCCTACATGGGAAGATCTTTATATCGGATATCAAACGTTTTCTCAAACGACAAACGTTTGATAATGTTTTGAAAATCATAGCGTTCTCAACCAAAAGGGGAAATTATTTTCAAATTGAAAAATGCTTTTACATATTTTCAACTTGCTTTCAAACGTAATTCTCAAATGTTTTTCAAATAGGGATTATAATACAATGTGGAATATAAATAAAACTATTTAATTTTTATAATTTAAAATTATTATTTATTTAAATAAACTTTGAGATAAACATTCGGTACCATAGCTAAAAAATGAAATAGTGTTCTTGCCGTCCTCTAATTCTTGGAAATACAAAATACTTGGCTCCCTTTTATTTTGAGGATTGTAGCACCGCGATCGTTCAACAAACTTTCTTCACTTTTCCGTTTTATTATTTTTCTTTTTTTTCGTATTTTTAATCATTGTAATTTCTCACAAATAATTTTTATTTTTTACAAGAAATAAACTGTTCACTTTATATTAAAATTTATTTTTAATAGTAAAACACATGTAACCACAAAGTAAAAAAATGTAACTTTAAGCTAAGATCCCACTATCGGCTCAAATAGCACAATCTGTGACGATTTTTATCGTGCTATATCGGCGCACATTTAAAAAGATTGCACAATTTATTCTTAGGTGGTCCCATTATCGTCGCACATTGTGACAATTTTTTTCGGTTCATATCAGCCAAAACTCAATTGCGACAATAATCGGTACAATGCGGTCACACTATCGTGCTATTTGGGCAAATTAAATCATATGTTTTTGTTTATTTGCTTGTTGGCAGACAAAATTTTACTTTGGAAATTAGAAAAATTCTTCGTCTGAATATTCCATTATTTTTCCTAACAATTTTAAATTATATATTAATATATAATAAAAAATTTATTAAATTTTATTCAAACTTACTGCACTTGTTCTTTTGTTTTTGTAATTGTTGTTTTGTAAAAAGATGTTTACAAACCAGGGATGACAACATCGATACAACTGTAATGTTTTGATTAAAGCGAATTGTTTTCTTTCATTTAACAGTACAAATGTACTATTTAACGTTTTAATACATAAATAATAGGTAACACAAATGTAATTTTGGTGCAATAAAGCTAAAAAAAGTAAAATTTTAGTAGCCAGTTGGTTCAATTTAAAAATTTCGTTTTGCCATCCTTTGTATCGGCGCTGATTGGCGACTGTGATCGGCGCTCAAGTGGCCGATAAAAATCGGTACATATTAAACCATTTCATTGCTCCACGTTGTTCAAAAGAGTGTTCACATTATCGGCGCATCAAGGGTAATTTTGATTGCGCACTGTCATCACAATTTCGGCACAGATTGTCGCATATTAAAAAATTTTGACCGTTTACACTATCGGCACATGAAATACGACAAAAATTGGTACATTGCGCCGATTGTGGGATCTTAGCTTTAATCGCCATTTTTAATGCTTACATTTATTTTTCCCTTTAGTATTGCCAAGTTTATTTTTGATTTGATTTTAAAATTTGACAAACATTTGACATCTAAAGGGCATTATAAACCACACAAATGGCTTGGCAAACTTGCGCTTTATTTTTGCTTCTGTTTGCCAACAAACAACACAATCATAGACTTTTATAGAGGTCAATAAATTCATCTTAAAATATTTTTTCCTCGTCATTTTCTTAATGCTTCTTCTTATACGTCTTCACTATGCAAAATTTTCG
The DNA here is from genome assembly GCA_949318255.1 of Pollenia labialis. Taxonomy (NCBI): domain Eukaryota; kingdom Metazoa; phylum Arthropoda; class Insecta; order Diptera; family Polleniidae; genus Pollenia; species Pollenia labialis. The sequence continues at coordinate 93,658,015 of OX439142.1, read as the reverse complement.
CTGAAATGAGTACATTTAACTCTATACACTGCCAAAATTTTGACAAATATCCAATATGTCTGCCAATTATTAAAAATTTTTAATATTTCTACAAACATTGCTTTAAATGTTTGTACAAACAGCAAACACCCCAATTAACAACACAAAATGTTTGTACAAACGTAAAATTTTAACATATTTGCCAAGCCATTTGTGTGGTTTAATTTGCCCTTAATTGATAAAACATTTGATATCAAATGTTTATTTTCAAATCTTTATCAATTTGAATTTAAATGTTAAATCAAACAATTGCAAAACGTTTCAAATGTCAAATAATAAAGTCATTTCATATCAAAGGTTTGACTTCGTGTTTGTTGGGACCCTTTTGTATAATTTTTAACTATTTTGTACCATTTTTTTACTCTTTTTAGAAATAGAAACTAAACGAAATTTACTTTCGACGACTGTTTTGTATTTCTTCTCCACTTTTGGCGATTTTTGACTTAAATATTATATGTACTAGCTTTGCAGTAGTAGTATGCACACTTATAAAATTATTACAGTAACTGATTGTGGGTTATTAAATTCGTTTTCCGTACTGTTAAAATTGAATAAAAATATGTATAGTTATTTTACGAATAATTTTATTTTTCAACATTTGTGTTTGTTATTCAAAAAACATACTACCAAAAAATAATGTTTTTCTGTATTTTTTTTTGTTATGTAGTTTGATTTTTTCGGTTAAAATATATTTTTTAAGAGTAAAAACTATTCAATTTTACGGAATATGCTGTTTAATAAATAAAAAATTAAAAATGAATGTAAGAATCATTTGTTTTAAATGAAATGTAAGTGATCCTTTTTTTAAACGAACTTTAAGTTGTTTCAAATGAATTTTCGTTTGAATTTAACTACATAATTTTTTGAGTGCAAAATTTAATTAAAAAAAAAATACGAAAACTAAACAAAATTGAATTTAAGAAATGTAAAAATTTAAGTACGTAGCTCGAGAGACAACAAAATTTTACATCATAGTGAAGTGAAGTCTTTTGCTTGAGATTTGTGGTTTTGGAACACTATTAAAGTCAGGAAAGTTGAGTAATTTGCACGCGTGTACATTGACTTTTTACGGTTTTGAGAGGTTTACAGTATATTTTTGTGGGTAAGCAAATAAAAATTTTACATTGATTTTATTTTTCTGTGAAACAAATTTTCATGATAAAAAATTAAAATTTTTATGATTAAAAAACTCGTTCAAAATTAAAAAAAAAACAATTTTTTTGTTCACTTTTTTGTAAAAAAAATAAAATGGGTTTGAATGTGAATTTAGTTGCATTTTTAAAAATGTTATACATCACGATAAAATTTGAAATCTCTACTATTAAATTAAAAAAAAAAATTGCGAGTTTTTGCGCCATTTTTTTTTTTTTTGGTGATGTTTTTAAAATTTCACCTTTGGTCTGTTTTTGCTCATCTTGCATAGGTACATATGATAGAAACCCTTTCTTCAGTCATAAAATGTTTTGGTTGTCCTTTATTTTAATTATTACATCTAAGACTAGTATTGCCTGTGTAAAAAAAGAAATGTGGGAAACAGTAAGTAACGTGTTTTAATCACCTTTGCAGCCAGAATTCGCCTATTTGCGAGCATATTACACCTGGCGTATAAACTCACAGTGAAAAAGTGTCAATTAAGATCGGATGAGGACAAAACTATTATTAAAGAGAGGAAAAAAACTATCCATGAAAAATTTAGAAATGAATTAGGGCTAATAGTGGATGTACCGAAGACTGCATTTGGAAACAGCAACGATGGTAACACCAGCAGAAGATTGTTTTCCAACCCTGAATTAGCTGCAGAAATAACTGGAATTGCATTTGATTCAGTAACCGAATCGAAGTTATTATTGAAGTAATTGCAAGTGGTTACAAAATCCATTTGCACGAGTTTGCCAATTATTGCTTAGACACTGCACAACTTTTTGTTACTCTATATCCCTGGCATACTATGACTCGTACAATGCACAAGATTTTAATACTGTAATGAGCGAAACATTGTTGTCTATCGGGCTATTATCAGAAAAAGCATCTGAGGCACGAAAAAATATTTTCGGCTTAACAGGCAGAATTTTGCTAGAAAGTTTTCGAGGGTTCAGTGTAACAAAGTTATTATAAATAGACTTTTGCTCAATTCTCCACTAATTACTGGCATAAGACCAACTTCAAAAAGTCATAACCCTTTACGAAAGAAGCAATTTCTTCTATGCTTCCACCTGTAGTTGACTTTGAAGGGAATTTAGATTCGGAAGAGGACTTTGAAGAAACAGGAAGAAGAACCATCTTCATCTTAGTGCAAAAGAGAAGTTATTTTAAATAAATTAGTTGTTATTATTTTAAATAAAATTTATTGTTACTATTATAAATAAGTTATAATTACGAATAAATTAATTATTTTCAGATAAATTAAATACTACACAGAAAGAAAAACACTCGGGATAAATCAAGTTTTTTATAATTACTTTAAGTACGAGTCGTACTCAAAAATTCAAGTACGAATAACACTAATAGCCTTTTTACACTGATCAACATATAACATCTACCATCAATTTGCCACAATTTGCGAAGATGTTAACATCTTTCCATAAGAAATACATAGGGCTAAAAACTAACATCTTTCAACATCTTTAAAAGATGTTCCTATCTCATTTTATATCATTCAACATCTTTCGATTATTTAGTGCTGGAAATCGCAAATGTTAAACAAGAAGCAAGAATTTTAATCGTCGTTTTTTAATAAGATTACAGTAATAAAAGCATTTTATGACATATATTAAACAAATATTTCCCTCTTAAACAGGATTTTAAACCAAAAATTATAAGAATTATATTTAAAGTTTATTAAAAACAACTTCCAGATTCTTGCGTTTTGCACCTTTCTGATCTTTTTGAATTTCAATAGCAAACAATTCCGGACCATATGTGACATAAATGTAAAATAACCTGGCCCCCATCATATATGGGGTCTTCGGAAAACCCATTTCAACGGACATCGTTAAATCAACTTCGCTCCTCATAAGGACCCAGAATATATGTAGTTTATAGGGCCTAACATCAATATTATAGAAATTACAAACGGAATGACAAACTTATATATACCCTATTCACCACCTGTGGTGAAGGGTATAATAAAGCAAAACGTTTTTTACACGACATAGTAAAATTTTTATGCTATGGTGAAATTCCAAAGATTCCAATAAAATTTGGAAAGATGATTTAGATTGAAATAAATTGGTTTATGGTCTAAAAACCTCTATTTCAGAAAGAAGCGTACATGGGGGCTATGGGAAATAATATACGGATTTTCGCCAATCGTCCTGGTGAATGTGCTAAATTTCATTAAATTATCTCCAAAATGACGACCTGTACTTTGCGTATACAAGGTCTAAACCGATATAAGAGGTTTTTATATGGAATATGTGGTAAATTTTATGGACCTACGAGCACAAATGTTTGCCAATATTATTAAATTTATTTTCGTCAAATTTTATATCAGTACCGACATTTATAAGGAAGTCATTACATTAAAAGCTATTTTTTAAAGAGGTATCTGTCTGCCAAATATGAAGTGATTTCAACAAAATTTGGTAAGATGATATGGTGCAATAGCATTTTTTTGTCCCAACTTTAATCTAAATACCAATATAAAAAGATGGTTTATGGGTCTATGTGAAATTATGGAATCATATCGAATGTAAGAGGTTGCCAGTTTGCACACTGTTATATGCGTCATCATATAATTAAAGTGCAAAATACAAAAAAACTTGTAAAACAAAAGAAACATTTTTAAATTATTCAATTATTTTAAAAAATATTTAATTATTTAAATTTCTGATTTATTGTTTAATTATAATTTTTAATAATCAAAATAAAAATTCATCGAATAAATGATAAGTTATACTTTTGATGAGATAATCGATATTTTTAATTAATCGATTAATAGAACTTCCCTATTGTAAGTACTTTTAAAATATAAAGTACCTATTCAACAAATTTTGTATTTATGTTTATAACATTTACCGCTGACTTCAAATCTTACTTCCATCCGCTTTATATATGTATGTATGTATATATGAATATATATTTATACCCACACCACAATAGTGGAAAGGGTCGCTGCAAATAATAGGACTAGTCCAAACACGCGTGTAAAATTTAGACCACAAGGGACTAGGACTAGTCCAAAAGTAACCCAAATTTATTTTAAAAGATTGTGGTGTAGGGTATCATATGGTCGGGCTTGACCGACTATACTTTCTGACTTGTTACATATATTTTTGGATATATAACAAACATTAATTTTTAAACAAATTTTTTGACAAAAAATATTACAACTTTGTGAATTTTGTAGGTCTTGCCTCAAGGTCTTTCAGCTTTAGTTTTTGTACGGTTAAAATTTTTTTATCTTAGAAATATGTATTGAATATAACTAAACTTTTAAAATATAATGTAGTGCATTCAAATAAATCCACTTGATATGCATTTGGCAATACATGTATTATATTTAAGATACTTATAAGAATAAATGTTCTAAAACCCACAAGACAATTGAAAACTATTTTATTTATTTTTTTTCATCTTTAATTTCAATTTTGTTGTTGTCAATACCAAATGTTGACTTTTGCAGTAAAAAACTTGTGTGAAACAAAATGTGTAAAGTAAAAAAAAGTGTTTGAAGATAAAAGTAAAATGGATATTATTACGATGTTTTCCCTCTGCTTTGTTTTTTTTTTTAAAGCGGATGTTTCTTGGATTTTCAATTTAAAAGTGTTTATTTTAATTAATTTGTTGGTTTTTGTTTTTAAATGTGCAAAAATCTTTATACCTAGAACATTTTAAAATCACATGAGTTTCGAGATTTAAACAATAAAAAATGAGTTTCGGTAGTTAGATAATTTTTTTTTAAAGAAATTAAAATTTTATCTGTTAATTTAAAATTAAAATGAATTTAAAATTAAAATGTTCATACATATCTATTTTTTTTTTGCAAATTCGTTCTTTTTTCATTGTTTTGTTGCTATCGTTTTTTTTATTTAAATAGATTTATAGCAGAAGCTAAATAAAAAAAGTGAGATATGTATTCATGTTACGCATATGTTTAGTGTTAATTTTATCAGCAGCACTATTACGTCAAAATCAACATTCGTCACTCCTTATTCCAGATAATTGAATTTTATTTTAACTTTAAATTTGTTTTTAGAATTTATTTACAATTTTTAGTAAACAGTAGATCTGTTAACGAAAGTTTGGTTTATTCTGGTTATCCGTTTGTTTTTAAAAATCCTGTCACCAAATTCGAGAACTGAAAAAGTTTCGTTTTAAATTATTGAAATGAATAAGCAAAGTGTCTATCAGGATAGGTTCAGATATATTTCCAAATTTTACAAACTCTTAAGCTCATACACTTGCAATAAAATTGTTCAGTTTTACGTAATGTACAATTATATCGCCAATGTGTATGTGATTTACGATGATGGCTGTTTGTGTTATTTCTATAGGTTATGTTCATGTTTTTATTGAATGAATGAAAACATAGTGCGACTTATTGCATAATATTGGACAAAATGGAAATAATATGGCGAATATCATATACAATAATATTGCAAGTGTATGGGCCGCTTTACATTAAAAGATCGCAGCATCATTAGCGTGTCGAAACGAGGGCATATTAATGTGTGTAATATGGAAGAAGTGCCGAATTCAAAACGAGTAAATAAATAAATTGGTATAAGGCTTTATAGAATAACATTATTATTACTTTCAAAGAACTTTCATAAAGGCAACCTAAAAAAATCTGCTGCAGCAAAACCCAGCAAAACAGTTTACAGGTTTAAATACGTAGACTGCATACCATCTGTAAATAACTGCCTTCCTCTTCTGCTATTAGATAAGTCATACAATTTTACAATTTCAAAATGTGGTGAAAAATATTAGAAAAGAATCGCTTCGTATTCGTTTCTTAAAGCACATTTTCTACAGGTTCACTGCAACAGTGAAATCAATTATTCTTTGAAAAAAAATATAAAATTTTACCTAAATTTTGCAGCATTAAATACAATTTTATATTAAAATACAATTCTCTATTTATAAAAAATATATTTACATAAATCATGTCAGTTTTCAAAGCGTGAAATAAGCATATTTCGGATCTCTAAAGAAGAGCTTCCACACTGACTGAATTATGCTTCATAAATCAATTTAATTAAATTTTTTTTCTTTAATCCAATGAATAATTTCAATACGGAAATTAAATTTTATAAAATACTTGCTGTTTGGTCCCGGCGCTGCTCGGTATTTCCTAAATAAAAATAAAAAATGAATACAGGGGGGTTGCCGCGTATTTCGATTCGAAAGAAATCATTTACTGATTCAAACAATTTGTACTGTGTATTACGATTTTCGTAATATTTGTTTCGAATAAACGGACGTTTTTTATACTTTATTGAAAACAAAAAATCCATTTCTATAATTGTAAATTTTTCTGTACATACAATATACCTCATTGCTTTCCAAAGGAAAGCTAAGGTAAAATGTAACAAGAAAATACAATATAATAGTCTGGTAGTGTATAAAAAGTCATTTCTGAAAAATTGAAGGAATAGGACTATTACAAAAAAGCTTTATAAAATACATAACTGAAATTTAGCTCATAGAATAAATTCGAAAAATAAAAAATGTTGAATATAATATAAAGTAACCTTCGGAAGGAATAATTCCCAGTTTCTATTATATAAATTTTTATAAAAATATCATCTCTGCTGATATTTCGAACTGATTTAAAAGACAATGGTGCTTAAAGGGCCCTTCAATGACAAGTTGCAAAGGTTCGTCAGCGTCACGACTTATTAATCACTTTTAATTAATCTACAACCTTGACATAAATATACGCCATGTAAAACTTGACTCTGTTCCAAGTAGTTTTTAAGAGAATGCAAATAATACTTTACTAAAATATGCTGTAAATAATAAATGAAAAACTCTTAAATAGTTCTAGCATATCTTCATCCTTAAAACTACACCATACCGGCGAAATCAACGATATGGCAAAATTCTTCAGTTTTATTTATTTAATTACCAAGAACTTAAAACAAAATTGAAGGAATCAAACATTATCGAGAAAGGGTTAATTTGTGATCGACGAATTGACAGATATTTTATACAAAAAACATGTTCAAATTACTATTGTTTCTATAATGCTGAAACAAACAAAATTTAAATATATAATTCTGGATAAGAGGTTTTGCTATCAACTTTTCAAAAATATGACTGAAGTTTACTGATTCATATAGACATGCTTAGCCACCAACAAATTAAAACTCATTTAAAATTAATTTGTGAGAATGTCTCAAATAATAAATTTATTAAATTCCTATAATTTTTTAAAACCAAAGTTTTTCAAAATTTCTACAGCTATGTTCACAAGTATTAAATATTTGACGTGTTACACGTTACCACAAGTTTTCTTAAAGAATTGTTTGCTTTTGCAAAACGTTTGGCTAGAGCAAACACTATTTAACGGTTTCTTAACTACATTATACAAAAATAGAATTATCATCTTAGACATAAAGTTTAGCAAATAAAAAGAAATTGTTAAAAATAAAACTAAATATTATTGAATTTACTGGTCACGCTTTTTTTTTATTTTATCGTCAAATATTTGTTAGGTCTGAACATACCTCAGGGTGCGTATAGAGGGGCCGCTTGTTGCCGAGCCGAGCCGACTGGCGCTTATTGCGAGAACTTGTTCATGCGAGAAACAAGTTTGAGTGTGCATAGTGAATGCGAGAATCAGCGCTGATACCTCATCTATTATTTGTCTAATATCTATTATTAGAACTATTACTAATTCGAATCTTTCGGAAATTATAACCAAAAATGGAAAGTCGTTTGAATGAGTTTTTTTTGTGTATTTTCTAAACGAAGATGCACTTTTGTGATACTTTTTATTAAAAAAAACCTTTAGAAATAAAAATTTTTTGAAAATTAGAACTACCAAAGAAACAAAGTGGTTCTAGTTTACGAGCGTCTACTGTAGTTATGATTTGAGTTTTGTTGAGAAAAAAACTGACATTGAGTTTTAACATTTTACTTATTAACGCATTTCTTCAATTATTCTTGAAATTTTTATTACACTTTTTTAAATTTTGCTTATAAGTTTTTTATAATTTTATTTGAATTTTAATTTTTTTGTTTAATTTTTATTTAATTTTTTAATTTTTATTTTCTTTTTCATTTTTATTATTTTTTTCAATTTTTTGATTGCATGTTTTATTTACTTTTTCTTAGATTTTTGTTTTTTAATTTTTTTAAATGTTTTCCAAACAAGTTTAAATCATTACAACATAACATAATCAATCGGCTTTGCGCTCTGACCAGCTCGGCGCCCACTATGACCTGTTCCCGCTTATTTGTACTAATTTGTATAGTACCAGTATTCACGCATTGGTTCTCGCAATAAGCGTCAGTCGGTTCGGCTCGGCAACAAGCGGCCACTCTGTACGCACCCTTAAGTTATATCTATGTTTCTTATTCTAATTAACTTTTTGTCACAAAAACTAATTTGATTTTTGTACTTTTATGTACAATTCGAATTAAAACCAGATAACCGGTTATTTTTAAAATGCTTAACCGAAAACCGGGTATTTTAAAATAGCAACTATTCGGAATATTCGAAAAGCGGTTATTGAAAAAAGTCGAATAATCGATCTTCCTAGTAACAGAAATATAAAATCGAAATAAAATTAATAAATATAATTTGATGATTTAAAGCAGGAATAAAAAAAATAACAATGAATAAAAAATCCACAACAACTCAAAACTATATAATAAATTTACGTCTTTGAACAAATTAAAAATTTCATTCAAATATAAAAACATTTATATTAAAATAATGAACAAAATTTCTATTAACGTATGACTTTATCATTATATTAATGAAATGTTTCATTAATGTGATAACAAATTTTCAGTCTTAATTAAATTTTCTGACATTAAAATTATGCACAATATTCATCGATTTAATAAACGGGGGGCTAATGTTACGTTCTGCATTAATCTAATAAAGGGCTACTACATATGTTGAATTTTAATTCAATTTTTCATTGGATTAATGTCAAAATCCATTGGATCTGTGAAGAAACCCATTTCAGTGTACGCGAGGAATTACAAACAAAAATCATATTATATATATTTCAAATGAAGTATAAACGCTCCCTTACATAAGTGCTTGCGATAATGTATATTTTTTGCTGGGAAGTTACATGATGATGAATAAACCAATTGCTGTTAGGACAAACAGTTGAAGCATGTTTATATCGGGTTTTTCAATAAGAGCGCTACAAAAGTTTTTTTAATAAAACAAAAACGGTTTTGGATATCAATGAAATTCTTTATTCCTGTGAAAGTACGTTCAATGCCATTATGTATGCAACTCCATTTCTTTTGCATGGCCACCACGGGCACGCTTGCAGAAGTCCAGACGCTGAACCCAATTTTCGACGGTTTTCAAGCATAAATCAGCCGATACTGCTGCAATTTCACGTTCGATATTCGTACGAAGTTCATCAATCGTCGCTGGCTTATTAGCATAGACCATAGACTTGACGTAGCCCCACAGGAAATAGTCTAAATCGCACGACCGATGCGGCTAATCGACTGGACCATTACGTGAGATAACACGTTCTCCAAACTTAGTTTCCAATAAATTGATTGTGACATTCGCAGTGTGGCTTGTTGCGGCGTCCTGCTGGAACCACATGTCCTCCAAAAATATTCTGTTATCATTGAACGGTAGCGATTCCCATTCACTGTAACGTGCCGATCTTGATCATCACGGAAGAAGTACGACCCAATGCCGCAGCCGGTCCATAAACCGCACCAAACCGTAATTTTTTCGGGATGCAATGATGACTCATGGAGTACGTGTGGATTTCTGTCTGACCAATAACGCATATTTCTTTCACGATTCGCAAATTTGTTAAATTTTTCTTTTAATTGTCAGCTGATTACTTGTCAAAAATACACAACGCGTTAAAAAGTTCAAAGTTAACCAACTTTCAGGCGCTAACGCGTTAAAATAATTTGTATGTAGCTTGTTCTATTAAAATACACCAGTTTAACTTTTTTTGACAGAAGTCTACAGAGGGCGGCGCACTAACGCGTGGTATGTACTTCTACCTTAAGGATGTAGGACAAGATCTTTTTGCAAAATTTGCCACAACGACGTCATAGAAATGCCCAACGATTGAGAACGACGTGCGAGAGACACATTTGGGCTTCCTTCAACTGAAGCCTCAGCGGCAGCAATATTCTATAAAAATTAGCTTACAATGTTCACACAGTTACAAGACCTTTTTAGGGAATTTTAATGACAATATTGTAAGATCTTGCCATTGGCTGTGCTAAAAATAAAATTGATATATATTTACATACATACATACATACATATGGGGGATTTTATGTCAAGTGACCCAATTTTGAAATCGATGTCTTCCGATTTGGATGAAATTTGCACCAAGGTTACTCCTATTGGATAGTAGTTTAGACACAAATTTTCAACAAGATCGGTCTAAAAGAGTCTGAGTTAGTGGGAGTCAAAATTTGACATTTTGGCCATACAAGTGTTCTTATCCATGTAACATGTAGCTTCGATAGCTATTTGATCCATCTCTTGAAATTTTTTTTTTAAAATTGAAAACTTTTTTTTATTTTTTTTTTTTAGCGGGAATGTTGTTTTGGTCCCTTTTTGGGATGCGAGCGGCAAGGTTTTGTCAATTTTTAGCATATACAGTGTTCTTTCCCATCCATGTAACTTATTACCTATTGGTGTTAGCAAAATTTGTCCCAAGTAGCTTCGATAGCTATTTGATCAATATTTTGAAAAAAAATTTTTTGTTTTTTTAAAACTTTTTTTTAAATTTGAAATTTTTTTTTTAAATGTTAAATTTTTTTTTTTTATATTTTTTTTATCCGGAATGTTTTTTTTTTGCTCAAAAGAAAGCTTATGTCTTTTCCTTTAAGGTAGTTTTGGTCGCATTTTGGGAAGCGAGTGGCTTATGCATAAAAAAAATAATTTCTAACTCTAGACGAGGGTTTTTCAATTTTTAGCATATGCACTATTTTGAATTTTTTCCTATTTGTGTTTAAGTGTTTCTAAAGGCTTAAAAATAAAACGTATGCAAAGAAACTAGACAAATTAACCTTTCCGACGGTATGTTACAAACCCAATTATTATTTTATACCTTCGATACTGAAATAATGTTAATCCCAGGAATAAAATCGCTTTTTTCTGTAGAAATGTTGACAAATAATTCTTTTTTTAATTTTTCCTACATAAAAAATATACAGTTTTTAGCGCACGTAATACTGAATTTGATTTTTGTTGTCAAAATATCAGGTGCCCCAGAGACAAGTGTTTATATCAGGTGGAAATATTCTATGGCCATTCTCCGAAATACCAGTTAATTAATTATTTTATGACACTTGCCTTTATAATGTGGGTGGAGAGATAGAAGTTAACAGGTAGTTTTTTAATATTATGTTTAGATGGTGAAAATTTACAGGTGGCTTATTTTTATTATTATTAGTAATAATTGGTTAAAAAAGGTACTTTATTATTTTATTTTTTATTATTATTTTATGTAACATGCGGTTAACCCACACTAAGCCCTTCTTCACCCTTATAAAAAAAATTAGACACCTTCATTAGAATTAGAAAAAAACTATTTATCGTCATTCTGAAGACTTTCGGTATTCAGTTTTTTTGAAACAGCGTTACATCTTAGACGTGTGTTATTTACATAATTAATTTTTACAATGTCTACAGCTCCGAAAAAGGCCGAGCTTCAAAGTGAATTGGCTTCACGAAATTTACCCAACTGAGGCCAAAACACTGCGTTTTGGCAGGAAGCAGCGGAACTCACACAGTATGCGTTTGCATTTATCATGAAAATGTTAAACTAATGTTAAAGGAAATTAACTTAAGGTATTTAACAGATGATTCACCAGAAGAATTGCACGATTACCGCGATTGCCTTAAATTGACTATGTGTCCTAATGCAACAACTTCTTGCCACTTAGGAGAATGATCAAATTACCCGGAAACAACATTCATCAAAGAGAATTGTATTAACTCTTTTGAGCAAGAATGAATTGAGGAGGTAAAATTTGAATCTTGGCTTCAGACTGAAAGATGCTCATTGAAAACAATCAATTCACAGTAGTTATTTACTACATGAAAGATGAAAAACTGGAACACAAAAGTATGGCAATCATATCCGACAATTTAAAACATGATACCGTTTCGGTTTATGAATACCAGAAGATAATACTAAATTATCTTAAATGTAATTTTACAGTAGAGAAGGTATACTACATTTCGGACGGAGCTCGTCAACATTTAAAAAACAAAAGTAGCTTCGCAAATCTTTTAGCTCATGCAAAAGATTTTGGAATGCCAGCTGAGTGGCATTTTCATCCTTCTGCTCATGGTAAAGGAGCATGTGATGGTGTTGGAGCAAACCTCAAAAGAAATGCAGCGAAGTATAGTCGAAGTATAGCTCTCATCAAGATCGCATCTTAGATGCGACTGCTTTATTCCATTGGGCAAAGAATTATTGTAAAGAAACTGAAATAGTTTTTAGTAGCAAAGAGGATCATGCGGAAACATTGAAAACACGGAAAAGCAGATTCGATACCGCTAGAACAATCGATGGCACCGCTCAATAACATGATTTTATACCGCTTGACGATGGAAGACTCAAGTTGAAAAAGTTGTCTGCCTCTACTCAATGCGATTTCTTTCCAAAACCAGCAGCGAACTTAGACACAAATAGGAAAAAATTCAAAATAGTGCATATGCTAAAAATTGAAAACCCCTCGTCTAGAGTTATGTATGTTTGGACTTATGTAAGTATACATTTTTAAATTGTAAACGAATTTTTTTACTTTATTTCTTTCGTTTTTATTGGAAATTAATGATATTTGTAAACAGGGGATAGGTCTCGCTAAGTTGGTTGGTGTTATTTTAAATGTATGTTTTTTGTTGCAGTTGAGATATCAACATAAGAATATAACCTTTTAATCAGCTTTCTGTGAATCTCCCAAATATGAATTTTCAATTTCAAGAAGTTGAATGAAAAAAAATTACTTCCTTTTGATTTTATCGGTAAAGTGTTAGTCATACTTTAATAAATGTGCAATATCAATGAAACAAAGTTTATATTTTGGGAATTGTATAAACGAAAGAAGGCCACAGTAAAATATAATTTTATATTTAGGTATGTAGAATATTTAAACAGTAGTTTTTTGTAAAATAATTCACGAGCATTTTAGTAAGTATCAAATTTATTATTTACCACATTTTAAACACGTGAATATTCATTAATATTTTCCATGTATTCATTTCAGTTTTGAAGTTATACATTTTTATACCCTTCACCACTAGGGATGCAACATCGTTTTGAAAAACATCGATGATTCCACGATAAGCATCGATGTTAAAAAACATCGGTAAAAAACACGATACATCGATGTTATAAACTACTTTGCGTTAATACTTACCGACTGCTTAAATTTTTCTTTGTTACTGAAACTCTTAAGGAACAACTATAATATACCTAAGCTTGCATAAGCGTCTGTCAAAAATTAACAAAAAGCCTGCCAAATGCATTTAAAACACACAAAAACAAAAAACATATTATTCCTTTAGTAAAGTGTGATCGTTTTTGCACTTTGCTTATGCAAATAACAGATTCATAAACTTAACAAAAAGTTTCCTTAAGTACAATATGGTTTGACACAATTGATTAACATGAATTCGCACAGTTTATCTCTTTAGTTTATAACCAAATCATTGTCACCGACAACCATATTATGGTTAAATTAGTTTCTTTAAAAACAATTTTGTTGGTTGTGATCATAGCCAAACATGTTTTTCTCTGCGTGTATGTAGATCATTTTTTGTATTTAACTTCTTTAGTAATTATGGACCTTATGACATTTTTAAAAATGATGTCCATTTGCAAAGTGTCTTAATGCCCACGGACATTATTATATTTCCGAAAGTGTCGCAGTGTCCATGGACACTATGACACTGGACGTTATTCCATGCCACCGTATGCAAATATGTACATTAGAGCTAACCACCTTACAAGAGGAAAAAGTACGCCGTAAACCCTCTTTTATAAAGTATTTTTGCAAGGAGGTTGCGAAAAAAATTTATTTGGATACTTTACTGTTACCGTTCTACTGATATGTAGAAACCTATATTATGCTTATATTGAAGGTGTCATGACCATTTCTCTTATCCAGCCTATCTTTTGACAGATATTTTAGAAAGAACAGCAAGCTATTCTTTGCAAATTTAAAAACTTTTACATACTGTGGCCATTTCCTAGGTATAAAGAAATCTAAATTGTCTTTGTATTGACACGCCCACTTCTTTAACCTAACTCACTTTTTAATAAATATCGTGTATTGATAACCAAGCTAAATATTTATACAAAACCTTAATTTTTTCCTGTTACCGTTCTCCACTCTATTTACACTATCCTTGTAACGGTGGAGCCTCTCCCACTTCTCCAAACCTGTCCACTTGTTGGCCGATGTTGTGTATTGATAACAAAGTTATTTGTTTTAAATATGAAAATTGTTCCTCAGATATGGTATTATTCATATTGTCTTTGTTTGGGAAGTGCCACGCCCACTTGGAATTTTACAAATATTTATAGCCTACGTTAAGTAATTTTACACATTTTATCTTCTTAATATTTAAATTTTCAAAATTCTCTTTTCCGTAGATATATTCGTTGGAGGACTTATTCACTGTCCAAATTTCATGTTTCCAACTTCTGCCGCTTGGAATGCGCAATGGTGAATCAGTCACTTGACTAAGTCATACATTTTATTGAACATTTGCGTCCTATGGGGTACTGCTCCTCTGCCCCTATCGACAAAATATATTTTTTTCAGCTCACATGATGCACTCGTAAAAATGTATTGCTCCCCCTGCACCTACCCCCTTTCTATTACTTTGAAATGCTGTAGATTGCCATTAGAGTGCTTTTTACAAAGCTTTAAGGCTTTTGTCTTCAGATACGCGGTATTTAATATTTTTGTTCTATGGGAGGTACAGCTCCTCCTCCGTCTACCCCGCCCATTTTTATTTAGAATTTTATAGTGTACCTTAATAGTGGCTCTAACCACGTTTGAAGACTCTTACGCGGTATTTAATATATGCATCCTGCGCCTACACAGAAAAAATTATATATAATATACGCGTTATTGGTTTCAAGTTTTCATAATTTTGTATGAAACATTTAACGCTCTTTAATGTAGTCGTTTTTTGATTTTGATTTGATCGTAAGCAATACTTCTTTATGTGAAATATAAGAACAACAACACAAAACACATACAGTCTATTTTTGGACGCTTTAAAAATGTACAACAAGAATAAAGATGATCAAATAGCACGACGAGGTTATTAGTAAAAAAAAACACAAACAATAGCAGGAAAAAAAGGTTTCACTCTTTTTAAACAACAGAAACAACAACAACATTATAAGAAACAAAATAAATTTTTGGTTGGTTTCAAAGTTGGTAAAAAAGAATGAAAAACAAAATCCCGTATTCAATTTTTTAAAACTGTTTAGTTAAATACAGGGTCCGCCAAATAACTTTTTTTTTTGCAATTGCTATAGCATAGTTTGAAAAAATCAGTGTTTTTTTTTAGTAAACAAAATGCAAATAAATTGTTTGAATATACGAATTTGTTTGTAGGACCGATTTCAGACAAAAAATGTTTTGATACTACAAATTTTTTGTTTGAATTCGAAAAATAATGTTTTCTGTGTATAAAAAATAACAACTGAATATTTTCTCAAATTTCTTTTTTTATTTGAAAGTACAATCCTTCCGGTTAATAATTGAAAATAATTTCATTCAAATGGCTGGCTCGGCTGGCCATGCAGTAGTCTACACGATCGGTCCAATTTTTAAGCACATTATCGATTGTGTGCAGCTGTATTTCACCAATGGTTTTACGAATATTGTCCTTTAAAGCGTCAATTGTCTCTGGCTAGTCGGCGTAACACTTATCTTTGACGGCACCCCACAAATAATAGTCCAACGGTGTCAAATCGCAGCTCCGAGGTGGTCAAACGACATCAGCTCTGCGGCTGATAATGCGATCTTAAAAAACAGGGCGCAAAACATCGAGTGTAGCTTCGGCTATGTGGCACGTAGCGCCGTCCTGTTGAAACCAAATGTTGCCAATATCCTACTCTTCAATTTTTGTGAACAAAAATTCGTTCAACATGGCCCGATAACGATCGCCATTGACTGTAACGGCCACTCTTGCTCATTTTCGAAGAAAAATGGCCCAATTATGCCTATGGAGCAAAATCCGCACCAAACAGTGACTCGTTTTGGGTGCAACGGCTTTTCAATGTATGCGTGCGAGTTTTCTGAGCTCCAAATGCGACAATTTTGCTTGTTTACATACCCGCCAATATCAAAATGAGCTTCATCTGAAAATATGACTTTTTTGGCAAAATCGGCATCTTCTGTAAGTCGAGCGCAGGCCTACTTAGCGAAGCGAAAACGCATATTTCCCAGCGTTGTCAAATGAGACATGAGCTAAGTGTTGCCATTCACGAAATAAGCACTTGTGGAAAAAAAACGTTAGATGGCGAACTCGTTACATCAAATACAAAAATATAACGATGACGAAAAGCATATCGAGTCATTGCTTGTGCAAAAACTTTTTGTTTGATTCAGCAAAATTATTTGTTTGAAATTTAAATGAATTTCAGTTAACTTTTTGTTTGATTCTGTAAATTATTTGTTTGAAAAAATCAGTGTTTTTTTTAATAAACAAAATGCAAATAAATTGTTTAAATAGACAAATTTGTTAATAGGACCGATTTCAGACAAAAAATGTTTTGATTTTACAAATTTTTGTTTGAATTGAAAAAATAATTTTTTCTGTGTACCGGCTTTATTTTTATTTTCAAAGGTGTAGTTTACCATAAGAGTGGCTCCTAAAAATTTTGAACATTCTCACTATAACAGTTCTTCAGAAATGCGATATTTAACATTGGCGTCCTATGGGGATTCCACTTCCTCTGCTGCTATCTTATTTTCATTTTGGGGCTCAGAAGATGCTACTGCCAAAATTTCAAGGAAATGGGTACAGCGGCTCTTAATATTGGCATCCTATAGGTGGTACCATTTCCCCTGCCCCTACCCTATGTCCATCTATACAAAGTACAGTGATATAATTTATAAATGATGTAAGCTGGCGAAAAAGATTATTATATTAATAAAAACTCAATCCCTAAAGAAGTAAGAAAGAATGCTAAGGAAACGTCGGATTATCAGCCATGTTACAGAGTTCAATTCCGTTCAAAAACGGATTTCAGAAAATGAAGAAACAAATTTTCGGAATGAAACCATTTTTGTTTTCATGAACGGAATGGGAGTTTTCTTTATCTGAAAGGCCAAAAAATATCAAAATACAGTTTCTATCAATAAACAAATATGTTTTCTTCGGTGCCGAACGGAATTGCACTCTGTGGCATGGCTGCATATTGAGAATGAAGTAAATAATCTTTTATGTGCGTTAAATTAATGACCTTGAAAGGCTGCATATAGGAAACTATATTAACTATTTAAAGAAAAAACAAGTAAGAAAGTATAGTCGGTCAAGCCCAACCATATGATACCCAACACCACAGTATTTAAAAACAAATTTTCGAAAGTGTATGGCTATATGATTAGGGATCTATCTATGTTTTAAATTTCATTTAAATCGGTTTGATAGTTTCTGAGAGGCAAATATTGCACCCCATCTCCCCTCGTGGTCCCTTTTTTTTTTTAAATGCATAGCTTATATGTCCGTACAAATATGGATCCATATATGTTTAAATTTTCATTAAAACTGATTTGATAGTTTCTGAGAGGCAAAAATTGCCCCATATCTCCCTACGTGGTCCTACGATTCGGCCCATTTTCAATAGGCTTGGTCCAAAATTGCGACCTGTACTTTGCGCACAAGGTTGCATGGACAGCCAGCCAGCCTGCCAGCCGGACGGACATCGTTATAATCGGGTATAATAAGTAGCCTATTTTATTTAAGGGGCTACTTGATGTTACAGTAAAAATTTCAGGAAAATCGGTTCGGTAGTTAAGGAGTCTATAAGCTAACAAACAAACATACAAACAGATAGATAGAAGATAGATTACACCGAATAGACTGATTTTCAAATTCAGCTAGATTGTTCAACAGGGCTGCCAGACTTGGGAATTTATCCCCAAAGTTGGGAATTTCATGCGAGTAAAAAGGACAAAGAAAGTCATTTGGGGATTTTTTCGGGGTTTTAAAAAAAAATTCGGGAATTTTTTGGGAATGTTATACATTTTAAATATATTTTTAATAAATGAAAAAAGTACCAAAATTTTTACCTTACTCTTATCAACAACTAATACAGTGTAAAGAGTCTTAATTTACTGCCTGGCCCACGATGTCGACAAGAACATTTCTTTCGTATATTTATATTGAAAATAAAAACAAATTATAGTTTTTTATTATTGTTTTCAATGTAAATATGCGAAAGAAATATTTTTGTCGACATGATGGGCCTGGCAGTAAGATTACCATTTTTGTTCAGTGCGTAAAAGGTACTTAATAAACTTATGTTATTATTCTTGAGTGGGTGTTTTCAAAAGGAAGAATTAAAAAGGCCCTAACTAACGAAACATTAAAAATCAACGTATTAATTGATTCTGTTGTATTGCATCAACACAAATGTACATAAACAATTTTGTGTAAAATTTGCGATTTTTTAAAAAAAACAAAAGGCCATATCTACAAAAGATACTATGGTAAACGCTAAAATGTCTAACTGGCAGTTTCCATAATATGCAACAATGGCAATTGTCAAAACAACTAGAAGATTTTACAAGAAAAAGAAAATTAAATTATCAACAGTTTTAGGCGATTTATTAATTTATCATGTTGAATAGTTTTTGCTTCTGCTGTGAACTTTTCAAAATGCTAGATAGGGCCTTTTGCGTATTAGGTGACGAAATATAAAAGGCAAAATAATAAAGTTTGGGAAAAAGAATGCTGGGCTATTGGTAAGAACTTATTATGCTTCAAAATAATAAATAAATGACGGATATATGTATTTTTATTGTTGATTTTAAGGATGGCAAAAACCGACTGAACAAGCTCCAAATTCTTATAAATTGGCTCATATGTGTTCAAAAACAGCACATTGCTCTGCTTGTAATTCCTCACTGGAATCGCATAAAAAGGATTTGAAAAACATGCCGAAACCAGTCGCTACAAACAAAATAAAATAATTATCAAAGTAACTTTGAGGGAATACAAAAATTTTTAATTTAAAAGATTTTGTAGATCTTGATAAAAATTAGGAATTAAGCACGATAAACAAAATCTTAAAATAAAATTAAATTTTTATTTGGGGATTTCCTTTTAAAATTTTTCTTAGATTCAAAATTTGGTAAAAAAAAAAAAACAAAAGGAAATATTAACTTTTTAATGTTTTGATTTTTAGTTTGGGAATTTTTTTTTAATTTTTTGTGGACAAGGAAAAAAGTACCTGGCAGCCCTGTTGTTCATATATTTGAGATATAAACAAAAAACCAACGCTTCCTCTTATTTTACATTTACTTCTTTAGGTCTTCTTATTATAATCTATGAATTTTATTTTTTTACTTTTACCCTAAATAAATTTAGTTAATACTAGAAATTAAAATTAGCAAAATCGGTTTACAAATCACCAATTTGAGGACGCCCTTTGTTCAAAATGAACTTTTATATAATTAAGCGATATGTAAAATATCAATTCATTTATATAAATAAAAGGAAACATATAATATATGTATATTTGTGTATCCAAAATAATTGGTTTGGTACAATAGCGCCCATACCATATAAGCTAAAATGACCAAGTTTGGCTCAGACATTTCTTAATACAAGACGTATTAAAAATTAAGCAAATCGGCCAATTATTTAAGTTGGACCCAATACAAGCGTATTTAAGAATTTAGGGTTTTGGTATTCTTTATATATGAAATTTTTTGTTTTTTTAAATTAGCCAATCGATTTTATTTTTCAACGAGTGCCCATTCAAATATGCTCCTGGAATAAGAATTTTGACACGATAGCGCCCATTTGAGCTTGGGAACGATTAGCTTGTCAGTACTATGGTGAAGGGTATATAAGATTCGGCACAGTTAAATTTACTTGTTTTATTTAAGTTTTAATAAAATTTTGCTGATATGAATTTAATGACCTTTACTGCTTCTACTTTGTCTCTTATCACGTTTGCAAAAAAAAAAAAAAATTAGCCATAAATATTGTCAGTGATAGACTTCTTTAATGTCGTTTTTTAATTATAGCTCTTATTAAAAGACGTATACTTGAATTTTACTTGTTTTTATAGTAAACTAGCTTAACCCGGTGCGCTTCGCTACACTGCTTTAACCACTTTATCGGTTGAGAGATATTTAATATATGCATCCTATGGAAGGTAGTTCCCCCCTGCGCCTACCCGCTTTATTTTTATTTTCAAAGTAAAGTATACCATAAGAGTGACTTCTACAAAGTTTGAACTTTCTCACTATTACAGTTTTTAAGATATCCGATATTAAACATTAGCGTCCTATGGTGGGTAACACTTCCCCCGCTGCTATTTTATTTCAATTTTGGGGCTCAGAAAATCCTACTACCAAAAGTTCAACAAATTGCTTGCAGCGGCTCTTATTTATATTTCTATCTATGAGGGGTACTGCTCCTCCTCTGGCTACCCCGCCCATTTCTATATTGAAATTTATAGTTTACCATAATAGTAGCTTTAACTACGTTTGAAGACTCTCCCTTTAATAGTTCTTCAGTTGAGCGATATTTAATGTATGCATCCTATGGGAGGTATTTCCCCCCCTGCGCCTATCCGCTTTATTTTTATTTTCAAAAGTGTAGTATACCATAAGAGTGACTTCTAGAAAGTTTGAACATTCTCACTATTACAGTTCTTAAGATATGCGATATTAAACATTGGCGTCCTATGGGGAAAACCACTTCCCCCGCTGCTACTTTATTTCAATTTCGGGGCTCAGAAGATCCTACTACCAAAAGTTCAACAAAATGCGTGCAGTGGCTCTTATTTATATTTCTATCTATGAGGGGTACTGCTCCTCCCCTGTTTACCCCGCCCATTTTTATACTGAAATTTATAGTTTGCCATAGTAGTAGCTTTAACCACGTTTGAAGACTCCCCCTTTAATAGTTCTTCAGTTAAGCGATATTTAATATATGCATCCTATGGGAGGTTTCCCCCCCCCCTCCCCTACCCGCTTTATTTTTATTTTCAAAAGTGTAGTATACCATAAGAGTGACTTCCACAAAGTTTGAACATTCTCACTATAACAGTTCATAAGATATGCGATATTAAGCATTGGCGTCCTATGGGGGGAACCACTTCCCCCGCTGCTATTTTATTTCAATTTCGGGGCTCAGAAGATCCTACTACAAAAAGTTCAGCAAAATGCCGCCAGCGGCTCTTAAGATATGCGATAATAAATATTGGCATCCTATGGGGGGTACCAATTCCCCTGCCCCTATCGAAAAAATAAGTAGCCTATTTTATTTTTAGGGCTCACGTGATGTTACTGTAAAAATTTCAAGAAAATCGGTTCAGTAGTTTCGGAGTCTATAAGCCAACAAACAAACACACAAACACACAAACATACAAACATTTTTCATTTTTATATATATAGATGCCTTAAACTAGTCATATTAGAAAAAGTGTAAAAGTTCGACGAAATTTTGTCCGATTTCAATTTTAACTTAATACAAATGTGTTAAAAATTTAATTCACGTTATCATTTTTATTATTTAGATTAAATAACCCTTTCAAGTTATTGATGCAGAAGTATTGAAAACATTTAGTCAAAACTTATTTACACTTAAGATTACATTGTAATTAAAAATAATTCCCTAAATTCCCAAAAAAGTTAAAACTAAATATTAATCGCGTAATTAATGTATGACTCTACGCAAATATTGATTAAAAGCCATAAAATAAATGTAAAATATGGCAAGAGCTACAACTTTGCCTCAGAGGGTTAATCAAAATTCCGAACGGTTTGGAAGATATAAGCCTGAGAAAAGGATCACTTTTTGCAAAAATGACACCGAGGCCCTAAATCTTTAAGGGCCCATAAAAAAAAAGTGCATGTCTTTTGTCAAAACTAGGAGACACAAGTCTTTTTTTTTTTTTTTTGCCCTTTTTAGTTATTTATTGTCCGTATATGGTTATCTTAAACGATTAAAGAACCGCCTTTTGTTGTGCTACAGAAGAATCTCAGTCGTGTTACAGTTTTTCCCGTGTGAGGAATCTTCTACGATTAAAAAATGCGGTAATCACCGATCAAAGACGCTCTTCATGAGACTCCGAGTATCTCTTACACGATAGAAAATGCTAGCTGGGTATGGAAATTGACGATTTTCTCACAAATTTTTCTGGCAGCCTTGCGTACATCCCGTTTTGAAGACGCCAAATGCCGCCAAGATCATGCGATTTGACGCGGCTATGTTAAAGACCGCGTCGACGCGGATAATAGCATAACGTTGGAGCATTCGAAACCCAACATTCATCAAGTTATTGCCGAGTTTCTGCCGGAATTTTGCGAAAAAGTGGTCGAAAACTATCTCAAATGGATCGACTGCTGCAACAAATGGATCGACTGCTGCAACAAATTTAGACGCGGTCATTTAAATTACATTTTATTTTGTACGTAATGGCAAGTTCAAGTATTATAATGCAATAAAAGTTTTGCTGAAATTAAAGCTTTATGAGTGTTTATTTAATTACTTTTGAAACCGAAAAATGGGTAATTAGTTACTTTAAGGAATTATTAATGTTATTGAATCCAGATGAATCTTCTCGATCACTACATGTAATGATCTTGGTCAATAATTGGTGATTAGTTTTTAAATAGGAACCCTTATTAAAAGTTTCAACAATTTTATGTTTTTTACATTAAAATATTGAATAATAAGGTTAGCTCCCAGCGGCTTATTTCGGCAGTCGTGATCGAATATTTTTTGGATTCAAAAGCAATTTTGTTTCTTATTCTTTCAGTCGATATTGAACGAGTCGAAATGATTTTTTCAGTGTTTTTAAAACTCAAATAAATGCTTTACAACTACACAGAAAAAATTATTGCCGAATTATTTTCAAACGAACGCTTGTTTGAAATTTTTTTTAATTTCTACAAATTAAATTTAACTAAAGTTTTTTAAAAAGTTGATTCAACTAGAACTTCAGCAACAAAAAAAGCCCTGCTGATAACTTTTTTTTAGCTTTATCATTGTTGGATGTCAAAATTTGTTTATTATCTTTGTTTCTGTTTTGTTTTCGACATTGTACAATGATTTTACAAAAACAAATTGCCTGTGGTTTTTTTCCGAGTTGTACTTGTTGTAGTACCGAGTAGGGTGTTCAGTCGATTAATTTTTGTTCGATTAATCGAACAATTTTAGACGATTAATTGTTCGAATAATTAAAAATTGCGTATTTCGGTTAAAGGATTAATCAAATCATTTATACCGATTAATCGAATAATAGTAATATATAGTATATCGGTTATATGTATTTTATTTTTAAGTCGAATAAACGAACTAAATACAGTGTACGTTGGAATTAAAGAAAACAGTGAGAAATTTAGCCTATATTTCTGTTGCTTTTTTCAACACAATTTAATAACTCATTTCCCAAAAGAAAACAACGACAAAGGTATGCTAACTGAAAGATTTATATTAATTTATCGGGTATGTTCTAAAAATCAAAATGAAGTGGTATTGAAATCGAACGATAATTTAAATTCAATTATTTACAAAATTACCGTAGTTTTTCGTGGTTTTAAGTACTGTTCTTGCAAAAATAATAGATACTTAAATAATGAGGTAGATAAAAGGGAATATTTTTATGAACTTTCATTGCAGGGTCGTTTTTAAAATAACTTGATTTTAAAACCACTTCATTTAGATTTTTAGAACGTGAGTGTATTTTTTTTTTTTTAACAAAATAATTCATGCATTTCTCTCTTTAGAATGAGTTTGGTTTAAAAATATTGTACGAAGGATAAATCTAAGAATGCTAAATGTAGCATGTGTCCAGAAATGTAAACACGTAAATGTTCTTCAACAACTTTACAAAAAAATTATATTTATTTACTCAAGTACTAATTTTTTCTAAAATTATCGAAAAAAAATCTCGTAATTTATAAAATTTTTGGATTTAGAATTATTCGATTAACCGATTAATTTAAAAATTTTATTCGTTAAATCGAATAAGTTGAAAATGCCAAATATCAATTAATTGTTAAATCAAACAAAAATCAAACCCGATTAATTGAACACCCTAGTACCGAGATTACCTGGGATGAATTCGCCTTGATTTGTATGAAATAGTTTCTGACGTTTAAAATGATTTTATTTAGTTTTGAATGAAAATTTTAACAAAATGTGTACAAAAATAAAAATAAATGCTTAATATTGTTGTGGCTAAAATTTGCAAACGGTTTCTTGATGCAAAATGTGTGTAGTTACTAAATAAATTGTTGCTCTATTATGAACACCAAGTGAAAATGTTTTTTTCATTGTGAATGCAGCTTTAAAGATGACTTCGAATATTTGGAAAAATTTTACAAGAGAACAGAAAAATTAAATATGCTATATAATGCTGTTCTTACTATTAATCTGACATCAACTGTTAGTGAAAGAGTTTTCTCGGTATCATCTTTAATAAAAACTAAATTAAAAAACAGAATGTTTCTTAAACATTTGGATTGTGTTTTGTTTTTAAAATATAGCGTTAAAAAAAATTCATACAATTCACATTTGGTCTTTATAAATGTCTTTTAGTCACTATTTTTGTTTTTCTTACCACAAAGTACAAATTTTATGCATCAAATGTTATTTTTTAAGTTACTTTTATTGGTTTTTATATTAATATGAATTCTTTTTTACGTTTAATTTATTTTGTTATTTAATGGAGGGTTAACCGATTAACCGGTTTTTTCGAGTTCGGGTAACCGAAAAACCGGGTTTCAAAAAAGTCGGTTTTTTTGAAAACACTAATCGATTTCATTATCAAAGTTATTTTCGGGAATACAAAATTTATTATTAATACGATTTTCGTATGACGTGCTAAATTCCCAGTTTTTCATATTTGATAAATACACTGAAATTTATTGCTGAGGGAAAGCTAGCTTCTATGCGCATTTCACTGGTTGCTTAGGCCAGCTCATCAGGAAACCTTTTCCAAAGACTTTAGAAAGGCCAAAAATATTATACAAATAAAACCCTAAAGCGAATAAGAATTATAAACACTCAAAGTCTTACTTGTAACAATATCAAAGCCAAAACAAAACACCAACAATAAACAGTGAGTTTATCTTTTCTTACATTCCCCTACAATTGGTTGGGGTTTTTCCGACTCGAATTGTAGTTGTAAGTGGGTAAAAAGAAAAAACAAAATTAAAAAACAAACTGCTTCATTCTACTGTCTTCGTAAGAAAACAACAAAAAAAAAACCAATTTGCCAATTAAGTTTTTTGCACGGGCACATGCAAGTATGTATATTATCAAAGTTATTTTTGGGAATACAAAATTTATTATTAATACGATTTTCGTATGACGTGCTAAATTCCCAGTTTTTCATATTTGATAAATACACTGAAATTTATTGTTGAGGGAAAGCTAGCTTCTATGCGCATTTCACTGGTTGCTTAGGCCAGCTCATCAGAAAACCTTTTCCAAAGACTTTAGAAAGGCCAAAAATATTATACAAATACCAATCGAAAATTTTTAATTTTAATCTTTATTAAACAGATAATATATAATCACCCTTATTCCATTTAACGTCGTCGTCGTCATCAATTAAATGTCAACATCAATTTTAATCGACGTCGTCATCAATTCGATACAAAACTTGTATATTCTATAACAGCAGTGTAACGATGTCGATTGTTTATCGTTTTTTAAAGCACATCTCTAATAACTTAGACAGTTGGTTTGTTTTGTTTTCAGTTTTTATCAAAGAAAAAAAAATGCAATTTGATGTTCATTTCTTAAAAATGTTGTGCTCTAAAAAGGGAAGCTTGATTAATTCTAAAAAATTCACAATTACTAATGCCCCGTATAAATCGACAGTGTTGATTGTGCCCTGTAAAATACAGACTTCGGTTTATATATGGTGCAACAACAACTTACGCGAAAATTGAAAACATTCGGAAAATTTGCTTGTTTGAAATATTAAAAATTTTCGCTATTTTTGCAAATTTTTGCAATTTTTGCGTAGCTTTATTGCTCATTTTCCTTTTTTTTAATTTAACATTATTATTATTGTAAAGGTAAAAAGGAATAAAACTGTTTCGACACCAATAAGACTGACGACAAAATCAGAGTCAATTTATATCGATGCCATCGTTAACGTTGCGTACGGCATACCAAAAATACATCGACGCTTATCGATAAAACTTGATATTGACAATGGGCATACCGATTTGCAAGAATCGACACAAAACGTTATCGTTTCGTATTGATGACGCTAAATGGAATAAGGGTGAATATAATATAATAGAGTGGGTCAATTTATTTGTATTAAAAAAAAATTCACCAAGCGGATGTGAAAATCGTAATCTACGACGAATTCTAAGAAGGTTTGCCTAAGGAACCATGGGGCTTAAATCAAAATCGAGCTTCCCGCTTTTAACGATAAACTTTTCTTTCCGTATTTTATATTGTTTTTTTAAAATATGCTAACATTGGGATAAAAAGAAAATGTCTTCGAAATGATCCAAAAATTGGCTTGCTTTTTATGTTAAGATCTTTTACCCGTCCGCTCATAAAAATTAAAACAAACAAAAACATTTTCAAAATATCATACATAAATTACTTTCATATTTTGCCAAATCAAAATTATTTAATATCTTAATGCTTTAAACCGTAAATAAAATCACTTTTTTGTTGACAAATAAAATTTTTTTTATTAATTAATTTATTTATTAATTAATTTATTATCTTGGTTCAAATTTCATCCAAATCGAAAGACATCGATTTCAAAAGTTTGGTCACTTGACATAAAATCCCCCATGTGTATATATCGTTGCCTGAAACGCAAAAGGCCCTAACTAAGTAATTGATCTTTTAATTGATCTAATGTATTGCATTTACACAAATGTCCACAAAAAAATTTGGAGTCTTTCAACCAAAATTTGCGATTTTATTAGCAAATAATAATAAATACATAATATTGTTTTGGGCAAAATTTATTTAAAATGTGTGTGGTCGCGAAAAAAAATTGTTGTTATGAACACCAGTGAAAATGTTACTGCCTATATTTCTTGATTGTTTTTAAGTAAAGGTTTTCATGTTAGTTTTATGTACATGGGTCGTTCTTAAAAAACATAACCATTCTGAATTTTGTAATTTTATAAAATTAAGTTGGCCAAATATGTTTATAATTGGCCTCATGTGGTTACGGATCTTATCAACAATAGGAATCCATAACCAGCAGAATTTTTTTTAAATTTTTGGAGTTTTTACTGATAATAAGTCACAGAGTGGACCGGTAACAGAGGGGACAAATTAACTCAAAAATACCATATTTTAGCTTTATATTAGAATTTTGTAGAATTTATTTGTCCACTTAATTAGTGTACACAAAATATTTAAAAAAAATTATAAAATAAATAAAAAATCACTTTACTCACCGTTTTTCAACAGTAACAGAGTAGACACTGAATAAGGGTACGCACCCGGCCTACAATTAAGTTACTTACTCCACCACGCACTAAACAAGACTGAACAGTTAAAAACACATTTTGTTGATTTTAGCTAAGTTTTGATGGAGAAGCATAAGAGAAATATACGCGTTATAACGTTTAACAAAAATTTTTCAATAAAATGTGTGGACGTAACAGAGGGGACCAAAACCTGGGGACAAGATTTTTCTTCAAAAAACTTATACAAAAAATTATTTTTCATCATTCTTTTCTATATATGGTATTAATATACTTATACAAACTGAATAACAAAAATTGTAAATATTATTTTTTTTTCAATTTTATTTTAACTGAAAATAACTATTAAATTTTAATAAATTGGCTCGGGACACAGGTTTTTGCTAAACCTTTGACATTAAAAATATTTTTTAAGTTATTTTCAGATAACTAATTATTTTTGTTTTATAATATAGTTACGTAGAATCGACAATAATTTATAAAAATGCAGATATTTTTCCATTTTCTTTTTGGAGAAACAAAATATAAAATAGTAAAGTCTGGGGACACCAATTGGTCATGTTGTTTAAGAATGACCCACATATATATCCATACTATAGTTTTTTCTAAATTATTTCATAAATACATATATAATGAGACAATTTCACTTTTATTTCAGTTTTTTTTTGCTGTTAGTAATAAAAGCACAGACTTATTATGTATTATGTTTTTAAAATTAAAAGTTTTGATTTAAATTTAATTATTTTTGATTTTGTCATGCCAGCAAAAAGCAGATGAAAATTAAAATAGTTTCAAGTAGCGCAATGTAAACTATAAAGTAAGTACAAGTACGAATAGAGCAAACAATTTATAATCCAAATAAATTTTGTTTTATTAACTTAAATTAACTTAAAGTATGACTAAAACGTCGTTTCAAACATTTAAACGATCGAGTATGTTCACTTACTCGTTCGTTTGCTCTTAAGTCTCTCTAAGTAAACAAGTATCTAGTTGTGTTTATGTATGTACATATGAATCTATATTTGTTTAGTTATAGCAGATATATGTATATCTGTCTGTTCGCTTGTAGGTAGATTTTGCCCAAAGAGACATAGCAAAATAAAATTTTGAGTACAAGTAGTACTTGTGCAAGTACAATACGAAATTTAATTTGAAGATGATTACGGTCAAGTGAAGTAATCAAAGCAAAAAAATTAAAACTAAATATTTAATACATATATTTTATTCAAATATTTATGGTGCACAAAAAAATGTTATTTGTTTGTGTGTATTATTCAATTTTCTTAATAAAGACTAGGTACTTTCATTTACGATCGATTTCTCGTAATCACTACAAAATATAAAAGTTTGCTGCATCAGCAGACAGCAAAAATAATCGTAACAAACAAACAACTGTTTCAAAGATCATAGTTTAAAGTATCATAAAACCTGCAGCAATTAACAAAATTAAATATCAGTATTATATTCAACAGAAAATTTAAACACATTTAATTGAACTTGTTGAGTTGTATATTATGCAACAGAACTGAATACAATGTGAAGTTTTAACGTAGTGCTTAAATAAGTACTCTTTTCAACGTAACTTTAGTTGATGTACATATCGCACACTAAATCATTAACAGGCATAACTCGAAATTTTTCAAAATTGTTCTTTTTTTTCATAAGCCATTTCAAAAATCAAATCTCACTATAGATTTTATTTGTGAACTACGAACATTTTGTTTGCATCACTGTCTTCTTTAATATTGTGAAACTCTATTTGTAGCAAGGCTGGCAAAAACCCAATGTCGGCCTTTTCAAAATCAAATTCCGGTTTTTAAAAAACAAATTCAGAATTTTAAAAATCAAATTGAATATTTTACAAATCATATTCCGCATTTTTTAAATCTAATTCGGCTCTTAAAATATTAAAATCAATTTTAATCAAATTCATTTTAAAAAGCCTGATTTTGATTTTTAAAAATAATTAGATTTAGAAAAGGCCAAACTTGAAGTTAGATACCTTAAAGTGGTACACTATCTATGTTTCAATTAACAAATAGAGAAAAGCCCTCTAACGTTAAATCTACATACTGACAAATGGGCATGTAAACACATTGTATGCATTTTATAATAATTTTCTTTTATGTTTCTGTAAATTAAATGTATAATTTATACCATATTTGTTAAATGAATATAAAGAAAAAACCCACTTGGGTTTTTTTAAAAACAAAATACCCATTAAAACCCGGGTTGGCCCCAGGGGCGTTGAATGGATCTTTGGGGCGGTGGTAAAACCGATCCTCTTCTATGGGGTCATAGTGTGGTGGCCTGCCATGGAAAGGAGCGGTACAGTAGGATGCTTGAGAAAGTATATAAGGTTGGTTGCGCTGATTATCACAGGATCACTCCGCTCGACACCCACGAAGGCGCTGTTTACTATGCTGAGCTGGCTGCCGGTTGGCATCATGGCCGAACAACAGGCCTTAACTTCCGCAATTAGAGGGGGGGCGGTGGGCTTATGGTCTACGCGGAACTATGGTCATGCCAGGGTCACGCTTCACGCGACATATGACCTGACGGGACTGGACTGTTGTACTCCGGAACCCTTCTTCGGAATTTTGTTCCCAGTTCATCATTGCAATGATGATGAGCTGTTCGATAACACGCGATTTCTGGAACCGGCCCTACGGGTACGACGAGAGTCGTACAGAAGGGCCCAGGGGAGATGGCAGGGGGAGCATACCTGCTTGATGGCCAGGACTCTATGGCCTGGCTACTTGGTCTCGGTAGGGACCAGATGAGGGCAGTGATATCGGTCATTACGGGTCACTGGGTGATGGGGACTCATGCTAGTAGGATGGGTCTTGACTACAATGACTACTGTAGAAGTTGTGATTATGAGGAGGAGACGGTGTTTCGCTTTCTCTGTCTTGGGGGACATTAGGTTTAGGCATTTTGGGAGACCGGAATTGCCATGTCTGGACAATGTGTCTAATGTAGGACTGAAATCGATCTCTCTGTTCTGCAGGGAATCGGGGTGGTTCGAGGCTGCGGTTACCTATTGGGAATAGTCAGGTTGACACTGGTTGACTCTTGTCACTGGCTAAGGGTATCACAAAGGGACCGCTATAAGGACCCAAGTGAGCCGTCGTCGTGACGGCTGCCCATTGAACCTTACCTTACCTAACCTAACATAAAATTAATTTATAAAAAAAATATTAAAAATTAAAAATAAATTAATAAAAAAATAAAACAAAAACTTAAAATAATGATTTCTACTACCTCATTTGGTTACATAAATCTAGGAAAGAGGGGCACACCGAGCTCTTTGAACTGTGAAAAGGAGAGGACATAAATTGCCAAAGCCACAAATGTCAAAAAGGAAAGTATGACAGTTCGTGTGACAGCTAACTTCTTCGTAAGTTCTATTGGGCTAATAAAATCAACCTTTACACTTATAACAGGTAACTAGTATATGAAAAGAAATACTAGTTACTAAAGCAACGGTCACACTTATTAAATATTTAACCAAATAAGCGTAACCACTACTTTTGTAAATATATAGTGAGATTTAACATGGACTTAGGTTCACAAAATAAAACAAGAAAAACTTTGATAACTAATATGCATGTGGCAGTGTAAATAAATTGAACTGGCAAAATAAAATATGTAAAGTAATTTGTTTTTATTTTTGTTTTTTCTTCACCCACTTACAACCACATTTAGAGGTGACAAAAAATCAACCTATTGTAGTCGGAACTGTAAGAAAAGATAAACTCACTGTTTATTGTTGTTGTTTTTATTGAAGCTTTGATATTGTTACAAGTAAAACTGAGGTTTATAATTCTTATAATATAATATTATAATTTGGATAAAGTTTCCTTACGATCTGGCCTAAGCAACCAGTGAAATGCGCATAGGAATAGCTTATCCCTTCAACAATAAATTTCAGTTTCTCAATAGTATGAAATGGGAATTTAGCACCTTTGAAAGAAACCTTGTTAAAACTAGTTATACTACTAGAAAAAACACAAAACTGTTTTTTTGTAAGATGTGGTACTAAATATAATCAAAATAAATATTGGAATTAAAGGAAATGATTGTTTAGTTTGCTTGTTGGTCCCGTTTTTTTCGTCAAATATTTGACAAGTGTGACCGTAGCTTAAGCTGATTATTATATCGTCACCTAAAACGCAGAAACCTCTATCTAACCTTTTGAAGATTTTACAGGAGAAGCAAAAACTATTTAAAAACTATAAATTTATTAATCGCTTTAAACTGTTTATTATTGATTTTTGCTCTTTTTTTCTTGTAAAAGTTTTTATGACAATTGACAATCTTGCATATAATGCAAACTGTTAGTTAGGCCTTTTAGCATTTACCATATAATCTTTTGTAGATAGGGCCTTTTATTTTTTGCTAATAAAATCGCAAATTTTGGTTGAAAGACTCCAAATTTTTTTGTGGACATTTGTGTAAATGCAATACATTAGATCAATTAAAAGATCAATTACTTAGTTAGGGCCTTTTGCGTTTCAGGCAACGATATATACACATGGGGGATTTTATGTCAAGTGACCAAACTTTTGAAATCGATGTCTTTCGATTTGGATGAAATTTGAACCAAGATAATAAATTAATTAATAAATAAATTAATTAATAAAAAAAATTTTATTTGTCAACAAAAAAGTGATTTTATTTACGGTTTAAAGCATTAAGATATTAAATAATTTTGATTTGGCAAAATATGAAAGTAATTTATGTATGATATTTTGAAAATGTTTTTGTTTGTTTTAATTTTTATGAGCGGACGGGTAAAAGATCTTAACATAAAAAGCAAGCCAATTTTTGGATCATTTCGAAGACATTTTCTTTTTATCCCAATGTTAGCATATTTTAAAAAAACAATATAAAATACGGAAAGAAAAGTTTATCGTTAAAAGCGGGAAGCTCGATTTTGATTTAAGCCCCATGGTTCCTTAGGCAAACCTTCTTAGAATTCGTCATAGATTACGATTTTCACATCCGCTTGGTGAATTTTTTTTTAATACAAATAAATTGACCCACTCTATTATATTATATTCACCCTTATTCCATTTAGCGTCATCAATACGAAACGATAACGTTTTGTGTCGATTCTTGCAAATCGGTATGCCCATTGTCAATATCAAGTTTTATCGATAAGCGTCGATGTATTTTTGGTATGCCGTACGCAACGTTAACGATGGCATCGATATAAATTGACTCTGATTTTGTCGTCAGTCTTATTGGTGTCGAAACAGTTTTATTCCTTTTTACCTTTACAATAATAATAATGTTAAATTAAAAAAAAGGAAAATGAGCAATAAAGCTACGCAAAAATTGCAAAAATTTGCAAAAATAGCGAAAATTTTTAATATTTCAAACAAGCAAATTTTCCGAATGTTTTCAATTTTCGCGTAAGTTGTTGTTGCACCATATATAAACCGAAGTCTGTATTTTACAGGGCACAATCAACACTGTCGATTTATACGGGGCATTAGTAATTGTGAATTTTTTAGAATTAATCAAGCTTCCCTTTTTAGAGCACAACATTTTTAAGAAATGAACATCAAATTGCATTTTTTTTTCTTTGATAAAAACTGAAAACAAAACAAACCAACTGTCTAAGTTATTAGAGATGTGCTTTAAAAAACGATAAACAATCGACATCGTTACACTGCTGTTATAGAATATACAAGTTTTGTATCGAATTGATGACGACGTCGATTAAAATTGATGTTGACATTTAATTGATGACGACGACGACGTTAAATGGAATAAGGGTGATTATATATTATCTGTTTAATAAAGATTAAAATTAAAAATTTTCGATTGGTATTTGTATAATATTTTTGGCCTTTCTAAAGTCTTTGGAAAAGGTTTTCTGATGAGCTGGCCTAAGCAACCAGCGCATATAAGCTAGCTTTCCCTCAACAATAAATTTCAGTGTATTTATCAAATATGAAAAACTGGGAATTTAGCACGTCATACGAAAATCGTATTAATAATAAATTTTGTATTCCCAAAAATAACTTTGATAATATACATACTTGCATGTGCCCGTGCAAAAAACTTAATTGGCAAATTGGTTTTTTTTTGTTGTTTTCTTACGAAGACAGTAGAATGAAGCAGTTTGTTTTTTAATTTTGTTTTTTCTTTTTACCCACTTACAACTACAATTCGAGTCGGAAAAACCCCAACCAATTGTAGGGGAATGTAAGAAAAGATAAACTCACTGTTTATTGTTGGTGTTTTGTTTTGGCTTTGATATTGTTACAAGTAAGACTTTGAGTGTTTATAATTCTTATTCGCTTTAGGGTTTTATTTGTATAATATTTTTGGCCTTTCTAAAGTCTTTGGAAAAGGTTTCCTGATGAGCTGGCCTAAGCAACCAGTGAAATGCGCATAGAAGCTAGCTTTCCCTCAGCAATAAATTTCAGTGTATTTATCAAATATGAAAAACTGGGAATTTAGCACGTCATACGAAAATCGTATTAATAATAAATTTTGTATTCCCGAAAATAACTTTGATAATGAAATCGATTAGTGTTTTCAAAAAACCGACTTTTTTGAAACCCGGTTTTTCGGTTA
Source organism: Pollenia labialis (assembly GCA_949318255.1). Taxonomy (NCBI): domain Eukaryota; kingdom Metazoa; phylum Arthropoda; class Insecta; order Diptera; family Polleniidae; genus Pollenia; species Pollenia labialis. The sequence continues at coordinate 93,623,548 of OX439142.1, read as the reverse complement.
TCCGAACTCGAAAAAACCGGTTAATCGGTTAACCCTCCATTAAATAACAAAATAAATTAAACGTAAAAAAGAATTCATATTAATTTAAAAACCAATAAAAGTAACTTAAAAAATAACATTTGATGCATAAAATTTGTACTTTGTGGTAAGAAAAACAAAAATAGTGACTAAAAGACATTTATAAAGACCAAATGTGAATTGTATGAATTTTTTTTTAACGCTATATTTTAAAAACAAAACACAATCCAAATGTTTAAGAAACATTCTGTTTTTTAATTTAGTTTTTATTAAAGATGATACCGAGAAAACTCTTTCACTAACAGTTGATGTCAGATTAATAGTAAGAACAGCATTATATAGCATATTTAATTTTTCTGTTCTCTTGTAAAATTTTTCCAAATATTCGAAGTCATCTTTAAAGCTGCATTCACAATGAAAAAAACATTTTCACTTGGTGTTCATAATAGAGCAACAATTTATTTAGTAACTACACACATTTTGCATCAAGAAACCGTTTGCAAATTTTAGCATTTATTTTTATTTTTGTACACATTTTGTTAAAATTTTCATTCAAAACTAAATAAAATTATTTTAAACGTCAGAAACAATTTCATACAAATTGTTGCTGAAATTCTAGTTGACTCAACTTTAGTTACATTTTTAAAAAAATGTTAGTTACATTTTTGTTCTAAAAATGAAAGGAAAAGATATGAAATACTTTGGGAAGAAAAAAGATAGAAGAAAAAACGAAATTGTTTCTCTGATTGTGAACAAAGCTTTAGGTTATTGAGATTGACACGTTTGCATTTATTGCTTAAGTCTTGAATAGATTTTAACGTCAAGTTTAATTGTTCCTCTAAACTTTCGGAATGTGATAAAATTTCAAAATCTGATTCACTTTCAATTGTTTCATTTCCTACAATAAAAAAATGTGTGTGAAGAGACATCCACCGCAATTTCTTAACAGCAACTGTTTGCAGTTAACATTGCACTTAACAGTGCTGCTATAATAGAATAAAGTGAATTTAGGACGATTTTCAGGGAAGTGGAACCGGTTGCACATAAAAATATAGTTCTTTAGAGGATTCTGGTAGTGGGATATCTGAAATAATTTTGGAATTTCAGAAATTCAGATTTGAAAAATTTCGTTTTTTCCGAAAATTTCTGGTTTGGATTAGTGACCATTTTGGAAAAATATGGAATGGTACTAGCAACAAACTCTATGGAAATGGTGCTCCAAGGGGTCCTCTTTAGGACCCTATTAGTGGTATATCTGAAATAATTTTGAAAATTAAGAAAATTGAATTTTCAAAAAATGCTCTTTTGAAAAATGTTAAAAGTGGACTTTATGGACATTGGACAATTTGGAGAAATTGTGATAGGTACTAGAGGTCTGCAAGAATAAATTAAAAGCAATTTCAACGCACTCATTTGTTTTTTAATTACAATGTGTCGATCACCCAATGATAACGAAACAAATGAAAAAATAACCAGAGACAAAACAACAAAAACTCATTCAATTCAGTCAACTCAAGTCAAATGAATAAATTATTCAAATATAATTTGAATGTGAAATATGTGTACCTACACATTATGCATGTATGTGTAAGCTTAACTTTTATAAATAAAAGAAGCCACAAGCTTACACACGTATTATAGCAAGGTATTCAAATAAATGTATGCACATTCAATAATTCAAAAATTATTTGAATATTTTTTGAAAACTTGCTCTCTCTAACGGGTCATTCCAATGTTTTGTTATTTATGAATGCCTCTCATATTCATTTACAGTAAACAAGTTTTTTATTCAATTCATTCATTCTTATTTTTGTATATGGTTTACTCTCTTCTTGTCTTTTTAAATGTTTTATAATTGAATAAATGTTGTGCACTTTGGGTAAAGGCAAACAAGTGAGTTATTCAAAGCAGACCTCTAATAGGTACTAACATAACACCATATAGGAATGAGGGAGAAAAGAGTCCTAAAGAGGATTCTGGTAGTGGGATATTTGAAATATATTTGGGTTTTAACTGTCATTAACTTCTGACATTTATTGATCTAAATCGTTACACGCTGTCATTTTCACTTTCTATTTTACGTGTATTCTCCGCTATAATATTGTCGTTATACGATTTTACATAACACAATTTTTTGAGTTAGCTGACCGACGAATCAAATAGAAAAGTTTTTTGTATATGTGGCAGCGCATAGAGAAAGCGACCTAAGGGTAAAAAAAATCAATTTTCACTATTTTTTTTGATGTGGACAACATCTGAGCATCGAATGAGACATGCCCCAAAAGTGTTCCCTCCCAGAGATATGGGCGTTTTATGAAGTGACTGTACACCAAAATAGCTCTCCTGAACAAAACCGGTTTTTACCCTTAGGTCCCTTTATATTTTGCGCGTCACATATATGTATGTATGTATGTAATGATAGATGCCCTAGATCCCTCCAAACCGCCGACAAAAATGCGAATTCTGTAAAGATTTTTTAATAACATATACTGGGTATAAAGATAAAAACGGGTATAACTCAGGAACGGTAAGAACAAATTGTTTATTCATATTAATTAGAATTAATTTGTCTTTCAAACTGCATCATTAGTTTGTTTTCGTTTTCATTTAAACTTAAAAAGTTGTAAAGCGTTATTACAAAATTTTTGAAAAAATTACGAAAAATTGTAATTAAGGGTATCTAAATGATTAACCTCATCACCAAATCTTATAAGTTTTTCACACAGGAATAAAGCTTGGATACTTTTCTTTAAAACTGTTTCCTCAGGAGTGCAGAAACCCGTGGTATTAACCAAGTTATCAGTAAAGTTAAAAAAAGGCCGAAAACTCCGGTTTTTTATGAAAACTCCATTTGCGCGACCTCTAAACCTATTCCGAAAATTCTTAAAAAAAAAATCAAAAATACTTTACCCTATAAGCTTTTAAATTTTGATTAAGCACCAATGAAAATCATAGAGATAACATTTTTTGAGACACCCTAATATACATATCTATCTTTCATCGCACAGCCTAAACGCCTGAGGCAAAAAAAAATTCGAACCGATGGTTGGTATTTTGCCAAATCGATTTATTATACGGCCGCTACACGTTGGGACTTTTACAATTCAATCAAGTTGTACAAACAATTGTTGTGCAACGTGTAGGGGCCGCATATGTTTAAGAAACGGGGAATTCGCGAAATTCTAAACTAAAAGAGATACAACAAAAAATTAAAAATTTACTGTTGTTCATAGAAATAAGCAGGCAGGTATCTGGTACTTTTTTTAAATTCGTCACTTTTTGGAAATAAACGAGTAAAACCTGTAACTTTTTGTCACCCCATCTATTTTTTAATAAATTGCATTCGTAACTTATCAAATAAATACAAATGTTAATTTAGTACTTTTTCGAAATTTGAACTTTTAAGGGGTGAAAATCGTTCTTATTTTTGTCCTTTTTACAAAACTTTTTTTCTATTCATTGACATTAACGTATTAAATTATATATTAAACTTTTTGATACTTCAATGGGGGGAAAAATAAACAACAAGGGAAATTAAATTTCTTTATTTTACTTTTCCTTTCAATGTATTGTACTTTTTGAATTTTCTATAAAACTGAACTTAGAAACATAAAATTATAGCTCCAGGGTCCTGAGTGGAGCGTTTATTGTGTCTCAATAAAGGCTCTTCGCAGAGTAAAATACGCTAAAGAAAAATTCGTTATTGGAGATAAAAATGTGAGGAGCCCCTAAACAAGCTAGGCACATTGCAAGGCGAATTCAACTACAGGTGGTGTCGGAACTACAACAATTCAAAAACAACAGAAACAACATAGGGTTTTTTGCATTGCATTGTAAGTGTTTACGGCTTGAAATGTCAACCGTTCTTTGTGGCACACTAACAAGTCAAAAAATAGGCTCGAACTGTCAAAATCAGATGCCGTTTCGACACCACCTGTAGTTAATTCGCCTTGGTACATTATTTTCAAATAATGCATTATGGACAAAAATTCGTCATAGGGAAGTTCGGCTATATTTATAAAAACTTCAGAGGTACATAAATACATAACCCGAAAATTCTGCGTTTCCAAGAGTTGTTCCAATTAATAATTTCTTCTACTTTTTCGATTTCTATCGCCCTGTGTAATTTTTATTTATATCTATTTGTAGGTGCGTTTTTAAACTAGAACTAAGCTAAATAAATCACATTTATAAAATAACTTTTTAATTGTTAAAAAAATCCAGACATACATACATACATATGTATTTATGTAGGCACATTTTTTCAATTGTATTTTTAAATTAATTGTGTAAACTTTTTAGTGGATTGCTGTGGTGTTAAGAAAAATAACTTACCTGTTTTTTAGCTGCCAACGGTTTGTTGATCAAGTTCAAATGTGGCTCGAATTCTTGACCAAATTTTTCAATTAAACTATTTTCTGCAACCTGTTGCGGGCACTCTTCTTGCTGTACCAATTCCCAAATGTCTTGGGGCACATAAAATGACAAGACCAAACCCAAAAACAGACCAATAACAAAATAATGATTACGACTCAGTGTAGATCGACGCATTTTAATCGAATTGCTTATGTTGCTATTGCGGCTATTGGTGGTAATTGTTGTAGTTGTAGTGGTAATGACAGACGTATAAGAAGAAAAATGCATTGAAGAACATGTGAGGAAATTAAATGATAACAAAAAAGTGCGAAAAACAAATTGACACACACACACTAATAGTAATGAATTTTACTGTCACGCAATGTTGTTGCTGTTAAGTTTAGCTGCTGCTGTTCTTTTGCCTTTCTTTAAATCGTACACAGTTGACAGTGATCTTGGCACTAGTTTACAAGTAACTTTGTTATTTTGTTTATTAAAGTAGAAGTGTTGTTTTTTTCCACCAGAGAATTTTCAAGTATTGTCGTTGAGACTAGTGCTAATGTTTATTTTTTATGTTGACCTATGTATGCTTAAACAAAACATATTCAATTCGCCAAGAACTACAATAATAATAATACACTCTTCATGAGCAACATAATAAATATTTTGCACTATTAAATTTTCTTCATTCCCTTTTCACAAAAATTTTGCCGACAACACAAATAAAAGAATTTTAAGCAAAAAAACCCCAACGACAAAAATGTTCTTATTTACGGAATTTTTTTTTTATTAGTTGAGAAATGCTAAAAACAAAATTTATTTTATTACTCTGCTTTTGCAAAGTGATAATTTTTATTTTTTTTTGTTTTATATTATCCTTCGTCTTTTTTTTATTTTAAGAAACCGGTTAATTACTTCAAGGATTAATTTATTAAGTTTGAGGATTTATTTTTTTTAATTGAATTGTTTGCTTAAAATAACACAACACAAATGCAATTTAAATTCGTATTTAATGAAGATTCGTATTTAATTTAGCTGTTGCATGAAGAATTTAACAGACTTTTTAAATAAATTATATTAGAAAAAACTTAAAATTATATACAAAAGGCACCAACGAAAGAATAAAAAAAATGCCGGGCACTTTTTATAAAAAAAACAACAAAAAATTAATTAAAAACACCGAGCAAGTATATAAACGATAGCCAACAACCGTCTGGACGACCGCACGCGCAAAATAGTAATGTCAAACTGACAAGAAAATATTTAGTGTCACGTTAGTAGCAGACTAATGTGTACAGGGTTGTATTTCATTAGTACTTAGTAGTATGATATATTTTTTTATTAAAAAGAATAATAAATAAAATCAAACTAAATAAATGCTTTCAATAAACAGGATGGTTATTGTTATTTAAACTTGTTCTATACAATATCATATTACATATTATATATTAAATCAATTTTGGCTTTTTATAACATTTAAAAAACAGTTGTTTTTTTTTTAATTTGTTTATTAATTTGCAATATTGGAAAAATAAACAGATCTATAATAAACACTAGTTAGTAATTATAGATATTTACAAATATACACAGTCTCTTTTCAGAGCTCTCGAGTATAATATATGTACAATAATTTTATATGTTTAAATAGAATTTTGTCAATGACGTAATGAAGTAAAAATCAAATGAAGAATATATATAATATTCTGTAATGAAAAAAATGTTCTTAAAAACATTACTTAAATATTTTGATGTGTAAAAAGGTCAATACAAGTAAAAACAATTTAAAAAAAAACAGTCGAAAACAAGTTAATTATCTATACCAATTCTACTTAAAAATATTAAATTTTAAAGTTTTGTTATGAAAAATCAAATGTGATGAGAAGTCGTTTTATTTTCGAATTGATCATAGATAGTACAGTGTTCGCAGGTAAAGCAGTACTAACGTTAGAACGCTATTATCATTTTAAAGAAAGTTGTTTTCAAAGTTGCCACATTCATGATTGCATACTTATGCCTATTAAAAAATTGTTAAACAATTATCAAACTATTGTAGGTATTATATTCTAATCGTATTTTTTAAATTGTTTTAATAATTACAAAAATATATTTCTCAATTATTTTTTATTATTAAATATTATTGTTTAAGTGTGAAAAACACGACAACCCCTATAAAAATAATTGTTGGTACACAGGGATGATAGAATCAGTACAATTGAACGTTTTTCAGTACTATCAGTATTGCAAAAGTACTAAGGTACTCCAATGAAATGTTAAGTAGAATTTAAAAATTTCAAACGCTTGGTCCTATTTCACCAATTTTATTTAAATATCAATTTATCAGGTCTGTTCTGAAAATCACGTGATTTCAAATCACATGTGCTTTTAAAATCACACGTGTGATTTTATAGTGTTCTGTAAATCACACCGTTTTTGTGTTTTTCGGTGTGATTTTCAATTGTCGAAAGCACATGTAAACACAAAGGGTTTGTTTTTTAAAATTATAACCAATTTTTAACGCTTTTTATGTTATTTTCCGACAATTTGCTTTTTTTTCACCGATTTAGCGATGTCAAAATAGTTTAAGGGTTGTTTAAAATCTTGTATTTTTTTGCGAATAGAAGCGATTTGTTCCTGTAAGTTTTCGGATTCTTTTCAGCTTTAACGATTTATATTAAAAAGTAGACTCTGCTATCATGCCGCTGTTAGCAAATTTTTGCGAATTTCCGCTAATTTAGCAATTTGTTGCCATTCCTTACAGTTTTAGGGAGTTTTAATCAATTTTATGGCTTGTTTGAAATATAAAATTTTTTCGCGAATTTTCGCTATTGTGCAAATTTTTTTTATTTTTCGACATTTTGTTTTTTTAATCCATTTAGAGATTTCAAATAGATTTTAAGGTTAGTTTCCAAGTTTGCAATTTTTTGCTAGAAGTGATTTTCCCTGTGATTCTTTACAGCTTTCATGCCGCTGTTAGCAAAAAAGCGAACTTTAATTCAACTAAAAAAACAAACCTGAAATCACAACAGAAGTCACAAAAGCAAATATCATTTTGTAGTTTCATCGAATTTTCTTAATTTTAAACGATTTGTTGTAAATAAAATAGCTTAAAGCATAAAAAATTAATAAACAACACATGGAATATTTTATTTAAGAAATTTATTAAAACGGTCAACTTACAATAGTCGCAAAAATAAAAAAATGATTTCAAAAAGTTGTTTACGTAGCTGAACGTTTTGAAATCACAAAATAATATGCCCAGAACACCTTTCTTGTGATTTGAAATCACTTTCAAAAAATGTGATTTTCAGAACAGGCCTGTATGTTTAAAATTCGTTTTTCATGTCAAATAAAAATAAAGTTATTTGAGAAACTATATTTAAATATGAATTGATAAATAAATAGAATTGTTAAAATAGGCCGTAAAACTTATTGGTCTAGGATTGGTTAATTGAAAATTTAAATAAATATACATACTAAGGTTTCAGATATCAGTATAATTGTCAAGGGTATATTTTATATACCACATTACTCGACGAATGTAGAATGGGTTTCTTCATACCAAAATAAATATAATAAAATCAAAGCAAATAAATCGCTTCTATGTTAATACTCTTTCGAATTTAATTCGGACAAATGATTTACTACAGTCCAATTATTCTTGTTGCTAAAGTTTCAAATTAACAAAAACTTATGTAGAAATACTTTAATCTGGGATTCAGACGAACAGTTTTTAGTTTCATTTTTTTAAAGTATGATCAATAGGGGTTTAAAGGCGTTTGCACGATACCATATTATAAGTAACAAGGTGACCATAAAATGATTTTTTAATTATGAAATGAAAACTTTACTATTAAACTGTAATAAAATTTTAAATATGACTAGATTTTTAATGGTTGAAAATCCCGGATTTCCCGAATAACCCTTTTTCAGAATTTAACCTTACAAAAGATTTTTTTATAATTTTTTCTGTAGAATATTATTCGATATGGACACAATTCGTAAAAACATAATCAATTTGAGTCTTATATTTGCAAAATATAGACCAAGGTTCAAACAAGTTAGAATTCTATATCCGGCTGTACCGAAGCTTTGATAACCTCCACCGACAGTTTAGAAATTTCAGTCCTGGGCCTTAAAAACGGACAACAGTATTAAAATTGCTTCCGTTTTTAACCTACAAATTGAGCCCGTACCGCAAAAATAGCTTAAGCGACATAATTTTAAATTTTTTGTTTTTTAATAAATGAATTTATTGGCAAAACTTGCATCATCTCCTAAAATGTCTTGGTCACATAAGGTACAACAATTTTATCTTTAGCGACAACCTTTTAGCGGCAAGGGCTCGATATGTTAAATTATTGACCGACAATCACAAAGCTTTATGATTTCAATTCTAGTCATATAAACCGTATTTCAACTAATTTGAGTAAAATAACATCATTTGTAACCGTTTTAGTCTAACTACAATTATCTTCAGGAGGGAATTTATATTGGACCCGTAGAAAATTATGGACCAAACAACACAAAATGTTGTAGTGGTTTCTGGTATTATAAATAAGAACAAATTTTAATATGGTTATCAGAAGGCTGATTTATATTACCTTACAAGGTAAAGGTTAAGGGGGGCTTAAGCATTATTTAAAAGCCTTTTGGGTCTAATTTTTATTGAAGAAAAGTCCCATAAATGCCCAGGAGTCGCCTCTAGTGAGATGATTGTATGACCGACCTCAATAAATTTTTTGTCCTTAACATTTTCTCGAGACATAGTTGCCTTTCTTAAATTAATTAATTATGAAATTCTTAAATTAATTAAAATTTTAAGACTTTTGTGAATAAAATCAAAAGTTGCTAATATAAATCGGCTAAGGCAAAACACTTTCTCCTCTGTTTGCCCAGCAACTAGAATAAAAAATACACCATTTGAAAGGTATTTACTGCCAGAAGTGCACAATATACATATATTTTATAAAAATCTGTTCAGAGTTATAAGCGCTCAAATTTGATACTTACACATATGCAAAACACATTAAAAAAAATTTTGTTTTTTTCCAATTATCAAATAATAAGAAAATTGGGTGGTCGACATTTTCAAGAAACAGGTTTTCGAATATTTCGACTATATAAATCTTATATATAAATCAGCACAGACAAACCAGTTAAGAACGATATCTTTCTTTGTTTGTCAATCGCTCACGTGGAACATAACATATGAACCGGAGGTTGGCCCGTCGCCAAATCGATCCACTATATTTTCTTCATATTAAAAAAAATTTCGACATTTACTTGGTGGCCACACGATCAAGTTTTTCCTTTCAATTTCTTTCGATTTGCAATACTCTCACACTTTTTAAATTGACAGGAAGGTTATGAAATTCAACCGTTCACAGCTGAACAGAATGATGATGTGGATTACGTTCCAAATAAGAACGATTCATCCGGTACTGAAAATAATTTGGCAATAAAAAAAAATGAATCGTTTGCTTCTAAGGACGATGAAGAAGAACCACATGTACAAACTTGTCAACAATACTCTGCCCATGATTCCCATAATTATTTCTATGGTAAAGATTGATGCTAGCTAGCTGTCTGTCCATTTAACCTTGTGCGCAAAGTACAGGTCACAATAAGAATATAGGTTCTTATTGGCACAAGTAGCAAGCCTTTTGAAAATAGGCCGAATCATAAGACCACGAGGAGAGATAGGGGGCAATTTCTGCCTTTTAGATATAATCAAACCGATTTTAATAAAATTTAAAAACATAGATAAATCCATATTTAAAAAATAGGGACACATGGGGAGGTAGGGGGCAATTCCTGCATCTCTTAAACTTTCAAACTTTTTATGGGCTACGAAGAAGTAAAGAAAGAAATTTAATTTCCCGAATTTCCACTTTCTAATACTTATTTCTTCTTATTGAGGTTCGGTTGACAAGCAAAGGTGGAAGTGTTCTTTACTAGTTTGCCTTGGCCGATTTGTATATAAGATTTATATACATAGTGGAAATATTTGAAAACCGGTTTCTGAAAAATGGTGAATTATCGATATTTTGTTTTTATTATTTGATAGAAAAAACTTTGTGTAATTGGAAAAAATAAATTTTTATTTATGTGTTTTGCATATGTGATAGAAGCAAATTTAAACGGTTATAACTCAGAAAATAAGGAACAGATTTTAATAACTTTAATAAAATATATATTGTGCACTTCTGTTAGTAAATACCTTTAAAATGGTGTAGTTTTTGTGTTAGTCGTTGGGGAAACAGAGGAGGAACGTGTTCTTAAGTGTTTTGCCTTAGCCGATTTACTTATAAAAATATATACATAGATAATTGTATATCAATTTAATTATTATGTATTACAAATTAATAAAAAGAATTTAATTTGTCAACATTTCTATAGAAAAAAAGTGATTTTATTCCTGAGATTAACATATTGTGGGTATAACAGCATCGAAGGTATAAAATGCTAGTTGGGTATGTTACATACCGTCGGAAAGGTTAATTTGTCCAGTTTCTTAGCTTAAGTTTTATTTTACAGGTTTTAGAAACTAGAATAAATTCAAAAGGCCCAAAAAGCGACCAAAACTAGATTAAAAGAAAAGACATAAGCTTTCTTTTGAGAAAAAAATCATTCCCGCTAAAAAATAAATAAATAAAAAAAATTTTGAATTTAAAAAAGAAATTATTTTAAAAAACAAAAAAAAATTTTAAAAAATATTGATCAAATACCTATCTAAGCTGCTTGGGACAAATTTTGCTAACAATGTTTGCAATTTTGCTAATAAGTTACATGGATGTGAGAGAACACTTGTTTGACCAAAATGTTTAACTTTGACCCCCTCTAACTCAGAAACTTTTTAAACGAACTTGTTAATAATTTGTGTCTAAATTACTACTAAAATTGGTCATCCAAATCGAAAGACATCTATTTCAAAATTGGTTCACTTGACACAAAATCACCAAATATAAGTACATACATGTAGGATTTTGTATTGCAATCCCAAAGCCAACGCCTGATTTATACAAAATAATCAAATTTATTGCTAAAGATATTAAAATGTTAAAACAGAATTCAATGATAAATAACATCTGAATGCTATCAAAGTTATTGTCGGGAATACAAAATTTATTATTAATACGATTTCCGTATGACGTGCTAAATTCCCAGTTTTTCATATTTGATAAATACACTGAAATTTATTGTTGAGGGAAAGCTAGCTTCTATGCGCATTTCACTGGTTGCTTAGGCCAGCTCATCAGGAAACCTTTTCCAAAGATTTTAGAAAGGCCAAAAATATTATACAAATAAAACCCTAAAGCGAATAAGAATTATAAACACTCAAAGTCTTACTTGTAACAATATTAAAGCCAAAACAAACCACCAACAATAAACAGTGAGTTTATCTTTTCTTACATTCCCCTACAATTGGTTGGGTTCTTTCCGACTCGAATTGTAGTTGTAAGTGGGTAAAAAGAAAAAACAAAATAAAAAAACAAGCTGCTTCATTCTACTGTAAGAAAACAACAAAAAAAACCAATTTGCCAATTCAGTTTTTTTGCACGGGCACATGCAAGTATGTATATTATCAAAGTTATTTTCGGGAATACAAAATTTATTATTAATACGATTTCCGTATGACGTGCTTAATTCCCAGTTTTTCATATTTGATAAATACACTGAAATTTATTGTTGAGGGAAAGCTAGCTTCTATGCGCATTTCATGCTTTTTCATTATAAAAATTAGCAACTGCTTAAAATATTGTTACGTTATTGAATTTCACTAACGTTTTGGTTTATGTCCTTTATAATAAACCTCTTGAGCTCTTTTCTTGCAACTTGAATAAAATAAAAAAACAGCACTCTGTTTACAATTTACAAAACTCATTTGTCAACGTCATTTCGCAAGTATTTATACTCAATTACATTTAGCCAGAAAGCTCCAGAATGTTTCGAGCCTTTACTTTTTGATGTTAATGACTTAAGGCTCAGTTAGCCGGGAGTAACAGTAACTTAACCTTAATGCCAAGAAGTAAGACCATTCTATTTCTTACAGATTGAGACGTAACATCTTACTGCTAACTGTAATCGTTCTAATTGCTTTACATACAACAAAATTAAGCAGCTGATTTGCAACGTTACTGTTACTCCCGGCTAACTGAGCCTTAATACATGAGCTATTTTATTAATTTTTAACTTAACGTCTACTTTGTTATTACAAACGACATCTATGGTAACATAGTCGCATCACTTATAAAATAGCTTTTTAACGGCTTTTAAACATCAAATTACTTTTATACTAGAGCATTCTGCACATTGGGGTTGAAGTACAATAATGCACAACAATTTAAAACATTACATCTGTACATTGATTTTTACACTGGAAGTGTGCATAACTAATACAATAACAATTTATACTAATAAAATAACTAACAAACACTAAATAACTAATCAGTACAAGATAACTAATAAATAAATCTAATTCTTAACTAAAGTTTCTTTGCTAACAATATTATAACAGGATTAAAAATATTGTTACAAAGTAAAAAGTAGTACAGTAAAATTGCACTACCACATACGTATGTATAGATTTTCATATAATTTTATTTATTTTTTGACATTTAAGCAAATTGGTGAAATCGGCCATTTATCAACGTGTGGCATCAATTAGTTTAAGAAAACTTAATATTAAAATTAAAAAACTTTTTATTGATTTTCTTATCATGTCAATTCAAATAAAAATAAATTTAGTTCAACCAAGTTTTTTGAGCTTTTCTAAATAATTTAAAGAAATCCCTTGCATTTGTTTCTTGATGCAAGAAATTCGATTCTATTTTTAATTCAATAAACCCAGACTTTTAATAAATAATTGCAACTTGAACTCAGAAATACCTTTTTTTTAAACAAGCTACTTTTGTATTTCTTCTTTTAAGAAATTTTTGATCATATACCAAAAACGTGAATTTTTTGATCACAAGAAAATGTTTCTTCATTTAAGAAAATTTTACTAAATACGAACAAAAAAAATTAAAAACTTTAAATTATTTTTGGATTTTTTTGTTTTAAGAAACGAAAATGAATTCTTTAGAAAATGAACTTCTCTTCGCGTATAAACAATTTAGCCACTGATACAAAACGTGGCACAACTGGGCCATTTTTGGCACTTTTGAATGTTTCATGGCCCTGTGGAAATCTATTTTGGCCCTTTCAGGTCCAAACTAGCTGGTAGTGAGCTAGTGTATCGGGTTCGATTCCCGCAGAAGACTATGGTCTCCCGCAGACAGGCGTAGAGCTTCGCGGGATTAGTTAAGGATAAAACATTGTTCAATACCTTTTTCACACAAAAAAGATACGATGTTTGCTATAAAAAAGCTTATAGCAGTCTACTTACAGCAACGAAAAAAGAATTTTTGCGGCTAGTATTAAACAAATATTGGATTAACATTTGTATAAAGTTGACGTTATATTATATATCTTCTTTTTTTTTGGAAAACATTGTGAGGGTATTGCATTTATTAAACGATGGTACAAAAGAAGTGCAACATGGACTATTCACATTTAAATAATTTATAAAAACAGGCATTACTAGTTATAATTACCAGCATATAAAGAACATGGTCCATACATATCGACCCCTTTGCGCGAAATTATCGTATATGCCAATTTTTTTGAAATTTTGTTTTTGATGCAATCTTGTTCTACATTCAAAGATACGTCACCTGACAAAATATTGTAGGCGAATTCCACTTCGTTTTATCTTATCTTATCTTATCTTATCTTATCTTATCTTATCTTATCTTATCTTATCTTATCTTATCTTATCTTATCTAATCTAATCTAATCTAATCTAATCTAATCTAATCTAATCTAATCTAATCTAATCTAATCTAATCTAATCTAATCTAATCTAATCTAATCTAATCTAATCTAATCTAATCTAATCTAATCTAATCTAATCTAATCTAATCTAATCTAATCTAATCTAATCTAATCTAATCTAATCTAATCTAATCTAATCTAATCTAATCTAATCTAATCTAATCTAATCTAATCTAATCTAATCTAATCTAATCTAATCTAATCTAATCTAATCTAATCTAATCTAATCTAATCTAATCTAATCTAATCTAATCTAATCTAATCTAATCTAATCTAATCTAATCTAATCTAATCTAATCTAATCTAATCTAATCTAATCTAATCTAATCTAATCTAATCTAATCTAATCTAATCTAATCTAATCTAATCTAATCTAATCTAATCTAATCTAATCTTATCTTATCTTATCTTATCTTATCTTATCTTATCTTATCTTATCTTATCTTATCTTATCTTATCTTATCTTATCTTATCTTATCTTATCTTATCTTATCTTATCTTATCTTATCTTATCTTATCTTATCTTATCTTATCTTATCTTATCTTATCTTATCTTATCTTATCTTATCTTATCTTATCTTATCTTATCTTATCTTATCTTATCTTATCTTATCTTATCTTATCTTATCTTATCTTATCTTATCTTATCTTATCTTATCTTATCTTATCTTATCTTATCTTATCTTATCTTATCTTATCTTATCTTATCTTATCTTATCTTATCTTATCTTATCTTATCTTATCTTATCTTATCTTATCTTATCTTATCTTATCTTATCTTATCTTATCTTATCTTATCTTATCTTATCTTATCTTATCTTATCTTATCTTATCTTATCTTATCTTATCTTATCTTATCTTATCTTATCTTATCTTATCTTATCTTATCTTATCTTATCTTATCTTATCTTATCTTATCTTATCTTATCTTATCTTATCTTATCTTATCTTATCTTATCTTATCTTATCTTATCTTATCTTATCTTATCTTATCTTATCTTATCTTATCTTATCTTATCTTATCTTATCTTATCTTATCTTATCTTATCTTATCTTATCTTATCTTATCTTATCTTATCTTATCTTATCTTATCTTATCTTATCTTATCTTATCTTATCTTATCTTATCTTATCTTATCTTATCTTATCTTATCTTATCTTATCTTATCTTATCTTATCTTATCTTATCTTATCTTATCTTATCTTATCTTATCTTATCTTATCTTATCTTATCTTATCTTATCTTATCTTATCTTATCTTATCTTATCTTATCTTATCTTATCTTATCTTATCTTATCTTATCTTATCTTATCTTATCTTATCTTATCTTATCTTATCTTATCTTATCTTATCTTATCTTATCTTATCTTATCTTATCTTATCTTATCTTATCTTATCTTATCTTATCTTATCTTATCTTATCTTATCTTATCTTATCTTATCTTATCTTATCTTATCTTATCTTATCTTATCTTATCTTATCTTATCTTATCTTATCTTATCTTATCTTATCTTATCTTATCTTATCTTATCTTATCTTATCTTATCTTATCTTATCTTATCTTATCTTATCTTATCTTATCTTATCTTATCTTATCTTATCTTATCTTATCTTATCTTATCTTATCTTATCTTATCTTATCTTATCTTATCTTATCTTATCTTATCTTATCTTATCTTATCTTATCTTATCTTATCTTATCTTATCTTATCTTATCTTATCTTATCTTATCTTATCTTATCTTATCTTATCTTATCTTATCTTATCTTATCTTATCTTATCTTATCTTATCTTATCTTATCTTATCTTATCTTATCTTATCTTATCTTATCTTATCTTATCTTATCTTATCTTATCTTATCTTATCTTATCTTATCTTATCTTATCTTATCTTATCTTATCTTATCTTATCTTATCTTATCTTATCTTATCTTATCTTATCTTATCTTATCTTATCTTATCTTATCTTATCTTATCTTATCTTATCTTATCTTATCTTATCTTATCTTATCTTATCTTATCTTATCTTATCTTATCTTATCTTATCTTATCTTATCTTATCTTATCTTATCTTATCTTATCTTATCTTATCTTATCTTATCTTATCTTATCTTATCTTATCTTATCTTATCTTATCTTATCTTATCTTATCTTATCTTATCTTATCTTATCTTATCTTATCTTATCTTATCTTATCTTATCTTATCTTATCTTATCTTATCTTATCTTATCTTATCTTATCTTATCTTATCTTATCTTATCTTATCTTATCTTATCTTATCTTATCTTATCTTATCTTATCTTATCTTATCTTATCTTATCTTATCTTATCTTATCTTATCTTATCTTATCTTATCTTATCTTATCTTATCTTATCTTATCTTATCTTATCTTATCTTATCTTATCTTATCTTATCTTATCTTATCTTATCTTATCTTATCTTATCTTATCTTATCTTATCTTATCTTATCTTATCTTATCTTATCTTATCTTATCTTATCTTATCTTATCTTATCTTATCTTATCTTATCTTATCTTATCTTATCTTATCTTATCTTATCTTATCTTATCTTATCTTATCTTATCTTATCTTATCTTATCTTATCTTATCTTATCTTATCTTATCTTATCTTATCTTATCTTATCTTATCTTATCTTATCTTATCTTATCTTATCTTATCTTATCTTATCTTATCTTATCTTATCTTATCTTATCTTATCTTATCTTATCTTATCTTATCTTATCTTATCTTATCTTATCTTATCTTATCTTATCTTATCTTATCTTATCTTATCTTATCTTATCTTATCTTATCTTATCTTATCTTATCTTATCTTATCTTATCTTATCTTATCTTATCTTATCTTATCTTATCTTATCTTATCTTATCTTATCTTATCTTATCTTATCTTATCTTATCTTATCTTATCTTATCTTATCTTATCTTATCTTATCTTATCTTATCTTATCTTATCTTATCTTATCTTATCTTATCTTATCTTATCTTATCTTATCTTATCTTATCTTATCTTATCTTATCTTATCTTATCTTATCTTATCTTATCTTATCTTATCTTATCTTATCTTATCTTATCTTATCTTATCTTATCTTATCTTATCTTATCTTATCTTATCTTATCTTATCTTATCTTATCTTATCTTATCTTATCTTATCTTATCTTATCTTATCTTATCTTATCTTATCTTATCTTATCTTATCTTATCTTATCTTATCTTATCTTATCTTATCTTATCTTATCTTATCTTATCTTATCTTATCTTATCTTATCTTATCTTATCTTATCTTATCTTATCTTATCTTATCTTATCTTATCTTATCTTATCTTATCTTATCTTATCTTATCTTATCTTATCTTATCTTATCTTATCTTATCTTATCTTATCTTATCTTATCTTATCTTATCTTATCTTATCTTATCTTATCTTATCTTATCTTATCTTATCTTATCTTATCTTATCTTATCTTATCTTATCTTATCTTATCTTATCTTATCTTATCTTATCTTATCTTATCTTATCTTATCTTATCTTATCTTATCTTATCTTATCTTATCTTATCTTATCTTATCTTATCTTATCTTATCTTATCTTATCTTATCTTATCTTATCTTATCTTATCTTATCTTATCTTATCTTATCTTATCTTATCTTATCTTATCTTATCTTATCTTATCTTATCTTATCTTATCTTATCTTATCTTATCTTATCTTATCTTATCTTATCTTATCTTATCTTATCTTATCTTATCTTATCTTATCTTATCTTATCTTATCTTATCTTATCTTATCTTATCTTATCTTATCTTATCTTATCTTATCTTATCTTATCTTATCTTATCTTATCTTATCTTATCTTATCTTATCTTATCTTATCTTATCTTATCTTATCTTATCTTATCTTATCTTATCTTATCTTATCTTATCTTATCTTATCTTATCTTATCTTATCTTATCTTATCTTATCTTATCTTATCTTATCTTATCTTATCTTATCTTATCTTATCTTATCTTATCTTATCTTATCTTATCTTATCTTATCTTATCTTATCTTATCTTATCTTATCTTATCTTATCTTATCTTATCTTATCTTATCTTATCTTATCTTATCTTATCTTGTCTTATCTTATCTTATCTTATCTTATCTTATCTTATCTTATCTTATCTTATCTTATCTTATCTTATCTTATCTTATCTAAGCACATGCATATTTTCATTTTGATATTGCAAGTGAAAGCAGAGAAAAGTAGAAAAATTGCTGTCCTGTAAAATTTGCTATTTGTAACATACGATAACTTCGCGCAAAGGGGTCGATATAATAAAAAAATGTTCATAGACTTTAAATATATTAAGGAGATTTATTCTTTCAAGAGCACTTTAAAATATGAAAAATAATTTTCTTGAAGATTTTCTTTGTCTTCATCAGCCTCAAATTTCATACATAAAAATGCTTGAATAAAAATAATATTATTTCTTAGTATTGAATTTAAAAATATTTATAGATAATCAAAAATAGCCAACAATTTTATTAATCGCCAAAATATCGCCATGTTGCCAAAACAAAAATTAGGTCGCCAAACAAGTTTAAAAATCGCTACGCTGAAAAACCCTGACAGTTACTTTTATGTGCACATCAGTCTTGCTTTAAATTAAAATTATTTTAAGTAGGTTAACATCAAAAAATTAAAATAGGCCGTTAAATGATAAAAATGCTGCATAAATACATTCATAAATTAAATTTTGTATAGAAAAATAAAATATCGTGTTGATTTTGAGCAATGGTATTTGTGAAACATAATGTGGGTAATATAAAAAAACTTATTTGGCCCTTTTAAACTGCCAATTTGGCCCAAAACAACAAAATGTCAAATTCATCACTGAATGGAGTTGTTAAATTTATAATACGATCAAAGTGGTCACTGGTGGTGTGGAGTGTTAACTGCCAAATCGAATTTAAACATTAACCTATAAGATAAAGCAATATACATACCTACCACGTACCAAATATCTTTATTAACATGCATCCCTTGTAATAAATGCAAACTTTATGTACACATGTATTTACATATACCTACATATATATATGTATGTTAAATATTGTAGAGCTCTTTCGTATGATTTTCATTATTTGTATTACAAAATAAAATAAAAACAACGTTAACAATGTAGGTATGGTATTTAACATTGAACATGTCATCTGTTTCCTGTTGATATCATGCGGATAATAACAATAAAAGGAAAAACAACAACCAACGTTTTTATAACTTCTTAACTACCACTATAAAGTGGTAGTGGCCGTAAACAATCAACAATCTATTTTATTTTTCGGGTATGAATAGGACCTCTATTTTACTGCAATGTAGTGAAAAATGTACATATGTATGTAGGTATAAAAACAAAGAAAAAGAAAACTTACGAACGTACAAAAAAATGAAGAAAGAAAAATGACAACAGATAGAAGGATAACTTTTAATCGATAAATGTCGGCACTCTTTTTTTAATTGTCCTAGTTTTTCATTGAGAATTTTTTGTAAGAGCAAACTTCCTTAACAATATGATAATACTGTATTACGGTAAATTCGAAATTTGCAGACTGGGAGAGCTCAGTACACAGATTATATGCATAGGATGCCGGATTTTAAAAATTCCATATCAATGATAATGTTTGGAAAAAATTTATTTGATACCTCTTTTGTTAATATAATTTCAAGATTGCCAAAAATTACTCAAACATTTGTGAAGTTAAAAATTTTTTTTTAATAGAAGCCAACTCGAACGAAAGCGCTAGAACTTAATATAATATTTAATGACATCCAAAAGTCTAAGGCAAAAAAAAATTTTTTTCAATTTTAAGCAGCAGTAACTAGGATAGGAGAAGGAAACTTTTAGTCCTTGTTAAAAGTTAAATTGGATCTTTGCAAAAAAACTTCAAGTTACTTTCATTCAAAAAATAATAAATGAATTTACATACTTATGCATGTATTATATAATATTATTGCTAACAGCATAATCCTTAATAAGAAACTCCGCCTTGACAGAGTGATAAACAAAGATAAGCCACTTTTAATTATTAAACGCAATTTGAGAGACATAATTTTTATTTAAAATATAGGTACTTAAACTAAGGGTGATATTGCTTAACATGAGAAACGGAATTAATATTTGAAACTGCCTATACAATATTAATCAATAAATATATACTACATATGTATAATTTTATAAACATCAAACATTTTTTTTAATTTTAAAAATAACTGTTTAATTTAATTCTCCAATCAGAGACTACAGTTTTAAGTCTGGCAATGCAATTTTTTTTTGTTGTTTGACAATCAGGGATTACAAACGACATTTTGAAAAATTGTACTTAATTCAGCAAAAATTTGTACTTTCCTGATCATAATTGTACTAAAACTCCAAAATAAACAAGCTTTTATATTTTTACTAGTTTTATTATTAGAATAACAAAAACTGTAGAAACATACATTAAAAATCACTTATACTATACATATATGTATGTTTTAAACATACCTTTGGAAACTAGCAAAAAGCAATTTTTTTTGTTGTTTGACAATCAGGGATTACAAACGACATTTTGAAAAATTGTACTTAATTCAGCAAAAATTTGTACTTTCCTGATCATAATTGTACTAAAACTCCAAAATAAACAAACTTTTATATTTTTACTAGTTTTATTATTAGAATAACAAAAACTGTAGAAACATACATTAAAAATCACTTATACTATACATATGTATATGTATGTTTTAAACATACCTTTGGAAACTAGCAAAAAGAAAAATTATGTAAATAATAAGAAACTTTGACGAATACTTGTTTATTAAAATTGATAGTGCAGCATAGTAACAATATGTTTAACAATTCAAAATCGAGGTTTTGATTGATAACTACGCATTTCATTAATCTACATGTTTGCCAAAGTTTTACACTTCTGCGATCAAAAACCTCGCTTTTATTTACAAAAAACAAAGGGACGTAGCTCCAAGTGTTTTTATTTGATATATGCCAAACGACATATGTAATAACACATTTTTCTAATAAAATATAATGAAATGGGTTTCTTTATAAATTGTTTGAAAAATATCATGGCGTGTTTTTATTTTACACAGTTTTTTGCAGTTTTTGTAAAATTAAATATTTGTTAGTTACGCCTTTTTGTATTTTAGCTAACGATATACTCGAAAAGATATTGTCGTAGGAAGAAAATTTCTTTTATATTTTGTATCCCGCTAAACACCATTTTACACCGTTTAAAGACACATACTTTAAAAATTCAAACTAAAAAATCTTCGTCTAAATCTCGTAAAAAAGTACCGAGCGGTAAAAATTGAAAGGACCGCAAGTGGCACCCTTTTTGAAGGCATCTATATTCCTCTCTAAAAGATTCGCTACGTATGATAACCTCTTTGGGAAGGGAACGAAGTAGGTATTAAAAATATATGGAAGGGTTTGGTCCCAATGGCAACCTATGTAAAAAATAAATAAGTATGAAATACGGCGATGAGGGCCTGTGCCCGCTAAAAAAAAGGCCTACTATGAGGCCCCTTTACTTATTCTTGTTAATGCTGGGAGTAAAAGTCAAATACATAAACAGTGAGGAAACAATAATTATAGTATGAACTCTTTTTTAAGTATATATAAATATATTTCTTGTTTTTTTTGCATATAAAAAAACGAAGACAATTGATTTAAATTTTAAAACATAAATCTCATAAGAAAAAGTAATAATAAATATTAACTGCCAACTTTTTATTTAGAAATTAAGTCCTGTTTCGCACTTGGTTACTCTGAGTTATGAGGTACTTCCACTTGACTGTGTAAACATTCATGCAACTTGTATGACATTCGAATAATTTGGCGAAATTTTCGATGTTGATACGTATACTCTACTAGCAAGAAATTACTTGCATGTGTAAAGGCAGGTTAGATGTCAAAGCGAATCTGTAACGCAACGCGAAGCAAAAGTTTTATCTGACATGTCCTTTAAATTGTAGTAAACATCACTGATGGGATTTGTGGTACAATTGTACCAAATTTGGTACAATCGAAACTTTATTGGTACACTGGTAAATTGTGCAATTGGTACAATTTAAAAAAAGACCCACGAAGTTTCATCATTTCTTTGAGGTGGATTAACTTAGGCCTGGAACAGAATAAAGAAGTTGTAGTAGTAGTTGAAACTGACGAATGCTTTGTAGCACGACAAAGTTCAAAAATTTGAATTTTGTACTTCGACTTCAACTACAACGATTACTACAACTACGTATTCTGTTGACAGTACTTTGAAACTTCCATTTTTAACTTTTGACAGCTTGCAGCGCTATTCGTAACGTTGTACTACAGCGACTATTCTGTTCCCCACTTTACTTTTCTCTTCATTAATACAAATTCTTAAAACATATATCCAGCCCTGACAAGAACACTAGCTGCCGTATTCATAAAAAATAAAAAAAGTTTAAAATGTGTTTTAAGGCAACATTTTCATACAATTTTTTCTTAAAATGCATTTCAAATCCATTTTAATTTTTTATGAAATTTAATTTATGTTCATGATATTATGCTAGCATATTAAGTACAAACATACTTAAGTATGTGTATTCGTACATATCTCTGTAGAAAGCCGGAGATCCATTGTCTCCAAATCGATACTTTTGTCGATTGTTTTGGCGACACTATCAACCAAGCATCTACATTTTTGTCTGCCTTTGATAAAAAATTGAAATAGATACATTTTTGCTTCTTCTTAATTTTTTATACCCACACCACAAAGTGGAATAATATGCGTTTGTGCTAATGTGTGGACACTAAAACATATAAATAGTGTACCGATCGACTAAGATTCACTTTTTTTTTAGTCGATTTAACTACTTTCCTCCATTCAGCTGGTTGTCTGTCCATGTAACCTTGTGCTTAAAGTACAGGTCGCAATCTTTAAGGCAAATCGGTGAAATGTTGTACATACATAGGTTTCAATCAAGGCGAATTCATAAAGATGACATTTTCGAGTCATCTGTTACATGGTGGAATAAGTAGGTGGGATCGTTACGGCAACAAATACAACATTACAACAAAATTGGAAATTACATCACCGTTTACGTCAAAAAATACTTTTAACAAAAATCAAAGCGTGCCGCTGAACGTGATGAAATAAATAAATTTTTAGCCAATTTTTATATTATTATAGTCAATATCTTATTTATTTTAATTAAAAATTATCAAAAACTTTATTAAAATACAATAATCTCAGCACAAAACGTGGACTTTTTGTAAACATAAACAAAACTTTGACATTAACCTAGACAAACAATGTAGGAGCAAAAAATCGTCATCTGGCGTAGTGCTGCCACCTGTTTATTTCACCATGATCTGTTAAATGTTTATTCCTTGTGTGTATACTGAATGTCAATCGTTGTTTACATTTTATGAAAAAAATTTGTTAAAATTTAAAATTCAATAAAAATATAAATTCTTGAAAAGCCCCAGTTTAAATGTTATAACACAAAAAATGAACATAAAATTTAAACACAAGGATTTTAAAAGGCGTAAGGAATAAGTGGAGCCACAATAAAATTGCAATATAGGAAAAAAATTACATTCTAAAGCAATTGTGTACATTTTATAAACAAATAATTTTGGCGTTCACTCTAACTTTTTACAAAAACAAAATACATAGCATTTTTTCAAAAAAAGGGATAGCCAGCATAGCTCTGTCTCATGATGCGGTCACCTTTATGAATCCGCCTTGGTTTCAATTCAAAAGGACAAAGCCTACTGAAAATAGTGCGAATCGGTCCGTAATTTCACATTACCCACATACAAACTTCTTTCCGGAACAGTGTTTGTGCCTATAAACTATCTTATTACGTTGGTATTTAGATTAAATTTGTACCAGACTTTTTTTCAGTTATTTTTCTTTTTAAGCTAATAAGACCTAATGAACATATTTTTTTTCTGGCGGGTTCATGATTGCCCATGGGACTCGACCGACTTTACCTTCTTACTTGTTTTGTTTTTATTATGAATAAAAAATGTGTTATGAATTCTTGCTATATATGCTCTTTTAATTTTTAGCGAAATTTTGGTACAATTTATGTAAATTTGGTAAAATTTTGCCATTGACACGGTACAATTTCAGAATTTCCAGATCCCAACAGTGGTAAACATAATAAAAGTACTGAAAAAAGTACAAATGTGCTAACCTTATCATTCCTGGTTTTTGAGAATATTACAAAAAAAAGTAGTCGAATAAAAAATTAGTCATCGTTAGCTAGTGGAAGGTAGTACACAAAATTTTTCGGATAATGTTTTTAAATTAAAAAAAGTATTCTGTGCAGAAACAAAAGTTTTAAAACCATAAACAAAATAAAAAAAGGCAAAGCACACATACGTTTGTTAATAAATGTGAGTAAACATTTATTTTCAAGAAATCCATTTGTAAAATACCTATTAAATTTAACAAAAATTGGTGAACAAGTGTTAAAAACCAGAAAAAGGAGATAAACAACTGAAAAGGCCTAAACTAAAAGCACTTACAACAGAGTCTGCAAACAAATGCGTATCTAAAAAACAAAAGCAATAAAAAAGAGAAACAAAAAACGGGATTAAATTACCTAGTCAGCTGCAGTTGGTTGAGTTTACAGGAATTCGAACTTTAAAAAAACCGTAAAGATAAAAGGGTTTGTTGTTGTTTTTCAACATAGTCAAGTGCGTAAAGTGAATTTTTATTATTAATTAAAAGATTGGTATTGACACAAGTAATTTGTTAAAAGTTTAATTTTTTTTTTTGCATAATTAATTTAAAAAAAAAAACGGGTTTTAATAAAATAAAGATAACTATGTATAGGTATTTTGTTTGTCTTTTATTTGTTTGTTGAAGAAAAACAAATACGAGTGAAATAAACAAGTGGAAATTTTGTTTTCTTTGGTGTTATAAATTGAAAAGAATTTCTTATTAGTCGATACTGCAAAGTTTTTGTAGAATACAACAAGTAAAGAAATTAAATATTTGCACAGCAATTTTTAAGAATAGGTACAAGTAGTTTTTTAATGTTTTTTTTCATTATACATATATTTTAAAACTACAATGTTTTGGTGAATATTCGTGTTGTGTATTTAGTGAGTGAGTTTGTGTGTGTATGTCTCCATACCTAAAAATTAACAACGTTACCATATAATTTTTATAGTAGAATGTTTTTTGAGTTGGCCTAATAAAAATTGTTTAACTGCTAATTTCATAAATTTGTTTTCTATTTATATGTAGATTCTTCTATTGCTTTTGTTAATTATTTTATTTTTAATTTTCTTAATAACTGTATTTTTAATTTTGTATTGCTATGAATTTAAGGCAAAATCTAGGAAATGTTGTAAGTGATAACAGTTATTTAAAATCCCAATTAATTCATTTTAAGCATAATCTTAACATCGGTCATCTAAATTGTACAAGTTTTAATTTAAGACCGAACTCTACTAAATTTAATGAAATAAGGAAAATATTAGATGGTGGATATTTGAATGTTGCTGGTTTTACTGAAACCTGGTTACGTGATGAAATATCTTCTAATGCTGTTAATATATCAGGATATATATGCCACAGAAATGATCGGTTAAACAGTAGAGGTGGAGGAGTGGCCCTTTATGTCTCGGAGAATATAAAACATAAGGTTGTATTTGTTGGTGAGGGTTATGGAGTTGCTGAATGTCTCTTTGTTGAACTTGTTTTTAACGAAGTGAAGGTGTTGGTGGGAGTTGTATATCTACCTCATGGTAATTTTGATGCATTTGAAGAGGAGATATCTGAGGTGCTTGTGCGTTACTCCAACATTGTTGTTATGGGTGATTTCAACAATAATCTTTTTGATGTTGATAAAGGTTTGAATGTTAGAAATATTTGCAGTAGATTGAATCTTTTCTTAATACATAATTCCATGCCAACATATGTTACTAGTAATTCCACTTCTCTTCTTGATTATTTTTTGGTGTCTTCAACTAATTTAGTGAAATCCACTGGTCAATTTCAATGTCCTGGTATAACGCGGCATTCTTTTATTTTTTTGTCTTTTGAGATTTTATTATCAGAGGAAAGAAGATTTTATCAATTTTATGATTATGATGCAGTAGATATTAGTTCTTTTCAATCTGCATTGTTGGACTGTAACCTGGATGATATGTATCTGACTAGTAATGTTGATGAGCAATTAAACATTTTAACTTATAATTTAGGAAATTTACATTCTCTTGTTCCCTTAAAGAAACGTTTTTTTAGCAATCGTAGTGAGTCTTGGACCAATGATCCAGAGATTCAATACAATATTTCCCTTAGGGACCTAGCGTATAGGACCTATTTAACAGATAGAACAGATGGTAATTGGAAAGTTTTTTGTCGCTGTAGGAATCGTGTAAAATCTGTTATTAGGAAAATAAAAAGGAGAGTACATAGTTTAATTTTTGAAAATAAAAACGCTAAGGATATTTGGTCAATCCTTAATAGGCAGGGACTTGGTGTTAATGAGGACAAATTATGTCATGTTGATCCTGACTATTTAAATCATGTCTTTTCATCCAATCAGATTAATAATAGCAATAGAATAGTTGATAGATCAATTTATAATCAAACTGGATTTTCATTTCGTCCAGTTGAATTGTGCGAAATGGTTTCGGCTTTTTATTTAATTAAGTCAAATGCTGTAGGATTGGATGGCTTTAGACTTAAGTTTATCAGGATTTTGATGCCAATCATTGGGAACTTTGTACTTCATTTACTTAATACAATATTGATAACGTCGAATTTTCCGTTATTTTGGAAGATTGCGAGGATAGTTCCCATAAGTAAAAATAACTCAACAACTGGGTCTGATGATTCACGGCCGATATCCATATTGCCTGTTCTATCTAAAATTCTGGAGCATCTTATGAAGATTCAACTTTTAGAACATATTGATCATAACAATTTTCTGCATGATTGTCAATCTGGTTTTAGAGCTAATAGGAGTACTACCTCTTTACTGCTTGGCTTAACAGACAATATTCGCAATACTTTAGCTAATGAAGGTGTTTGTATTTTATTGTCATTGGACTTTACCAAGGCTTTTGATAGAGTAGATCATTATCTGATTGTTCAAAAATTGCACAGATATTATAACTTTTCAAGTTCTGCTTGCAAGTTAATATCTTCATATCTTTTTGGTAGAAGTCAATATGTCGTTAGTGGTAATCGGGCTTCTGGCTTGCTTCCAGTTCACAGCGGAGTGCCTCAAGGATCGGTCCTTGGACCTTTACTTTTTATAATGTTTATAAATGATCTTTTTGATCAAATTTCTAGTAATACGTGTCTTCCATTTTCTTTTGCTGATGATGTGCAGCTTTTGTTCAAGGGTACACCTGAATTTTCCGATGTATTCCAAAATGTGATCTATTATACAGCTCAATTGTTAGATAGTTGGGTTCTGGATAATGCGTTTGTAGTTAATACTGGTAAAACTAAGGCTATGTTGTTTGGCAAGTGTAGTAGTTCTGAGTTCACTATTACTCTCAATGGTGGTGAAATTGAGTTTGTTGATCGTCTTAATTGTCTAGGTGTAATACTTGACACAAAATTATCATTTGAGGGTCATGTTAATTACATAATATCTAAAGTGAATTTTACTTTGCGTAAATTGTACAATACGGATTTAATGTTGCCAACTTATGTAAAGAAGCAAATTGTTCATGGGCCCTGCAAATAATAGGACCAGTCCAAACACGCGTGTAAAGAGTAGTCCACAAAGGACCAGGACTAGTCCAAAAGTAACCCAAACGTATGGAAAAAACCTGGTCTATTTAACATTACGATGTCCTAGGAGAGGATCATATAACCCACCTTTGGACCACTAAGGAGTAGTTTTAAAACTACTCCATGGTATATAACCCACCTTTGGACCACTAAGGAGTAGTTTTAAAACTACTCCATGGTATACTCAAGAGGATTAGTTTTGAAGTCGTTTAAAAACGAAAGCACGTCGTTAAAAAACGAAGACATGTCGTCTCACTACAAACACTTTTTAACAATGACATGGTCCATGCTTGCATTACATCGGACCAGTCCATGGAGTAGTCCATTTTATCAAAATGGGTCAGGTGGTCCAATTTTATTTGCTGGGGGCTTGTTATGCCAGTTTTTTTATATGGGTTGGAGGTGTATTCTGGAACCGTTGGCTATATTCTAAAAAAAGTAAGATTGGTTTTTAATCGAGTTATGCGGTATCTTTACTAGTTGAGAATAAGACAGCATGTCTCACCATTTGTTTTAAAATTTTTAGGTTTTTCATTTGTAGAGTTCGTAGATTTCAGAAATCTTGTTCACTTTTATAAGTCTTATAGGTTGCAAACTCCTGGGTATTTAATTCAGCTATTTAATTTTTGTAGATCAACGAGGAATAGACAGTTAAAGATACATATGCATTTATATAAGAAATAACTCAAAACACTTACCCCTGTAACACATGTTTCACTTATTTTGTAGTTGCCTTTAGGCCCGATATGGTTTTCGTCATCATTCTACTTTGAAAACTTGATGTACTATTTAACTAAATAATTTTAATTAAAAGAATATGGGAATTGTCTACATTTTATAACATATTTTAAGAATGAAAATAAAAAAATTAACATACTTAACTATGTATGCATGTTAATTTAACAAGATAAGCTTTTGATTTTAATATAAAACTGGTTTTTATGGATTCAATATTGAATAACGTTTATAACTTTTAAACGTTTTTGCTGGCCATTATTTTAAACATTCATATTTGAAAACTGTTTACAATCCTTACAAACGAATAGATAATTTTTGTATCGCTCCGAAGACTTCGCTTAGATTAATACAAATTATTTTTCACTTTTTTAGGAAAACTAGAAATAAGGTGTGTATCCGTGAACTTAAATAAAAAATATACAGCCATGTCACAGAGTACAATTCCGTTCGGAAACGGAATTCATTTCGTATTTTTGTGCTTCAGAAAATGACAAAAACAATTTTCGAAATGAAACCATTTTTGTTTTCGTGAACGGAATGGGAGTTTTCTGTATCTGACAGGCCAAAAAACTATCAAAATACACTTCTTATTAATAAACAAATATGTTTTCTTCGATTCCGAATGAAATCATTCCGAACGGAATTGTTGACTGTGACATGGCTGATAGAAGAATTTTGGCATATCTAGTTACAACCTTGCTTATACTAAACAACAAACTTATATAAGCCCATGTAAAGGCGTAAAATGGCGCTTTCTTTTTTTTTTAAAGCATCACAAACAGTATTTCTTGAATTCTTGAATTACAGTACGTTGTTTGGAATAAGGTTTGACAACCCTATGGAAGTTTTTTCCGAGGGATAATAAAAAATACTTTTAATTTTTGGTTGCTTAAGTGCTTTAAGATAAACATTAATTTGCTGAAGACAACACCGTTTTTACTTTATATATATTAGTTCCTTTAAACTCCTACAAGGAGCATAGGGCCAAAACTTTTACTTTAGCTTTGACTATATATTATATATTGATCGATAAAAGTTGATAACACTGGTCTGCCGTAAAAATTGTTTTACATATATTCAAGTCCGTTCTCAGTTTTTCCTCTATCACGTTAGTTTTTTGGGGTGGGCAAATATTTCGCTCGAAATAACTTAACAATTTAACTTCCTAATAAGAAAATTTATAAAATCTTCTTAAAACGTTGCAAAATTTTTTATTGCGAAAACAAATTTAATTTCCACAAAAAACTATTTTTTCTTATCACTTAATTACTTTAATTGGAAACAAATATTTTAAATCTCCTATTTTGAGATAAAAATTGTAATGTTCAAATGCCTAGAACAAAAATTGTAGTTGCTAATGATATTAAAAAACCGCTAGATATCCCGCTAACCGCCAAAACGGAAATTTTACCCCGGTGGATACGTAAAAACCGCTAGAATCGCGGTAAACCCGTCAAATTGGCAACAGTGAATTTGACCCTATTTCGACGGTCGTAATACTCTTTAAGACCCTTTTTTGGTATACCCTTTTGTATCATTTTTAACGATTTTGGGACCCATTTTGGAAATAGTTCTCAAATTTTGTTTTTATCAACAGTGCTTCTGATAATCAAATGTTTTCGAAATAAGCATTGCTTAAAAATAAACACAGTAACAGACTCAAAAGCAAAAACTTACAATTCCATGCTTTCTTTTCATTATCAAGTAAAGATTTACAGCCAGTTTTTAGAAAACGTAAACAATTGAGTGAGTGAGAAATTACCTAGGTATATTGAAAACAACAATAAAAAACGAAAATTTGTTTTTGTTTTCAATATAATTTCTCACTCACTCGCGTGCGTTATCTACAAAGTATAGAACGCTAAATTAGTTTTTCTATAGTAAAGCACAAATTAAAGTACAATTTTTCTTATAGTATATACCTACACATATGAACATAGGCACCTACCCAGCCAGCAAAATTGTCCGACGTCTTCCAGATATCTAAAAGAAACGTCGATAATAAAGTCGGAATCGTATAAAAATCTCCCAGATTGCTGACCCAAAAACGTATGAAGTGGTTGACACGAATTCTGACAGACATGTCGTGGGAAATTCTGGTTTTTTTCGGGTCATTGTTGACAGATATAAAATTTTGTTTAGAAAAATATTGCGCAGATTCCAATATAGTGCACTTTTCAAGAGGTAAGGCCGGGGAAAAGTGTTATCTTGATACTTTTTCTGTATTTGATAATTTTTTTATACATTTTGCGTATGGACCATACTGAATGGGCTTATGGTCCAGATACAAATATTACTTTACTTTTTAAAAAGAAAATAGGGAATAGTGTACTTTATGGGGTCCTTAAAGCAGGCGGATAAAAGTTTGTTATGAATTCAATCTGTGCTAACAAGCTGCTAAGATTAACCGTCATTCTAGTAAGCAGCTCGTTTGACGTAGTGTACAAACTGTGGCTACCTTTTTGTTATGAATAGTTTAAAATCTTTTATTAAAATCAATTCCCTTATATCTGTGAATCTACTCAGAATTACGCTAAAGAAATAATTCGACTTCCTCAAATTAAAATTGTTTTCTTTTAAAAATAATTTGAATTGTTTTTAAAACATGTTAATTTTAAGTTTATTTTCATGTTCATCTAGGTCAGGGCTGTGGAGTCGGAGTTGAAGAGTCGGAGTTGATGTTTTTGTGCCGGAGTCGGAGTCGTAGTACCCACAAAAACTCGCGACTCCGACTCCAAAGTTTTTCGGCATAAAAAATTTTCAAAATAAAAATTATCTTCTTAAAACACATTTAAAATTTAAATAAATGGTTTATGCATACTGCTCTTATGAGCTGTTTCCAAATGACAGGCGATGGACTGAGTGCTTTTCATATACAGGGGTGTGCTGGAAATCGCAAACGTAAAACGCAAGAATTTTAAAAGTCGTTTTTAAATAAGATTTTTGTAATAAAAGAATTTTATGACAAATATTTTCCTATTAAACAGGATTTTAAACCAAAAATTATAAGAATTAGGGTTAAAGTTTATTAAAAACAACTTCCAAATTCTTGAGTTTTGCGTTTGCGATTTCCAGCACATCCCTGATAAATTTTGCTACATAATCAGTCGCCTGTCATTTGGAAACAGCACATTAATGATTGCTTCACAAAAACTCTAATTTTTAGAAGGCCGTACGGTAATGAAAAAATAAAAGTTAACATTACTGAGTCTCATATACATTTAGCATCAAGATTATAGTAGGAGTCGGAGTCGCACTTAAAAAATTTCAGCATTTGGAGTCGGAGTTATTACTTTTTTCGGACAACTTCAGAGCCCTGATCTAGGTACTAAAAATTATTTTATATTGTAAATTGTTTACACATTACATACTCATGTATTTTAATATAACGATAGGTACCTATATAAATTATTTTTTAATTTTGAAATCATTAATGTTTTACATCTGGCAACTCCTGATATGCATATCGCTCTCGTCTACGGCGGCGCTAAAAATTGTATTCAACTGTAGTAAAACATAATTGTGGTGTTTTGCTTTTAGTTCGAACTTCGAAAAGCACTGGTAACGATTTCATTCGCAAAAGGAATTTACAAAACGTTTTCTGGCTGGCGGTCGATACAGTACAAGTGAAAAAAAACCTACGACAAACGCAAGTGCGCGACTTCATTTCATTTTATTTAAAAATAATTGTTCCGATTTTCTAGATATTACTCATCCAACACCAAAACTTAAAAAAAAATCTAAAATAAGCAAATTATATGCTGTGACTTGTTTGTGCAAATTCTTTAAAAGAAATTTAAAATAACCAAATCTTATAAGAAAAAAGTAAGTTTTTTCTTGTTATCCTCTATGGGGGAAAAAGGCAAGAAATAGAAAAAAACAATGCATAATTGTGTATGTATGTCACTCGTATGCGTGTAGAAAATTAATTAAACAGTGTTCAGTGCGTGTATTTGGATTTGTTTTTCAAAAATAATGCGCAAGTTTTACTTTTTTTATCGTATGTTCTACTATTTCTGTTGTCGGTAGCACAGTCACAGAACTCTTCAGTACTTTGTGGCAGACTCGTTTATAGGTTCAAAAAGATGTTGCAGGTAATTTGCAGCCACTCTGTTGCTTATTACGTGTATGTGTTTCATATCAAATTCACCCCTTGACAAAAATCTATCATCAATAACATTATAAAAAATTGCAGCAACAACAAAATCGTGTCAAAAGTATTAGTAGCAGTAGAAACAACTAATGTTCATGTTTACGTCCTTCTCCTTCTTTCCATCTCTATTTTTATAATGTACACGAATTCATCGACCCAATAATAATTCAAGTCAACCTGTTTGCAACCTTGTAATATTTTCTTGTATTTTCTTCCTTTCTGCAATAATTAAAACAAGCAAAAACAAAAATTTGTTGGTCATCATATTTTTCTTGCCTATTTTGTGTCATGTTTTCTACCGTTATTTATTACGTCTGTAACGTTAAATGTGTATGAATAAAAATACTCGTAGAAACATTTTTTAAATATTTGCATTTATTTCTTTAAAAACAATTTATTTAATCAAGTGCTTGAATTAAAAAAAAAAACTATTTTTTTATAAAAAACAATTTTCCCTTTACACAGCGATTATTTAAGATGTGGTTGCCACATTTATGAAAATTTTGTTGAAAACCTACCGTAATCACCTTCCTGACTATTTTCTTTTTTGCGAGACTTAACCATTTTTTGTTCAGACCAAAGCGAATTAATTACAGGGGGTATCGAAACAGCATCTGCTTTTGACAGTTCGAGCTCATTTGCTTTGATTTGTTAGTGTTTTGGTAAGAATGGTTGACATTTCGAGCTATAAGCACTAACAATGCAATGCAAAAAGCCCTATGTTGTTTCTGTTGTTTTTGGATTGTTGTAGTTCCGACACCACCTCTAGTTGAATTCGACTTGGTTCAGACCGATTTTATACTTTTAGTTCTCAATTTACGGTGCATTTTCATTGTACAATTTTTATTTGACAAGATCAACTTACCTGATAAAAATGTTACACTTTGCTATTGGCGATTTTTTTTCAGAGAAATATGTTGCATATAGGGATGCCAATCCCGATGAAACAGCTCGAATAGTTTTAAAATCGCTAATGAACTACATTAATGATAAAAGTGTAATATGTAGTTGCAAATAAAAGCAGCTAATTTTTTTCGATTGAAATTGCTCAACATGTAACACTTCGAGTAACATTACAAACTGTTACATATCTATATTGTAACATATGTTTCTTACAAAAGAAATCCCATATACTTACATTAGTTGGTCTCACAGACAAACTGATCAGTCAACAATGAAACATCACTTTTTCTTAAACGCACATGTAACACTTAACGGCGAGTAATGTGTAATCGCAAAGATATTAAAAGAATGAGGAAGTTGCAACTATTTGTTTCAATGTAATCAACAAAAAAGGAGATGCGTTGGGCTCACATTCAACGAAAATGGTCAGTACCAATTCTGCAATTCTGTTACTTTTTGAATTTAACTACCGATATTAGCTGCGTTCGAGAACTCAAAAGTTTTTACTATTTTTTACTGAACTTTACTGCATTTTACTAAATTGCGTTCGCGTACACAAAATACAGTAAATGAGAACACAAATTGAGAGCGAAAAGTGACAGTTCTTGTCTGAGTAATTACAAATTTTTACTGCAGAAATTTTTGCAGTAAAAATTATGTGTGTGAAGATAAATATGCCGAGTTAAATATGTTTCGACGTAACGGCTTACGTCACTACATATTTAACTCTGGATGAAATGACGTAACGAAATAATTAAATATGCCATATTTAACTATCACATATTTAAATATGCCATATTTAACTATCGCATATTTAAATATGGCATAGTATGTTTCATATATTTTTAAACTCGGCTTAAATATAAGATGTGGTTGTATTAATAAAAACTACTTTAAAAAATGCAGAAAACATATCCAATTAATTTATAAATTATTTCCTAATAATTTCTATGGACAAATTAAAAAAATCGAACAAAAATAAATTGGAGTTGTCATATCCTTCTGTGTCACACATCGGGACCATATGGAAAATGGGGACTAGGGACCACACTATTTTTCTATGGTACCCATATGCCTGAATTGTATTTGTGATTTTTTTTAAAAAATTTCAAACATTTAACTTTGAAATTTTTTTGATGTTCACTATGGGATTTTGGCCATATTTGGACAGATCCTTCGTTGTCACTCATCCGGACCATATGGAAAATGAGGAATAGGGACTACACTATCCTTCTATTGTACCCATATGCCTGAATTGTATTTGTTTTCTGCATTTTTTAAAGTAGTTTTTATTAAAACAACCACATCTTATATTTAAGCCCAGTTTAAAAATATATGATACATACTATGACATATTTAATTATTTCGTTACGTCATTTCATCCAGAGTTAAATATGTAGTGACGTAAGCCGTTACGTCGAAACATATTTAACTCGGCATATTTATCTTCACACACATGTAAAAATTTAGTAAATCAAAAAAACATATGTTTCAAAAGGTAAACAAACAAAAGTTACAAACAAAATGCTTACAAATTGTGAAAAATTTGTTAAATAAAACAAAAGTTGAAACAAAATTAAACAAAAAAAAAAAGTGATTAAATATTAATTAATTGTACTTGTTTGTGAAGCATTTGTTTGGCTAAGTACCAACATTTGAAACCTTTTTTTGTTATGTTACTTTTTTAGAGTTGTAAAAGTGTGAAGTACTTGGGTACTTAAGTAATCAATAGCAAAAATTTATTCATGTTCTTATGAATAAATTAACCCGCCACAAATTAGTAACATCAAATAAAATAAAAAACAAACAAATATCAAAGATAACATTAAATAATTTGTTTGTATTATCCAAAAATGTTCGTGTTATGAAAAGTATTTAATCGATTACCGATAAGAAAACGAGTTAAGTAGTGAAAAGTGTAAAAATTGTTCAACACTTCAATTATTTGGCATCAGCTGTTGCCTTTATTTTACGAATTTTTACAAATTTTGCGTTCGCGTACTTTTTTGGACAACAGCTTTTTGTGAGAGAAAATTTTACAATTTTCTCATTTACTGCATTTTACTGTAAAAGTACGCACCTATTGTTAAGTAACGATAAATCTCGGTTACTTTAGCGAATTTGTTTTTCTCTATTTTAAATAAACAAATTTTTTGTTTAGAAATATTGACTACAAATATCGGTAAAATATAAAAACCTCAACATTGATATTTGTTAAAATCAATAAAAATATAAATTGACTTTTATTCGACCTTTATAAAATTTATTATTATTATTATTTTATTAAGCTTGAGGTCTCTTTTTTTTTTTTTTTTTTTTTTTTTAAAAAAATATTGGTTCAATAAATTTAATATTTTTTAAAAAAAAAAAAAAAAAAAAAAAAAAAGAGACCTCAAGCTTAATAAAATAATAATAATAATCAATAAAAATATAAAATAAATTTGCTTTTAAAAATTTGTTTTAATAAACATGAATAAAAATCTAGTAAATATTGCTTATATTTATAAACAAATGGGTAAGTTTCAAATCTTTTTTAAATAGTATAGAGAAACAGTTCGAGGTGCCCGATCCACTCTAGCGCAACATTCTGCTCGTACTTTTTACACCCACCCTACTGTATGTGGAGAGCATGTTACATATTACCCCACATGTGTGTTTGACTCGGAATCGATCTAACGAGGTCCGTCCTTCCATCTGGCTGGCTGGTTGTCTGTTTAAGCTAACCTTGTGCGCAAAGTTCTTTCCGGAATAGGGGTTTGGTGCCCACAAATCGTCTTGTATTGTTGGTATATAGGTTTAATTAGGACCACCAATATTTTATGGCAACCATAATGAGCATAGCAAATTAAATTGGAATCGGTCCATATTTGACCATAGCTGCCATACAACAACACTCCTAAAATAGCTTATAAAGGGTTGCTTTTAAAAAAGCTTCTATGTCATCTTATAGTAGTAATCATAGTTATAGCAGTAGATATATAGATAATCGGCCTTATTGTGGTTGTCGTTGTCGTATACGACTGTGTAATAGATTAAAGTAATACACAACGTGTTCTTTAATCTACTACAAAAAACGACACGTTTGTTTACGAAAACGACAACCACAATAAAGCTGAATATTTGGCATTGATATCTCTTATGTGAATCGTAACATCTCAACATACGCTTTTTGGCGAAAACCTGATTTTCCATGGGTCCCAAATACTGCGGTTTATGGTCGGGCTTCATCGACAATACTTTCTTACTTTTTTGGCATTAAAAATTTTATTATTTACTATACAGATATTGTTAATCTATGAACAGTGCAATAACGATCATTATTTAACAAGAACTTTTTTCTTGTCGTTAGTTACCGTTAGAAATTGTAAAAATTTCATTATAGAAAAGCTTTTAACGACAATTATCGTTCACTAACGAATTTTGACTACTTAACGACACATTCTTGTCGCTGAAAAGTTACAAAATATCAGTACAGGAAGGTTAAATACTTTTTACGGGTTTTACTGCTATAATAATTTTATACTATAATTCTCAGTTACATACAGCCAGAGACTATAGTACATACCTAAAATTTGGAGTTTAAGGACAACTAAAGTTTTTCCGAAAATTTGTGGTATGGAATTTTATTTCTCTTTATTGATAATAAAACAAAACAAAAATAACATTGACTTACGAACAATTTTACCAAGTTTAGTTAAAACTAACAATTACTTTAACATCTAGTTAACAATATGTTTTGACAGCCATAACTGATAGTTAATTATAACTGAACTTGGTGTAATTGGCCGTTAATTGTAAAAATAACGAGGACAAAAATACGCATTGAAGTTTGTCATCTTTATTACCATTTCTTCCGTCCTTGAAGTGAATGAAAGTGATACCAGAGTAAACGCAACAAAAATAGTTATTGTCGCTATTGCTCTAAATAATAATGTCTTTGTAAATAGTTCTAAGAGTATTACGGGAAAACAGATTAATCGCAGAGTTTAACGGTAAATACACACTCATAAGTAAGAAAAATAGAGGGCTAAAGGCCTAACCATAATATGCATAGCGTTGCTATAAATAATTAACAAAAAGTTTCTCAAATGTATTTAATAAAACCAAAACAAAATAAAAAACATTTGATTCCGTACGGAATGAGAGATTAGATTCGCACCTTGCTTAAGCAAATTACAGTTCCTTAGCAAAAAGTTAACTTAAGTTCAATATGGTTTGCCTTATATAATTAACATGTATTCGCACATTTGCTTAAGCAACTTAAGCACATAGTGGTTGGGCCTTTAGATTGGAGTTTTACAATAAGTAAAAAACAAAGACTTGGACATTTGGCAAACTGTTATTTGTACAGATGAATGTAAATTTAATTTGTTTGGATGCGATGGGCCAAGGCGAATTAACTACAGGTGGTGTCGAAACGCCTTCTGATTTTGACAGGTTGAGCCTATTTGTTTTTATTTGTTAGTGTTTTGCTAAGAATGGTTGACATTTCGAGCCGTAAACACTAATAATGCAATGCAAAATCCCCTATGTTGCTTCTGTTGTTTTTGGATTATTGTAGTTGCGACACCACATGTAGTTGAATTCGACTTGTGATGGGCAATCTACACAAGGAAACTTTCGGTGTTGAATATAAAAAAAACAACAAAAGCCGTGGTTATTTGCTCATATCTCAGTCATTTATGGACCGATCTCAAAAGCAAACGAATGCGTGGTACATATATGTGACATAAATATATAGCAACCTAGACTCCATCAACACACACACGAACAGACGGTCAGACAAAATTAACTTCGCTACTGATAAGTATCCAAAATATATATGCTTACTTTTTAAGGCCTAACATCAATATTGTAGAAATTACAAACGGAATGACAAACTTATATGTATATACATATACATGTATATAAATATGGTATATACA
This sequence comes from Pollenia labialis, assembly GCA_949318255.1. NCBI lineage: Eukaryota > Metazoa > Arthropoda > Insecta > Diptera > Polleniidae > Pollenia > Pollenia labialis. The sequence goes on along the minus strand of OX439142.1, from coordinate 93,584,770 downwards.
TATGTAGTATTATTTCCTATAATGATAAGAAAACATAAAAAAACTTTGTAGATTAATCAAAAAAATAATTCACACATAATTTTTTTATCATTATCAAAGCATGGTTTTAGGGTTAAGGGTAGAAAATGATCCATAACCCTTAAAAATTTATCACTTACCGATTCGAATGTAACTTGGCTAATTTGTATTTCTTAAACAATTAATTCACATTAACAGCCTGTTCATCGATTTCGAGCGTTAACGTTCGCCAAGAAAATTACATTTAAAACGAAAACTAATTTAGAATTTTGGATTTGCTTTAAATATAATTTTCTATGCGAACTTTGACGTTCGAAATCGTTAAACTGGCAGTAATTTTAGTTCTTCAATCTTAACAAAATTATTTTACGATCGACATCAAAGATTCATGGTCGATGTTTATAATATTTTAAATCCTTTCCAATATAACTACGTGTTGTTTTAAAATTAAAATTTGTTTGATACTTATCACTTATATTTTCAAATTATTCGTATTGCGATCCACCAAAGACCTATCACGGGACTACTTTGGTGTCAGTTCGCTTCCCTTTTAGGAAAGGTCTTTGGTTGTAACATTCTGAACTTTCTTCAGCCTTTCGCACCTATTTTAACTTTTATTAAGTATCGTTTGCTCTACACGCCACTGTTTGGCGATAACAGAAAATTCCTCATATACGGGTGTGTTCTAGAATCCGCATCGACTCGAAAGTGAATTACTTTAGCATTATTGGTGTTTTGCATTTCACATCCACATGTTTTTATTCGTTTTCAATTAGAATAGATATGGATTGGTGAAAGTAAACCGAATCGATTTTTTTTTAAATGTGATAACATTTTTAACAAAAAAATTAATTTTGCTTTTAGCTTAAAATCTTCTTAATCCAATTTGAAAAAAATATATCGTTATCAAAAACGGAAAAGGCCGTTACTAACCCTAAATTTAAAGTTGAATTTTTCATTGATTTTGTTGTAATTATAGCTTATATTTTTTTTAACGATTTTTATGTTATTTTCAGACAACTTGTTTTTTTAATCGATTTAACGATCTCTTAGTTTTTGGGGTTGTTTAAAATTTTGCAATTTTTAGCGAATTTTAGCCATTTTCGCGATATAAGCGATTTTTTCGTGTAAGTTTTCTGATTCTTTAGACTTTGCTATCATGCCGCTGTTTGCAAATTTCCGTGAATTTAGCAATTTTTACCGAATTTTTGGCACTCCTTATAGTTTTAGGGACTTTCAATCAATTTTATTTCTGGTTTGAAATATTAAAAAATGTTGCTATTTTTTCAATTTTTTTGTTATAGTTTTAGGGACTTTCAATCAATTTTATTTCTGGTTTGAAATATTAAAAAATTTTGCTATTTTTGCAATTCTTTTGTTATAGTTTTAGGGACTTTCAATTAATTTTATTTCTGGTTTGAAATATTACAATTTTCATTTTTCTTCAAAACATATGCCGTAAGCAGTGGTGAAAATAGAAAAAATTGTATCTTCATGTTAACCTTTATCGTAATTTTTCTTCACTAAGACTTTTTGCCATATGCGCCAAAGCAATAGTGAGCCGACGATTAGCCGTTTTCTCCTATTGTCAAAGCTGCTCTAAAGATTTTTATTAAACCTCGAAAATGTTTCAAAATCCTTAATCATTTGCACTTTGCATGCTTTTTTGATATAAATTTTAAATATTTCTAAAACAGATTTTCCGTATTTAACCTTAGGTTAAGACATTAAAAAATTAAAAATAAATAATTTGCATTTTTAATGGAAACTTTGCTCTTTGGTGTCAATGTTGTAGTACATCAAGCAACAACATCATCACTTTGTTTTCTTGATTAAAATGACTTAATTACAAGTTGAAATTAATAGTTTCTTCGCACAGAAGAGACCGAATGACTGAATAAATAACTGACAGACAAGACAATTATAATTATACTCGAACGTTCAACAAGAGCAGCAAATAGTACAAAAGAGTGTGTGCACTGCACAAGTCAACAATTGACACTTTTTTATTTTTAAATAATTTCTTCTATTCAACACTCTTTACACCTTATGCTGAATTTAATAATGATTATTATTCATCATCATGATAGTGGGGCACTTATGCAATTTTACATTAACAGATGGTTGTTTGTACCTTACATAGAACTAGACGACATTTATTTTGTTAAAAGAAGAAAAAGTACTTGTAAATATTTCTAGTTCTCCGTGGCATACAATACTTATTTTATATTCTTGTATGTTAGTTAAATACGTATAATTTATAAGTATAAGTACGTACGAACATTGTACAAAAACGTTTGTGATTTCGCACCACGAAATTATTGCGTATATTCTAGGAAATGTTTTGTAAAATACAAAAAACTTTTTATAATTTACAAATAAAAATTTGTGTATTTTACGAAATATTTTTGCTAATTCCATAAAAGTTTTTGTAATAACAGTAGTTTTGACTTAACTGCCTTTTGTTTAAGTGCATTTTGACTTTAAAATTCCATACAAATATATGTTTTAAGTGCACATTTTAGATAAATGCCCAAAATTTTTCATTTCAAAAATTAAAGTTAGCTGCACTTTGACTTAATTGCACAAAATACATATTTTCTGTAATTATTCTTCAAAATCCTTGATTACGTGCCTTTTGTATACCTGCATGTTTATTATATTTTTGGGCAGCTGTAAAATATTTTCATATAAAACATCAAAGTTAGCTGTACACATGAAAAAATAAGGTGGCAACTTTTTATATAAATATCCAATTTTAAAAAAATTAATAAAATATCAATTTATTAATAAAAACGTTTTTATTCTTTTATTAAATACTTAACTTTAGCTGCACTTTTATTCAGGTAACCACAATTGCGTACCGCACATTAAGGCAGACATTTAAGATAACAGCACTTTTGACTTATATGCACAAAAAATCGTGCAAAGGTACTGTGCAGCTAAGTCAAAACTACTGTAGATAGAAAATATTATTTCATAAAGTTAGTAAAAATTAAGTATGCTTAGGCCCAAATTTACAGTCATTAGTTAATTATTAGCAAACTTGAATGATAAATATTTGTTAACTAACATTTCATATTTACAGTACATTGGTTGACTAAAATTTTTTATCAGAGCAAAAAATTGTATCTATAACGGGAAAATTCGGTAACCTTAATCTCCAAAACTAAAAGAGATACAAAAAATGTAACATTTATCTTTGTTCTTTAGAAAAATAAGCGGACGGGTGTTTGGTACTTTTTTGAAATTCGGCCCTATTAGGGAGTAAACGGGTAAAATTTGAATTGTTGGTACTTTTTGACACCCCATCTATCTTTTGAACCAATAAACAAAGAAACAAAGAATTTGGTACTTTTTCGAAATTCGAACATTTAATGGGTGAAAATCATAACTATTTTTGGCACTTTTTTTTTTCAAAATATTTTGCTTCATTTATTGTTATATTCGTACTGAACTATGGGCTGCCACTACAATACTAAATTTTTGATACTTTAATGGGAAAAAATAGTACCCAAAAAAAAAGGAAATACGGGAAATTTGATATTTTGTTTAGCTTTTTGGTTCTACAAGTGGTATTTTTTTAATTATCGTTAATATTGGACCTTAAAACATATGATTCAACATGCAATGTCCTGAGTGGATAAGAATCTATTGCGGAACTGTTTGGTACTATTTTGTTCTTTCACTGGTACTTTTTGAATTTCCGTATTGGAACTAGAAACATAAAATTCAATATGCAATGTCCTGGGTAGTTGAGAATCTATAAGAGTGAACTTTTGGTTTTTTTATTCTTTGACTTGTACTTTTTGAATTTCCGTTGGTATTGGATCTAGAAAGATAAAATTAAACATGCAAGGTCCTAAGTTTATGAGAAAATAAACTTTGGCATACAGATATGTCCACGAAGAAAAATGCTAGTACAAAAAAAAAAATATTTATAAATATTATTCAAGGCCCATCTATCAGGTCTGCTTACTTGTACAAAAACAAAAAACGATTCTTTTTAGTTGTCAAAAATTTACTACCACATATACAAAGCAAAAAGAAAAAACGTTTATGTGTCGCATACCATAAACGTATACATGCACATGTAAACAACTTTTGACAACTAAAAAGAACATAAACAACGATCATCAGGCTTCTTGCGCAGACCTTTTCAATGGGCCTTGATATTATTTTTGTATAAAGTTACGATGATGAACGCTACAAACTTAGCTTCCTATGAAATGTATCGATCTTGAAAATATTTTCAAATTCTTTTCATATTACTTGCTTAAAATCCAACTTTTAAGATTCCTGGTTCTGACGAGTCAAATTTAAGTATAACGTATGAAACCTTTTGGGAAACGAGCGTTACATTAAAACATAATGGAAAACAAATGGGGAATGTAAGAAAAGATGCAGTCACTGTTTATTGTTAGTGTTTTGTTTAAGCTTTGATATGGTTGCAAGTAGGACTTTGAACGTTTGTAATTCTTATTCGTTTTACAGTTTTATTTGTATAATAACTTTAGCTTTTTCAAATTCTTTGGAAGAAGGTGTCCTGATGATCTGAAAACTTTAATTCAGAATTGTATATTAAAATCGCTCGAAATTTGAAAAGATCTGATTATGTTGTAATATACATATATTTTTAAAACTTTATTTTAGAATTAGAAGTTTCGATCGATGTTATAAAAGTTTTGTTCTTTTAACACAGTAGACTTTGCAAGTGTACTACTCAAAAACTGAGTCAAATTTATCTCAGATATTTTTTAAGTATAGAAAGTATAAAGTATTAAATTTAAGCTTAGTTGATACATTATTTCCCCTGGACCTAATACAAGTATACTCCCGAATTGAAGGTTTGTAAAAATATTTCATTTTCTATATAAAAAAATATTAATTGAAAATCATGGATTATTGCACAAGAATAATAATTCGTAAAGTACATAAATTCACTTGTATTTTACGAAATTTATTTTCTTTACAATATTTTATTTAGTTAGCACATTTGCGGTATTTTACGAAAGTTTTTTTTTTGTAAAATTGAAAAATTTTAGGCTATGCTTTTTTATATACGTACATACTTTTGTGAATATGCAAGTTTCTTTCGTAAAATGTCGCATCGATTATTTTTATTGTACATATTATATTGTAATTTTTTCTATTTGAAAATAATTGATTTTTCCATAAATCATTTAATTATCAACAATTATTTTGATTTATTAATGTTTTTTATGACTTCAAAACTTTGTTCGTTTATAGAATGTATTTAAATACATACCAATGGTATACATAACGTGTACATATGTACATCATGTCTATTCTTTGGTACAAGGTACATGTATTAGAAAGAGTTGCCACTTTTTTACTTGTAATTTCTAACAACAGAAATATAATAAAAGAAATTAAAGAAAACATTGAATGAAATAATTAAATAATATCGTGATATGATTGAAAACTTTTGGGCTTGATTAACATGTGGTATCAACAAGACTGTGCCACATCGCATACAGCCTGGATTACAATGGAATTACTGCGAGACCTCTTTCCACAACAAGTTATTTTAAGAAATGGTGATGTTGATTGGCCTCCGCAGTAACCTGATTTGACTGCTCCGGACTTCTTTTTGTGTGGACATCTGAAAAGCAAGGTTTATAAAAACAAACCAGAAACGCTTGAGCAACTCAAACAAAATATTCGTGATGAAATTAATGAAATACCGCGTGAAATGTGTGAGAATGTAATGAAAAATGTGCTCAAAATTTCATTCCATACATATCAAATTAAGATCCATTCTCTTTCATTGATCAAAAATTATATACAAACAACCCTGTAGATGATACGGCACATGGCATAAAACGAAAACATTTGCAGCGTTTTGGCTAGTTAAGCAACGCAGCTACAAACAAACAATAATTTACACAGGGTGGAAAAAAATAGAAAAATAAGAAGAAAATACTCTATAGAAATTGTCTCGGAAACGAATAGTTACTTGGTGTAAAATTGCTTCTAGTTATCCTAAGCAGTTTGGGATTGAAATCCAGCAAAATCGGTTCAGTAGGATCAGAGCTATGAATCAAAATGTGCAACCACCACACTAAAAAATGGATAATTTTGTTACAAAAACTAACATAAATGGTGGAACAATGCACGGAATGATTTAAGATTCTGCAAAAATACGTTTTATTCGACTGGAAATCACACTGTAAAATTTCGTGAAGATCGTTCCCTAATTTACCGTAGGTCCCATATAAACCCTACTATCGGAAAAATACAGTAAGCCTAAAGCCATAATTAATAATACAATCATAACAAAATTTACCACGTCACAGTTTTAAAGGACTAGAAATGACACTGTGAAATTTCGTAATGATCGGTCAATAACACGGTGCTACAGTGTAAAAAAACTTGGAAAACGACCTACCGTGGGTTATTGGTCTTGTTGAGTACATAAAGAATTGTGTCAAAAAATTTCAGAAACACCCTCAAATTCAGAAGTTATTTAAAAAAAACCGTTTTCAGTGATGTTCGTCAACTTATCGACCTGTAACTCAGTCAGTTCTTGTCCGATTTTAATTTTTTTAACGGGTTTGGAAAAAAAACTAATTACGCTTTAAAATAACGTGCATTATTTTATACATTTGAAAGTTATAACAATTGTTTTTGTTAAGAATATCTTCAAAAAAAACGAAAATTATAAACTTTTTTGATTTTAGTAGCTTTTCATTGCTTATGAAGAAAATTTAGTTCTTAACAAAACATGGTTTTAATTTTTCAAATCGGATAAAATTTGTATAAGTTATTCAACTTTTCATTAACACCTATTTTTAGTATTTTCTCCCTCCGCGCAAAAAATATGAATAAAAACAAGTTGGAGTGCTATATTCAGCTGTGCCGAATTTTTAATACCCTCCACCGACTGTTCGAATATTTCAGGAGGGATATCTATATGATGTCTATTTATTATTAATTTATCTTTATAAAAACAGACATCAGCATTAAAATTAGTTGGTTTGAGGTTTAGATCTATATTAAATTATTTAGCAATTTAAACTAGCTTGAGTAACAGTTTCATTTCAAATTTTGTTATGATAGCATTATTTTTTATCGGTTCTAGGCGTACTAAACTATTTTCCGGGAGTAGTGTTTATATGGGGCCTAGGGTAAATTATGGACGGATCTTCACGAAATTTTACAGCGTGATTTCCAGTCGAATAAAACAAATTTTTGCAAAATCTTATCTCATTCCGTGCCTTGTTCCACCATTTATGTTATTTTTTATAACAAAGTTATCATTTTTTTTAGGTGATGGTTCCACATTTTGATTCATAGCTCTGGTCCAACCACACCGATTTTGCTGAATTTCAATCGCAAACTGCTTAGGATAACTGCAAGCAATTTGGCACCAAGTTTGTTCGAAAGTGAGCGTGTTTTCAACATACGAACAGACGGACAGACAGACATATGTTTGCGGTTTATTCGCTGACAAAAAACATCGCATCTGAAGAAATGCCTTGGTAAATGCCTTCAATACAGTTTTTAACTGCTCATACAGTTCTAGCAAATGGTATAAACCCTAAAGTATTTGTACAAGCTGTTCCAGTATGCTTAAGAAAACTAAGTCCGAAAAGGTTATAAGCCAGCCATTACCATTATCTTTCCCAATGATTTGGCATCATCAAATATTCCATAAACCACAAGACTGTTATTTTTGCCAAACAAACATCACTGGTTATCAATATAAAAATCGTGATAGCATTAAGTATGCTAATGTGTTAACTGTTACTAAGCCAGTATTAAGTGCAATTAAATGTAATGAAACTTAACATAATCAAAGTGATGATGAATCTGAAAACGAGGAATGTGATATGGAATATTTACCAAAATCGGCTGAGCCACATTTTGTGACAAATGCATATTTTTGCGATCTTGTGCGAGATTTAAAACTTCAGTAACTTTTGCAAATATAAGCCGATTTTAACAAATGATATCCCGTTTTTTTCTACACAAAATTATCTTTAAAATACAGTGCAAACAAAGATAGGTTTTCATAGAAAAAAATGAAAATAACTCTTGTTGAATTTGAAAAATTATGAAAAAAAATAAAAAAAATTAGAAACTTTTGATAAACACTCACCTAATTTCTTGGAATATATTTTTTATGAATACATTTCATAAAAGCTTACTTCTTTGACTTTTCAAAACTGTTTAAAATTTTGAAATCGATCAAAAAATGTATGAGTTAGAGGTACTAAAGTGCTACGACCTACCCTAAAACAGTTTTTTGAAAATAACTCAAAATTTTGAGGGTGTTTCAAAATGTTTGAAAACGGTTTTTGTATGTCCTCACCTAGGTCGGTTATCAAGTTCTGACAAAAAGTGTTTTTTTGTAGCAGTGTGTAATTTGCTACATGCCCCATATAAAGCCCACTCTGGTAAATTAATTACAAACGCCTAAAACCGTAGCAGATATAGATATTGCGATAAAATTTCTTCCAACTGATCTTTATATGACCAGAAAAAATTTCATGCAATTTTGTAATATATACGGTCCATCATTTACCTTAGATCCCATATTTAACACTCGAAATAGCTAAAATTCATTGTAAGCGCTAAAACTTATTTCACCGCTGTATTAAAATTTATGTTTTTCAATACCAGAAATCACTCTTCAGAATTTTAAGATGATTGGTCTATAATTTACCATGGGTCCAATATAAATTCACCTTCTGAAAATCATTTTAATTCGGCTAAAAGTGTTACGAACCATAATATTTATCTCAAACTAGTTCAAATTTCTAAAAAAAAAGCATACAATTTTCTGATTGTCGGTCAATAATTTAATATATGGCCCCTTTCAGACTCGGCAAGTTTGTTGCGCAAGTTACTTGCCGAGTACAACAAAGTCTGTACAAAAATTTTTTTTCCTAACCCCGACCTAACCGCTGACGTCAACAGAGAGTTGCGCAAGAGACTTGCGCAAGTAACTTGCCGAGTGTAAAAGGGGTCTAGGTCTAAACCGCAATTAATTTTAACGCTGACGTCAGTTTTTATAAAGATTAAATAACAATAAATAGATATCATATACATAGATATCACTCGTGAAATATTCGAACTTGTTTATAATTTAATTTTTAGCAATTGTTAAAAAAGTCTTAAGCAAAAGTAAAAAGTATGCAATTTTTTGAAAAAAAAAATTACATTTTAATATGAGAGCAAAACAAAAGCAACAATCTACAATGGAAATTGCTATATTTGTTTCAATCGGTACTTTTAGACCATAGATTTAAGCTGTAAAAGGTTTTTTTCGCATTGCCAAATTCAAACATCACAGAATTTAACAATTGCAACTGTTTGACATTATTAGATTTGGTGGACATTGTTTTTTGTTAAGGTACTTTTGACTTAAGTAAAGAGGAATTGTTTTATTTGTGTTAAATAAAACAAAAACTGTCAAAAGAATCCAAATTTATTGCCTGTATGTACAGGCATAAATTTCTGCTGGTACATGTAAATGTTGGCAAAATAAAAAAAAAGTCAAATAAATAAGTCATGTTTGCAAGAAGCATATTAGCAACGGCTTTTTCAGATATTTAGTTGGTGGATTGACATGTTTATTTGTGTAATTGGTTTGGCTGTCTGTATATCTGTCGTTTGGTTAACACAAAGAAAAAAATTATAATGAAATTAATACCTCAACAACCGATTTTAATTATATTTTTTTTTTTTGTTTATTTTTTATCCATACCAACATCTTTATGTATATTTGAGTATTATTCTGTTATTTTTTTATTCCATTTAAATTTAACAATGCAGCCAACAGTTGTCTCGAACGTACAACAATGCGATAACTCAAAGTGCCCGTGTTTTTCGTACATAATACAACATTTATATCATATTTATTTTATTTTATTTAATTATTATATTTATATACCTACACATATTTTTTTTATTTGTTTTTGCTTTTCGATTTGAAATGGCAAAGAAAAAACACTACATTTCTTGTTGCCATTTCTTCTCACTCATTCAATGTGATTGTACATAAACTTAATTTTAATTATTTTTAATTTTTTGTAGGTACCTATTATTATTTCTCTTCGCAAAATTATATGTTATGTGTAATTTCTTTTTTATACTTTTTCCCCGATTTTTTTTTTGTTTTTGAACACGAGCCAATTGTTTTAGTTTTTATTTCGTATTTCGTCAAAAACAAAAATACCACCTGTAATTTTGTTTTAACAATTGTCGTTTGATTTTGTCAGTTTATTAAAGAATTATTTGACTATATGTACATGATTACATATTTGTTGAAAAACGATAGATAATTGGTTTTAAAAATTCTTTATGATAAATTTTCACAAATCGTTTTAAATATGTACAAACATATTTGTGGCATTTTGACAAAACATCTGAAAACAAATTTAAAAAGTTGGAAAAATGTTATTAATCATACGAATTTACATTCGAACAACATTTTTGTTTTCGTTTTTAAAATTTTATATTATAAACGAAATTTTTCTTTAATATTGGTTTATTTTATTATGTATTTGATAAATATGATTTTTTTTAACCGGGTTTTTTTAAACTTTTTTGCTATCTTATCTCGACTTAAGAGGTTTTGTCAAAATGCCATAGATAATTATGTACATATGATATGGACAAATCCTGCGTAACGAACGCTACATTCGCAAGCGTTTTCTGATTGATATATTTGTGGCCGTATGGACTAGCTAACTCCACTTTTTGCGAAAATTGAGATAACACCAAAAATAGAAAGCGTGTTTCATTAACTATCACTCTGTCTGATCGAAATTGTGATACAGCTTCTCATTTAAAAGTTATGTGAAAAACAAAAATCAGAAAAATACCAATTTTTATGTAAAAACTAGATAACTCCATACATTTTTTTTAAAAATAAGGTAACTCTATAGTGTCTTAAAAAACAGAAAAATTAAGTTTAAAACGACGTTGTTTCGAAAACTAAGAGAGAAATTGCGAAATAGAACAAATTCGGCTCTTTGGGTCAAAATGTTGAACCTTAAAATTGCAACTCCCGAGAATTCAAAGAATATAATATGCATTCTTTATATGCATATTATATCATTTCTGAAGTTCTTGACTTATAGAATACGACTCCCAAACACCCGAAATCTTTCCGAGTAATAGTTTTTAACCCATATATATCTACCGTTCCCTATGTGGTACAGTAACATTAAAAAATCTTTCGACTTACCCAATAAAAATTTATTTTTTTTGTTTCTGTTGCAAAGATAAGACAGTGTTTTTGGTCAGCTAAACTTAAAAAAAATTTTATTAAATACCCAAACAAAACCAATACAGATATTTAATTTTTTAAATACGGTATGGAGAACTGCATTAATAAAATAAATTAATCACTTTTGAATATACCTTTCCATTACGCAGATAAAATATGCAGTTAAATATGGAAAATATGCCCTGAAAAAGGTTAAAAATATGCCCTATAAAATCAAAAATTGATCATTTGAAACAAAATATTCAACAATTTAATAACAAAATTACAAAAAAACCTTTTATCGCTTAAGCCCATATTAGGTTAAAAATCATATAAGATATGTTTGGGCCGAATATTATCTGGATATTTACATCCATATGGGTTTTTGTCTTAAAAGGATTTTAGGTGCGGTCGCTAAATTGTTAACAAATGTTAACATTTAAAGAAGTTAAAGCTATTAAATGATGGGAGCTTTGGGCAAATAAGAACCGATTCGAAAATAATTTAATTTGCAGTAAAATATTTTCTGGCGAATTTAATTCAAATATGTACCATCATAATTTGATGTCTTACGGATATAGAGTCTAAATTGGAAAGAAGTTTTTATGGCGAATATGTAAAATTATGGGCCGGTTCTCACCATTTACATATACTTTTTCGATACTTGATTAAATTATTAACAAAATTTGAACATGTACTTTTCACACAAGGTTAACATGGACAAACAACCAGCCAGACGGACGGCTGGACATCGTTAAATCACTGGAAAAAATAATTCTGGGTCGACCGGTATACTAAAAGACTGGTCTAGATTTCTATGTATTATATACATCATATAACATTTATCATTAATGACAACCTGCTTTGTCTTACAATTTTAGAGTAAAAATTTAATGTAGATGTCGAACGAAATTAAAGTAACAGAATTTCCAAAAATTTTTTTTTATTTGCCTTAAAAAAGCAAAATATGCGTTATAAATTTAAAAAATGCTCGTTTAACTAAATTATGCACAACTGCTGCAAACGGTAAAATATGCAAAAATATACACTAACAAATCGATACCAATTGCTGCGTGTGATTATATTGGCATCTTTAAAAGGGAATTGAAAAGAAGTTGAGCATCAAAAGATGAAACGTGTAAATTTAGACCATGCAAAATCAAAATATGTAATAGGAAATAATTTCGTAAGCCATTGGCATAGTTCTGGTGTTTTATATGAATCTTTATCGTTTTTACGTCAGGGACCAATGCCGTCATCTCTTAGATCATTCCTGTACATTTTTTAGCGCTAAGTTGAAATAGTTGACAATTGTCAATAGAAAACAAATAATATATTTCTTAATTATACCTGCAAAATGACATACTAATACTATTATTATTATATTCCTGCTTAATAAAATAAAAAAAATTTAGTAAAACAAATTAAGGGTCCTCATGATGTCGCTTAAAATTGCCATTTGTGCAAATGCGCAAACTTACGAGTCTTGTTTCATGAAGCCCCTTTTTTTCTTTTGTTTAATTTTAAACAATTAATGTCAGTTTGTAAGAAACGTCAATACAAAAATAAATTAAAAATTAAAATTCAAAAATATAAAAATTTGTGTTTAAATTTGTGATTAATATGTATGAGAAATTTGCTTTTAAAAATGCTCAAACAAAGCCAAAAGACCAATTTACTGAAATTATTGCTAGAATTTATTGTTTGTGATTTATAGACACTTGGATTTTTCATTGAAAACGACGTTAAAATCATTAAAAGATCTGTTCGTATAAATGCACAATTGAACAGCGCAAGTTTACGAGACAAAATTGTTGGGCAAATTTACCAAGTTTGTGTAAATGAATTCTCATACAATTTTTGACAGTTCATTTACGAGGGCGTAAAAATGCACAGTTTGCACAGATTACGAGACTTATAAACGATATCATGAGGACCCTTATTGTGTTATATTTTATACATTTGGCTTTAAAACATTTTGTAAATAACTTGGAGATTTTGTAAAGAACTTGGATCGAAAAAACCTGTTACACTTACATACATATACATTAGCAAATGATTTAAAGGGTTAAATGGGCGATAAGCGTTTAAATAAATCTTTTTTCTTCAAAAAATGCTAGAAGGTTTGAAAAACTATTTTATAAGGTTTAAAAAGAATTGAAGAAAAAAGTTTAATAACACAGCATAACAACCAAGATATGTACATACATTTTTTTATGAATATAAAAATTCTAGTTTAAACTTTCCATATAGAATTTTAAATTTAGTTAGCTTTTTAAAAAGTTTTAGATTAAAAGGTTAAGGCCCGTTTTCACAACTTGCCGATAGCTAAAAGTAGACTTTAACCGCCCTTAAAAAAAGAATTCCATTATTAAAACTTTACTTTAACCTTAAGTAGGCGATATAGAAAATTAAGGTTTATCCTACCTGGTAGGCTAAAGTAAAGTTGTAATAATGGAACATTTTTATAGGCCGATAAATCCTACCTTTAGCTATCGGTAAGTTGTGAAAAAGGGGCTAACAGTTTTTTTTTAAATTACTTCTTAATCATTACATGCGATCCCGTACTTTTTGGGTAATGTTCGGTAAAATGAGAGTAAACAAAAATTTTTCGCGCGAGTTTATCCACAGAGTCCGTGCAAATACTCATTTGTTAAATTAATTTTTTTTATATTTTATTCAATTTAAAAATTACTTTTTTTTTATCAAAACAAAAAAAAACTAATATATAACAAGTTTTCAATATTTTTAATCAGGCTAAAGTTCATCAAATTTAGTTTTTATTAAATTATTTTTATGAAGAAAGGAATTTTTACAACATGAAAATTAATTAAAATTGTTATTGATAATCCTTCATTCTTGACTGACCTGAGATTCGAACCCAGGCGGCTGGTTACCCTGACATGTTTCGATTGCTACCACTCGATCTCCTCAGAGGGATTTGGCGTCTTACACTCTTTTTTGAATTATTTCCATTTTTAATTGATTTTACATGTTTTTCCCTTACCTCTGTTTTTTCGTACTTTTCGTCGAGAATTTTTCTTGAAGTCCATAAGTCCATAAAAATAATTTAATGAAAATTAAATTTGATTAAATTAAGCCTGATTAAAATTATTGAAAATTTGGATTAAAAACCATAAATACATAGTTCAACAAAATTACCACAATACTTACTAAAAAATAAATATTTCTGAGGATAAATAAAAATCAAGAAATAACGATTGAGGAATAAATAAAACTCAAATATAATTTTATTTTCCTAGCAAAAGTAAAACTCAAAAAAAACTTTTATTTCCTAAGGAAAAAATAAAACTCAGAAAATAACACTGTCACAAATTTTCAACAAAGTCGTGATATTTCGAGATATTTCAAAATAACCGTTATTTTCGGTTTTTAAAAAGATTATGTCACTTTAATAAAAGTATCTTTGAAAATATTCGATGCTTTTTTGATTGCTTTATTTTCATTAGCTTATTTCAATATGCACATTGTGTGCCCAATAAGATCCAAATCGGTAAAAAAAAAATGACAAAGTTACAGAAGATTATTTGAAATATCCCACTTTTCGATTTTTACCATATCACAAAAAAACACACCAAGTAAATACACATGCGAAACGTTTAGTGGCAAAGAATATTAAAAAACGCCTTAAACTGTTAAATTACTATGTGGGTTAATTCATTAAATCTTCTGTTTTCTTTATTATTTTTTAACCAATCTTGGTCTTGTTGGGCGCAAAAAGTTCGTATTAAAGTAAAATTATGCCTCGTGCAATAAAATGTTTAATTGTTTGGTATAAACAAATATCTTTAAAAGAGCAAAATTTGTGCCCTGTAACTCTGTAATTTCAAACCAAGCATTTACACATGCCATTGCCAGTTCGAAAAATTCAATACACTCACACTTTTTTATTAATAAACTCACATTTTTCGCAATGGCAGCTCCAGTGCACATTGGTCTGGCGAGCCACATTTTTTGGCCAAAACGAAAATATTCACTTATATACATGAATTAAAATAAAATACATAATTAATTACAAAAAAAAAACATAAATTTTGTTAAGTTAAGCCAGATATCATTTTGTTTATTAAATTGATCTAGCAGATTTCTGTCATTTCACATCCAGTCTCACGCAATACACCCGAATTTTTTTAATAAGATATTTCTTATATTCAGCAAAAGTTTCCTGAAACAAAAATTGATTTCTTAAAAACAAGCAAAAACTAGCAAAAAGTTATTGATGATTTGTAAGCACCACTGTACTTTGGTGTGCTTTTGTTTCGTTGAAATCACTTGAAATTTTTATGTTATATACTATATTTTTTTTATAAAAAGCTAAAATCACTGATTTTGAGGTTATGAAAGATTTTTGTGTAATTTCTTATTACCATAATCTTTATTAAATATTTCACTATTAAAAATTTAAATACTTACCATCGTCATTAATATCCATAACTATTAGATTTGAAAAGTTGTTGTACCTGTGTAACCTGTGACTCAAATAAAACAAAAAAATTCACCACGTGTTTCAGTTTACCACTGCACTTAAAGCATTGAACTTTCTCACTTCATAGAATAACGGTTAATTGAAGTTTGCAAAAACAAAATTTTTTTTTTGTTTATCTGAAGTGTTTGCTACAATATTCCAACAACAAATATAAGAAAAAAAGTTCTGAGTTTTGGCCAAAAAAATGGGTCTTGGAGACCAATGTGCAGTGGCAGCAAAAATTGCATGCGAGTGGAAATTTGGCATTTGCATGCCACTAAATGGTGACCCTTTTAAAAATTTAATGCAAATTTACTGGATTATTGTAAAATTGTAAATTATGTTTCAACTTGTTAAATGTATTATTATGATGAATTTTTTGAAACGCGCATTAATAAAAGCAAGTTTGTTAATTAAAGACCATTAATATTGTTAAAATAATGCTTATATAAATAAACGTAAACCATTTTCCCAAAAATGTGCCTCGATCATTAACTTGGTAACTCTATTTGGTTTTTTGGTACTTTTTTTTAATTTGAGAAGTAAACAAATTATCTCAAGTTGGCGCTTCAACGACATTTTGAAAATGAACTCGCAGTGGCATGTGTAAACATAAAAGCCAATGGCATGAGATTCGACTATTTCAAACCAATTTCCTTTGATATTATGTATGTATACAGTAGTGGCATGCCACTACTTGCATGTGTAAAGGCAGGGTTAACCAATCTTCACTAGCAACCCATTTTTATTTTAGTAATTTTATTACCTTATAATATTAAACATAATCCGTTTAATATTTCTGAAGACATTTGCATTTAAGTGACATCATCTTTTTCAAAAGCACAAATAACGGTTATTTTGGAATATCTCGAAAACTGTTCTACTTTTGAGCATCCTGAATTCATGTTCGAACTCAACGGCAATTTTACAAAAAGTTTTGGTGTCGAATGCAATTGAGTTCTATGTAATCGGTAAGGTTAAGTTTTTAATAAAACTTCAAAAAATAAAAATTAATGAATGCATCTTAAGGTGAGTCCATGTTACTAGGATTATCTTGGTGTTTCCTTATGCACGTTAAATTTATTTACCTTTAATTTGAAAAATATCCGTTATTTGCAGTCCCTGAAAAAAGTATTTTTTTTTTTTGAGGATTCAAAATGAGGCTCATAAATATGTTAGTTTATTCTTTGGTATGTCTGTTTAAAATATTTTCCTACATTTTTTGTTTATAGTTTGGCCACCCAATAATAGATTTCTTGTGATAAAAGGGGTTTTTTTTAATTTTGGCGGATTTTTTTCGCCTCTGCAAATGGTATTGTGTTTATTAATCTATTTTCTTATTTTTTTCATTTTTTTAACAATAATTTCTTTGGCATTATAATAATTACTTTAAATAAATTTCATTGCAAAAATTTATTCGGACCAAGTTTTGTTTTATATTTAGTTTCGCTAAAAAAAAAAGAAATAAGTTCCCTGTGTTGAGTTGTTTTCGCTTTTCCTAGTATATTATTTGTTTTTAATTATTTTTAGCACCTTAGCACCATATTACAATTTTGTATTCCTTTAATATCAACAAGAATTCAAAAATTTTTTTAAAAAAGAGTGTATAAGTTTCATTCATTTATATAAAATAATTAGGTATAGAAGCAAGTAATTTAGCGCGATTTATACGACTTTTTTATAATCATGTGAGCAATTTTTTTATATGCTGCATAGAAATTTAATTGGTATGTACATATTTTATGTATTGCAAAATCGCAGAACTTTTTTGTTTAGGAATAAATCAATTTCAAGGATCCTCATGAATTCGCTTAAAAGACTCGAAATCTGCGCAAACTATGCATTTGTAGGTATAAAAATTCATTTACATTTTTTCAAAATGTATTTAATATTTAATTTGAAACATAAAATTCGAGAATTAAATTTCATTCTGCAATTTAATAGTTGTTTTGATTTGTATTTCAAGCAGTGTACCTATTTAATGAGTTACAATTGCAAAAAATTATACATAGTACATATCGCTCATTTGCTGCAAGACCGGCATAAATCAAAAAATACAATTTTGGAGTTAGTGATGCAGAATTGTTCGCTATGTTTTTCTTTATATTGTGTAAAAAATTCAGCTTTATATCTTTTATACTTTTCCCATTTGAAGAGAATGTATCGTTATTTTTTCTAAGTGATTAGAGCAAATCAAAAACTTTAAACGCGTTTATCTCGAAATGGATTTTTTTGACTTATGCCGGTCTTGCAGCAAATGAGCGATATGTACATATGTACTTACATACATACATAAAATTTAAAAAGAATTTAAGTTCCGTTTGAAATACCTACAATTGCAAAAATGCACTAGGTTCTTACAACATTAACGTACAAATCTACAAAATATACCTACAACTTAAAATAAAACTGTATTTCCATAATTCAACTGCAATATTTTAGTGTTTAGGTTTTTTGTTTTCATATATACATACATACATACGTACATACATACATACTTACATACATAGTATATTCAAACTTCTTTGTATACCCCTCATCTTATTTTTATTTTCAGGTCACTCCATGACGTTCTCGTTTACATAGGCTAACAAAATACAAATTTGAAGAAGTAAAGAAATATTTATAAAAGAAATCATACCAGAACAATTGCTTCCCCCGAAAAAAAACTCAAAAAAATAAATTCTAGATGAAATTTTCCTACAAACAGCCATCAACAACCATTTACAATCAAGCACCGTACTAACAAAAAAAAAAGAAAGTGGAAGAAAAAGCCTTGAGGCATAGAAAATAAAAGAAAAATACATCTAGTAAAAGGAACACAAGGAAAAATTTCATACAAAAAGAACAAAAAAAAAACAACAAAAAAGAAACTTTAAAACAATTTTTTAGAACCAAAATAAAACCAAAAAATATATACATATACAAAATACACTTTAACATTTAATAAAGGTAAAGCTTTAAAAACAACAAAACCAACAAGAACTGCAACATTAACAACAAAGAAAATAAGAAAATATGTCTTCGCCAGCAACACAGCATCCACCAACACAACAGCAGCAGCAACAACAGAAATCAGCAGCAGCTACAAACAACAATATACACGAGAAACCAACAGCTGTGAATACAACAACTAAAGGATCATCACAAACAACACAGGCGTCAGCAGTTGCCGGCGGCGGTGGGGGTGAAGGTGGGAATACTACAACATCGAATAGCCTCAATAATAGTCCCACTAAGAAACCACCATTAAATACTAAAGAACGTGTCATCGATAGTGTACCCTTTCCGCCCAGTCGCAAACTTAATTTGGCCGATGTTTTCGATGCCAGAACTGGTAAACCGAATCACGATGTACTTAAACAGCATTTCATTTTGGAGGGCCGCATCGAGGAGGACGCTGCTCTTAAGATCATACGTGATGGTGCTACATTGCTGAGGCAAGAAAAGACCATGATTGATATTGAGGCTCCTGTAACTGTGTGCGGTGATATACATGGACAATTTTATGATTTGATGAAGTTGTTCGAAATCGGTGGCTCACCGGCTACTACCAAATACTTATTCTTGGGTGATTATGTAGATCGAGGCTATTTTAGTATTGAGTGTGTCTTGTACTTGTGGTCGCTTAAAATCACTTATCCCACAACATTGTTTTTATTACGTGGCAATCACGAGTGCCGCCATTTAACTGAATACTTTACTTTTAAGCAAGAATGCAAAATAAAATACTCGGAGAGAGTATATGATGCGTGTATGGAGGCATTTGATTGTTTGCCGCTGGCGGCATTAATGAACCAACAGTTCCTTTGTGTCCATGGCGGCCTATCACCCGAAATACACGAACTAGAGGACATAAGGCGATTAGATCGTTTCAAAGAACCCCCTGCTTTTGGGCCCATGTGTGATTTATTGTGGTCCGATCCACTGGAGGACTTTGGCAATGAGAAGAACTCAGATTTCTATACGCACAATTCGGTGAGAGGCTGTTCGTATTTCTATAGCTATGCAGCATGTTGCGATTTTCTGCAAAACAACAATTTACTCTCGATTATACGAGCTCACGAAGCGCAGGACGCTGGTTATCGTATGTATCGGAAGTCACAAACCACCGGCTTCCCGTCGCTCATCACCATATTCTCAGCACCCAACTATTTAGATGTCTACAATAATAAGGCTGCTGTATTGAAATATGAAAACAATGTCATGAATATACGCCAATTCAATTGTTCTCCTCATCCCTATTGGCTTCCAAACTTTATGGACGTTTTCACTTGGTCGCTACCTTTTGTTGGTGAAAAAGTCACTGAAATGTTGGTGAATGTTTTGAACATTTGCTCCGACGACGAACTTATGTCAGAAAATGAAGAACCCTGCTCGGATGATGAGGCGGCCCTACGCAAAGAAGTCATACGCAATAAGATAAGAGCAATTGGTAAAATGGCTCGTGTTTTCTCTGTTTTACGAGAAGAATCTGAATCGGTTCTGCAGTTGAAGGGGCTGACACCCACTGGTGCCTTGCCATTGGGCGCTTTATCAGGTGGCAAACAATCATTGAAAAATGCTATGCAAGGCTTTTCGCCCAATCACAAAATCACCTCATTTGCGGAAGCCAAAGGTTTGGATGCTGTAAATGAGCGTATGCCACCACGTCGTGATACAACACCCTCGCCGGCTGAAGAAGGCCAAAAAACATTGTCTCAGCAAGCAGCTGCAGCCGCCAATGCTAATGCGAATTCAATTAATGGATAATTCTAAGTCATGTGCATAAAAAGCCTCCTAACACAACCAACCAAACAAAGCAAAACAAAGAATATTGTTGAAACGAGTTTAACATTTTTTTTTTTTTAATTCACATTTACATATGTATTCTTCTACAATTTGGTTGAACATAAAAAATGGATAATGAAGGTAAATATGGACCATATAAAGAATTTATGATTCAATTGTATGTACATATGTATTTTATTTTTCTTGTACATATTAAATGTCATTAAAACTTTTTTTTTAATCATACAGCTGTGTCAATTTAATTAGTACATACAAACTGCCTGCAGCTACTGCTTTTTTTTATTTATTTTGTTTTTAGTCTTGGTGACAGCATAACCAGTAGAAAAGTCAAAGACTTGGTAGTCCTTTGTAAATATATATGTCCGTAACAAAATTGTATACATACATTAGGCCTGCCCGAACAATTTTAAACTCGCCCTACGCCACAGGGCACCCACTAGTTTTTGCCGCCTTTAAAAATTTAAAAATCTCGAAACATTCTTGCAAAAAATGGTTTAAGTTAATTCTCAGAAAAAGTATCAAATGGGGAATATGTATCAATTGTTAAGACCACGGAGTGTGAGCCTTCTTGCCGATACGTAAGAGGAATTTCGTAATTTGTATCATTGTCCTATCCGTTTTAGCTTATTTTTCAAATAAAAGAATATTGCAGCTGTGCTAAAATTAACTTTAGCTTTTCGACCACCCATCCAAATGCTATTCCACAATACATAAACGTCGAAAATATGAAGAAAAACTGGAAATTTCCCAAATTGTTTGAAGACTTTAATAACTATTGACAAACGATTAAGAATAGAAACCAAGGTATATTTATAGCTATAATATAGCTATAAATATACCTTGATAGAAACGGTTGCGACAGCAAGCGGTTGAAGCTAACAGAACATGGTTTCGGACCGTAACGACAAAACAAGCAGTTGTTTAATGCCCTTGTTATGGTTTACAACTCAACACAGTTGGGTTGAAATAAAAACAGCGGCTAGTGGTGAGTTGTAATTTTTGAAGTTATTGTTAACCGCACTATAGCAGAGTTGTAAACTATTTTACAAAAACTGCAAAATTTCAATTGAACTAGAGTTGAGTTTTAAACCGTAATAGGACGAAAGCATATTTAAATAGGTGTTAAACTAGTTTTGTGTTATCAGTTTTATTTGAGCCTTTGAGTGCTGCCTTCCAATTAGAATATTGTCTTCAAACATATTTTTAATGGATAATATGGACAACCATAATCTACATATGATAAAATTGGAAGTAGTGCCTATTGTTTAATACAATATGATTTAATAAAATAATATTATTCAGGCATGTTCTGAAAATCATTTTTTGTGAAAGTGATTTGAAATCACAAGAAAGGTGTTCTGGCCAAAAAGCTTTTTCCATAATTGTGATTTTAAACCGTTCAGCTAAGTGGTCACCGATTTAAAATTACATGCTTATTTTTTCCACCGTTTTAAACCAAGTTAAAACTTTTGTGGTTTTCAAAACACCCTTAAATAATAATTGTGATTTTAAAATTTTGTGATTTTTAGAACATGCCTGATTACATTTAAGTTATTTTGTGCTCTTAGTGTTCAAACAAAACTGCGTCAACACTAAATTATTCATACAGTTTACATAAAAATTTGCCGTAGAAATCCGTCGGTAAATAAAATCTATTTTATTTTCAGGACGATCAAGATTTAACTGCCTTGTGTGAAGTTTATTCGTTTTTTAGTTTATATGCCAGTAATTTTCTCAGGGAAATACTCTACCCATAATTAAGGATGACAATGCATTAATGACTGTATGTTCGTCTCTGATAAAATGGAGCATCCGCAATACCTCAACCAACTATTAGAAGGAAAAGATAAAGTTATTTCTAATATTATTTTAACTACAAAAATGTCCAATCACTTTCCTCGACTAAATTAGAAGAATTATTAAATAATTTTTAACTTGTCATTTGATGATTTAAATCCATTCGAGATTGATTGTCGATTCCTCATTATATTTTTAAAATAAATAAATGGAATTATTAGGGCTTCAAAAGTTTTGGAAATGGCAATATTTGTAGATTTAGAGTCGAGTATTTTTATAATTTTAAAAATGTCATTAAAAATGAAGAAGCTGGTTAAATTGCATTAAAACTACTATCAGCCAATGAAGCCAATATTTGATTAAATTAAACAATTAATTTTTATTAAATATTTGTACAATACGTGTATACCAACTTTTTGGGTAAATACGAGGGTATTTACCAATTATTACCCTATTTACCGGCTATTTACCAATTGGATATTTAACCTGGCCCCAAATTTGTTTTTAAATACTGTGGTGTAAGGTATCATACGGTCGGGATCAAACGTGTATACTTTCTAACTTGTTTTTATTATCTGTATTATATACATATGTACTTATATACATATTTTAAATTTAATATAAATATTTTTACCTTTTCTTGTACTTCTAGGAGTATTAAGCAAAGTATATACAGCATAGGAGGAAAACTTAATTTTTAAGCATATATCAAAAATTAAACATGCAGCAAAAAATTAATTAAAATTGAAAGTTGTTTGAAATTAAACAAATCAATAAAATTATTAATTAAAAATCTACTAAATTTATAAAGTTAAAAATAAAAGTTAGCCAATTTAAAAATAAATTTATCATAAATTCAATACAAAAAATATTTGAAACAAATAAAAAAATAAATTATACAAATTTCTTTAAAACCTAAATCTCTCTTACCCTAACTATTACCTAAACTATCAGAATCTTTCTCTCTTTCATTCTCTATACATTTATCTCTCTCACTCTCTGTCTGTTCAAAAACATTTTTAGATAGCTTTAACTAATCTTAAACTCATTAAAAAACTTAAAAACCACTTCTTACTATTTTATATTAGCTCTGTTTCTTTACTTTTTGGGTAAAGTTCGTGCAAATGAGAGTAAGCATAAATTTCTCTCATAAAAAGATAACCTTACACAAAAGTACGGGAACAGAAAAAACCAAATTTTAAGCACAAAATAAAAATTCAGTGTTTTGACAGTCTTTACCACACCAAAAAAATTTGCGGAACTTTTGCAAAATTTTATATTGGCTCTAGAATTAAACTACTTTTACTAAAAATAAAACAAAACAAACACTTTTACAATAACTAACATTATGTTTCCCTTATATTTCAGTACAAAACTTTTTATTTAAGTACATTGTTTTATTCAACAACACTTTTTTCAGAATTTGGGTCATGAACTTTTTTCCTTTTCCTTTTTTGTTTTGTTTATGTTTTACAGCTGTTTCACAATTTACACAACTTGCACGAAGAAAAAGTCTGGGCTGTTTCGTGCAAGAAGAAGAAGAATTTTATTCTCTCAAATCCGCTCTCATTTACACAAATTAATAGTACGGGAACGCTTTTCGTGCAAATTGGGATCCCGAGGGATCCCAAAGTAGAGTAAAGAAACAGAGCTATTGTAAACTTAAAATTTTTATTAAAAAACAAAAAAAAAAAACAAAAAGATTATTGGTTACTTTTATATTTATGTATATTGAACAAAAAAAAAAGTATATGAAAAAAGAACTAAAAAATGTGTTACCCATTCCATCAATCAAATTTTTATCTTCTCTTCCTTTGTATTTACATAAGTTAAATTGATTTTTTGGTTCTTTAATAAGTCATAAATGCATTCATGCACTCACACTTAAAGTTAAACAAAGTACTCCTTCATTTCTCTTAACAAAACAACTTTTTTTTTAAACAAAGTGATCATAGTCATTTGTGGTCTTTAATACGTGCCATCTTTTTTAAACTGTAAAACAATTGTTAGTCATTTTTTTTTTATTTCTTATAAAAGAATTTTAACATTTTAAGCTCTAAAAGAAAAAAAACATTTTTATGAAAATAATATTATATAACTTAAAAAAATTACATAATGTAATAAAAAAAACAAAAACATACAAACAAATTTAAAATTAGGCTTAAGATTAAATAAATATGTAATAAAGAAAAGAAAATCAAGTTTAAATTAAAAATAATTATTTCGCGCTCTTTTCCTTTTCTTTTTTTAAGAATCTCTAAATTTTTTTCGAATTTAAAATTTGCTTAAAAGTTTTTATGAAATTTATTGATAATTTCATTAAGTTAATTAGATTTTTTTAAATACTTAAAAATTGTATCATATGTATTCTTAATTACGCTTTAATTATTATTTTGTTATTTTGTTGAATTTATTTATTTTTCATTTTGCTCTTTTTTAAGTATACATGTTTTAATTTTTATTAATTGTAAGAGTTTTATTAATAAAGTTGGTTAATTTAAAGAAAAATACTTAACGAATCAATCTTTTATTGTTAATTCAATTTATTTAACAATTTCCTTTGGAAAGTACTATTAAACATTTTGTATAACTAACTAAAATTAGTAACTGTTAAGAGTAAAACCAATTTTTCACTTTTTACGAAGATAAAATCTACAACTTTTCTAATTGTATTTTAAAACATTAAACTTATACATAAATAAATGTGAAATGTAAGCCTAGTACCGTTAAAATTTTGATGACACATCTTATCTAGGAAGTTTAAGATAATTTTTACTTTTTTTTTTTTTTTTTTGTTATTTTTCGAATTTAAAAGTAAGATCGCAATATATGTTAGTTAAGCTCTTAAATTGTCGTATAACTAAAAAAAATTGCAAAATTCTTCTAACAATTTTAAGACTACCAAACATGTGTAAAAATATTTTTGAAATATGAATCATTCCATACACTTTTCGCAACACACAACAAAAAAGTTTTATTTAACTTTTTCCACAATAAAATTAAAATTTATTGGGGGATTTACAAGGTAGTCATAAAGTTGTAAAGTTATATGTCCTAAAATAATTACAAGAAATAAATAGGACTGCTGTGGGCTACCGCTTATAATAAAGATTTCTACTGTACAGTTATGACGAATCAATAATCACAGCATTAACATTTTTATTTTGTTTAAAATACAGCAACATTTATTTTAAACAATTGTAAAATATTATTTAGGACATTATGACGATATGACTGGATAGCACACCTTGTGAATCCCCCATATGTGTTTTAAAAAATATGATCAGCCATGCTCTGGAAATCGAATTCGAGTGAAATTAAATTCGAACAACTTTTGAAAAATATGTATGCCCTTTTATATAACTACTTCAAATTTTGAAAAAACGTTTATAAGTTTCCAAATATATTTCAGAAT
The DNA here is from genome assembly GCA_949318255.1 of Pollenia labialis. Classification (NCBI taxonomy): domain Eukaryota; kingdom Metazoa; phylum Arthropoda; class Insecta; order Diptera; family Polleniidae; genus Pollenia; species Pollenia labialis. The sequence continues at coordinate 93,559,021 of OX439142.1, read as the reverse complement.
AGCTTTTCAAAGGCTTCATATTAGATGAACAAATTAAATATACATTACAAACTGTTAATATCTAATTAAAAAAATGTTTTTCTTCCGGTGCAGTTTAATTGTTTTACTACTGTAACTTAGAGACATCGTTGTTGTTACGACTAAAATTCAATTAACATTTATTTCGTTGATTCTGCAACCATTTCCAAACAATGCACTGGAATTACCTTTACAAGTTTAACAGACGTAAGTGCAAAAGTGCTGGCTGGGCAATTTAAAATTTGGTTGGACTTTGTCTAAACCCCTTGCTCCATGCTGATCCAAGTTTATCAAAACCACTGTTCTTTCCGATGCAGAATTTCAAACGAGAATGACAACCAAACAGCATCAAGAGCCATCGGGTATGTTCGTAAATTCATCACTGCACTGCAAATGAAAATATAAATTTCGTAAAATTTTTTGCTAGATCAGATGCCGCACAAACAAGTGTCAATTTAATCAGCCTTATTGTGGTTGTCGTTTTCGTAAACAAACGTGTCGTTTTTTGTAGTAGATTAAAGAACACATGGTGTGTATTACTTTAATCTATTACACAGTCGTATACGACAACGACAACCACAATAAGGCCGAATAGTAGACAACTTGCATCGGTTGTCTGAGCAAAGTTTGCTTATATGATAAGCAGTGATGCATTTACGATTTGCCAATCATTATTTTATTTTGATGTTACAGTAAAAAAAAATTTCGCCTCATTGGCATTGTGAACTAACTTTTGTTTCAGTTACTGCAGAAAACCCTGGCTAATTTTTAAGCAATTACGTTTGTTTTTTTAATTACTAACTCAATAATTATTGTTTTTTGCCAACTTGCTTCAACAATGCCTTTTTGGCGCTGAAGCTCAACATTGTAAAATTGTTATGAGTAAATAAAAAATATAATAAAAAAAACAAAAAAAAAAATGAACTTCATTTAAGTTGAAGGTATCAAAAATTTGTTAGATTCGTTTCTAGCCTCAAAAGAATAACTTTTTTTGCCTCAAAATCCATGTTTATATTTACATACATACATACATATACAATAATTTTTGCAAACAAACACAAAATCCTTTTGGTACAACCAGTTGTGTCCGACCGAACGCACTTTTTCAGACCGAACCCGAACTTTGGTAAATTTTGCCAAGTTCAGCCGAATCCGATCTTTTTGCCATTTAATCTGAACAATTGTCCTTTTTTTTTGATTCATTTATTTTAAACCAAATAAAATTTCAGGATCTCATAACATTAACACTTTCGTAAAGTTGACAAATTAAAAGATAAATTGCGCTTTAAAGGAGTCAAACAATTTTATAGTTTAAAATTCAAAAAATATTATATACATAATTATCAAAAAGTAATTTCAATTTTTGGGAATACAAAATTTTAATTTTCAAAAGATTTTGTTATTCGTGTTTAATTCCCAGTTTTTATTATTGATAAAAACACTTGAAATTTATTGTTGATGGGATAAGCTATTCCTATGCGCATTTCAGTGAAATTAAGCACGAATAACAAAATCTTTTGAAAATTATATACATATGTATGTACATATTTATATAAAAAATATAAAAATTAACACACAGATCAGCATTTAGAAATTTAATTGTATTTTAAATTGTTTTTATTAAACTAAGGCCCGTTTTCGCAACTTACCGATAGCTAAAAGTAGACTTTAACCGGCCTTATAAAAAGTGTTCCATTATTAAAACTTTACTTTTACCTAGAGTTAGCGATAAAGTTAATAAACGCTTATCCTATCTGGTAGGTAAAAACAAAGTTGTAATAATCGCACACTTTTTATACGGCCGGTAAAATCCTAGCTTTAGCTATCGGTAAGTTGTGAAAACGGGCCTAATTCTGGCAGTCGTCATCGAATACTTTTTCGATTCAAAAGCAATTTTATTTCTTATTTTTTCAGTCTATACTGAACGAATCGGAATTATTTTTTCAGTATACAAATACATGCTTTACAACACTGAAAAAATAATTTTAACTCGTTCAGTATCAACTGAAAGAATTAGAAATAAAATTGCTTTCGCGACGACTGAGGCATTAGCCTCCTGACTTTAAAAATACCCAGGAAATTGGTACCAAATGAGACACGTTTTAAAACGTCAATATTTAACATTAAAGAGAAACCCCGCTGTTTTTGTTTGCGTTTAGGGGAGAGTTATGCTGGCAGTAGTTTTTTTTTTTTTTTGTAGGAGTTACCCTTTAGAACAGCTTTAGGCATATCTACAAAAAAAAGGACAGCTAGAATGACTTCTAAGTTGCGATCACCTGTATGAATTCGCCTTCGTATTCATTGTTCTAGTGTGTGGAAGGGAATGGTTTTTCGTTGGCGTTAAGTTTCAAACGACTTGATCCCCGCATATAAGCAGCACAAAACCTATACTTGCATATTTTTAAAAACAAATGAATGCAAAAACACTAATACATACAAACTCGGCGGAAAACAGAAGTAGTAAAGAGACCTTCCCAATAGCTTGTTTTTTCAGACATAGGCCTTCCAGCCGCATTACAACTATTTCTAATTTACCCGGCGTGTTTTTTGAGACCACGGCCTTGCCTTCTACTCTATTCTACTTTGAAGGCTTCTAAAAGATCTTCTAAAAATAATAACGAATTAGGATTAATCTCATCATAATTTTTGTTGCTAATAATGCGTAGTGTGTAAAAAAATTACTGTTTATGTTGAGTTGAAAACTTGAGAAGTATTTTCTTTACAGTCTCACATAACTTCTAAGAGGACGATTTTGACATGTCTTATCTCAGAATGGAAATTGGAATTGGTAAAATAGTTTTTAAAAGACATTTTAAAAGACCTTTTTAAAGAAGGCAAAATTGAATGAGTTAAAGTCATTAAGAATTCAATTGTACGTACTCCTTAAAGGCCTGAAAATTGAAATCGCTTTCGAGTTTTCAAGCTGGACTTATGCCAGATCATTTCACTACCGTGTGTGATTGATAGAACAAAAATTGTTCGTTTAAAAATTGGTTTTATGTGTTTAGGACCAAAAAGATGGATATATGTACATATTATTATGTATTTCATTCTAAAATAAAAAATAATTGCACTCGATAAAGAATTGACAAAAAACAAAAATAAACTTAACAAACATATGTACATACATATCGTCGCAAGAATTAAAGAACGCTGTAACTGACAAAAAATCGAAAATACGTGTTGTTGCATCATTTTTATCAGAAAAAAATACTGCGTCGATTGGTCCCGGTTCCATATTTGTATGATGAAAAAAAATCACATACGCAAAAAATCAATCGTTTGCTGTAAGCCGCAAAATATACTAGACTTGAGAGGAAATGTTTACAGCCAATATAAAAAGAGAGAACAAATAAAAATACGGTTTTAAAATCATGTTCCTAAGTTGCAAGGTATATTTATAGCAGGTAGCCGCGAGATTACAACAATTGTACAATAAAACAAACAACAGGGCTTTTTATTGTTGTTATGCGATACAAACTGTCAAAAAGCAAAGGGGCTGATGAGACAAAAAAGACAAAAGATAAAGAGAAAAAACTTGTTTACCTGTTTGCTATACAACATTTGACAGTTCGTATCGCAAAACAAGCAAATAAAAAATAAACAGCTGGCTTTCCGAGACTACCTGCTATAAATATACCTTGCTAAGTTGTTTAGATTTTGTGATATGAATTTGTTTCAAGCACAGAATACAGTTTCAAGTAATCAGACCTGATAGATGGGCCTTGGCTCTTTCTTTATTATTCATTAAAACTTTTTTTATTTTAAAACATTTGGCTAATACATATCGTCGCAAGAATCAACGAGCGCTGTAACTGACAAAACATAAAATGTTCTGCGCAAGAAGCCTGATGATCATTGTTTATGTTCTTTTTAGTTGTCAAAGGTTGTTTACATTTTGCTTACATGTGCATGCATACGTTTGTTTTCGTTAATGGTATGCCACACATACACGTTTTTTCCTTTTGCTTTGTATATGTATTAGTAAATTTTTGACAACTAAAAAGAATCGTTTTTTGTTTTTGTACAAGTAAGCAGACCTGATAGATGGGCCTTGATTTTACCATTATTTCTTTGATTAAAAGTGTATTAAAACCAACTTCTAAATTCTTGCACTTTGCGTTGTCGATTTCCAAAATACCCCTGAATAAATAAAATAGTTGTGCGTAAATAGTTGTCTGTGTGGTTGTTGTTACATTTTTGCACTTTTGCTTTTTCGCAAATGTAAGGCGAGTTTACTTCAGGCCATGTTCTAAAATTTTGGGTATAACATTTTATTCCGTAAGTAAACAAGCGGAATGCCTCTCTAGAAAAATATAAAAATCTAAAGTATCTTTAGACTTTTTCTTTAGCTGAACATCAGCATAGGATGGATTAAGAGTAATCCTTTCTTTTCTCATAAAATTTTCACAAAGGCTCCAAAGGTCAGTTATCGTACCAGAACTTCTACTAGGTGTTGGGGTGACCGTGTTTCAACACTTTCGGAACGCAAAGTAATGATAAGTAGCTCAATAAGACGTTTTTCCAATCTCTTTTCTCTGAATTTTTCGAGATTTGTGTTTCAAATCGTTAATTTAATGAAATTGGCGACTATATGAGTCGCCAGTGTTTTTGTTCTGAACTATTCTACAGCTTAGTTTATTCATTTATTGTATTTTCTAATATTGTTCGAAGACTCTTAACTTCCTGAATAGCGTCAGACAATATTAGGCTTTATTACGGTACTCGATGTTGAAAAAGACTCTGCAGCAGATTAAAATAACACACAAATTTAATTTTGACTACAGTCGAACTCACTGTCGAATTAAAATTTTGTTTCGACTACAGTCGATTTACTTTATTACTGACATCGAGACCCGTAATAAGGCTTCTTGTGTTCTTTAATCTACTACAAAATTCGACTGACGGTGCTACCGACAACTAGAACCGTATTAAGGCTGAATATTGTAGCATTGGCTTTGCTTATAGATTTTAGGCACTCTTCAAAGTTACCCAAAATTTGTAGAAAAATGATTTTTAATCTCACAAAAATTAATAAAAGCAAACAATTTTAAAACGTACAAACACATACCCAATAAAAAATATGAGGTTCCAAGAAGCACGTTTGTAAGGAAGAAATGTAAGAGTTTCGGTTACCATCTCGCTTATGGAGAGTTCCCATTTTGAAGCAATACATTTTTGACACAAAAAGCGCTTTATTCAACGCGTATAAAAACTCTTGACTGTAGCTATCAGGTTTACACACTGAATGTTTTGTTAGTTATTTTTTAGTAATCTCCCTGGCAAACCATCTCCGTAGCAAGGAAATAGCGTGCCACTTGAAATGTTATTTTTTTAAATAAAAGAGAAAATTACATATTATTGTGCAAAGTAAAACGGCTAAAGCGTTCGATGCGTTTATGCATCTGTACAAAAAGTAGTAGTGTATCTGTTTGATGCTATGCTTTGCTTTTGAATGTGTTATTGCTCTTAGCTGTTATGCAAAATAAAAGCATTGAAAAAGTATCGTCGTATCGGCAGTAAAATATCGCCAAAACTACAGTATCGCCGATATATCGGTATTACCTTGACGGTATTGGTATTCGTTACAAGCTTAGAAAAAAATTTGTGTTGATTCTGTTGTTTTTAGATTGTTTAAGTATTGCCATCACCTGTAGTGAACTAATTAAATTTTTTCTACTTCAGAATGGGTTTGATTTCTAATCATGAATAACCCATTAGTGAGCGGAACCTCTTTTTGGAACGGCTGTTTGGGTTTTCTGGAAAAAATGCAACAATCGACAATAATGGGTTTCCTGGGATTTCATTATTCATCGGTACAAAAACAATCGTACGTCATTTTTAAGTTAATTAAAAATAAAAAGTTTTAATTTTTGCCTAATAAACAAAACCATAACTAAAGTATCACACATCTAGTCGCTTAATTTTTCTCAAATTACATACATAATTAATAATAAATAACTTTTTTAATATTTTTCAAAACTATAATTTTAAGAGAAAATAAAATTTTATAAATTTAAAACAGTATGAAGACAAAAAAAAAACATAAAAAAATATTCTCTAGTTAAAAATAAAATTTAAATCTATTTTTTTTTTCTATTAAAATATATTTAAAAGTTTAATAACAATCTTAAAAAAAAAAAAAACATTTTAATTATAAGCAACAAATACCTTTTAATGGTGTAAAACTTTAATGCAATCTTTCTTAAAAATATATATATTTAAATAAAATGAAAATTTTGCGTAAAAATAAACAAATAAAAAACATTTTATTAACATATATTTAATAAGTCTCCGTTTGCTTATTTCGACAAAAAAATTTTTGAAAAAGAACAACAAAATAAAAACATAAAAAAGAAAAGCATAAAACTGAAAATTGACAAACATTAAAAGAAAAAATGTTTATCAAAATTAATGCTATTTAATAAAAATTAAGTTTAACATTATACAAGTACCTATCCTTAATATAAAAATAATAAAAAAAAAACTAAAAAATATATATAAAAAATCAAACCAAAAAAGAAATGCACGTTTATAATCTACGACAATTTTCTTCCCTAAAAAAAGTTTGTGTTGTGTTTTATTTTATTTAAGGATTTCTGGATTTAATCGTTGGGTCTTATGAATCAGTTAGTTAAATAAAGAAGCAGTTAATTTTTGTAAGTAAACAAAGTGTAAGAGATTAATATATGTAAATCCATTAAAAACTGAGCTATCGGCCAAGTTCTGACAATCGCACGATTTGAAATCGCAAAACGCCAGATTGATTTTTTGGTATTCTGAAACTCGTACGTTTTGCTTGCGATCTGCCATTTGAAGTCAGCAAATTTCTTGCGATTTCGATTTATATTACACGTTTTTTATGAAGTTCAAGTCAAGATCGCAGATGTTAAGCGTTTTGCGATTGTCAGAACATGCCCGTATATTTCTTGGTGTCGAAATAAACCGGTATTTTTTACGGTAAAAAAGTGAATTCAGTCCGTCTGGCAACCCTAGGAAGTCGTGTTTTTTTGGTCATATCTGACATTTGTGGATCGATCTAGCTCAATATTAATAGAAAACTTAAATGAAGTATACGTAGGGATGCATACAATACATCGATGTTAAGAAAATATCGATGTATCGTTCATAAGCACCGATGTTTTGATGGACGATATATCGACGATACATCTAAAAAACATCGACATCGTCCAGTTAATATTTTCATTTATTTAATTTTTTTTTATAATATATTTACGATTTTTAATTTTTATTTTTTTAATTAAAGACCTTATTTAAAAACATAAAGTGTATTTCAAAGTATACATGCATACTATGCATTGCATAACTTTATGTAATATGGGAAACACCATTTATAAAGTAAAGAAATGCTGAAACAATTTTGGAGACTGTGTGAACAAGTGTGAAGTGTTGGCTTAAGCAACTAAGCGAATACATATAAATCATGTGTCAAACCATATTGTACTTAAGAAAACTTTTTTCAAGTTTAATGAATATTTCATTTGCTTAAGAAAAGCGCGAAACTGATCGTACTTTCCGTACGGAATCAAATGTTTTTTGATTTTGTTTCTGTGTTTTTAAATTCATTTGACCGGCTTTTTGTTAATTTTTGGCAGATGCTTACCTAGGGTTGCCAGATTTTAAATTCGGAAAAACAGTACATTGAACACAAAAAAATAGTACAATCAAGAAAAAAACAGTACATTTTTTTTTTGGCGAAAACATAACTATTTATTTCAATTATTATATATTTAAAACTTTTGATTGAATATGCAACAATTATGTATATAACGAAAAACACTTGAAATGTGTAATGATTTCCGTTTTATGGCATTTTATACGTGTACGAAATTACTCCATTTGCGTTAAAAAAACACTAAAACGAAGCATTTGGCCTAAATGTTTTTTTTTTAATTTTAATCTGAAGACAGCAAAACCATAACATTCCTGTAAGCCATATAAGAAAGGAGAAAAGCCTAACTAAGCTTAAATCAACTGTAAGTAGGTCTTTCTTTAAGCATATTGGTAGTTAAAGGAATTTTCACCACACACATAGTTGCACAAACCATATAGAATTTGAGAAAATGTAATTGTAAATGTTAATTTTCCAATTTAAAAAAATTTTTAAAATATTTACGGACAATTTTACCAAGTTCAGCTATTATCTATAAAATCCAAAAAACATAGTTTGGTGTATTTTTATTTAACAAAATCTGAAAATATTAAAATAGTAAAAAACAAGTTTCAATAAAATTTATACGCAGAAGATTTTCAATAAAATTTTTGTAAAAATTAACGTAGCGTTTCTTTATTTCAAAAGTAGTTTACGTAGAGAAAAGTGGTCCTGAAAGGAATTAGGTATTTTTATAAATTTTGAGCCCGAAGAAATTTAAATTTGTTCGTTTTCAATTTCACGTGATTTCGATTTTCAGAACGTGCCCGAATATTAAAAAAAAAATTCTAGGAATTAAAGATAATTGTGTTGGAATAAGTATTTATTTAGTATTTAAAAAAAATTTCGATTTTGTTTTTGTGTTTCTCAGGTGTTTAAAGGAAAATACTATGTTAAGAGCTAGCCATAAAATCAAATGTCTTTAAAATAATAACATGAAAATATACAACTGCTGCGAGTCACCCATTATAATTAAGATTTCTACTGCGTATTTATGAGAAAACAATGACCACAGCGTAAAAAGTCTTATTGTTTAAGAGCTTTTTTGTTTTGAACACAACATTTTTTTTAAGCTATGTACTGTTAAATTTTAGGATATCTTCAAAATATGACTTAAACAGGGTTTTTCTTAATATCTTGGTTTTTTGTAGACTGAACAAAAAAAAACAGTACAAAGTGTAAAAAACAGTACATTTGCGTACTGTTTGGGACATTATGCATAAAACAGTACGATTGCAAAAAATCAGTACATGTACTGTTAAAAACAGTACGTATGGCAACCCTATGCTTACCATACAAAAAATGAATGAGCGAGTAGTCACATTTTTCATTTTGGTGTTACACCGAGTCTACAACTGACATGAAATGCTGTTAAAACATGATGTTAAGACTCCATGTTGAATTTTTAATATGTTAATGGTGGAGTATAGTACTCATGTTAATGTTAAGAAATTTTATTATTTTTTGATTGTCGTCGAAGCATATTCCAAACAATAGTGTGTGTGAAATGAAAAAAAGCAACAAAATGACTTCTGTCAAGCTTAAACGTCATTTTATGTTATAAAAGAGTTGTTAAAACACATGGCTTAACAGCCGTGTTAAAACATGAGAAAAACTCTAACATGATGAGTCTATACTTAACACTAACATCATGTTAGTGTTAATGTTAAGCATTTCATGTCTGTTGTAGACTACATGTTAAGAAAATGATAGAAAGAAATGACCGAAACAAGTGTTCGGTCACAATCGGTCATTTTTTTCTATCATTTTCTTAACACCAAAATGAAAAATGTGACTACTCGCTCATTCATTTCTTGTAAAACTTATATTTTAAAAAGCTTCTAAAACAAATTAATGGCGTCTGATAATCGATACCTTTTTTTATTGAAAACATATGCTGCCGACGAAAACAATGTTTGCATTTAACACTTTTGGATGGTATCGTTAATAATTAGATATATATGAGGCGCTCAGCGCCAAAACGGTCTAAGCCCAAAAAAATGGTTCTGAGAAACACGAATTTAAAAGAAAATAAGTTTTTAAAATATTTTTATTTTTTTTTACTAATCGTAAATAAATATTAGTTGTAATATTTGTTTTAGGTTAATTATTAGGTCTTAATTAATTTAGATAAATACTGTTTTAAACAGTTAATACAAAAATTAAAGTGGCTTAGTGGCCATTTTGGAATTCATTGATATATTGATAAGAACTGAGGGATAGGCCATTTTGGCTCCATTTATTAAAACATACAAAATTTCTTCAGATAAATAATAAAAATAATTTTTAGCGTTTTAAATAATACAAATTAATAATAATAATTATTCGTCTTCTTCCTGAATATCTTCTTCTTTGGCTCTCGAATTTGTTTTTAAATTATTATAAAATGCATGGTTTATAGGAGGTATGAACTCTTTGAGGTCCTGTAAATCCTTAAACTTTGCAGCTTCAATGAATCTTCCTCCAGGATAAAGCGGTTCCAATTCCAAATTTTCGAACTTGCTGGAGTTTCTCTTTGAAATATCAACTTCTTGAAACATCTATGTTATTTGAATATTTATATTGAATTATAAATGACTTCACATTTTGGAATCGAAGCCACAGAATCTTAAGCCATTCAACTTTTGAAGTCTTGTCTGTGGAGATTTTTCTGTTTGTCAGTTTCTCGATTAAGGATATGCTTTTAATATCATCTGCCGTCATCTTTACCAAGTGAAATGGTTCCTCCGATCCAGAATTTTCGAAGTCTTGTAAACTCATGGAATCAGCATCAGACATGTTTATTCACGTACTATTTTTTTTTTGCTAAAATATTTTCAATTAAAAAAACTGATAACACACTTCAATAGATCTTATGAACTTTCCTTAGACAAACTAATGGATTTGTGGCAGCAATGCTGCACGAGGTCAATCCTGCATTACACATAAAATATTTTAATCTGGTAACCCTTAGAATTCAGCTAAAAAAGGCTGCAACAAAAAGTGGCACCACTAACATTGTTATTTTAGTTTTAGTCTCGATTATTCTTTGATATAGCAACAGACGCTGAAGTCTTACTTTTGTTAAAATAAAAAGTCATTAAAAATATAGAAATCTACGTTTCATTATTTATCGGTTACACTGAAAAAGAAGTAAACCACATTGGTGACCCCGACGTGATATGGAGAAAAAAGAAAAATCTGACGAAGATTTTCATGATTCTCTGGACAACATGAGCGAGACAAAAGAAAATGCAGCATCGAGTGCAAATGGTGTTCGTGAAGTTTTTAGGGTGGGCGTCAAGCCACCGACATTTTGTAAAGAGCAACCGGACATTTATTTCATACAAATGGAATCACAGTTTGCCGTTGCCGGAATCAAAGTCGATGAAACAATGTACCACCATGTTATTTCATCATTGGAACCACAATATTTAATTCAAGTTGCAGACATTATACGCAACCCACCACCCGGTGATAAATATGATGCCATAAAGAAATCTTTGATTGCTGAATATACTGATTCAGACCATCGTAAATTAAGAAAATTAATTAAGGAAATTGAACTTGGTGATCTTAAGCCTTCTCAGCTTTTGAAAAGAATGAAGGACTTAGCTGGCGACAAAATATCTGACGACGCATTAAAATCATTGTGGATGGAACGTTTGCCAGAGACGGTTCGCTCTGTTGTGACCATTGTTGATGGTAATTCTTCACAAATGGCTCTACAAGCCGATAAGTTAATGGAGGTGCAAAACTACCCTAGTATATCAACTGTTCAACATGATTCAACTTTAAGAGCAGAAATAGAGGAACTTCGTAATCAAATTAAAGACATGCGTGCCAGTCAAAATGACAGAGGCCGTTCAAATGACCGAAGTTATCAGCATAACCGCGGTAATTCAAGAACAAAGGTACGCTTTCCTTTTTGCAGATTTCATTACAGGTTTGGCGACAAGGCTCGTAGATGTGAGGAACCTTGCCAATTTAAAAATCTCAAGCCGGAAAACTAACTCCTGCTCTGTCATCGGCGGCAAACAGAGTGGAAACTGCAGAAAGCCGTCGCTTATTCGTAACGGACCAAAAAACCAAACTGCGATACTTAATCGACACCGGCGCAGATTTCTCGGTTTTGCCACCTACAAATCGTGACGTACCACATTCATACAATTTATACGCAGCAAATGGTACGCCAATAAAAACGTATGGTACGAAAATCATTTCAGTCGACTTTGGCCTACGAAGAAAAATGGACTGGGAATTTCTCATTGCCGACGTTACCAAACCCATTATAGGCGTTGATTTTTTACATGAATTTGATCTTTTAGTGGACGTTCGTAAGAAAAAGTTAATTGATAACAAGACAAAACTCATGGTAAATATAATTTTTGACAAAAGCTGCCATGAACAGATTCACACAATTTCGCCAGCTGAAAATGGCTGGGTGAAACAACTATTAGATGAATACCAGGATTTAACACAACCATTTAAGTACACAGCAAATTCTGAAAATTCTAAAGTTAACCACCATATCGTAACTGAGGGACCGCCAATATTTTCAAAGCCTAGGCGACTCAATCCCGAGAAACTGGCCCTCGCAAAGAGGGAATTTGAATATATGCTAAAGCAAGGCATTTGCAGTCCGAGCAGCAGCCAGTGGTCAAGTCCACTACACATGGCACCGAAGAAAACGCCAGGTGAGTGGCGACCATGCGGCGACTACAGGCGATTGAATACGGTGACCAAACCAGACAGGTACCCCATCCCTCATGTCCATGACATTTCACAAATGTTGCACAACAAGTCCATATTTACAACCCTCGATTTGGAGCGGGCTTATCATCAGGTACCCATTGCACCAGAAGATCGTGAAAAGACAGCCATAGTTACACCGTTTGGTTTATACCAATTTAACGTTATGACATTTGGTCTCCGGAATGCCAGCCAAACTTTTCAACGATATATGGATCAAATTTTTCGTGATTTGGATTTCGTGATCGTATACATTGACGACATATGCGTAGCATCATCGGGTGAAGAAGAACATGTCCAACATTTGAATATTGTTTTTGATCGTCTTCGGCAGCAAGGCCTAAAAATAAAAGTTTCAAAATGTGTCTTCGGGCAAAATGAAATAAATTTTTTGGGCCACCATATAACAAAAGATGGCGTATCACCTACGAGAGAAAAAGTTGAAGCAATTTTAAATTTTAATAAACCAACACTCACATGTGATTTAAGACGATTTATAGCACTGTTGAATTTTTACAGACGTTTTCTTCCAAATGCGGCATATAAACAAGGTAAGCTACAAAAACTTATAAAAACCAACAAGAAAAATGATAGAACACCAATTAAGTGGGATGATGATGCAACAAAAGCGTTTGAAGAATGTAGAAACAGCCTCGCTGAAGCAGCTCTATTAGTTCATCCCTCCTTAAATGCAAAATTGGTTCTCCATGTTGATGCCAGCAACTTCTGTGTTGGTGCAGCAATTCATGAGGTAGTAGGTCGTACTCTTCGACCCCTTGGTTTTTTCTCGAAGAGGATGTCTGATACTCAAAAAAGGTACAGCACGTTTGATAGAGAGCTACTGGCAGTCTACCAAGCAGTAAAATATTTTAAACACATGATTGATGGTCGTGATTGTACAATTTTAACGGACCACAAACCACTTACGTTCGCTTTTCAACAAAATCCGGAAAAGGCTACCCCTAAACAAATACGCCAACTTAGCTTCATTAGTGAATATACAACCAACATTCAACACATTTCTGGCAGAGACAACGTCGTTGCCGACACATTGTCGCGGATCGAGGCCATGTTTAACGCCGACCAGGTAAATTTTGAGGAACTTGCATTAAGCCAACAAAATGATGATGAATTAAGAGATGCCGAACAAAATTCGTCACTACAGTTAAAACAAATACAGCTACCAAATTCCCAAGTGTCGTTATGGTGCGATGTTTCAACAGCAAAAGTCCGTCCTTATATTACTCCATCATTCAGGAGACAAATATTTAATTCAATCCACAGTATATCACATTCTGGAAAACGTTCAACAGTAAAGCTGATCACCGAACGGTTCGTCTGGAAAAATATGAAAAATGACATCAACAAAATGGTCAATTCCTGCCTTGAATGCCAAAAAACTAAGATAAATAAATATAATCGAAGCGCTTTACAACAATTTAATGTCCCAGATCAACGGTTTCGACATGTAAATATTGACTTAGTGGGACCGTTGCCGATATCGGATGACTTCAGATACGCTTTGACCTGTATAGACCGATTTAGTCGTTGGCCAGTCGCTATCCCTATTAAGGACATAACAGCAGAAACTGTAGCACGAGCATTTTTAAGCGGATGGATATCGCAATATGGTATGCCAAGCGCCATAACGACAGACCAGGGTAGACAATTCGAGTCGAAATTATTCAAGGAGCTAACTCACCTGACTGGTTCAAAACATCTTCGTACAACCGCTTACCACCCACAGGCAAATGGCCTGGTGGAGCGCATGCACCGTACTCTTAAATCTGCTATTAAGTGCCATACATCTACAAATTGGACTGATAGTTTGCCAATAGTATTGTTGGGACTGAGAACAACTTTCAAACCAGATTTAAATGCATCAGCAGCTGAAATGATATACGGATCCACAATCAGATTACCGGGTGAATTTTTTGAAAAACCAACAGAAGAATATGTTGAAAGTGATTTTGTAAAAAATCTTCGTAACGTTATTGGCAATCTAAAACCAGTTCCAACGTCAAACCACTCATCGCAAAATGTTTTTATACAAAAGGAACTTGCAACCTGCACTCATGTTTTCCTACGGGACGATACAGTTCGCGCACCATTGAAAGCACCCTACGACGGTCCTTATGAAGTCATAAATCGAAATGATAAAAATTTTGACATCAGAATAGGTGCTAAAATCGTAAAAGTAAACATAGACAGAGTCAAGGCGGCATTTATACTCAACGAACACCGGCAAAATCTTTCAGAAAACATTCCAGTTCAACATCAATCATCATCTGATACTGATGTTCAAATTGTTCCGGCAAATCAAACACAAATCGAAACACCAGTACAGCAGCAACCTGCGGGGAGTGTATATGTACCTCCGGAAACATCACGTTCAGGTAGAACAATTAACATACCCAAAAGATTCGTACAATTTGTTGCATAGCAACCATATTGAAAGGGGAGTGATGTGGCAGCAATGCTGCACGAGGTCAATCCTGCATTACACATAAAATATTTTAATCTGGTAACCCTTAGAATTCAGCTAAAAAAGGCTGCAACAAAAAGTGGCACCACTAACATTGTTATTTTAGTTTTAGTCTCGATTATTCTTTGATATAGCAACAGACGCTGAAGTCTTACTTTTGTTAAAATAAAAAGTCATTAAAAATATAGAAATCTACGTTTCATTATTTATCGGTTACACTGAAAAAGAAGTAAACCACAGATTTATTATTAAAACAAAAATAACTATATAACGAGCTATTCAAAATTACAGTTTGACATTTAATGGGTAGAAGCAAATATCAAAACAAACTATGAAACCAAGGTTGATTAAAATGCTGTTCCGGTTACATCAGCATAGTCAGTTTGATTTGTTTGAAAATGAGGGTTAGGCCGTTTTGGCGCTGAACGCCTCATATGCTATATGACAATATTTAATTTATTGAATATCAAATATATACATATGCAAGTATTATTCTAATAAAATAAACTTAAGCAAATGTGTCAAAAGACCTTTGGTAGAATCTCCTAAAGTTTTTAACACCTTTTTGCACAACTTGCATTGTGCGTGTGCAGTTCTATTATCATTCACTTAGAAAAAATACCACACCGAACTTTATCTTCTGATTTTATTTTCTGTGGTACAAAATGCATTGCATGTAACATTTTATTAATGTTTTTATTTTTGTTACAGTAAAATTATTATTTTTATATAAAAAAGAACTCGAACTTAAACAAATTAATATTAAATTTAATAATTAAGATCGAATAAGGAAAAAATTATATTAATTCTTTAATTTCTTTCTCACACAATTTGATTCTATTTTTTTTGTTTGCTTCTTTTTTTCCATCGACAACCAAATTTGACGTTTAATGTAAGCAGTAATTGTCAACGAAAATGGACTAATAATTATTGCAACATAAATTGCCGGCAATAAATATGTAAACATATATACAACAAATTGCTGTCTACATTAAAGATAATATAATTTTATTATTTACTGCAATATATGTAGCAATAATTATCTTTGGTATAGACGGGCAGTTAGAGGGTTAAAATAATGATCATCACTTTTTTTACATGTGAACATGGCAACGCTGTGATAAAAAATACAACAAATCATATCAATGACAGGGTTGTCAAGTGTTCCATGTTTTAAATCTATTTATAGAAAAAATTATAACTAAAGTTTCGTACGAAATTGAAAGAAAATTTTGCCTCGCCCACTTTTACGCCCACTTTTTTCGATTTACCTAAAATCAAAAAACTGCTCAATCGATTTGACTAATTTTTCTTTTAACTGTTCGTATTAATCCATTTTAAGTTTTCATCGAAATAAAAATTTACCACGCCTACTTTTAAGCCCACTATTTCTATTAAGCGCATAAATTGAGAACGGCTTGACCGATTTGGACGATTTTTTCTTTAAAATGATCGCCATGGTCTTAGGTTTTTATGGAAAGCAAATTTTGCCCCGCCCACTTTTTTCGATTTACCTAAAATCAAAAAACTGCTCCATCGATTTGACTAATTTTTCTTTTAACTTTTCGTATTAATCCATTTTACGTTTTCATCGAAAGAAAAAATTACCACGCCTACTTTTTCTATTAAGCGCATAATTTGAGAACGGCTTGACCGATTTCGATTTTTTCTTTAAAATGATCACCATAGTCCAACTTATTATTTTTTGATTGAGCCCATATCTACACCATATGTAAGTTATTTTGTAAAAAAAACTTTCTGATAGGTATTCCATGGATTTTTATTTTAAATTTTAATTTAAATCGTGTGGTAATACAACACTAATGTTTGCTTAGGGCTAGCAACGTGGACCGGGTCAGCTAGTGTTGGATATTTGTCAAACTTTGTGTGGCGTCTAAATCTAAATGCATTAATTTCAGCGAAAACTTTTCAGTTTGAAGACGTGGAAAAAGAAGCATTAAAATAATTTTAAATAATAAATTCAATTTTGTTTAGCAGTATTTTATATTTTTTCTACATTGTAAGCAAAAAGCAACAAAATTGCCTCAGCACTATAGGCGTCTGCATTCATAGAAAAAAAAAATGAAAATCAATGTTTGTACGTAGAATATTTGTGTTGTTTATTGGCAACAACCAAACGGAAACGTTAAGGGGTGTGCTGGAAATCGACAATTTATTCAAATCTACTTCAAAAAAAAACAATTTTATTTTGTTTTTAGCCACTGGTTTCTAATGTTTTTTTTAATCTTTATTATGCGATTCGAGTGAGGAATTACATGCAGAAGAATATGCTGTTATTGAAGACGAATAAGCTAATTTATAAAAATTTGGAGCTTGTTCAATAACCCGATCCTTATAATCAACAATAAAAATACATATATGCGTCATTTATTTAATACATCGAAACATCATAACTACTAAGTCTGAATTTACACGTTTCATCTTATGATGCTCAACAATCGGTTTCAACCTTTTTCGGTTCAAAACAACAACAATTTAATTAACAGCGAATTAAAGAGAAAAGGAAAATAAAAAAATTACATGCAGCCATTGTTGTGCATATACCAATTAATAAAAATACAAAGGGTACAGACATCTCCGTACTAACCCCATTTCTTCTTTCTTCTCTCACCTAAAAACATAAGAGTTAAGCATCAAAATCTAAAACGTGTGAAAGCAGACTAACCAATATTCACCCCTACCGTGAATAATTTTTCCCTCGTAATTATTCCCCTTTTCACATATTTGCGATCATGAAAAACTCCCATGAAAAAATGTAATTCAAATGAGAATAATAACGTGAAAAAATTCCCCTTATCGTGAAAAGTTTTTTCCCTCGTAATTTGTTTATATTTCCCTTAGATTTTCTCACTTTATTTTTGCTAGGGAACAGAACATGTATGTAACTAGTTCCTCCTATAAATCAAGTATTAAGGGCTAGATCCGTTAATAAGGCACAAACCGATATATTGGATAACAAAATGCAAAACAACAGGTCGATTGCCAGCGGATTTGTGAAGCTTTTGAAAGAATTTTGGAAAATATTTTACTACATAACATTTAAAAAGCGCAAAAAACTAACGTAGTAATCAAACTATCCCTCCAATACAACAAAACAAAACAAAAATTTCATGATTTTTAATTATTTTAATCTTTCTTCTTTTTTACATTCACTGGAACTGATAGCGTGAAAAAATTTTCACATAAGATTCACGATTGCTTTCTTCCCTTCGAGGGGAATGAAAATTTCATGGGAACAAAAATTCCACATGTTATGCACGATAGGGGTGATTGTCTTTTTGGGGATTACATACATACTTGCTTGAAAATTGTCTTTTAAAAAACCAAAAAATTTTTGTGTTGTCAACGGTTTTAGATCCTGTTTTTAAATTCTTTTTTTTTATTAAGTACCTTTTACATAGTTAACGAAAATGGTCATCTTAATTAGGACCCTTTACACTGTATAAGAGTAAAATAAAAGTTTTGCTCCTTTTTTTCATATTTTATATACCAAGGCGAATTCAAACAGGTAAACTCATCTCTACAACTACAAAAAGCCCCATGTATTTTGTTTATACAATTTTCTGGTTGGTTGTCAAAATTTTTTTATTGCAAATTAAAATTATCACTTTTTTACAAAAGAAATTAATAAATTCACTTCAATCATTCGCAGTTTTGAAATTTTTTTATTATAAAAATAATATTTTTAACACTTTTCATTCAACTTCTTCTCAAAACAAAATCATATTTTGACGTTTGACCATATTTTTTAATTCGTAGTGGAAACAGCTGATGAACGGCTGACGAGATGAGTTTACCTGTTTTAATTAGCCTTGTTATATACGAAACAAAGAAAAAAAAGGGTAAATAATAAAAGGGAAAATATATTAAAAAGTGTAAAATCTCCAAAAAAAATCCCCGAATTTTTTTTTAAATCCAAAATAACTTTCTTTGTCCTTTTTGCTACATGAAATCCCCAAGTCTGACACCCCTGCATACATCGCACTTGATCATAAAAAGGGGTTAAACAAAAAAAAATTTATACTGGGCAAATCCAATATTTCGAAGATTCTGTTCACTAATGTCAAAAATAATGTTCAACATACTACTAAAAGAAGGCTTACTTTAGAAAATTTTAATTGTGTTTGACCAAGGCGAATGCATTTTTCAGGTGGCGTTAAAAGCACAGCTGTGCTACTTTTTTTTCTTAATTGGAGAGAGGAATGTCAAAAGTTACTTGTGTTTTTGACATATCGACCAACGAAAGCAGCAACTAAAATACAATGTTGTGTTTTTGGTGTTGTAACTTGTTGTAGTATCGCCACCACGAAGGGAAATTACTACAGGTGGTGTCGAAACGGCATTTGATTTTGAAAGTTCGAGCTTATTTGTTTTGATTTGCTAGTGTTTTGCTAAGAATGGTTGACATTTCGAGCTAAAAGCACTAACAATGCAATGCAAAACACCATATGTTGTTTCTGTTGTTTTTGGATTGTTGTAGTTCCGATACCACCAAGGCGAATTTAAAAAGGTAAGTGCAACTCTTCAACTACAAAAAAGCACCGTGTATTTTGTTTTTGCAATTTAATAGATAGCTGTCAAAATTATTTTATTGCAAATTAAAATTATCACTTTTTTATAAAAGAAATTATTTAATTATTCGCAGTTTTGAAATTTTTTTATTATAAAAATAATATTTTTAGCACTTCTTCTCAAAACAAAATTATATTTTGACATTTACGTATTTGTTTTAATTCACCGTGGAGACATCAGATGAATGGCTGACGAGTTGAGCAAGGCGAATTTACTTCAGGTGGCGGCGAGACTACAACAAGTCAACAACACAAAAAACAACATGTATTTTGTTTTTATTTTTCGGTCATGTAATGTCAAAACAATGTTTTCAAAAATTTTCGCCGCAGAAAGCAAAGGAAATAAATTATTTGTACAATTAAGGAAAAAAAATATTTTTTAACTTAAATTGTTTATAATATTCGCAGTTTGTTTAGTCCAAATGTTAATTAGAAAACTGTTGTCATTAACAGTTAAAGTATTGTGGAACTATTGACTGAGGAAGACTCCAAGTGTGCTGAAAACAAAAACTGAAGCACGTATTGCACAGAAAGATTATATTTTGCTTACATAAATATAAAAAAATGTTTGGTTCTTCCCCAGGAATACATGTGTTTTGGTCATGGCAAATCTAAATGGTGACATTTAATACATGTCCTGGTTTAGTAAGTGCTTTTTGTGCGACAAGACACCGCGCACGGCACTGAGCTTAAGCATTAACATACATACATTCATAAATGAAAAGGATGTCCTAAGTTATTTTGCAATTCAAAATAAAAAGCAGAACACAGATTGTGGCTTATATCTATGTATATAGTTTAAATCAGCTCCAAATAAAAAGAGTAACTAGGATGATTTATGTGGCCAATATTGGTGTTTTTTGTAAGCCTTTGAATAGATCTATCTTTATATACAAAATTTATGTAAAAACTCTTAGCTCATTAGGAAGCGGGGATGAGTTTGCGAAAATACAAGTTTTAGGTTACCATAATAATTACTATTAAGGGAAGCTGTAGTTAGCGAAGCCGGTGTTTGTTATTAAATAATTTTTTTTTACACTTATTGCAAAAATCTACACTACAGTGCACCAGGTAAATGCTTGACCTACTGCACTTCCGCAGCATTATTATGTAAAATGTGAAAACTGTAATGGGAGTTAGAGTTATTAATTTTTATAACAATTTTTTATATTCCAAAATATGTATTAAAAAGCTTTGAAATGTAAACAATATTGGCCATATACCTTAAGAATTTAGAGAAAATCGCTTATTTATATTAAAACTTAAAAGGTGCATAACTCGAAAACTATGCGTATGCGCCACTTTTTCACTTTATATTTTCATCTTATTTTAAAATCTTATATCACCTAATAATCTAGATTTTGTCCCCAGAATTAAAAAAAGAATGTAAAGAAAAAAAATAAAATTTAGGAGGAAATTAAATTTATGTATAAAACGATTAAAACAACAGTTAAAACACTTTCCCCCTGTTTATTAACCGATTTGGACAAAAAATACTCTATTTGAAAGGTACTTACTTACAGAAGTGCATAACATATATTTTATTTAATTCTTTTCAATAGTTTTACATAAAAATAACATATAAATAAATAACATAACTTTTTGTCCAGTTTTTATGATAAAGCAAAATGATCCCTGCATACAACGTCGTGCCTCCAAAAGTCCATACCACAAATTTTGCTCCATTTGAGCTTGCGGTCCTCATTGAAAATACGAAAGAAACTTCCATTTTCGGGGTTTTGAATTTTTTTACATATTTTGCAATTTTTGATTTTTTTTTCTTTATATTTCCACAGTTATTAAAATTTAGGTACAATTATGTTTTTTACACAATATACAAAATATTCTATATTTTATAAATTTCTTTTTTATTTTACAATTTTAATTTTCACACAATTATTTAAAAAGTAACAAACTAATTTTTAAAATTAAACGTCAACAACATAACATTTGACAGTTCCGGCCTGACTAAAAAAAAAACCGGCTGTCTTTTCGACACCACCTTTAGTTAATTCGCCTTGGAGTTGAGTTTACATTTTTAAATTCGCCTTGGACACCGCTTGTAGTTAAATTCGCCTTGTATTTGACCATTTCAAAAATTTGGCGATTATTGTTGATATTTGATATCTATTTGCCGATGAAGATAAACAAAATTCTGGCAGCACTGTGAATTCGGCTTTTATAAAAATCACAAATTATAATAAAAATAAAAAAATTTGACAAACAAAGACGAAGCCGATAACAATTTTATTATTATTTTCATTCTATTTATTTTGTTTCAAATAAATAATACACTTAAATGTTTATAATTATGCTAAAATAATAAAAGTAAACTTTAACAATGCGTTTGAAACATTTTGAGATATTGTGCTGTCTTGTCGCTGTTTCCAGCTGTGCGGAGCTTGTTGATAAAAGCCAAAGTGATCAGGAAAATCTACGAGAAAAAGGTTATTTTTAACTGGCTTTGAAAATAAATTATTTAAATTTGACTAGTTTTTACAGTTACCTATTTGGAGGCTGGTGAAATTTATATTTATGAACCTCTGCGAAGACTTCGTGGTTTCTTTGAAAAAGATTTGCGTATATATTGTTATAAGGGAGAGCAAAAGACATTGGGACGCCTTTTCGAGACTGTTGAATTGATACTAGAGGTTGAAAGTGATGACTATATCCAATATGATGGAACCACTCCAGCAGAAGTTCAAGAGCATTATGATGAACATCGTTCCTTATTTAGCTTTAATTTGTTTAGTCAAAAACGCTCGCGTTTACAGTTGTCGCCATTTGCTTCCAGCTGTATGGGCATTGAGACAATAGAACCTTATCGTATACGTTTACAAAAAGTAAGGGTAGACTTTTGGCGTGTGATACAACTTGTAGTGGGCTGTTTAGTATTTCACTATGCTGGTAAATTATCACAAAATGCTGTTTTTTATTATATTACGGGAGTTGCACTGGGCATTTGCTCCTCATTTATGTTACTTATATGGCTATCGAGTAAACTAGTGCCCAGGTAATTTATATATACACGTTTTTTTTTATACAAAACTACATTAATGCAAAACATGTACCATTTATGTTTCTTCTTTATTTTAAGACGCACCATGATGTATGGCGTTTTAATTGGTGGATGGACCATTGGTTTATATGTTATACAAATGCTGTGGGAAAATCTTCAAGTCATTGTTTTAACATATCGTACTTATGTCTTTTGGTATATTTTTATAACTGGCATTGTATCATTCTTTTTCTGTTATCGATGGGGCCCTCCTACTAACAAACGTTCTAAGAATATTATCAAGTGGTTATTACAGCTAATGTCATTGATAATGATTTATTTTTCAAGTCGTTATGAAGAAGCTACAGCAGCTATAATTATTTTAACTATAATTTTACATTATTTCCCACGTTCCTTATGGTATAAGGGTAGGGCATTGTGGTTACGCAAATTTCCGCCTAAACGTCGTTTCCTTTCCAACGAGGAGTATTATGAACAAGGTGTACGAGAGACAACAAAAGCTTTGGGTGAATTACGCAAATTTGCCAGCAGCCCAGATTGTAATCAATGGAGGGTGAGTAGGGATTTCTTTTATCATCGAGTTCATGTTTAATTTATTTAATTTAATTTATTCTAAATAAAACGTATTTTTTTTGGTATTCGAAATAAAAAGATAACATTTTATGAATCGGTTTACTTTAAATATTTTTTTTTATGACCTAATTCTGGCAGTCGAAAGCAATTTTATTTATTATTTTTTTAGTCGATACTGAACGAATTAAAATTATTTTTTTAGTGTTTGGAAAAATCAAATATGTAAATACTTTGCAACACTGGAAACATAATTTCGATTTGTACAGTATTGACTAAATGAACTAGAAATAAAATTGCTCTCGAATCGAAAAATGTTTCGATTACGACTGCCATAATTGGCCCGCGGTTTATTTTCAGTGGGAATTTTTAAAAAGTGTATTTATTGTGAACTCTATATTTCCTGAGAATTTAATGCTAAATATGTTTAATTAATGTTAAATAAAAATTAACAAAATAAGGAAAATACATATATTCAAATATTTGCAATTTAAAAAATTTAATGAATTTATTACGAAATTCATAAATACTTGAAAAAGGCACAGTTCATTGTGTTATTTATACACAGATCGTAAAATCTTATTGCCAGACATTTTACCTTGGGCTAAGCAAAGTTTATACCAATAAGATATTTACGAATATTTAATTAAAGTGCCCAAGTCATCAACAATTTCAATATTTCCGATGATTTTGGATATGAATAAATATGTGTTAAATTGAAATATAATATAATCAACATAATTTCCTCAACATACATTTGAAGTTCCTCTAAAATACCAATTAATTGCTAAAGCTATTCCAAATGAATTCATTCATACAATGTCGAAATTAAGTGTTTAAAATTTGAAGGCCTTCTAAAAAAATATACATATATATATTTTTAGGTCATGGGTAAATTACGGGATCCAATGCGTTTTGCGGCCTTTGTTGAAGGCGCTTCTCATTTGCGAGATGAAGAAATTTTACGTTTTGAGTCCTCAAAACACTCTGATGATTTGGATGACTCTGATATAAGTCTTAATGACAGTGAATCTGAGCAGGAGGTCAATGAAATTCACCAGCAACGTTATAGCAAATCTAATTACAATGGACGTCATTATTCAAATGCTGTTGGCGACATAAGTGAAGATGAAGATGGCCTACCTGAAGGAGATAATGACTATAGAGAGGAAATTTCACCATCACGACATGCTCTAAATCAAGCTTCAACTTCAGCAAATATAAATTCGACAAAACGACGAGAACGTCAAATAACTCCTACCATAAGAGTACGTCGTTCTGCTCCTAGATCAGTTGCACGATCATCAAGACTGCACAAACAAGAATTTAGTAATGAAGGTTAACTTTTAGTTTATTGAAGTTCACTGCCTAGTTTCTAAGTAATTTTTGTAATAACATCGACTTTTTTACAATTGCTGAGGTATACTCAATTCCTTATCTTAACTTTAACTGAAAGATATTTGTACTTTATGTTTTTTTTTCTATATTAAATGTTTCATTAAAAGTTTAATTTTCACTTAATTTCATAACTTTTTTTAGATTAAAATAAAAAATTAATAAAAATATGATTTTTCTTGTTGAATTATAAAATGAAAATTTTAATTGACGAAAAAAATTTTTAGAATAAAAAAAGCATTTAAAAAAAAATTAAAAAGTCCCATCGAAATTTAAAAATTGTATGTTTTAATTTTATTCACATTTTAATTTAAAAGGTCATTCATTGAGCGCTTTCTATTTTTGAATTTAATAAAACAATTTATTTTCGCTAGTATTGGACCCAGAAATATCAAAATAAACATGCAAGCAAGGCCCTGTGTAAATCAAATTCTGTGAGATCTTTTTGGTACTTTTTCGTTCTTTAGGTGTTACTTTTAAAATTTTTATTCATGCTAAACTTAAACACATAAAACTCAAAGTGCAGATTCCAGAGTAATTGAGAAACTATAAAAGTTGATTTTCTGGTACTTTTTTGTTTGTAAATTGGTACTTTCTGATATTTTTTTATATTATTGAACTTAAAATATTAAACTAAACATTCACGGAATTGAATGGAAAATATCATATGGACCAGAGGTTGGTCCCTTGCCAAATCGATCCACTAAGACGAAAAAGAGCAAACGCTCGTAGCATGATGAATTTACTTATATGTATGTTTTCTTCCTATTTGCATTAATAATTATGCTCGAATCTCGACTATGGGGTAAACACTAGTACTTATAATATCACTAGGGTATAGAATTGAAAAAATTAAGCTTAGAATTTTTAACATAAGTGTAGCAAAAAAGTACATTTAAGTATAGTAGCGTATACAATGGGTAAAAAGCGAATTTTATTATCCGGTATAATAAACATACTTAATACTATAATATGTAGATTGCTTATTTTATTTAGCATTTTAAGATTTGGTATATTTTTACTATCTTAAGAACCATAGATATAGAAAATTTTGAGTTGTTGGGACAAAAAAGGTAAATTTTGTACATTAGGGACATTTTGTAAAAAAAAACGATTTCTCAAAAATATTTAAAAAATGGTGATGCAAGTATTATCCCAATCAACAACAAGACACCAGACTTAAAAATGGAAATGTAGACGAGAATATATTTTAAATCCAGACCATGCCTTATTTTACGCCCACTTCAAAATTGTTCTCTGCGTGTGAAATATCGATAAAAATGAACTTTAGTTAATTAAAAATTTTTAATTTATGAACGTGTGTGTAAAAACATAATTTTTTTTTGTAAAATGGGTGTGAAAAGAGAAGTGTATTCAAATTAAGATTTCACACAGCTTTTGGTTCCAGTTCCAAAATATGTACGCCACATTTTATTTTTCTTCTGGGAAATTGCTAAGTATGATAACAAGAAAACTTCCTTAAAAGGATTTAAATTTATACTATCTGACCCGGCAAATGTTGTTTTGCCATATAACTTATTTCTTTCAGATGTAACAGTGTCTGTATGCCAAATTTAAAGAAAACCGGTTGATTATTTAAGAAGATAATAAAAAGTATAGGCTATAGTTATTTCCAGATGTTACACTATTTGCCTGCTTAATAAGATATAGGGAGAGATAGCTTTTACCCCTCTAGCCCTAGTTAATTAAAGTTATATGCTATATCTCATTCCAGCTTCAACACTATTGATTAGTTAAGAAGGTAGAGGGAGGGGGAGATTTTACCACAATTGCCCTATCTCACGCCCTATTTCATAGCAGGTGTTACAGTTTCTGCATGCCAAAATATAAGAAAACCGGTTGATTAGTTAAGATATAAGGAGGGGGAGATTTTGCCCTTCTTGCCCTATTTTACGCACTCTAGCGATATGAAATATACTTTACGACCTATTCTCATACCTAAAAAATACGCAAACAAAATTTTATAAAAATCGTTCAAGCATTTTGTTTATATTTGTATGGGAATATATGGTAAAATATAAATGCCATATTTCCGGAACCCCTGGGCCGATTTCGTGCAAACTTAACGTAAACCATCTACAGACTATCCCCAACGTACCTGAAATCGATCGACCCGTTTCCGCAGTTAGTGGTGAAATCAAAGTGTACACTTCTTTATATATATATAGATTTCATTTTATTGAAATAATGGATTTTAATAATTAATGTACCTGTTTAAGTTTTACTTTTGTATATATTCTCATAAAACAAATTTGTATGTTTTTTATGTCTATTAATACTTTTTATTCTAATAAAAATTTTTCTAACAAAATGTTATGCGCCCAGTCACCCAAGAAAATTTAAATTAAATTTTTAAAAAAATTACAAGAAAAATGGAGTTTTGCAAATAAATTAAACAATTATCTGGTGAGCTTGATTGGCCTATTTGGAAAAGAAAGGTGAGAGATCTCCTTGAGTTTTACGAGGGAGCTTTGGATGTGGTTGAGAAGAAACTAACAAAGCCAGATCCCTTAATAAGTGGATCAACTGATACCCAAGAACGAGAACACAAAAAACAGTGTGAGTTATTTAGAAAAGCAAATTGTTATGCTAAAAGTTAGAGTTGTCAAAACCGGTTTCCGAAGTATTCGAAAAATCGATTTTTTTTCTATTTTTCCGGTTTTTTTAAACCGGTTTTTAAAAAAAGGCCGGTTTTCGAAGTATTCGAGAAACCGGTTTTTTGGTGTCGAATAATCGATTTTTACTTATACTTAATTTTTTCATTATTTTGCGTTCAATGACATCTTTTAGTAACCACTCGTTGTTCACAACACTATTTTAAAGTTTGTCATTCCTGAGTGAATGTCAATAGAAATAAAATAAATTTCAAGTGGTGAATGATAATAGAAAGAAAGAAGCTTTAAGAAGGCGGCAAAAAAATTCGCCCAGTAAAAAAACTGCTGGAGTTCAATATTAATACAAAATATTCTGTTATTCTTATAAGGTAAGTCTTTTGCATATACGTAGGTATTTTTGTTTTTTAAATTTAGTTACTTACATTTTCAGTAATGAGTTCTGTTGTCTGGCAATATTTTAAAAAACAAAAAGAAAAAGGCAAGGCACAATGCTTAAGATGCCCAAAAATTGCAAATTCTACATTAAAAGAGATTCAAAACCCAGCTAAAAGGTCAACAACAATTTATAACAATGACTTAAAAGAGGATTTTGACTACAAAGATAAATTTTCTAAAAGATCTTTTAAGTTAGATCTGCTTTACAAGGCGTTACTGACAATTAACCCAACCTCAACGATTAGTGAACGTGTTTTTTCCGTATCATCCACTATCAAATCGATTGTCCCCTAATCATCTGAATTTTATCCCATTTTTGAAATACTATTTTATAAAAAAAAACAAATAGTTTTTTATTTTTGTTAAACTGATCTCTATTTACATTTAACTTTCATTTGATGTGGTTACATACATACATATCGATGGCTTAATATAAAAAAGGCGTAACTAATTTTTTTTAAATAGCTTTTTCTGTTTATTGTGGTAGACAAATGCCAAACGCGTCGTGCTTTAAAATTTCAGGGGGCTTTATTATAAAATTTGTTGCATCTTTTTATTAAAAATTTAACTAAAACTTATTTTATATCTTAAATTTAACGGTTCAATTAAGATTTGTTCTTCCCCTTTAAAGAAACACAAAATCGAGTTACGCCTTTTTTATATTAAGCCATCGATATATCATATGTATTATTATTTTTTAGCTCTGAAGTACGTACAAATTATATGTTTCACTTTTTATTGTTTTGTTTAACTTTTTTATTAAATAAATAATCTGAAAAAAAAACCGAAAACCCGATTATTCGAGACCGGTTTTTAGTAACAAAACCGAAAAACCGATTTTTTTAGAAGTCGGTTTTTTGAAGTATTCGAAAACCGGTTTTGAAAATGTGGCGAATATTTGACAACTCTAGCTAAAAGTATTATTACAAGCACAATTACCGATGAAATCTATCAAAAGGTAATGGATAAGGATTGCGCTTTTGAGATGTGGAAAGCTTTAAAGCAACAATTTGAAGCAACTTCAAAAGATCAGCTTTTCAAAATGTGTACAGAACTATTTTCATTTCAATGGAATAGCAACCAAGATGTCTCAACACATATTTCAAAATTAAAAAATTTATTTAATGAAATAAATATTGGTTTACAATTGAAAAATGAAAATCCGTTACCAGATTTGTTATTAATTTGTAAAATTTTGTACGTTTTGCCCAGTTCATTTGATGTTTTTAAATTGAGTTGGATGATGCTTACACGAGAAGGTGATAAAACATTAGATGAATTAGTAATGCAGTTGTGCCTATATGAAAGAAATTTAAAAAAGGATGAAATATCTGAAGGTGAGAATCAAGAAGCATTAGTAGTAAATCAAAGAAGAGATTTTAAGCACAAGAAGAATTCTAAGTCAAACAATAAAAAGGAAGATCTTTGTCATTATTGTAAAGAAAGGACATTGGTTGAAAGAATGCCGCAAATGGATATTAGATGGCAAACCAAGTAAGTCTGAAAAAGGAAAAGTTTATCATTCCAACATCGCACTTCCATCAGTATCAGATGAAGTTAATACAAACACAACTATGATGGAGATGAAAGATATAGGGTCTTCATTAAAAATAAAAATTGTGTGCAATTCTCAAGAGACGTTAAGTTTTTAGAAAATGTTGGTGTTTGTAGAAAGAAACGAGAAAATATCATTAATAAAACTTACGATAAATTAGATAAAAATAATTCAAATTTAACAACAATTAAAATAGAGAAAGAAAAAGAAGAAGAACATAATCATTATGATAATGAAAGCAGTTGTGAAGACTTGAAAGGTTTTGAAGACGCACTGCAAGATTCCGAAGTGCAAAGTGATCAAGATGAAACTAGAAGTATTGATAGTTTTGAAGATGCAGTGGAAGATGCTAAACCGCAAAGCAATAAATCGATGCGAGAGGAAGATTTGGATAATGATATACCAAATGTGAAACGTTTGCGTAATCGTACAATCATTATTGATAATATTCGACATAATGATATTGTACTTATGTCACAAGAATTTATTAATAAAATTAAAACTCCTAATACTTGTAAAGAGGCAATAGAAAGTGAACAAAGGGAAGAGTGGAAGAATGCTATGAAATTGGAAATGAATTCGTTAATGCAAAATCAGACTTGGGAACTTAAAGAATTACCAAAAGGATTAAAAGCTCTTCCAGGAAAATGGGTTTATAAAATTAAAACTAAAGCGGATGGTACTGTTGATAAATATAAAGCTAGATTGGTTATAAAAGGTTTTAATCAAAAGAAGGGTATTGACTATGATCAAACATTTAGTCCTGTGGCCAGAATGTCAACTATACGTTCAGTTATTAGTAATGCTGCAACTGAAGGTTTACACTTTGTCCAATTCGATGTTTCGACAGCATTCTTATATGGCGAGTTAGAAGAGAATATATAAATGAAGCAGCCTGAAGGTTTTAATAATGGCTCAAATCTAGTATGCCATTTGAAGAGAAGTTTATATGGACTAAAACAAGCTCCTAGGTGCTGGAATAAACGAATTGGAAACTACTTAAAAAAACTTGGATTTAAAACCAGTACAGCTGATACTTGTTTATATGTAAGAGAGAAGAGTGGACACAAAATAATACTTGCATTATACGTTGACGATGGATTAGTAGCAGCTTCAGACAAAAATAATTTAAATCATTTTATGGAAGAAATGAAAAGTGAATTCAAGATTGTGAGCAAAGAAGCTTCGTATTTCTTGGGACTAGAAATTGAGGAAAATGAAAAATATATGAAGATACACCAAAAAGCGTATGCCAAGAAGATTTTAGAGAAATTTAACTTTTCAGAATGTCGTCCAGTTTCTACACCAATGGAGAAGATTTCTGATACTAATAAAGAAAAAGAAAATACTGAATTTCCATATAGACAAGCAGTTGGTGCTTTAATGTATTTAATGTTGGGAACGAGGATTGACTTAGCATACAGTGTAGGTTATTTGTCAAGATCTCTAGAAAATCCAACTAAAGAAGATGTTCAAAGAGTTAAGCGTGTTTTTCGATACCTAGCAGGTACCTTAAATGTTGGAATAGTATATAATAAAAGAGGACCCAAGTCACTAGAATGTTTTAGTGATGCAGATTTTGGTGGATGTCTTACTACTGGTCGTTCAACATCTGGAGTTGTAGTTACATATGCTGGTGGACCTATATCGTGGTTGAGTCAAAGCCAAGCAATGGTTTCGACCTCTACTACAGAAGCAGAAATAGGTCCTGCTAACGAAGCCGCCAAAGAGTTAGTGTGGTTAAAAAGACTTTTTAATGAAGTTATAAATTTAAATCAAGTACCAAGTATTCAAATTGATAATACTGCTGCAATATGTTTGGCACAAAACCCTGAATTGCATAAAAGAACAAAACACATTGCAATTAAACATTTCTATATACGGGAGAAGGTAACAGAATAGTGCAACAAGTATCAACAGAAAATCAAGCTGCCGATATGTTAACTAAGCCGTTACCTAAAATACGTTTAACATTTTTGTGTGATTTATTAAATGTTAAATAATTATTTAAAACAGGGAAAAGTATTGAAGTATGGTTTTTAATAATTAATGTACCTGTTTAAGTTTTACTTTTGTATATATTCTCATAAAACAAATATGTATGTTTTTTATGTCTATTAATACTTTTTATTCTAATAAAAACTTTTCTAACAAAACATTTCACATAAAAATCTCTAATCGCCAATTTTTTCCAATCATTGCGGTCTGAATTATTTCGAAAACGTTAACCCCCGTATTCAAAAACGATTATTAAATTTAACAAACGCTTCTTAAGGAACATTTTCATACAAAATTTGTTTTGTAAACCTTAATTAAATTTAAAATATTTTTATGAATACAACCACTACTAGCATTTGACTTTATTAAGCGTTTCTTGACATAAAATTAGATAACCCCTTCCTTAGTTATGATAAATTTAAAAAGAAATGTATCAAAGAATTTTTAATTTCGACTATAACCCATCAAAAAAAAAATCAAGTTTAACCTTTTAATACAATACATTTTGCAAATGTATATAAAACGATAGAAATCTTAAGAATACTAGCGGTTTTCACCCTTTGTATTAAGTGTACAACTCTGCTTTTCTTAATACGATTTTATACTACAAAGCATGAGTGTCTTTTTCGTTAGTATTGTAAATTAATGAAGTTGCTGAGTGAGGAAAAGAGACAGATATAGTTTCATCAACTGTTTTATTATGGGTTATTTAACAAACGGGTTTACTACAGCTTTTTGTTGGATTTTTCAACAACAGCGTAGTAAATTTCAGTCTAATACATTTTGTTGTTGCAGTGTTGTAAATCTTAGTAATTTTACTAAATTAATGAAATTCACAAGGACTACAAGGGACATTACTATCAAGGGTGAAAACCGCTACTGTAAATATTATACTGGATTAACAATACCTAAAATGGTATAAATTTAATCACTAAAATCATAACCTTAATATTAAAATTCTCTACAATTTTTAAATATTATTGTCCTTCCAATATCGGAACAAAGTGTTTAAGCCGAAATATGCCGTAATACAAATATAAATATAAAGAATTTAAAATCACACTTTATCTACACTTAAAAAAATTTCCCACGCTCAACTCACGACAGTAAAATTACACCCAGTTCGGGTAGTTACCCAAGTGGCAACACTGATGCAAATATTCCAAAGAAAACTTTAAAATATGCACACGAAAATCACAAACTAATAATTTTTAAATTTTTTTATTTATACAAATGTTTTACAAATATATATTAATATGTTTTCAAGTTTTCAATTTGAAATAAACTTCGATTGTACCGATTGTACAGAGGGGGCCCTATGCTCCTTATAGGATCTTCGGGAACATACATATATATATACCGATTGTACGGGATGAATTTTGTACTTTTTAAAGGGTGTAAATTAGAGGTTAAAAACCGTAAAAATGTGAAACCGCGGTTTCGGGTTTAAAATTATTAAAACCGATCGGTTTCGGTTTGCGTTTTTGAAAACATCGAAGTTAAACTTCATACATAAACATATACATATATTTTGTTGTATGTAATACAATTTTTCATTTGCCTCCATTCAGTTACTTTTATTAACCCTTAGGTCATATTCTTTTTTACAAGAAAATTAGAAAAAGTGTAAATTTAAACACCGTGGGCGTCGCAATTGGCCAATATTTATAGTTAAAGAAATTGCAAATTATACATAATACTCAAACTTCATATACAAAAACTTTATACATAACAGCCTGCAACAATGCCAAGGTATTTCAAAATTCAAAATAAGTACTAAGAAGAACCAATGTAACCTTTTTAACTCTAAAGTAGACACCTAATTTGTGTGGCACAAACTATCACCTGGGCCTGGCTGGAGACACTAGTATTTTATATGGAGTTTTTGTTACTATAGAAAAAACGCACATTAACGAACCCCTGGGCAAGGCTGGGACTACTTTTATATGTAAGGAGTTTTATGGATATAGCAGGAACATTTTGTTGGGATATAGAATAACTCTTCGAAAAAACAGCAAAGAAAAAATTCTTATGTGTTGCGTATGCTTTTTGATACGCTTCATTTTGATTTTATTTACTGCAGTACATATGTATATAATATGGATACAATATGCATACAATTTTCATTTGGTATTACAGTGCACTCGCGATAATAAAAACACCCTAATATATGAACACCCCAAAATATGAACACTTATTTTCTTCCATTGACTACTCTAAAATATGAACTTGTGCAAAAGCTTTAAAATATGAACAACTTATAATTGTATTTTTAACAGTTTTTATTTAAATATGAATTTAAAAAAAACATAAGGTTTGAACTTTCAAAAGAAAAATTAGAAGTTTTAGAAAATTTAAAACATTAGATGCCATTCGCAACTATGAACAATCTTGCAAAAGTGAACTGGCTTTGTTTTAATTAGTTCAAAATATTGTGCGTGCACTGCAACAAAGTATAGATGTTTATGTATGAAGTTTAACTTCGATATTTTCAAAACCGAAAACCGAACCGAAACCGACCGGTTTTAATAATTTTAAATCCGAAACCGCAGTTTCACATTTTTACGGTTTTTAGCAAACTCAAACATGGACATACAGCAGTTCATGTCAGAGTATGTCGCTTGATCAAAAGTATCGGTGTTCAAAAGTTATATGTGTTGGCGGAATATAATAAATCTTATAATATTGTTTATAGAAAACTAAATTAAATGAATTAAAATTTTTTATTGTAAAATCCCTTTTCTTAAAATCTTTCTCTAACTATCGCGTGAACGAAGCCACCGGGAAAAGCTAGTCTGCAATACAGATTTCTGAATAAATTTGTAGTAAAAAAATTTTTCGTGTTTCTTTAATTAAAAAAAAATCTACAAGTGTTTTAGAAAAAAGTCAAAAGTTTTCTTTTTATACTTATGCCCGTAATTTCTACAAACAGATATCTAGCTGTGTATAGATATCTATGGTGTTACGAATTTTTGATAATTTTAACATGTTTGTCTCAAGGCCCATTGAAAAGGTCTGCGCAAGAAGCCTGATGATCATTGTTTATGTTCTTTTTAGTTGTCAAAAGTTGTTTACATTTTGCTTATTTGTGCATGTATACGTTTATGGTATGCGACACATACACGTTTTTTCCTTTTGCTTTGTATATGTGGTAGTAAATTTTTGACAACTAAAAAGAATCGTTTTTTGTTTTTGTACAAGTAAGCAGACCTGATAGATGGGCCTTGGTTTGTCTTACCTACTGGTTGAACTGTAGTGTATTTTACAACAACGATTTTTGACAGGTAATTAAAAATATTAATAAAAATACAAATGTTGCCATATTTTAAAAGAAAATTTAAAGGAAAAAAGACGTAGGCAAAATAAACGTTAAAATTACCAAACTACTTTTACCGGATAGGTAAAGATAAATGTTAAGTACGAACACG
The DNA here is from genome assembly GCA_949318255.1 of Pollenia labialis. Lineage (NCBI taxonomy): Eukaryota > Metazoa > Arthropoda > Insecta > Diptera > Polleniidae > Pollenia > Pollenia labialis. The sequence continues at coordinate 93,524,487 of OX439142.1, read as the reverse complement.
AGCAGATATCTGTTTGTTGAAATTACGGGCATTATGTACCTAATGGTGTTTTCTTTTCTACAAAAAAATGTGCCTTTTTATTAAAAAAAAATGCAATTTGGTGTCTGTATCTTAAAAATTTTGCTCCCGAAAAGCATGAGTTTTTTAGAATAAAACAAGCCACCCTTTTTGGGAGCAAAATTTTTCATAAAAGACACCAAATTGAATTTTTTTAATAAAAAAAGGCACATTTTTTTGTAGAAAAGAAAACACCATAAGTATGTATGTATATGGAAAAATGTTTAAAATTTTTAAACCTCTCAGGTCGTAAAAATACATTGCGTTTGTAGGATCGTATCAGTATTTTTACTAATACCCGTATTTATGTATATACTTATGTTTATACATATGCACATACCGTCACCTAAAACGCAAGAGGCCCTAAATGATAAATTGATAATTGTAAAACATACCAGTTGTTTTGGCAATGTTGCATATTATACAAACTGTTTGTTAGGCCTTTTAGCGTTTACCTTTGTAGATAGGGCCTTTTATTTTTTGCTAATAAAATCACAAATTATGTTAAAAAAATCCAAAAGTTTTTAAGCTTTAGAAATGTTTATGGTATTGGGGCATCTAACCCCAATTTTGTATCTACTTAAAAATGATTTTTCAGCTTAACCATATAATACGCCTATTAGATGCCCATACTTGGTATGTAAGAATGGTATGCCTTCCTACCATCAAACTCGTGTAATAGCAAAAAATTCATGTATGTCAGTTTGGTATGTTGAAAACCAAGAATTTTTGATTTTAATGTATGTCATCATAATACCATCATACTCGTGTAATATCAATTTTGTCGTACTCATTACAAACTTCATTTGAACTTTGCAAGCAAACGGTAACGATGGCTTGGTTTGAACTCGCATTATTAAAAGGTTTTTTAGAAATATGAAACTCTGACAGAATAATGGAATATAAAAAGTGATTTAAGCCATAATAGAAATTTGATGGAAAGAGGTAATAAAACTTTTAGAAAAATTAAAAACAATTTAGCCGGAAGAAACAATTGAAGTTTATAGTAGTAAAAAATTAATACATTCCGTTGTCGTCCGACAATAACTCATCAATTAGCAAAGCAGCAACTAATTTACTCGCCATCATATACATATATACAACCTTTAGACCCCTTTCACATTTGACAAGTTAGGTTAGGTTCCATTGGCACCCGTGATCAAGCACAGCTCACGTGGGTCCATTAAATAGTTCCCGTTGTGTTACCATGTCACACCGTCTCCCATGGGTCCTATGTTATCTGGCTGCTAGTATTCCCATGCAGCCATCCGGTCGATTCAATAAAGGAGTGGATCCTGTTTACATCAACATAAGAGAGACAAGTTTTGTCCCCAAGGGCTGTTCGACCAAACATTTCGAGTCTTAAATCTCCCAATGCCGGGCAATTACAGAGAAGATGTTCCGTTGACTCTTCTTCCTCCTCGTCGCTGCAACTTCCACACAAGTCATTATAAGGGAGCCCAGCCTCTGCAATTAGGTTTCTTAGATGATGTCTGGACATCTGTAATGCCCGCCGTGTTCTTTTTTCATCTATGAGGATCCAGATTTTCCTGGTTTCCCCACAGGTAGTTTCATCGTGCCACCTCTTACTGGCAATAAGATGAAACTTGGGTCTAACTGAAACACTTTTCTAGGAACAACGATTAGGTCAAATATCTTTCTGATTCCAGCCCGATTCTTATGATTCTTACTATTTCCACTTGGCCGAAAGCATCTATATATCTGTGCCCACAAGCAATACCAGCTAAAGTCAAGTTAGGAAAAATTTGAATGCTATAAAATTGCTAACAAAGAGCCTGCAACTAACTATTTATAAGCTACACAAATTTTCCGATTTTTGGCAACGGTTTTTAAGTTTAAAAATTCTCTGCTGAGTACTTGCCGAAATCGAGTAAAGATGTTATTGCGTGTGGGCAGGAATAAAATAACTACCGCATAATTTAGCTCAACTTTGCTCTTTGATACAGGAAGACTTAAGAAGTTCCACTAGTAAGAGCTCCTTATAAAAAATGTTAAAAGCTCTAGCTCAAAAAGTTTTTCAAATAGCCGCAAATAAGTGTTAACTAAGTATATGAGGTGCCACGCCCACGAATAATTTTATAGTTTATTGTTTTTTCCAGACCATCGGTAACATAGTATCATGCGGTTTAGGCGCCTACAAGGTTCAAAGAAACACAATTTATATATACATTTATTCCAGACAAATTTTGGTTACTGTTTGTTTTGATTTTGGTTACAAATTTTTTTTTGGTCGTGGCAACGCTGTTTGCTGCATTTGAACCAACATGAAAAACACTAAAAAAAGTATGTTTTTTTTTTTTTGCTATTTTGCAATTCATGGTAAGACCTAAACATTAAAATGATTGCAAATAACTTTTATCGCCTATTTTGTCATTAAGGAAGTTTGAAAATAATATTTTTAAGCCTAAACATCAAACACAGACCAACCGCATCTATTATGTCAGTTGAAAAAAATTATATTTTCTATTCAAATAAATAGTTTTAGGCACTCCAACATATACATACATACATAAATAAAAAGTATAATTATAAGCAAACACTGTCTGTTACAATGTCTGCTGCAATTCCTTGGCCATTCCATTCGTTTGTTGGGTTACTAAAACAAAAAGAGGATTCCCTGTGCTGCGGTTAACACAATTCGAATGCACATTTTACAGCCACTAACGAAGTCTAAAAATCAAAGAAAAAAAATATATACATATACCTATGCAAGTAGGTATGCATATAGAAAACTTCAAGAAAATTACAATTGACTTTTTACTTCTTTTCATTGAAAATCGCAGCTTTAACGTCATACATATTTATTATATAATATAACTGCATAATAGATATTGTTTAAAGATGATGTACATACTCATTAATACCCAATTGGAAAAACTTAAAATAATACAAAATTTTTAATTTACCTACTCTCATTCAAACACCATATGGGCATTTCTCCAGAAATGTCAACCACAGCCAAAAAATTCAAAGTCTATAAAAGTATGTTGTTTTAACATATTTTTATAGGGAATCCATCAACTTTTAAAAATGTAAACAAATTTTACATTAAATCACAACATACTTTGAAATATTCAAATGCAAAGTCGAACAAGTGCAAAAGTTCTGTTTTGAACATTTCTATTGACCGTGTTGTTTTGCTAAATGATCCTAATGGGAAACATTATGCATTGACAATTGCTTTTTAAATCTCGGTTTATATCCAAACAATATAAGAAAAATGCAAACGGAACGATGCGATAGCCAGTTACGGCAATTATTTTCTTTGCTTTACCCTATATTTCAATGTAGCGTGCGACATTGAAAAAGAACATTTGTTATCAGTGTGTCGAGGGTATTTGTACAATGCTCATCAAATATTAGTAACAAACAGATATTTTTGTTGCAAATTTAATAAAAAAAATTTTGCTGGAAAATAATCAGTGCTTTTCTCTTGGTACTTATTTTAAATTTGTAGCGTGCGACATCGTAAGTGTAAAATGCATTAATTCAAAAAATTTTTTTTTCTAAAATATCTTTATTTGCGATGGCCAATAACTACAAGCAGCAAGATAGCTTATTTCATTATAAAAAACTTTATTTGAGAATAGCAATACTATTTTCCGTTAAGTTAGTTTTTGTTCTATATTTGTATTTTTCTTTATTGACGATATTTTTTTTAAGCTTATAATTTTTGGTCGGAAAATAAATATATAAAATGTATTTAAAACAAAGTAGAATCATCTAACGGATGTCTTATTACATAAAAAGTAAAAACGTAAACATAAAAGTAAGATGGAACAAAATGTCGCATGCAACATGTAGCGTGCGACGGTGATTAAAATTAAATTAAAAATATGCTACACAATATTTTTGAATCAAATAAAAAGCATTATTAAGATACATCAATGCATAATATTTTAAAATTAGTCGCATTAAAATATTTCATCAGGTTTCGCTGAAATCAGTGTTTGAACTGTTTGCCGTAAAAGCGACTTCTGTTTTTGTCGCATGCAAATGCCTTGGTTTTTTTTTAATTTTCTTGAAAACGCACAATTGCTCAAAACCAAATTTAGCACAAATTATGGAGCTAATCAAGAGCTATAAGTTTCGCCTTTTGTCAAAATAAAATTAATGTTTTGGTATATGTTTTTTTTCACTTTTAAGGCGTACGAATGTCGCATTCGACATTAGAGAAATGCCCATATTTAGTTTGATGTAATCAGGGTTTAGTGTTGTAAAGCATTTATTTGAGTATTTACAAACAACAAAAAAAAAAAAAAAAAAAAATAGTTTCGATTCGAACAGTATCGACTGAAAGAGTTACAAATAAAATTGCTTTCGAATCGAAAAAGTATTCGATCACGACATCCAGATTCAGTATTGCCAATATATCCATCTAGTTAGCGTTTTTGTAATAAACCTTTATTTAGCCATCTTAGCACGCGCTCTAAACGTAAGATGACAAGATATGTCTATCAGTAAACGTCATATTCAATCGTCAAACAGTCATATTCAATTCTCAAACAAAAGTAGCGTTTGAGAATATTTGAAGTTTATAGTCCCATTTTCAGGCCTAGTCGTAGGGTACACATTAATGTAACGTAATAAGACTTTTTAATTTTTTTTTTCAACAATTTTATTACTTTTTTACTTTCTTCTTGTCAATTTATCTAAATTTTCTATTAGGAATAATTTGAATTAAAACAAAAAATTTTTTAATATTTCTTTCCGTCTGCATATGAATTTTCTGTCTGCTTTTTCTCTTTTTGCACTCTCCATTACCATCAAAAAGTGCAAATGTAACGCTTATATGGAAAAAATAAATTTTATGACTACTTTGCACCATGGCACGCACAGTGGGTAAATTTAGAAAATAAAGCTGTCATTCTCTAAATTGTTGCTTCAATGAGATTTTCAATGATATTAGAGAAGATTTAGTTATGACGGTCAAACTGATCCATCAGGAACTGCATTATAAGGTCTCAAAGTCCACAAGCTTATTGATAACATTAAAAAATATCTAGGCTAAAAAATATCGGTGCTTGAAAATTGTAATTCTATAAATCGGTTTGTATATACCCTTCAACACTGGTTGTTAATTCAATCGTGTGAAACTTTTTTATTCAACCTATTATTTTTATAGGTATATTCTGCGTCCTAGAGTAATTTTAAGTCGATAGAGCAATGTCCGTCTCTTAAAATCACGCTTACTTTCGAACGACTCAAAGGACAATATTGGTGTAAAATGGTTTATATTTAGTTCTTCGAAGCTGTTGGAGATAAAAATCTATCACAATCGGTTAAGTAGTAAAAGAGTTATGAATCCAAACCAAAAAAATTGATATATGGGCGTCACGTTTCTAATTCTTTTAGTCGATACTGAACGAATCGAATTTATTTTTTCAGTTTTGTGAAGAGTTAAATAAATACTTTACAACACTGAAAAAATAATTTCGATTCGTATACGATTACGCCTACCAGAATTAGCCCTCTGCTGAACTAAATGTTGTCTTTATGCCCAAAATCATTATCTATCTTAAATTCTTCTTCATTTATTCAAGTTTTAATTTCGCCCTACTGTGCATTTCTCGGTTTTTTATTTATTTCAAGATGCACTAGTAGTAAAAATGAATGTCTTGGAACGTATTCACATGCACAGACCATTAGTTGGTCCAATTGTGGGGGCATGTTTGTTTAAACTTGTACAACATCAATTCTTACATCATTTACCACTTTCGTTGTTCATAACAATCGCAATTGTTTTTTGTTTTTATTTCTCGCAGAGGATACACAGACCTTTGTAATTATTTTAAAAAGTTGCTGCAAATTATTGAAAGTAAACATACATACGAGTAGCAGAGCTGTAAAAGATTGTAATCGATTAAATTGTAATCACATGATGGCTAATTTTTTGATTGCATTAAAAATCGGAAAATTTCAAATTGAAATCATGAAATTAATACGATAAAAGCGTTTAAATAAAATTTAACCAGAATCAAAATCATCGTTCTCTTCAAATGTAAATCCTCTTTCTAGAAATAAAATAGACTCTAACAAATTTGAATTGCTAACAATGTCAATTTTTGATTACCACCGCTTTATGCCAAGTGTATATTAATTCGATGTGACTTTTAGTTGACTTTTATTTTTAAATGAAAAAAAATATCACTGCATTTAATACATTCGTAGATCTTTGAAAATTACAACTAAAGCACAATTTGAGAGGCTTCCCAGCAAAAAAAAAGGGAAGTCATAATTTAAAAACGGCATCTTAATTACATCCAAAGTAGCTAATACTACTTTTTAGCTTTAAAGAAGTAGTTTCGAAGTATAAATATGAAAAGAGATTTTGAATTGCACCTTTGTTCTTAAATAATTGTATAGAATGTAGTTGCCCCGGAAATTTTTGAAAAGGATTGCATTTCTAAAAAATGTTTGTATGTTCAGGAAATTAATTTAATTTTTATTTGCGCTTCTAGTGTTTGTTTTTATATTTATTTTTTATTTATTTCTATACATATTTACAATTGTTATTTAAATGAAAAAACCCATCTATTGCATGTGACATTGTAGATTAGTAGCTCAATATTAAAATCGTTACCACTGCACTTTTGATAGCTCCCGTCAGGGAAAAATGGAAGAGCAACGCATAACTTTAATACAGGAGAATAGCCACTACGCAAACAGGTGTTTTTAAATGATCTTTCATTTCATCCAGCAAATAACAAAACGCTTCCTAGCTCAGTCGGAAATTACTTTTAAATCTACAAATTTAAAATTATTATTTAGTTATTTGGCAATAGGTAAGTTCAAGAGGGTTGAAATCATCACGAATTTTTCTTCTGATACGTAGCACATCTGTACAAGAGTTTTCATTTTCATCATCATAAAATAAATCGACGCAACAACTCAAAATACTTTTAGCTTAAAAAATTATTAAATTTTATAAATTTTTCACTTGTCAAACGTTATATTTAAAGTTGGCAAATCGATATTTTAAGTTGGCAACTTTATAGCAAACACAACTAAAAAGAGTCGAGTATCACAATACCTAAAATGAGTTTGGTTGTGCATAAGTTGGGTTGACTATCAAACGACCAAACTGAGTTGAGTGGAGAACCGCAATAGGGACATATGTCTATCGTTTGGTGAAATGAAAATTGCTGCAGAAAATCACAATATTCTTGTGGGGAAGTTTATGGCGAATAACAGAAAATACTTATTTCGATTAGTTAATTTCAAAAAATGGCTTTCCACTAAGCTAATCCTGCGACGCTCTACTCTTGTCTGTGTAAGACAGGAGTCTCTGGAGGGAATCGAACCCGCTACCCCTCACTTCCAGCTATCCTACCGAGATGATTTGACGCAAAAAGTCTACTTTTTGTAATTTAAATTGTTTCTTCAAAAATTGAATAAAATTAATTCTGACGTTATTATTTGAAAATCAATATTTATACCCTACCTAACTGTTTGGGACCCATGGGCAATCATGGACCCGGCAAACGATCGCTCCAAATCGGCTGAAGAAAAACAAAACCACAAAATAGAATATCGTTTGGCCGCACGTAGAATAAAATTTATGGTTAAGATGGATTGCGAAAAATATTATAATAATATTGCCAACGATATTGAAAAGGCTGCAAATACGGGAAACCTACGTGCTGTTTATAGTGCAATAAAAGAACTGAACGGGAGTAAAACTGGTATTACAGCAACACTAAGAGATGAAGACGGTAGTGACCTTACTACTATTGATCAGCAGCTAACTAGATGGCACAGATTTTTCTCTTCCGAACCCCCTACCACACAAATATCTCCACACTTCCTACATGTATCCCGACGTAACCCACTAAGAGATATATCTACATCACCACCCACTTAAAATGAAGTACTTGAAATTCTCAAAAACCTGAAGAACCAAAAATCCCCGCCAAGCTACTTAAGTACGGAGCCCCAACAGTTGCACAATCGCTTACTCCTATAATAAGAAGAGTGTGGAACACTAACAAAATACCTCATTCCTGGAAGGAAGGTGTGATCATAACAGTACCCAAAAAAGGCGATCTTAGCCAGTGCAAAAACTGGAGGGTAATAACACTGCTAAATACCATCAGCAAGGTTATGTCTCTCCTAATTTTAAAGAGGATTAGCCCAGTAATAGAACCATTGTTTCGTAAGGAACAGGCTGGCTTCAGACCAAACCGCTCGTGCACTGACCATTTAAATACACTTCGAAGCATAATGGAACAATCTATCGAATACAACTCGCAGCTTTATCTTCTTTTTATCGATTTCGAAAGAGCTTTTGATACTGTATCCAGGCACGATTTATGGGATGCACTCGCGGTCAAGGGTATACCTGAAAAATTAATAAGCCTCATAAAGGAGCTTTACTCAGACGTTGTCTTTACCGTACGCTTTAATGGTCAGGAGAGTAAACCATTTCAAACAACCAGGGGAGTAAAACAAGGCTGCGTACTATCTCCCACTCTATTCCTAATTCTGCTTGACTGTGTTATGGAGCAAACTAACAGCGATTCCCCCCATGGTATCCACTGGAATTTAAATGAATATCTTAATGATATTGATTATGCTGACGACCTTTGCCTAATGGCTCACCGCTTCTCTGATATTGCAGAAAAACTACGCAGACTCGCCTCAAACGCAAATGCAGTGGGTTTAAAAATTAACATAAAACAAACTAAACTAATGCGTATTGGTTCAGTAACCGACACTCCTCTTACATTGAATGGAGAAGTCATCGGCGATGTTGAATCCTTCAGTTACCTGGGTAGTATATTAACAAAGACGGCGGTTCAGAAGACGATATCGTAAACAGAATAAATTAAGCTAGAGTAGCGTTCCACGGTTTACACAAAAACGGTTTACAAAAATACGTATTTTCAACTGTAGTGTCATGTCGATTCTACTATACGGTTGCACAACCTGGGGTACAACACAACATCAAATGGCTAGAATACAAACGTTCATTAACCGATGCCTAAGACAAATACACAAAATTGTCTGTCCAAATTGGGTGACAAATGAGCGGTTGCTGCCAATGTCAAATTTGCTATCCCAACGGAGATAATGAAACGCAAATGGACGCGGATAGGCCACATACTCCGAAGACCCGGAACTGATATCGCAAGAGCCGCCTTGGAATGGAATCCCCAAGGACATCGTAGACCCGGTCGCCCTCGTAACACCTGGCAACGTACCAAATGTCAAATGTCAAATAAATCATGGAGTCAAATAAAATTCCTCGCTAATAACCGTCATGAATGGAGAAGATTCGTTGGTGCCCTATGTTCTACTACATGAACTTTCTTTTAATTAATTCACAATCCTTGTGTATAATTATTATGAATAATTGCAATTAAAAAAAAATGGACACAAAGATTATTTCAGAAGGAAGTTTGTTGCGAAATTTTCTTTTTTTTTAATTCCCTAAGCTAATCCAGCGATGCTCTACGCTTGTCTGCAGGCAACTAGATTCTCTGGCGGGAATCGAACCCGGAACCCCGGCGCTGAAAGATTAGTTCACTACCAGCTAACCTACCGGGGCATAACGACAGATTCTCACAATTTTCAATAGGCTTCTTTCTTATTCGCATGTTTCATGAAATTTGTATTCGACAAAATAAAGGGAATAGTTTACGACTCACAGCCAACAACAACAACAACAACACATTCAGAAGTTTAAAAAACACATATAATTAAACAAAAACTATTAATTTTTAATAACAGTTTATGACAAGATCGAACAAATTTAAGATACTTTTGGAAGACCTAGTGTAGGTTGTGGGCATAGAGATAATTTTTTCAATTTTTAGAAATTCGATCACACCCCAAAAATATAAATGATATAAAGTGGTTTGTAGAACGTTTTGAACTAAACAATTTTTAACTTTTTTATTTAGGCACCAATTTGGAAGATTTTGCAATTTTTTCCACTTGTTAGTTTTTTCTGGTAACACTTTGTTTGAAACACCACTATTTTTTATTTTCTAGAAAGACCACACATTTTGCAAAGTAATAGTTTTTCATGCAAAGTAGATTGACTAGGGTTACCGCTCTCTAGACTTAATTCGCAATTTGACCATTTTTAGCGGCCTGTGACTTTTTGTGGGACTTTTTTAATTACCGACTTTTGCGACTTTTTTAATTTTTACCATTTTTTATAAAGTTATTCACAAAAATCATTTAATTTGCAGTAAATAATAAATTCTCTTATTATTTTTATCAAAAAAAAAAAAATCGTCAATACAACGTCGTCAAAATTTAAAAGAAATTCACAGATTTTTGTTCCTTTGACAACAATTTTATTACTTTTTTGCAACCTTGTCATGTATACAATGTATGTGAGAAATTTTTCGCAGTTTCAAATACTGGTTTTAGCAAAAAAGCTTCTTTAAATAAAAAATTGTAGTGTTTGCAGTTCTCATTTTTTAAAATTATGAATACATTTCCTTCGAAGAAATAGACTGGGAGCTGACGTATAAATGGCTTAACCAAGAAAGACATGGAGTCAAAGCGGTATTTAACAGTGTTTAAAAACAGCTTTAATTAAACAATCATCTTTAGCGAAATGGAAAACCACGTTAATAATATAAAAAACGCTTCTGAAAATGAAAAAATGCAACTGGCTGTTTTGTTTCAATGGTTTTTTTGTTTTTCGAATTTTATTTTCTCAAACGACTTTTTTCTGCCGCTTTATTTTTATAAAACGACCTTTTTGCGACTTTTCAAAAATGTCTAACGGTAACCTTGATATTGACCTAGATTGTCTACGGAGAAAATTTAAATGAGCGTCCAGATAAAGAATTTAAATAGATATTGTGAAGCCTATATCCACACATGCCACCAAGATATATTTTCAATCATATTAGTCACCAGCAACCATATTATGGTTAAATTAACTCCCCATCAAGCCACAGCCATATTATGGTTGCCTTTGTACATGCTATAATTAATAACACTGTGTGTAATGTTTTAAGTCATGGAAGTATAACCATTACGGACACCACTACGTGATAAAACACTCAAAAAAAGACCCGGTCTCCCAGTTTTGCCCAAAGTCATGCACTTTTTATGGGCTCCCAAAAAAGTGATAATTTTCTCAGGCTCATATCTTGCAAACCGTTCAGAATTTCGATTTTTTGAGGCAAAGTTGTAGATCTTATCATAAAGAACATAAAAAATCAAAAAAACTTTATCTTCAAGATCAAAATCGAAAAAAACTTTAAAAAAAATCGATTTTTTACCTTTTTTATTCTGGCAAACAGTTCAAACACCGATTTCAGCGAAACCTGATGAAATATTTAAATGCGTCTAATTTTAAAATGTTATGCATTGATGTATCTTAAAAATGCTTTTTATTTGATTCAAAAATATTGTGTAGTTTATTTTTAATTTAATTTTAATAACTGTCGCACGCTACATGTTGCATGCGACATTTTGTTCGATCATACTTTTATGTTTATGTTTTTACTTTTTATGTAATAAGACATGCGTAAGATGATTCTTCATTATTTTAAATACATTAAATGTATGTATTTTCCGAACAAAAATTATAAACTTAAACAAATATTTTTGATAAGAAGAAAAATACAAATATAGAACAAAAACTATCTTAACTGAAAATAGTACTACTTGTCACAAATAAAGTATATTTTAGGCCCGTTTTCACAACTTACCGATAGCTAAAGGTAGGATTTTATCGGCCGTATAAGAAGTTTTCCATTATTACAACTTTACTTTAACCTATCAGGTAGGTAGGACCTTAATCTATTTTATCGCTCACTTTAGGTAAAAGTAAAGTTTTAATAATGGAACACTTTTTATAAGGCAAGTTAAAGTCCACTTTAAGCTATAGGTAAGTTGTGAAAACGGGCCTTAATGAAATAAGCTGTTCTTGCTGCTTGTAGTTATTGGCCATCGCAAATAAAGATATTTTAGAAACATTTTTTTTTAATTTATGCATTTTACACTTACGATGTCGCACGCTACAAATTTAAAATAAGTACCAAGAGAAAAGCACTGATTATTTTTCAGCAAAATTTTTTTTTTTAATTTGCAACAAAAATATCTGTTTGTTACTAATATTTGATGCGCATTGTACAAATGCCCTCGACGCACTGATAACAAATGTTCTTTTTCAATGTCGCACGCCACATCGACTAAACGGTAAAGCAAAGAAAAAAATTGCCGTAACTTTGCACTTGTTCGACTTTGCATTTGAATATTTCAAAGTGTGTTATGAATAAATGTAAAATTTGTTTGCATTATTGAAAGTTGATAGATTCCCTATAAAAATATGTTAAAACAACAAAATTTTATAGATTGGGAGACACGGTTATGGTTGTGGGTATAAGTATGAAATTTTTCAGGAAACTACATTTTCTTTAAGTCCCATACAAATTTAGATATATTACGGTCATAATAAAAAAACACAATTTAATTCAAAAGTTTTGCCTCAAAATTTTGCCACAATAAAATTTAAGTTCATTAAGCAATTTTTAACACCTCATTTGCATACTTACACACATGAAAAAAGCGGATAATCAATCACTTGCATAATTTTTCTTTAAGGAAATTTGATTAAATTTATTTGATTAACAAATTGTTGTGAAGTTTTAACCATAACAAATCGATTTTCTACCAAAAACATGAAATTGTTCATTAAAAGAAGAAATAACAGAACATTAAATTATCATTGGAAAATAATTTTGATGTTATAATTTAAATTTGGTTAATACCAGTTTGTGTCTTTTATTTTTGGAGAAAAAAAATCATATTACACAATTTCGTTTTTAAACATTTAGAAAGCGGCATCTGCCATCACGTGCTTTGCGAGATTAGTGGTTTACCTAAAAAAGAAATCTATTAAAAATGTCTATATCGGAATGCTAAAGCCAAATACATAATAACAAACAGGCTTGCTCCTACAACGAATTGATGTAACACTTATTGAACCATGGATTATTTACTGAAGCACAAGCAACATCTGCCGCAGCACTACTAGACAAGTGGACATTTCAACTTTATGTCTGCCATTAACAAGCACCTTTTTGTTTGTTTTATTGTTTGTTGTTATCTTCATTTTCATTTTCAATACGAGAAAGAAAGGGGCTTCCAAAATGCAACTAGTCAGCCGAAGTTGCACATTAAGTCTTTATGTCTCTTGCCGCTGAAGATGCTGTTGCAATTTTTGTTTATGCAGTTTTGTTTTTCCCAAAAAAATTGCAATTATTAAAGTTTTTCCGGTTGTAGTTTGTATGACTTTTCATCTGATATGTATCCATAAACAGAGTTGAATCTGGCTGGCTCTACTGACACAGTTGTGGTATAAAAGTATTGCACATCTGCCACATGTCGTTAGTAAACTTATAGTCTTTGCACAGTTTGGATAAATTACTTTGGATTAAAAGGATTAAACTTAAAAAAATAATCATGAAAGTACGTTAATTTAAATACCAAAAAAATAAAAAACATTAAATTATATCTATTGTGAAAAATTTAAACTAAAACGAATTTAAAAAAATAGTGAAACCAATTACAATAAATATCTTTAAATTCTTGAAAAGGATTTAAAATGGAAAACAAATATGTTTAAGGATGTAACAAAAAACAATTAATACAAGTTAGACGCAACAACTTTTTATCGTATTAAAAATATTAATTCATGGTTTATTTAAACCAGAATTTATAGATTTTAAAAATTTATGGTATTTTTAGTAAAATATTCTAAAAAATATTCGCAGTTTTTTATGATAATCATATGTTAATCATTCCCAATTTTAGGTTAAGAAATTCATAAGTGCTTGAAAAAAACACTTTATTTTTAGAAGACCACTTGTGCTAATAGAATTTGTTTCAGTGTTCATGGTAGGATAACATTTTTAAAAGCCAATTTTTAAGGGTTTTAGGAAAAACAACGTATGTGCTTTTGTGTTTTTTATTCAAAATAATACAAAATTGTTTGTTTGTTTGTTGACATACTATCAACTATGTTCCAGAAATCGAATTCAAGTGAAATTGAAATCGAACAAATTATAAAAACGATCCTGTTTTGAAAACTCATAAAAATATTCCCTTTGATATGCTCAATATTTTGCTTACCACTTATCTCTACCGGAAATATTTTTTAAATAAGAAAAAGCTACTGTTTTTGAGAATTTGTAACGGAAAATTTGGTGGTCTTATAAAGATTATCAATTGTATTGAAATAAGTGTTTTGAAAAGGATGATACATTTAAAAACAAGTATCTATATAATCAATATATTGATTCGATAGTTTCTAGTAGGTCCTTTAATTTAAAAAAATATGAAAAATCTTAGATTTTTATAAAAAACACAAAAAAAAAATAGTCGAAAAAATGTGTGTTTGGAAGAGATTTTTATTTTTAAAAATTAAAGGAATTACAGATCAATTTCGTTTTAAGATCTTTGGATATCAAAACAACTAAGACCAACTAAACTGGTGAATCACGACCACATGATACCCAACACCACAGTTAAAAAGAACAAATTTTTGCAAGTTAACCCTATTTGGGACCCATGGACAGTCATAGAACCGCCACTACAAAATTATGTAATTGAGTTTAAGATTAATAAAAAAGTTCTTTGTGCCGAATATTATTTCGATATATGTATTCATCTACATATATGAAATTTGTTTTCCTTTAAGGCCGAAATTTACAGTCATTAACAGGGAAACCAAAAATATGCTATTGCATGTTTTTTCTTGTGCGAGGCAGAAACATTATTGGGGGATGCACAAGGTGTCATAAAGTCATATGTCTTAAAATGATAACATGAACAAATACGAATGCTGTGAACAACCCCATAAATTTCAGTGTGAATTTGACGCCGCAAGTGATTTGTTGCAAAAATTGCTAGCCGCAGGTTTAATTCGGACTTTAGCCGGATACAATTATACCATCAATGGCGACGGCTTGCAAAAACTAATGCGGTTCGGCTCTGCCGCTCAGCGCATGTCTCTTCTGATTAGTTACGACAGCACAATAAACATAGCAAGCAACGTTCTATTAATTTAAAACACTATTTGTTTACAAAGCAACAACAATATTTTTAAACCATTGTAAAATGTTAGAACATTATGACAATATACATGATAGCACACCTTGTGAATACCCCATATATTTATCCATTTTAGAGCTTTGTGTGAATTTTGGCATCGATTTGTTAATGCATATTTTTGCATATTTTACCGTTTGAAGCACTTTTTTGCATAATTTGATCAAAAGAGCTTTCTTGCAGCATTTTTCAAGTTTTTAGCGCATATTTTGATACATGCTAAATTTTTTAGATGCCTACAAGATCTTTCGTAAAATAAAATTTTTTTTGCAATATTTTGGCTTCTGTTTTAAATATCTATCTGTATGTATGTATACTCAGTGTGTTGCTTCAATTTTGGCATCTACATTTAATTTCCAGTCAAAAATTTTAAGACAAAGCAGGTTGTCATTAAATATAAATCACTTTTAAAAGTGATGTTACGATGTCCATCCGTCCGTCTGGCTAGCTGTCTGTCCATGTAAACCGTGTGCGCAAAGTGCAATTGCAATCTTGAAGATAATTTGGTCAAATTTGGTAAAGACATTTTAATTGTACTAAGGACGAAGTTTATTTATGTAAATGGTGAGAATCGGTCTACAATTTCACTTACTCCCCATAAAAACTTCTTTCCAAATTAGACTCTTTGTGTCCATAAAACATTTAATTATGGTTGTATTTAGATTAAGTTCGCCCCAAAAATATTCAACTACCAATTTAAATTCTTTTAGAATCGGTTTGGGCAATCCCATATATAAATAGCATTAATTTCCTTTTAAATGTTAACATTAATAATCAATTTAGCGACCGTCACTAAAATCCTTTTCTCATATGGCTGTTTATATCTGGATAATATTCGGCACAAAAAATCTCATATGGCTGTTTTTATCTGGATAATATTCGATATAAAAACTCTTATATGAATTTTAACTTCTTTACATATCTTTGTTTTTGTAAGCCGATTACTGCCCATCGTTTCCCAATAGGGTTAAAGCTCAAAAATTCGTCTGTAAATATTTACAATAGTTTTTGTGCTTTACCGATTATAATTTTAGGATTGTCTTTATTAAATGGAACTGTTATTAAATTGTTGTATATTTTGTTTTTAAATAGCAGTTTTTGGATTTTTTGGGGCATATTTTAAACAATTTTCAGGGCATATTTTCAAGTTTTTACTGCATACTTAAAGCGCATAAAACGTGTTTTTTAGAGCATATTTCTGGTTTCCCTGGTCATTAGTTAGCTAATAACAATGGTTTAACCAATAAAATATTATTTCCAGCTTTTTGGGAAATCTTATTGGCTAACCACTAGTTACTTAATTTTTTTTTTTTTTTTGAAGAATATGACTAATTTAAATTGAACAGAGACGCTTCCACGCATATTCTTTTTGTTTAGCAGTAACACATTCAATTTTTTTGTTTTCTGTGACACTTTTTTTTCATATTTAGAAATAATAAAAATTAAAAGAAAAACACTGCTTCCAAGTTACCATTTACTGCTCTGATAAAAATGTTTAGATAACCAATATGAAGTAAATATGAAATGCTAGTTAGCCAATAGCTATCATATTTGTTTAATAATAGTTAACTATTGACTGTAAATTTGGGCCTAAGTGATTTTAGGAAGGGAGTTTATATGGGACGTATGGTTAATTTTGGGCCCACCAGCATAACATTTTGTCCTGACGTAGTAGCTTTTTTGGGAGAATAGTATTTGTATTGGTAAGATTGATTGCAATAAAAAAAGTTTGGTTCAAATTCAATCTAAATACCAACATTATAAAATGGTTAATGTGCACAAAGACCATATTCAGAAAGAAGATTGTGAAATTAGGGGCCGATGCACCCCATTTTCAAAATTTCCTCAAATTATCTCTAAAATTTCGACCTGTACTTTGCACACGAAGTCTTAATAGACAGCCAGCCGGGCGGACGTTAGATCGACTCAGAAAATGATTATGATAATTTGATGAAGTTTAGTAAAAACGTTTCAATTGTCAAAAGGACGAAGTCTTTTAAAAATGGAGGGAGTAAGTTCATAATTTCATATACCCCCCATACAAGTTTATTTTCGGAATACAAATAGCTTCTATGTCGTGTTACAATTTTGTGTTGGTAGGTGCAGAATTGAACTTAGGTGCAATATTAACCCTATCCCTAAATAATATTTTGCACAAAGAACTTTTATATGAATACTAGCCTCAAACCATAAATTTGTTATAGTTGGTGCCTCAATAGGTCCCAAATAGGGTACACTCTCGAAAATTGTAAAGTTGGGAGTCGGGCTAGACCGTTTAGTTTCAAGTTTTACAAATAAATTTATTTGCCTTAAGGTAATTTAGGTTTTGATATAAAATTCAATTTTTGTAAAGCATTTATTTGAGTTATAAAAACCAGTGAAAAATTAATTTCGATTCGTTCGAAAAAGTATTCGATAATGACTGCCAGAATTAGCCCCCTGTCGATGTTAATATGTATAACGGTCTAAGGGTATACGTTACTAAAGCTCGGTGAATTAAGATTCTAGCTTAACATTTAATAACTCAATAAATTAAATGAAATATAAATTAAATATTTGTATAATTTATTTTTTTTAGGCGTTTGTTTGCTTACTTTTGATCAGTGCAGCATCTGTGTCAGCTAAACCAAAACCAGGTGGTGGTTGGTCTTCCGGAGGCGGTGGCGGTGGAGGTGGTGGTTGGTCTTCTGGTGGTGGTGGAGGAGGAGGCGGTGGTGATGTTCAAGTTATTAAAATAATTACAGAAGATGGTGGTGGTGGCGGTGGAGGAGGTGACTGGTCTTCTGGTGGAGGTGGTGGTGGTGGCGGCGATTGGTCTGGCGGTGGAGGTGGTGGTTGGTCATCGGGTGGAGGTGGCGGTGGAGGTGGCGGCGGCGGTGGTGATATTAAAATTGTCAAAATTATTAGCCTAGGGGGCGGAGGAGGTGGTGGCGGACACGGAGGTGGTGGCGGACATGGAGGTGGTGGCGGACACGGAGGTGGCGGTGGTGGAGGATGGTCTTCTGGCGGCGGTGGTGGAGGAGGAGGCGGCTGGTCTTCTGGTGGTGGTGGTGGTGGTGGAGGCGGTGGTTCTACCAAAATCATTAAAATTATTAAACTGGGAGGTGGAGGCGGTGGTGGTGGCGGCGGTGGCGGTGGCGGTTGGTCTTCTGGTGGAGGCGGTGGAGGTGGTGGCTGGCAGCCATCGGGTGGTTGGGCTTAAGAGAAGCTAAGTTCTTAAACTTTTTATTGTTAAATATTGTATATGTTAATATGTGTAAATAATGTAAATAGAAAAAAAATATGTTTTTGGTTGTGTAAATACTTATAATATATTCCAATTGTGTAAATAAAAAAAATTATAATTTAATTTTTTAAACTACAAGGCCTTAAATGACCGGAGGGGTTTGAGTTCATTATAACTTTTAATTAAATACATAATTATTATTTTGTTTTTCAAATACAGTTAAATTTATGGAAAATATCTTTAATCAAATTATGACACATTTTCCATAACTTTTCGCAAAATTTCGAATTTAATTATTTTTTGTTCGATTGTAATTTAAGCTCAAATTAGACGCAACATAGCCATAACCATACAAAACAGCTATTTGAAGCAACCTTAGGGGCAACAATGTATTTTATTAAATGCTGCTTATCAAAATAACATACAAAACAATTGAATTTTGGTTTCTATGGTCATCGTTACGGCTATGTCATTATCAAGGCCCGGATTTTTATGCAAATGCATATTTTTTCTTGTTAGTCGGAGATTACCATATAGAAAATATCTTTGCGAATCAAGAAATTTGCAGTAAAATGGCATCGATTTGTTAGTGCATATTTTTGCATATTTTGCTTTGAATGCATATTTTTGCATATATTGCTGATGTTGAATATTTTGAAAAAACTTGTTTAAATTGCTTTATTTTGCCATGCATCCTTCCGCAGAAGCGATAAGAGACAACTTCGATGATATTTATTTATTGATTTCTAATTGGAAAAATATTTTGTAAAGCACCTTCCTCTAACAGCATATAACAACCGGATTGGGGACGTGGTTGAAACAAATTATGTGTTATGCTCAAAACTATTGCCAATTTAAAGGTGTAGTAAAAGATTCAACAATGGTGAATTTAAGTTAATTGATATTGCCATAAATAAGATGTATTTTGTGGACGGTAACTTAAGTTCACAAATTCGTAGCAACCTTAATAAAGTTTAAACAAAAATAAAGGATTTAAAATTATTGTTTTAAATCCTTAACTGCTTGCATATTTAATTTAAATTTTATATACCACTGAGAAACTATCAGCATTTAATCATGCACCTATCAGTTCCGTTTTATTTTGTTTTGAAAAACAGGCAGTAAACTTTTATTTTGAAAAAATTTAGGGTCAAATGTATCTCTAAAGGCATTTTGAAAAACAAAATCAATAAACATTTGATTCGTATGTAATTGCGATCAGTTTCGCACTTTGCTTAAGCAAATGACAGTTTCAAAAAATTTAACAAATTTTTTTTATTAAGTTCAATATGGTTTGACACTTATGATTAAAATTTTTTCGCACAGTTGCTCAAGCCAGCTTATGCATAATATAGTTGGGCCTTTACAAGTGACTTAATTTACATGATTGTCTTACCGTTTCTTTATATATTTGTGTTTTACTTACTTACGTTTATGAGACTGAATTTTAACGTTCTTCATGCTATTTTTGTATTTTCTTGTTATTTTTATCTTTTTTTTTATCACTAATAAAAAATTCAAGATAATTTTAACTGCATATTTTTAAAATTTTTAGCGCATATATTTCTATTTTTAGTGCATTTTTTATGCGCATAAAACGCGATTTTAACTGCATAAAAGTCCAGGCCCTGGTCATTATGTTTAAAGGTCCATATAGACGTGACTTAAACATAATGCCATGGCCGTTACGATGACCATAGTTATGGTCATGTCGTTATGTTGCCCATAAGGTTGGTTGAAACAGCTGTTTGTAACTTCATTTATGCCTACTTAATTCGTCTAATATTCTTAACAAAATGCTAAAAAAAAACAAGGAACATATATAATCAGGTATGTGATGAAAATCGATCGATTTCAAAACGAAAGTTTTAAAAGGTGTATTAATTTCGAGGGATTTTAAAATCAATTTCTGAATTATAGTCGTAAAGTTAATAGAATTAAGATTGAAATTAAAATGAATATGTATTTAAAATATGTAAAAGGTTTCAAATCATTTCACAATCACATACCTGAAAAATTTGAAAAGTTTTCAGGAATTCAAACCCGTTCGATCATTTTGGGTGACTTTGTTCATTGATTCTTGCATACAAATTTTAAAAAATTCCTGGAGAGAGATAAACTTCGATTTTAATGCGAGAACAGCAAATTGTAAGGTGCAAATGCGCACCATATGACTAATTAAGATATTCCGACGCAAATAGTTACATGTTCATTAAAAAACCTATTCCATCTAACCCTACATTTAAGAGTCGCTTGAATAAAACAATGATTTTATATTATTTTTAATCCTTTAAATTCCTTCACACAAATTTAAAGATTACAATTTCTGCAGAAACGTAATCCTATCAAGTTAATATTAAACCAATCAGAATCAAAAAAGCCAGACAGTGAAGAATCTGGGACTTAAAGTGGTTAAGGTAATGACACTCTCCTTTCGTAGTTTTTTAAATATTTTTAACTAGTCAGCATAAAAATACGACCATTGTTCTGGTAAAAATTTAGATTGGACAATTGATTATTGATATCAGCTTCAAATATTTCTATTTGCGCTTTGTATTATCGTAATAGAAACATCCTTCGTTGCAATCTGATTAAATAAACCCAATAGGCTTAATTCCCGGCATTTTAATTTATTCTAATGCTTTCAAGCAAAAGGGCTATTACAATCTGGCTCCAGCCCAGAGAAACCAATTTTTCAATATGGTCACTAGAAATTCAAAAAAATTAAAGTGAATTCCAAAGTCAATGAATTGGCTAATTTGGTTTCCTTGTAATTAAAAATATTTAATGTGAGGTCGGTTAGATAAAGAAAAGTCGAGGCGAAAGTCAATTTAAAATGTTTAAATGAATACAAGGCGAAACAAATTACAGAAAATAGTTTCCAACTTTCATCAAAATATGAATTTATATTTTACATCAATTGGGCTATTCACAAGGTGTGTTATCAAGTCATATCGTCATAATGTCCTAAATAAAATTTTACATTTGTTTAAAATTTTACAATTGTTAAAAAAAAAATATTGTTGTGTTTGAAACAAAATAAAAATGTTAATGCTGTGTTCATTATTTTGTCGTTACTGTACATTAGAAATCTAAATTATAAGCGCTTGCCCACAGCAGTCATATATATTTCTTTTAAATATTTTAAGACTTATGACTTTAGAACTTTATGACTACCATGTGAATAGCCTAATGTGTAGGAAATTGTGTATATATTATAGTTGAACCTGCATTATCCGCGATTTGATTAACCGGCAATTATTAATTATCCGGAGAGAAAAAGAACATTTTTTGCATCGATTAAAATTTTTATCAATCGATTAACAGTGGTTAACTTTATTATCCGGGATTATAAGCATAATTTTTTTTTCATTAATTTTAACAATCAAACAAAATGTGCCTAAAAACATTAAATGATTCGAAAGTATTTGTACAGATACATATTATGTTTAGAAATTAGAGTAGTGTGGATTGCTGTGTTTATTTTCCGTATCAGCGGTAAAAAGGCAAAGAAAACTCTTAACAATGGAAAACAAAGTTTGTACTCAATTAACCAAGAAAATTTTGTTATGCAATATTTGTAAATGAAATTTTACAAGCAGATTTTTTAAATGCAGATCAACTAAAATTTGTTCTAAACTTTTAAAAAGAGTCCCACAGTTCCTAAAATACTCCCAAAACTCCCCAAAAAGAAGTTTTTTTTTAGTTTTTTTTGGCCTACCAAGCACGGGTCTCAGGATTCCTATTGCACAATTATAACAAACATATTGGGTCATACAACAATGATTTTAATATTTGTTTCTTGCTTTGCGACTGATACTAAATTTAGAATGTGGCATAAGCAATCGTCCAATGGACAAGTGCAAAAATCTATTAACAATAGCGGAGTTCAGTGTTTCGTGCACATGGTCTTGCAAAGAAGAATATGCAAAATATCATAGCTGTTTTGTTAAATCCAACAATAAAAAGTATAGTTTTCCTTAGATTTCTTAAAAAAGTAACGACATTTTGCATTTTCGCAAGATTATTTGCACCAAACACTAAACTCCGTTTATATTCATTGGACAGTAAATACGAGTTGCCATTTTATATCAATTATAAATATGTAGGAGGTTTGAAAAATTTGGAAATTCCAGCGTACTTTTTAGTTTTGAATTATACCAAAAAAGTACAATTGTAACAACTTTATCAACCCTGATGCAAATAACTTTTTTACCTACAAAAAAATGGCAAAAACGAAAATTCTCACACTTTTTAACTTGAAGTTGGCTGTAGGTGTATTTGTATTTATATATAAAATATAAAAAGCTGAAGAGGAAAATACAAACATTGCAAAATATGAATTTCATAATCTGGACACTAAAGCAATTTCAAAATTGCACGTGATGACTTATGATATAAGTAGGTTGCACAATAATAATTGGGCTATTCACAAGGTAGTCATAAAGTTGTAAAGTCATATGTCTTAAAATATTTAAAAGAAATATATATGCGTGCAGTGGGCAAGCGGCTATAATTTTTATTTCTAATGTACAGTTACGACAAAATAATGAACACAGCATTAAAATTATTTATATATGTATATATTTAGGACATTATGACGATATGACATGATAGCACACCTTGTGAATAGCCCAAATATAAAGAATTTATCTGTCTAAATAGTTTTTAAGAATTATTTAAATAATTTTTATAAATAATTTTTTGGGCATCTAAAGCTTTCACTCAACAAGAGAGACCACTTGTTCGTTTTAAATTAACTTTGGCATTAAATATTTATTGATTTAGTTATATGTCTACAACAAATGCCTACTTTTGTGTATCTTTAATATTTTCAGCGATACAGTTAAGTTTAACATATAACGTCAGACAGATTAAGAGTAATAAAAAATGGGTAAGTATTATAAGAAATTTATTTTCTTTTTTTATTATTACATACATACATATTTTATTTTTAATTCAAATTTGCAAAGGCTTAATTAACACTGACAAAAATCAAATCGGAGTCACAATTTTTATTTATTTAAATTAAAACTGAAAGTAATTTTACAGCATCAATCAACCAACTCATTATACAAAAATATTTTCGATATTTTTTAAAAAACCATTTTTAATAATTTAAATAAAGATATACATTTTTAAGTCAAAATAAAAAAGTAAAGCATAAACCTATAAAGCCAACAGAAACAAACTAAAAAATCTTAATAAAAAGATACTTTTGATTTGGACACATATGTTATTAAGAAATAAAAAATTAAATGATTCGAACAGATTTTGTGCAGAGTCACATTGACAATCTATTAAACAGATTATGTTTCTCACGAATACGTTTCAGCTTTTTTTTTAACAATTAAGTTTCTTATTTTAAAGATTAGACAAAGTAAGTAAGACATTAAAAATGTTGATGAATTGTTAAAATTTTTTTAATGTAATAAAATGTTTTAAAATCATTAATTTGCATATTCCATCACAAAAAAATAAGAAGAAATATTTGCTTAAAAAAATACTTTTTCAAATTAATTAATGTGTACGCTTCAGGTTTCGTTATAAATGCCTTTAAAAAACATGATTGCTTAAAAGGTTTGTACTACATACTTTTCGCTTACTATAATTGCACAACTTTTGTGCACAATAAGCGAATTTGGACTATAACCGATTTTTTTATAAGCCCTTTTATGGATAATAATTGAAGCCTAGTATAATCCAAATTTTGGAATTATTTACTTTAATAAAACCATTTTTTTTTAAACAAAAAAAGAGTTTATTTAAAACATAACCAAATATTGATTTAATTTAAATAAAAAGTTAAAACAAAAATCCTTTTTATTAATTAATTCAAATGCTTTAAAAGCTTGCAATAAACACACAAATCTAAATAATTTCAATGCTTTATTGGCCATAAGTATGAGATTCATTCTTTTGATGACAAAACCAAACACAACATTAATATTAGTTTATTGGTTCTTTATGAAACATAAATTGGGAAATTTGGCATATAAAATAGTTGCCAGAAAGGCAACTGTGGACTGTAAGCGAACATTTTTGCATTAAGAATGATATACGCATGCAAAGAAAATGTGGATTTTAAACGAAAATGGACTACAAGTAAGGGGGTTTTCCCGGGATTTCCCGTCCCGCCAATTATTATATTTCCCGCTTTCCAGGGATTTTTTTTCGGGATCCCGGGAAATAAAAAATTTCTAATAGTTTCAGAAAACAGCTATTTTTACTCTGAAATTTTGTTTTCTTTTCTCTAAAAATTAGCATCTGTGGATGGGTTGTCGATTAAATCAATTACAAGAAGTGAGTACATACGTATGTAAATCAATGTCTCCTGCTACAATAAATATATTAAAAGCAGGATGGGCAGTGCAAGAGTTGAAAATTAATAAATTTAGTGAAGTGAATAGTTGATAAAGAACATAAATTCAAAATAAGATGCAGGCAGTAAATTCTCTTTGTCCATGGAAAAGTCTTAAAAATAGGAAATACTTAAACATGTCGCTCCTTTATTGCAACATAGTCATATCAAAAAAAATCGAGCTTGGCAATTTGAAAAACACATTGTCCTAAAGATTAGAGATGGACCTAATGACAAGTAAAGGTTTGTAAGAAGTAGTCCGGATGATGCTATTTTTGGCATCAACCTTGTCATCAGAAGCATGCAACAACGGTGCACTTTTAACTATTTGTCCAACCTCGGTAAAAAAGTGAACGAAATTTTTCGGAAACATGGTAATCTGTGAAAAAAAAATCAGAAACATACTCTTTGACGACTCACGAAACGCTTTGAGTGTGTCAGAAAGTTATTTCCTAATTTAAGCATTTATTTTGCTTACACTTTGTAAACAAGTTTCCTTACGTTGGTTTATAAAAGTTTTTTTCATTAATTAAAAACAAATTTGCTTTGTATTATTTGTATGGAGCGGGATCCCGGGAAATTTAAGAATAATTTCTTGCTTTCCCGGGAATCGAAAGACTACGGGGATAAAAAGCTCTAACTACAGGCGAAGTAGACCTTAGAACACATAATTTGTATGAAATTCCAAAAATTCTGCCAGTGAATATGATAGTTTTGACTTAATCCGTTTTTGGCCTTTAAGCGGAATGGACTTTAAGCGATAAATACTTTACTATTAACAATTAAGAAGATTTAAAAAAAAGAATGGTTTTTCGAAACGAATTTTAAAGATGAAAAGATCTATTTGATATATTTAAAGCGGGTACAATTAGACAAATTTACAGAAAAGTGAAATATTCATTACGATAAATATTAGAAAAATAGTTTCCATTTAAACCAGCTAAAATCATTCATACTATCCCATAAGATCTTTTCAGAAAATTATATATTGATTTGAAGAGCATAATCAACGTTAAACGTCCTGAATTAGAGCTGGCAAACTATCGATAGTCGCAACGCAACATTCGATATTTTCGATAGTGTGTAAACAAATTGTTAAATTTAAGTTTTTTGTACTCACGTAGCCATTTAAAATATACAATTTTCAATATGAAATTTGACAATTATAAAAATGAAAATTCCAGAAAATATGGATTAATTTTCCTTAAATATACATACATATTTAAAATTTGTTTCTTTATTTGTCAAATTTAAAAGTTTATTTCCTAAACATTACATTACAAATTTCAATTAAATTTGATTACAAATTTGGAAAACACAGGTATAATAAGGAACATACATTTTTTTTTAACTGAACTAGGACTTGTTGTTCTTAGATAGAAGCAAACATTAAGGGACAATTTCCTAAAAACAAATTTCACCGATAGAATCGCTATCGAAAAGAAACCATCGATAATCCAATGGAAAGAGAACTATCGATAGTACTATCGATTGTTTGCCAGCTCTATCCTGAATATGCCTTTAAATACGAAGCTGTAATTTTCACGTTGACAATACATATTTGTTCTTATTTTATGATAAGATGATGGACTGATTGTTTTACTTAGCCCGTTTTAAAGCCTAGACCTAGCTTATTGAATCAGGAATTAATTCTAAGTCGAGTGGTATACTAAAAGGCGGGTATAGCCAAGAATGATAGAAATAAAGACTACGCCATCCCTATTCCCTAAGGGTTTTGTTGGTTAGTGTTGCGTTTTCAGCCATTTAGGGTCTAGATTAAGCCATAATTTTTTGCGATAAGCCTTGACCAAAAAATCAATTTAGCCATTAGCTATTTTTATTTGCCCAAATTTTCTACACGTTTTTAAAAGTTTAAGACAAATAAAAGTTATAAATGCTGCATTAGTTGTGTTGCAACCAGGACTGTGGAGTAGGATTTGAGGTTTTTGAACCGGAGTCGGAGTCAAAGTATCCACAAACAAAAAATTTTCTGAAAATTTTACACAATTATTTTCTTGCTATATTTAACCGTTTAAAAGGCACTGCATTAAAAAAAGAGTTTAAAGTCAAATAAGGACCATTTAGCATCAATGTTAGTGTAGAAGACGGAGTCGGAGTTGAAAAAATTGGAGTCGGATTCGGAGTTAGACGTTGAGCTTTTCTTTATTAGTAAACAATTTGACAATAAAAAAAATTAATTTTCTCAATTTAATTTTTACAAGCAAAATAATCTCTAATGTGCAATTTAAGTGTAACAAATAAATTATGTCAGTTGTTGCGTTTTTTGTAAAAGTAAGTTAAACGATCTTTATGATATTTTTTACTCAAAATTTAGTGGTAAATAGTTGACAACACAGTGTGGGTATAGAAAATGTTTAGTCCAGATAAGTTCTATTTCTTTTTCTTTGTTGCAATTTGACAATCGATTCCATAACAAAATTCTGTTTGTATACCTTTTTTAAGAAAATGGGATTCTTAAAGAAAATCGAAATTCTCCCAATACTGACATTTGACAAATGTTTTTAATACTGAGGTAAAAATACTCGCCTGTGTTTTTTCTTTGTTATTTGTTATTGCATATTTACAGAGCTGTATTGAAGTTTTACGATGATGCCACACATTCTTCTGTATCTTCAATTATTAATTTTATTTCCCAAACGCAGCGGTAAGACTAATGGCCACTACAGCATGGACATGCATGAATCCTGATTGATATAAATTGGCAAATGGACGTAAATTGTGTCACACCTGTGCCAATCTTTGATCCTAGTTTTACAGTACGCACCTTGGATAGTATGGGTGATTATGATGCCTAATAAACTTCCACGGGTGCGATACGAATATTTACCGTCGGGTCTAAAAACTGCATGGTGTCGGTTCTGACATTAACTCCGAGAAGTTAAACTGGAGCATTCCTCTTAGGCAACCGGATCTCTGCATTGTCATTCAGGCCGAAATAATGGTCATCTACTCAGCCGCGGGGCACATTCGGTATTACACTCACAATATTCTGTACGTAAAATTAACTAAAATTGTAATATAAAATAAATGAAAGTTCAATTAAAAACCGGTCTACCTATTTTTCATTTATTTTTAGCAAAAAGTTCATTTAATTTTTACTGTCAAAAATTCAACACCGTATTCCGTAAAATCAAATAAATATTCAGTTATTTTGTAAAATTTTACTGTCAAAAATTCAACACCATATTCAGTAAAAACGATTAAATATTCAGTTATTTATTAAAATTTTACTGTAAATTTTTTACTGTCAAATTGACCCCATATTCAGTAAAAACAATAAAATATTCAGTTATTTTATTAAATTTTCGTTTACTCCACAAAAGAGCCGAATTTCTAAAAATACCAGACAGACACCTGTCCGCTTGTTTTTCTTATAAGCGAGAGAGGGAGAATATTTTTATTTACTTACCCAGTTACACACGTTTGTTTTACTTTTGTTGTATTGACCACGTTGTTTACAGAAGAACTTGCAATTATAAGACACCAGCAGCATGACCGATATGGCTTCGCAATTATTTTACTTTTAACTAAATATTTAACTAAAATATTTTAACAAATAGAATATGGGTATTGCTTACACAAAACAAGCAATTCATTTTTTATAGATAAGTAAAAATTAATTTTTGGTAGTAAAATTATATAAAATAACTGAATATTTAATTGTTTTTACTGAATATGGTGTTGAATTTTTGACAGTAAAATTTTATAAAATAATTGCATATTTATTTGTTTTTACGGAATATGTAGTTAATTTTTCGACAATTAATTTATAAAAGATAACTGAATATTGATTTGTTTTTACGGAATTCGCGGTTGAACTTTTGACAGTAAAAATTAAATGAACTTTTCGTTGCTTTAAATTACATTTTCATTTAATTTTACATAAAGAAGAATTTAACTTAATCAACGGACAAAATTAACTGCAACTGAAAATCCGTATTAATATGCACTTAGATTTTTGAATAACTGTTAGAATCAGTTAAAAATAAATTTGCTTGGAATTTAAAATGTTTATTTATTTAAAAATGACTGAACGGAATATTTCTTAAATAAACTACAGTCCGTTACTGTAATAATATTGTGAGTGTACCGATAGTAAAGCGACAATAAGTGTATTTATCGAAAATTGTCCGCGAATGCCGGATGTCTCTGGAGGAGATAGCAAGACATTCAGCGGTTATCCTTAATTTGGTCCCTGGTCACAGGGGCATACATGGAAACTGTATGGCTGACTCGTTGGCTCATGCAGGAACCATCTTGAGTCGAAGCGGTTCTGGCCCAACTGAAATAAAAAAAGGACACGGCACGCATGAAGGCTGTCCAGACTTCACCTCAGAAACCTAATTGTGGTTACTGGCTACTGGCCCATTGGGAAACACGCACTTACAATGGCCTGTGTAGAGGTGGAGTCAACAGGACATCTTCTCTGTCACTGCCCGCCATTCGGAGACCTAAGACTCAAGCAGTTTGGTCAAAGAATCCTCAGGTACAAAATCTGTCTCTCTGACATTGATTTAAACAGGATCCAATCCTTTATTGAATCAATCGAGTGGCTGGTTGAGAATACCAACAGCCAGGTAACGTAGGTACATTGGGAGACGATGTAACATGGCAACACAACGGGAACCTTTTCCAGGAACCAAGCATTGCGGCTGCCAGTGGAACTTAACCTAAACTTTTATAATGCCTATTTAGGCTTTTTTTTTTAATATTTATTAAAAAATTTTCCGATTTTCTAGATTTTTTAAAGGTGTGTTTTAATCGTTTTTGTGCAAATTATGGCCGTTTTCTCAATGTATCGACAAACTGTCTATTACTAAATCTCGACATAAATTTATTAGACTAATAAACTGTGCGTCGAACAAAGCACTATTTTCATAGTTGTGAAAGTTGGGAGTCAGCTGATTGAATTTACCTGTACGACATATAAATAATTGGCAGATGAGAGCTGGTTAGGTTTGTTCGTTGGAAGAAAAAATAATCGCCTAATGAGAAAAAGGCCATTAAATTATTTTGTTTGTATTAAGGAAAGATCAGGGTATCACGAAGGGACCGCTGTTAGGACCCAATTGAGCCATCCTCCTGTCGGCTGGCTATTGTACCTAATCTAAAGATAATTGTTTGTACATTCCGAACAAAACGATTTTGTTTACCTAATTTGGAAGGGAATTTAAAATTCGTACACAGAAAGAAAAACACTCGGGATAAATCAAGTTTTTTGGGATTACTTTAAGTACGAGTCGTACTCAAAAATGCAAGTACGAATAACACTTAGACGTACTCAAAACAATCCTAAATGGGATTACTTTCGAAAATCAATCAATTTTCAATTTTTTTTTTAAATTTGAACTAATGCTACTCATTTAGTTTATATTTTTGGTTAAATATGTACATACGATTTCTAAAATAAAAACCATATCGGGAATGATGTTGGTGTTTTATCATTCTGTAATGTGTAATACGGGTAAGTAAATCAATCATAATCATTTTTTCTTTGTAATTTCTTTTGTTTTTGTTTTTTTCAATTATGAATTCGGGATAAAATCAAATTTATATTACTTGAATCAAGCTCATTTTGAGATTGATTCAATCTTAGTTTTACTTAAATCAATCTCATTTTCGGATTATTTCAAGTATGAAAACGGGATTGAATATGGATAATTTAAGTATTTTGGGATAAAAAATCCGAACTTGAATCAATCTTTCTGTACTTGATTCAAGAAAATCCGTACTCACCGTACTAATAATACCGCTTCGGATTGATTTGAGTACGGATGGATTGATTTTTCTTTTGAGTGTATTTGTTTAAAAAAAACCAATATTTTTCTGACATCATGGTTCACTAATTAAATATTTGCTCAGACTACTAAAGGCTAGTTTACACTATTATACTATGTACTAATACATGTCAAAAACCCAAGTAATATAAGAAAGTCTGATAGTGTGAATGCAATGTGTTATTAAAATTACAAGTATTACAAAAAAAATTGACATCCCATACGACTTCATCGGTTTTTAAAATGTTTCAAAATAATAATACTTTTCATTTGTTCAGGTTTGCATTTTAACAAAAGCATGTTCATGTGTGATAGTGTGAATAGAAACTATAATGATAAATTAGATTTTTTGACAGTCGCAACAAAACTCATTAGATTTCTATCTCACAAAGTATTATGGGACACGTAAGACTTGTTTGATAGTGTAAACTAGCCTTTAATAATACAAACACAAACTTTTTCACGGTACTGATAATGACCTTTTTTGTGAAGTTTAAAAGTAAATATAAATTTTGTCACCGATGTTATTTATTAGTTGTTTTTTTTTTAATTTATTTTGGTTTAATTTGAATATTTTGTGCAAGTTTAAAATTTTTAACATAAAAATTAATTATACAAAATGTTTGGAGAGCAGATCACCATTTCAAACCAAACAAACAATTTTTAAATCTAAACAAGTAAAAGGTTTTCAACCCAAAAAACTCAAACTAAATATTAAAATGACATTAATTTAATATTTCTTATTTAATTATTTTAAATCTGCTACCTATCAAAATCTTTTCTTAGCAAGAAAAGTGCATTGTAATGAGTAGGACGTGGACTCTAATGCCCTTATTATGAGAAAATATGCTCATAAAACAAGTTTTAATTTAAAATATGAATTTAATTACGAATTAACGTTACTTGTACAATTACAATTTTTTAATAATAAACTAATTTTTTTTGGCTGTACTAAAAATTAAAAACCTTATACAGCGAATTGTTTTTTTGCTAACCAGAAAATATTTTTCATTGCATTAAAAATAAAAAATTAGAACGAAAAAGTGTTTCTATTAAGAATTTTTCGTAATAAAAAAAATGCTACAGATTTCGACATACTTTCAAGGAATCGCAGTCATTCTGTCTTTTTGGAACTAATTGTAGATTGTGTGTTCGACACTTTAAAAATCAGTTAAAAAATCAATATATTAAATTTTTGATTGAGGATATCACTTCGTTTGCTTTTGATTAAAAAAAAATCATTTGAAATAAACCAAAAAATAAGTTTTTTTCAGCAAAAATAAACATAATATGCGAATAAATATTAATTTTTAAGCTTTATCAGCCATGTCACAGAGTACAATTCCGTTCGGAATCAAAGAAAACATATTTGTTTATTGATAGAAAGTTTATTTCGATAGTTTTTTGGCCTTTCTGATACAGAAAACTCGCATTCCGTTCAAGAAAACATAAGTGGTCTCATTCCGAAACATTTTTTCGTCATTTTCTGAAGCAGCAAAATACGAAATTAACTCCGTTTCCGACCGGAATTGTACTTTGTAACATGGCTGTTATGTCAAAACTGAATTAACTATCAAATATGCACAAAAAATCGATGAAACTATTCAAAAAAAGTGTGATTGGAATTAATAACTTATTTACATATGAAAGCCATTTTCACAATTTTGTGCATTTGAGATTGCAAATTTATCCGATTTTTGGTTTAGTTGACAATGCTTGTTTTAAAATACGAAATTCACAGCTGATTGGTTCAATGAGTATCAACTGTCGGTTTGCAATATAGTGTTGCATACGACGAGTAAATATAAAGACTTGGTTTTAAGTGTAGTATATTAACAAAAGAGTAGCAAGTCAATTGCTGTATATTTTGTTGGTGTTGAGTAAAAATAAACTACATCATGTTGCAAGTGCTTTGATGCTAAACCATCTGCACAATGTCGTGAATAGTGCTGTAGTATTTGAACGTTCAAAAAAAAAACATACATTTGTATGTACACAGAAAAAATGTTTGCCAAAAATTTTTCAATTAAATAATTAATTGGTGTACATTAATTTTTTCAATTAATTTTTTGTTTGTTGCAATTAAGTTTTTAATCAAAACACAAAAATTTAAATGTTTGTGCATAAGTAATGTATTTTTTAGTTTATGCAATTAATTTTTTAATTGACTAAATTTGTGTATCACTACTCGATTGTACAAATCCGTTATTTGATATGATCAATTCTTTTGCAGGGGCAAAATTAGTAAATAATTTAATTGCCTGAACGAATTGTTTCTACGCCCAAGCAATGACGCAGTTCGTTTATTTTATTTTAACTACGATCATTTTAAAAGGGATGTTCCCATTTGAGCACATTTTTTTCTACAAAGCATTTATAATGTAAAAAGGCAGAACCGAGACTTAAGCTTTGGCTGCCACGAACAACATCTTACAGACCAACCTAAATTTGGAGATCCATTGCATGCATGCTATTAATAACTTGCGTTATATGCTTCAAGTTACGTGCAAGGGTTTTAATTCGGCATCACCGCTATTAAAAATAAATTTTTTCGCATTCTTTTGCATTCTACGCGTCAATTTGCTACGTATAACTACAAACATTGAAAATACTTTTTTACTAATGCTTAGGAAGCGGAAAGGCGTAGAACGCGTGGTTTAGGCCTAAAGCTTAAATTGGCACGTTAAACGTTTTCTTTTAAGTCAAACATTTTAATGCTCATACAAAATGTATGAAGTGATCCAAAATAGCGCGGCGTCAACGGCTTGGAATTGGAAAATACGCTTTTGAAAGCGCGTTAAGTTATGCGGCCCATACACGTTTCAATTCAATTGTCAACTGAGTCTTTCAACTGAATTGATGTTTGGCCACACACTTCATCAACTGAATTGAAAGATTTAAAAATTATTTTAAAATTTAATGAAATAAAAGACAATTTTTAAAATAATTAACTTTTTTTTGCAAAAGAAAACTAAAAACATTAATTTTGACAGCTGATCAAGAGACTCGAGCACACACAGTACAATCGATTTGAAAGACTTAGCAGTCAACTTGAAACAAATCAAATTTTTTGATTTTTCTGCAACCAACTCGACAACCGTCAAACTAATCAATTGACAAAGCCAAATTGACGCTTTGATTTGGACAACAACCGACTCAGTTGACAATTAAATTAAATCGTGTATGGTCTGCTTTAAGAAATTGGCTGCTTTTGTTATTGGCATTGTTATGGCTCTTGTTACTGTCAAAAAGTAATGGCAATTTAGCGTTTTTTACTATGTATAAAAAAATTGCTGCCTCAGTTGAGATCTTTTTTTATCTGTCAATTTTTTAGTTTTGCGTTTTATAAATGGGTGTAATGTTATGCTGCTAGTAGGGATTAGGTATAAACGATAATGAATGGAAAGTTTTTTTTTTACAGAAGTAGGTTTTTGTTGGTAAAATGAAAGTGAAGTTTTTGCTGGATAGTTAGTTAAAGATTTCAATGCCGTTTGTAAAATGTTCCAAAAGTAGGGGTAATAAAATCTAAACTGATAAGCGTTTTTCAAGGTGTGTTTTTTAAACGTCCGGTACTGATGTTAAGATCATTGAAAAATCTGCACTAAATAATTGAAAAGTTTAATTTTGGTAATTTTTTATTTATGCAAACAATTATATTATTTTATATTTATTTATCTCAAACACGCTCTTAAATAATTTATTTAACTCAAAGATTGTGTTTTACGAAGATAGTAAAAAACCTACTAAATTTAACTTGTTATTTATGTTAGATAGTAAGCTTAGCCCCTCCTTAATTATTCTCATATTACGTAGTTGTTTCCGTTTTGTTTCTATAACGATTTTTGACGATTTTTTAATTTTATACATTCAATCAGTTTGCGGATATTGCATGTTAAAATTTATTTAATGTATATAACAAATGTTTGTTAATAACTTTCAATTTAAGATTTGTTATTCCAATACATTTTACAAATTTTTAATAGATTTTATTAAAACTAAAGCTTCTGTAATTGGATTGATTTGAATTTTTTTTAAATATTTAGGAAATCTTTGGAAATATTTACATATACATACATACATATTACTAACAAGTTCAGTGCATATTAAAAGCAAAATTTTAAGTTTTCAAATAGTTTTATTTTGGGTTTGCATTAAAATGCAAATTTTTATAATCGCGTTAAAAGCGGATTAAAATAAAAGCAAATATATTAGAATTCGCTAAAATAATGGAAATACATTAATAAAGTTTAAGTAAAAATCCTTTATTTGCACGTCGCAAGGAAACTTGACATAAAATTCTTAACGCATTTCTAAATTTTATTCGGGAATAGGTGTTTACATGGATGAAGTCACTGTTACTCGATTATTTCAAATAAGACTGCTTGTTCTCGTAAAATAATTCCCACGAAATAATTTTTAAGGCCTCGTTACTCATACTTTCATACTTAAACGTTTACGTTGCGGATCAGCTCCGATTTTCTTACCAAGCTTATGTATAAATTTACACTCTTACGTACACGTTACGTTGCTTTGCGGATGAACCAGATAAAATTAAAATGTTCAGGATTATATTTATCGATAAAGCGAACATGCCATCGACGTACACGACATTTTTCTTATAGTTTTATACAATTTTATACAATTTTCGGTTTTTTTTTTACATATTTCAACATATTTTATATTTTATTATTCCATATTTCTATTAATAACCAACCGTTGAAGTCGACCTTCACTTTGACGTATGAGTAACGAGGCCTTAACTTTTACAAAAACGTAAACATTGCAGATAGGCTGTTGCGTTTTTCTTACCAAACTTATGTATAAATATGCACTCTTACTTAACCGTTACGTGGCGTTGCGGATAAATTTGTTTTCCCTTTTCAAATATCAGCTGTTAAAGAATTTAACATTTCGTCATTCGTAAATTATGGTGTTCTATATACATCGTTATATTTTACATAGAATACAATAATTTACGAACGACGATTGTTTTGTGTTAATTAATGGAGCGAGCTTTTATCGACGTACGCGACATTTTCTTTTTATAATTTTATACAAAACTCTTGGTTTAGGTGCAAAACATAAAATTATCGAAGAGTCGTTTTTTAAACAGTTTTAAATTTAAAAAATTTTTCTGTTTTCTTTTTAAAACATTTAAACAACACATGTCTCGTTTACGTGTTTAAGTAACTACCAACGATTGATAGTATATTTTCCATACATGTGTTTATTAATTTTTTTTAGTAAATTTATTTTTAATTACACAGAAAAAATCTCCAAAATTGTTTACTAATTAAAGCATTAATCAAAAATAAAATCAGTTCTAGTTAAAAATTTAATCAAGTGAATTCAACGTTTAATCAAGTGAATTAAAAGTTTAATCAATTTAACTAAACGTTTAATTGATACTATTAATTTGTTTACGGGTGCAAATTTAATTAATTTTTTAATTAATATCAAAAATTTTTTAATTGAAATCTATTTTTATTTTTTCTGTGTAAATATCGGTCAATTTACAGAACAAGTCAGCGTACTAAAGGTTTTCTTACATTTAGAAGTTAAATTTCCAAGATATTTTATAAAACTCATAATACCCACACCACAATAGTAGAGAGGGTATTATGCATTTGTGCTGATGTGTGTAACACCTTAAAATATGGGTCCTGGGCGCACCTTTAAGTATACCGATCAAAATCACTTTCTGAGTCGATCTTTCGATGTCCGTCCGGCTGGCTGGCGGGCTGGTGGGCTGGCTGGAGATAATTTGATCAAATTTGGCTTATAGGTTCTCATTGGCACAAGGACCGAGCCTATTAAAAATGCTCCGAATCGTAGGACCACGAGGGGAGTTAGGGGCAATTTATACCTCTTAGAAACTATCAAAACGATTTTAATGAAATTTAAAACATAGTTAGATCTAAATTTATATGCATAAATGAGCTTTAGGACCACAAGGGGAGTTAGAGGGCAATTTCTACCTCTCACAACCTTTCTAGCCGATATTAATGAAATTAAAACATAGATATATCCATATTTATATGGACACATAAGCATGATTCTCCATGGGTCCCGAATAGGGTGCACTCTCGTACATGTGTTTAAAAATACTGTGTTGTAGAGTATCGTATAGTCGGGCTTGACCGACTGTACTTTCTTACTTGTTTTCTTTTTAAATTTATGATATGTTCTAAGTCTGTACAATACACTATAACTATAAATTTTAAATAAAATAAGCAACCTGAGTGTTAATTAAATCTATTTAATTTTGTAAAAAATATCAATTTTATTTACAAGGAGTCTAAGAAAAAAAGTTAATCATGCTGTAGGAAAAATTATTATTTTATCTCCAGAAGCAAGGAAACTCCTTAAGAGAAATTGAAGAATTGGTGGAGAGAACCCGTTCTACCAACTTTCTGTAGGACATTCGAAATTAACTATTAACTATAAAAAGATATTTCATCAACTCTGTACACCAAGATGCCTGCTCCAAGAGGGGCTGACAACATTAAAGTATAGTTTAAGAAAAAGTAAATGCCAGGATAATTTTGAAATGCAATGGGATTTGTATTAATAAAAAAACAGGCAAAGAAGATCACTTATATAAACCTATAGAGTTTTGGAATTAGGTTTTATTACTCGGATGAAAGAAAATATTCCTTTTTGGAATAAAATGTCGTCGAGTTGTAGTATCAAGAAAATAAGAAAATACAGCACTAGATAAAGACAATCTGTGTGGCACAAAGAGCAGCAAAATTGGGTCTTCGGAACAGTTATTTATTTAAACAAGATAACGATTCCAAGTACACAGTCGATATTGAGAAGCTTAAGTTGCTTTATAGTGTGCCGAACCAGTGTTGTACGCAGTGTTGTATTCCAGCGAAAAATCATCAGCATGTCATAACATCAAAAAAAAAATATGTCGATGGAAGTTTTTCAAACTGAATGGCGGAAATTTTTTGCAATATTTTAAGTGAATTTGTACTTTTGTACGCAGATGGTTTTTCACATAATTAACTTAGAGGTTTTGCTTTATTTTTCTTAACTTTGTTTGTCACAGTGGTTAATAATGATTGGTAAATTGTTTAGCTTCCCACGTTATTGTATTTTTTAAGTCATATGTAGAGGGCAAGTTCCTAGCCGTGTGAAATTTTTCAAAGTATTTATCGAAACTAACAAAATCACAAGATACTGATACATTTTTTTCTTTTTTGCCTTTTGATAAATTTTTAACACATTTCTCGAAATTTCGATGTAAAATACAGCTAACGTGTGAAAAAAGCATTTTCCAGTATTATAATGTTCTAAAGCAGAGTTCGAAAATAAACATTACTGGACTTTAGTGTTCTATGCGCTAGAAATATGGAAAACACAATCGCTTTTAGTGTTTGTGAAGTAAATACTTTAAAAAAAAACTTTTCTCTGTACACAAAAAAATACTGTACTACTCCAACTCAACATAAAAATTAGAACATTTCATTGCATTCTGTTTTTCAAAATAAAAAATAAAAAAACACACAAATTTCGTTGTGTTCGGTTTAGCACAATAATGTTCGTTCATTCCAGTTGAAATACGCGCCATTTTGGCTGGTAAAAACAGCAAAATTATTTTTGCAAAAACAAAACATGTACACACAAAGGCTATTCGTGCGTTGGTCGTGTAAATTGCTAAGCAACAATAATACTAAACATATAGTAAGAAGCGTTGCTAAAATGTTTTGTTTGCTCATTCCTTCATCAATGGG
Organism: Pollenia labialis; assembly: GCA_949318255.1. Taxonomy (NCBI): domain Eukaryota; kingdom Metazoa; phylum Arthropoda; class Insecta; order Diptera; family Polleniidae; genus Pollenia; species Pollenia labialis. Next base: position 93,486,198 of record OX439142.1, on the reverse strand, counting down.
GGAAAAACACTACAAATCACTAAAATATATACAGAACCACTACAATTGTACTGTTTGTACGAAAAACAGAACACTAAATAATGTTTGTTACTTTCGTAAAAAGATAGTAATGAACGGTATTAAGGGTTGTGTACTAATGCACAAACTACCAATATTTTAAGGTGTTACGAACATCAACACAAACGCATAATGCCCTCTCTACTATTGTTTTTTGGATTCAATATTGAACAATGTTATTTTAACAGTGAATAATATTAAATTAACGTGATTTAAGGTTATTTTAATATTTTTCATTTAAAATTAATATGAAATAATGCTAAATTTAAATAAAGGGCATACTTTTGCAGAAATTTACTATGATTCTCAATCAACATTTCGCCATGTTAATTTAACATTGGTATTTTTTTCTGTGTGTGTAGCTTAAGCCTAGTTTACATTATCTCACAAGTCTTACGTATTCCATAATACTTTGTGAGAAAGAATTCTAATGAGTTTTGATGCGACTGTGAAAAAATCTAATTTAACATAACAGTTTGTTTTCACACCATCACACAAAGTATAAACACTTACACATGAAATAAAATGCAACCCTGATCTAATGAAATTTTTTTAAATATGACGAAGTAGTATGGGATGTCAAACTTTTTTTCATAATACATACTTGACATGTTCACCACACATGCATTCACACTATCAGACTTTTACATGTTACTTTGAGTTTTGACATGTATTAACACAAAGTATAAAAGTGTAAACTAGCCTTTACATAGTAGTTTATGATCCAACTATTTTTAGTTTAGCTCTCTTAAAACTTCTATTCTTTTAATACAATTTCAAGTTTTGCCAAGAATATTAACCAACTGAATATTCCTTTGTTTTTACGGAATATTCAGTTAATTTTTCGATAGTTAATTTATATAAAATAACTGAAAATATATTTGTTTTTACGGAACATGGGGTGGAATTTTTGACAGTAAAATTTAAAAGAAGTTTTCGTTAAAAATAAATGAAAAATAAGTAGGCCAGTTTTTAACTGAATTTTCATTTATTTTATATTACAACTGAATATTGTGAGTGTATACAGTGTTTAATAGTGTAAACTAGTCTTTAATAATTATAGCAATATTTTTGAATTGATATTATTTGAACCTTAACATCATCACTATTATTGTATAAATAAAACAAATAATTTTTGAATTTAAATTGAATTTTATTGATTTACATCTATTAATCATATCAAAAATGTTGAACCATTTTCTTTTCTGCTATTTTTTTTAAAGCGTCCTTGAAAAATATATGCAAATATATTTATAAATTTTGTTATAACTTAAACTTTAATTTTTGTTTATTTTAGTTGTGCATACCAACAAAAAAAATTAATTGTTGCAAATACAAAAACATTTGCGATGCATAAAACGAACGAAGCTATTTAAGCCAATAAACAATTAAAATATTTATTAATTTTGAATACGTCAGCACAACGCCAGTAACCAATATTACCACCCGTAAACAAAAACAAAAATTATAATTAATTATTATAATTATTAATAAATGTTAAATATTTTTCTTTCCAGCTTTTACAAATAAATATGTAAATTATACAATGATCTCGAGTTTAATTCAAATATGTATTTAATATATTATTTAATGACCCTAAAAATTAATGTAAATATACATAAATAATTAAATAAAGTATTTAAACGTTTAAATATTTTATAAGCGCAAGTCTATATAAAGATTTTTAATAACTAAAAAAATTTGTCAAGCTCTAGGCGTCTTTAATTTAACGAATTCCAGATTAATAAGATCTACATTTCGGATATACTTTTTATTTTTATTTACATATTTATCAAATGTATATTTGTATTAATTTATAAAGAAAAAATGAATGTTTTTGTTTTTTTGAGATTAAACAAATTTTTTCTTTGTTTCCAGCCGATAACAAATGTAAAGGTGCATTTCCAGATACATATGTATGTATATATGTATGCACATGTGTAGATAGATAGAGTTTCAAAACTGTTTTAAGCGTTAATTTCGATAAGAGTTTTTACGAGACACTTTTAAAAAAATGCCGTTTAAAATACAATTTAAAAAGTTTAACATTGTCAAGGTCGTTTATTCACTTTTTCCTTCGTTATAGGAACATAGCAAAAGTTGGTGTAATCTTTAAAAAAAAAAAACTATATCATTTATTTCTTTGAAATATTATTTACAAACATTCATATTTATTTACATATCGTCACCTAAAAGACCTAATAACCTATCTGCAAAAATTTCAAAATTGATTTTTTTATGGATTTTTATTCCTTATATCATAACGCATATGTGTGCAAAATTTTGAACATATAATATTACAAATGACAAAGTTTTTCTACCTAGAGGACCGTTACGCACAAAAAAAGAGAAAAATAAATCATCAAAAATCACGATAAAAGTTTTATTTTGTTGCATAGTGTAATTTAAACAAACATTAAGTACTTGTTTTTGCTTAAACCAGTAAAAGAAACTACTACTGTAATTATTTAATGTAAATAATATTCATGTTCTTAAAATTTTTTTTATTTATTCATACTAATTAGTACTGCAGATAGGTTATTTTGGTTTCAGATTTTTACAATTCCAAATAACCTAAGTGTCATAACATAAGTTTTGATTAGAAAAACAAAATTTTCTCAACCGATAAATATTACTGGTTTCATTTTAATCAAAATGTGTAATTTTCGTTTCAATATCGTTAATAGTTCCCATTTTATAACGTTTTTTCCCTCTCCTGTAAACTTTTGAAAACTGCAGATAGGTTATTTCGTCTTTTAGGTGACGATATGTAAATATAAATACCTGAAATATTACACTAATCTAAATATAAGCTTTATGAATTATTAGCTGCGTTCGTTTACCCCAAAATTTGTATAAATTTGTATTGGATTTTACTGAAATGCGTTTGCGTACACATACATTTGCAAAAGAGAGCATATAGGTACTGAGAGAGTAAAGTGACAGTTGTCAACAGTGTGACCAGATTTTTTTAAAATATATAGCTAAATCATGTTTGAAATAGAGCTAAAAAAAAGCTAAATAAGGAAAATTTAAAGCCAAAAAATAAAGCTAAATTTTTTTTATAGGTTCTTGTAGTAACTTTTAATTATTTCGATATTTTTTATAGATTAAATAGTGTTTATTTAATTATAGCTGAGAATAATTATATAAATAAATGAAAAATATCCAAAAAAAAGCGCGACCAGTAAATTGATCAAAATTTAGCTTTATTTTTAACAATTTCTATGGATTTGCTTAACTTTATTTGTAAGAAGATAATTGTATAATGCAATTAAGAAACTGTATAATGATGTTTGAGCTAACCAAACATTTTGGAAAAGCAAATATTTTTTTTATTATAACATGGGACGTCAAATATTTAAAAGGTATACACATTAAGGGTATAACCAATTTGTTGGCATAGTACCATGAGGTCAACCATGAATAGGACATTATAATCTTTTGTAATTTTTCTCAAAAAGTTCACGAACCAATTGGTTTTTCTAAACCAATGCAATATTGAATATTCCTAAAATTATGCGGTGTTTTTTTTATTCGTTTTTAATTTTTTTTCGTTAAGAAAGGTTAAAGATACGTTTTGGTTTGCCTCTTACCATCTCTACATAATAGTGAAATTTCATACTTGAGCTATATTTTGTTTTAAATAAACATATTATTAATTTTTCTTAACCAAAAATAAAATTAAAAATTTGTTAAACTTCATCGCAGTTGGTTTGCGAACTTTTTTGACCTTAGCGAAAAAATAAATATATGTACGTTCCCTTATAGTTTTTCATACTCTATCCAATGCCAATTTTGATATTTTAAAAAGTTAGAGAAATCCCTAATAAACAAATTTTTACTATCAGAAATTTTTAAAATAGTTAACGGAAGTCATTGTCGCGATCGAAGTCGTAGGCGTTTGAAATTCGAAATCACGACAACGACAATGTAAACGACATAAGGAAATAGTTCGCCGTACATATGTCGTTACGTCAATCATAATACAAATTTTTAAAACGACTATATTTCGACCACGATAACAACACTCATAAGAAGGCCAAACAAGATATATTCCCTGATACCTAGCCAAAAACTAATTTTTTCATGTTGAGTGATGATGACAAAAAAAGAAACGATTTAATTCTTAGTTCTTTTAATAGTTTGAGGCATCGAAAATTAAAAAGAACGTACTAATAGAACTAAAACGCCCATAATTCGATTTTCTTTTGCCCTTGGTAGATGGAAATATAATAGATGGCAAATATGCTTACATCGCTAAATGGACAATCACGTAAATCCTTTGTATCAAATTTACATATAACGGCAGAAAAAACAGATAAATTGCAATATATCGCTAAAGTGACTAAAAACTGTTGTGATTATAAACGAAAAGTATTGTATGCTTAAACCTTAAGCAAGAAATTCAAATTAAAAAAAGGCTAGGAAAAGCCAAGTGCATCGTTGAAAAAAGCTGGAAAAAAGCTTAAAGCTAAATGAAATATCTCAAGCTAAACAGGAAGAATTAAAGCTAAATTTAGCTCGAAAAAGCTAACATGGTCACACTGGTTGTCAATATAGTAAACAAGCAAAAAATATACAATTTCAAGAACAAAAACTGAAATAAAAGTACAGCATAAACTTAAAACTAGTTTTCTAATAAGTTTTTTTGAAAAGTAAATTAAATTTAATATAAATAACATTGCATTAATATTTTAGAGATGTTAACCTAAAAAATATATAAATACTTCTTACTGCATATTATTCATCGTAGCGAATATCAAAAATCAAGTATTCATGAATTTTCGTGTCAATGTAGCTCCAAATTGTCGCTTCACTTTCGGGAACTAAGATTTTAAAAAGAGTCAATATAACTTTGAATTTTTTGAAACTTTTCACGGACATTCCATCCTTTGCTATGCTTCTGCAAATAATTTCCTCTAGAGAACCGATCGAAGTATCTTGGTTTAAATATTTACGCATTGGACCACTTTTAGCCCCCTTTGATATTGTTAGTGGAGCATCTTCTTCGAGTACTATGTTATAGTCACTGTGTAAGTGGTAAATTAGTGAAGTTGTTGAAGAACATTTACGTTAATACGTTTTTGGACACCTGTTACATTTAGCATTACACACATATTAGATTTATCCTTCGTACAATATTTTTTAACCAAACTCATTCTAAAGAGAGAAGCGCATGAACTATTTAAAAAAAAAATATGAATGTGTTCTAGAAATTGAAATGAAGTGTATTTTAAATCCAGCAAATTTTAAAAACGACCCTGTAATGAAAGTTCATAAAAATAACGGAAATCACGATGAGTAGTGCAAAGTGTGCAAACGATGCAAATGCGTGCAAAAATACACACATTTGCAAAACACAACACAAAATCCACGTATTTGCAATTTGCTCTATTTTACTAAAACCATGAACAAAATTAGTAGTGCATATTTGCTCAGTTTCAAACAAATGTAAACAATAACATTTGACATACATATTAAGCGCCATATTATTTTTTAAGAAAACTTATAAATTGAAAATTTTCGGGGGTTTTAATATAAAATAAAGAATTTAAAAAGAAAAAATTTATTTTAATTTGCTTGTGTATAATTCTAAACAAATGCAGTTTTTTTAAGTGTTGCCAGAAGTTTTTTGTGTAGTATTTAGAAAAATAGCACATTTGCAAAAAAAAAATAAAAGTGGGTATGATCACGATCAATCATAATATGCACTGCAAATTTACAAATTGCAATTTTGCACAATTACCGTCGTGATACCCTTAATATTCCTTTTCATCTACTTCACTCTTCGTGATTACCCTTAATATTTCTTTTCATCTACTTCATTCTTTAAGTATCTATTATTTTTGCAAGAACAACACTTAAAACCACAACAAGCTACGGTCATTTTGTAAATAGTTAATAAATTTAAATTATCGTTCAATTTAAATTTGACTTCATTTCGATTTCTGGAACATAGCCAATAAATTAATATTAATCTTCGAGTTATCGTTGTTTCTCTTGTGAAATGAATTATTAAATTGTGTTAAACAAATTTAACAAAAAGATAAGCTAAATTAATCACTATGCACGACTGTTTTTTTTTTATTTCCAACGGACACATACATTTGCTTTGCTTATTCGACTTAAAATTATGTATTTAACAAAAATACTATATGAATATTATTATTATTCGATTAATGGATATAAATTCTTCGATTAATCCTTTAATCGAAATTTGCAATTTAAAATTATTCGAACAATTGATCGTCTAAAATTGTAACATTAATCAAACAAGAGTTAATATTTAGATACTTTCAAACGAAATTCAAAAAACGGATAATTTACATTTCATTTAAAATAAATGATTTTTACATTCATTTTTAAAATTTTTATTTATAACACAGAATATTTCTTAAAATTGAATAGTTTTTACTTTTAGAAAATATATTTTAACCGACAAAAATCAAACTACATAACAAAATATATACGAAAAAACGTTATTTTTGGTAGTTTGTTTTTTGAATAACAAACATAAAAGTTAAAAAATAAAATTATTCGTAAAATTACTATGTTTTTATTTAATCTTTACAGTACGGAAAACGAATTTAATAACCCACAATCAGTTACTGTAATTATTTTATGAGTACAACATTTGCTTTAAAGATGAGAAAACGACTCTACTTTAAATTAGCGCAGAGTTCAAAATAGATAAATTGTTGTTTATTTTATCTATTAGTTGAAGAAAAACAGCGACTCTGATACGACGAAGTCAATTTCCAAAGTTTTTTTTTTAAACTTCAAGTTACTAGATACATTAACAGTAGGGTTGCTAGAATGGCCTGGATTGTCCAGTTTTTTGGGTCTTGTCCAGGTACCACCCAAAATATAATTTCTCTAGTTAAAAAACTTTATATAATTTCGAAAATAATTTTTTTTAATTATATTTATTAATAATTAAATTAATCACCTCTATCGTGAATAACAAGTGGAGTTTTTGTTCCCATGAAATTTTCATTCCCCTCGAAGGGGAAAAAGCAATCATGAATCTCATGTGAAAAATTTTTCACGCTATCAGATCCAGTGAATGTAACAAGAAAGAAGAAAGATTATAAAATATTAAAAATCAATGAAATTTTTTTTTAAAAAATAAACACGTATATATTTTAAAGAAAAGTTAAAATAATAAAGCTAAATGATTAGTATTGGAGGGATGGGTTAGTTATTTGAACTTTTTAAAATTTATGTAGTAAAATATTTCTTTAAATTCTGCCACCACGTCTTTCGAAAGCTTTACGAATCCGCCGGAAATCAACCTCTTGTTTTGCATTTTGTTGACCAATATATCGGTTGGTGCCTTTTTAACGGATCTAGCCCTTAATATTCGATTTATAGAAGGAACTACTGACATACAAGTTCTATTCCCTAGCTTAAAAAAAGTGAGAAAATCTAAGGGGGATGTGAACAAATTACGAGGGAAAAAACTTTTCACGATAAGGGGAATTTATTCTAGTGAACATTTTTCACGTTATTATTATCCTTTGAATTGCTTTTTTCATGGGAGTTTTTCATGATCGCAAATATGTGAAAAGGGGAAAAATTATTCACGATAGGGGTGAATATGTTGAACATAACAAAATCGTACACTAAGAAAAAAATTGTAAAAAACATTTATAATTTGCCGAAAGACATTCCAATAATAAAAATTTTGATAAGATTTAATATAATTTAATATACTTCATACTTTTAGTACAGCTTATCTTCATCAGAACTTATCTTAAAATCGGGAAAAACTACGATAATTTTCCAAAAACTTTAACTAGAAATCCCCATCGATTTTTATTTCAATTTTACTCGATTTCCATTACATGGCAGTATATTTACTTTTTTATGAGATTTAAATTAATATATTCCAAGGCGAATTTATGTATACGGTGGCTGAAAACACTACAAAAATACAAAAACAGCAGATGTTTTTTGTATTGCATTGTTATGGCGTTTTCTTTTCTAAAAAAATTGTACCATAATGCTCTAAACACATAGACCACAGCAGGCTACACGACCACACGACTACAAATGCTGCTGGTTGCATATGGAGCCGTGTAGTCAGCTACTGAATTATTTTGAAGACGGCAGCTACAATTCAAAAAATATAAAACGCTGTTTTTGTACAGTATGTTTTTATATTTCAGTGGGGCCACTATAAATTTTTATTTGTTTACTTTAATAAAATGGAACAACATGCACAATTACGACTTTTACATAAATTTAATTAAAGCCTGTATTATTATTAAGTATTTATATTTTATACTTATTTATAATATATTTTATAACGTTAAAATAATAAATTTACTAAAAAACTCTTTCAATTATTTTAACAAAGGTTTAATACAAAATGTATACAAACTGCTTTTAAAATAAAAAATGCTAATATCACTAATGTATACACATATTTTTTGCGCAAATGCACGTGGTTTAGGAATTAGAAGTTTCACAATATTTTATTTATATTTTTTAGGTAAAAATTTCATCGTAACAGTATTGGTATCATTGGAAAGTACATATTTCGAAATTAATTTTTTATAAACCCGTGAGGAGCCATTTTTTTACAAAGTGGAGTTTATGTTACAAATTTGTCGATATAACTTTATTTATGCATGTTATAGAAAACAGTTCAAGCCTTTATATGCTATGTTTTAGAAACTCCATCATATAAAATGACAAACATTTATGCTTGTATTCATAAAAATATTTTATACCTAATAAAACTAATTTTCTATGACAATGTTCCTTAATAAACGTTTGCTAAATTTAATAATCGTTTATGAATACGGGGGTTAAAAACTTTTATTTTAGATAATTACTCAATTTATATAAAAGTTTAACTTAAAATATATGTTTGGTAATAATTTATGTATTTGTTACATATTCAGTTATTGTAATATGGACATAATTATTAAGTAAAGCCCTAATAATAATCCGAAAGTTTGAAGTGTTCTCTAAGTTATATGATGTTTATATAATTATTGTTATATCGACATAATTTAATAATAAAGCCAATTTTGTATAAAAACCCAGTCAATGCAAGAAGTATTAATTCTTGTAATTGTCTCTTTTATAGTATCGGTACGTTTTGAACACCATGTCAAAGGCATTTTGAAACATTTTTCAATGATACTCATATTGCTAAAATACAGTGTATACTAAAGTGATATGGATAAAGTAACTTGTACTGTAATTACCTCTTTCTTTAGAACTTCATTTAAGGATACTAAAAAGTTATATGTATACATAAATACAAATTTGGTACAGAATCGAATTTATATTTTGTTTTAAGCTGGTTCTTTTATGTTTAACAAAAAAAATTTTGCATTTTGCATTTTTAATTATATTAGCAACACCTTTTCACTGATACATTTTTGTAAAAATGGCTACTACCTCATGTTTCTTTTTAATTTTCAAGAATGTTGATATTTTCCTAACCTTTTATAAAATATATTAAAGCACTTATTTATTTCACATTGTTTATTATGTTGGCAGCACTAATCTGCTCATTGCCGCCTTTAAAATTAGAAATTATTCTAAAGTTGGCGACAGCCACAATCGTCGTCTTGTAGCCTGTAGCTGTGTTGGCTTCAAAATAATCGTCTTCGTATAAACGTGTGTATTTTATTTTTGACATATTGTAGCCTGTAGCTTGCTGTGGTCTATGTCATGGTGAAATAATTAGAAGGTGGCAGCACTACGGAATCTATTATTTTTTGCTCAATTCATGGTGAACTTTCATTATGTCAAAAATATTTGTTTGTTTTTTGATGTAATGCCACTTAAATACACAAAAGATTATAAAAATTATTCTTCTAGATAAAAACACAAAATTGAAAGTGTAGTGTAAGTGAATTTGAGAATTTTGTGTATGTGAACTGGTTTGGTTGGGTTTGTTGATTTGTGAACCACCCAACAACAGCTAAAGTGGAATATGAATAACATCGTTGTACCGCTACATAACTTTTCCACCAAAAACTACAACTTTAAATCACCCGCCCATGCTAAAAGATTGTTTTTAAGAAATGGTTTCTTTTAAAGTTTTAAAACTATTATTACCGGTGCGCCAGAGGAGCATGTAAAGGGTAGACGTAGACGCATCTATATGTCACCTAAAAATGCCATGCAAAGTGTTACCAACAATGTGAACACATGACAAATTGATATCGACAGTCGTGAATGTTGAGAGAATCCCTTAATGGGATGCTAATCATCGTAAGTCAAATTTGAGATAGTGTAAAGGCAAATTTATTTAAGTCCTCCGTTTCATTGGAAATCCCTTGTCTAATATGCTAGTCAGCTTTGCTTTCCATGATAAAGCCATTACTTTCTTAAATAATTATTTCAAAGTATTCTTTGTTCTTGATATTTGTGTCATGTAAAATTGTCTTCTTTAACATTGCCTTTTTGGCTACTACCTTACTGTTGCTTTTGGTCTTTATTGCCTAAAACCAAACTAAAAGCTTTTGTTCCCGGGAAAACTTCGCCTATAGTTCATTTAAACTGCGGGGAGCTTCCACTTCATTCCTTTGTAAAATTTCTCGATGTTAATATTCAGGTTTATGACGATTCATTAAATAAAAACAATAATATTTTGGTGTGGTGAAAATCCATATTTTTGACATAATGGACTATTTTACACAAACAAATTTGCCTGTTTTTGTTGTATTGTTGTACAACAACTCCTAGTGCTGCCACCTTCTAGTAATTTCACCATGGTCTATGTGTTTAGAGCATAAGTGTTACATTGGATCTGGCAAAATTTGTAAATGTTAACCTGATTTTTAAGAAGTGTTGTATACATACTTTACGTTTACAAAAGAACACAAGTTTCGGCATTAAACAATAAAGTTTTCTAAGTAAAAAAAATACGAAAGACGAACTAAAAAAATAATTTTTTTTGCTGATATGATAACAAAAACGGCTGTTAATCTAGTGCTACACGTAGCCCCTTTAATTAAAATGAGTGTTTAACATTTTTTTCTTTTAACGGTGAACATCATGAGAAGAGAACACGTTGCACTGTTAAAACAGAACACATTTTTTAGAAAAGAACATAAAGAAATGTTAAAGGCAGAATAAATGCAGAATATTACTCAGAAAAGAAAACGCCATTAGTGTTTACGGCCACCTGTAGCGAATTCGCCCTGATATTTATATAAATTTTATATAACACTGAATTTAAAATATTACGATTACTCGTTACTTTTTCCTATAGTAAAGTGCATTTTAAAATTGTCCAGTTAAATTTTCAAAATCCATGTGAATTTTTTCTATTGTCCAGTAATTTGACTTTTGCTGTCTGGCAACCCTAATTAACAGCCATCTATTATCTATTGGGGGATTCACAAGGTGTGTTGTTAAGTCACATCGTCATAATGTCCTAAATAATATTTTACAATTGTTTAAAAAAAATACTGTTGCGTTTCAAACAAAATAAAAAAATTAATGCTGTGTTCATGATTCGGCATAACTGTACAGTGGAAATCTAAATTATAAGCGGTTGCCCACAGCAATCATATACATAAGTATATTTCTTGTAATTATTTTAAGACATATTCAGTAATCATAGCAATGCATTGGCTATTGCTTTATTAGATGACAGTGAGGAAATCGTAAGGTTGAAAAGGTTCCATGTCTTAGACTTGCCTTTTAGGAAATAAGGAAAACATTTATTGTAAATATGTAAACACTATTTTAAGTATAAATAAACACAAAAATCTATATATGGGTAATTCCATGTCAAAACGACCAAGAGTGGGACACGACCTCTTCCGATTGTAATGAAATTTGGTGAGAAGGTTCCTTTTATCTTATAAGGAACATATACATATGTATGAACGAAAAAAAATTTTAAATTTTTTTTTTCAAAAGTAACGTCATATTAAAGTGGGATTGGTCATACATTTGACCCATCTAGGAGCATCCTACGCGCGCGCTGCAGGGGCCAAATTAAAGAATTTTATTAAACCGCAATATTTGCATGGTGGCGCGTAGGATGCTCCTAGATGGGTCAAATGTATGACCAACCGCACTTTATTATTTATTGCCGAATTTCAGTTTTTTTAGTTATTTCAATAAACTAAACCGTTTTTGAGTTACGCAAATATTTGCTGTGCAACCTCTTACATTTTCGAAATAACGGTAATTCTTGAAAATAAGAGCCAATCTAAAAAAACGGTTAGTCCCACTGAATTCAGCGTGCCCCAATTAGGGCAAAATGCAAGGTGCGCGGCTGGTCACAGTGTACTTATTGCTCAAAATTACAATATTAAAATTCTATTTTAAGATTATTTTTTCAAAGGTTGCGAAAGAAAAAAAATCATATCTTAAAAAAGAAAAAAAACACCTCCTTCAAGGTTTCAGGATTTTTTAAGAACAGTTTGGGGTATTATATAAAAAAAAATCAGCCAAATAAAAAAATAAGTTTTTGACTTAGTCCGTTTTTAAAATTTAATATTTTGCAGATATTACATTTTTCAAAAAAATTATATATTTTCAGTATATGGTTTGTAGTCCCAAGTATTCTCTTTAAAATGACATTTAAATCATCTTCGTATGTCAAGTAGTTTTCGAGATATTGAAGAAATAAGCTCTACACATTCGGCTAAATCTGCGAAATTATGACATTTTTAATATGACGTAACTTTTGAAAAAAAAATGTTAAAATTTTTTTTCGTTCATATATGTTCCTTATAAGATAAAAGGAACCTTCTCACCAAATTTCATTACAATCGGAAGAGGTCGTGTCCCACTCTTGGTCGTTTTGACATGGAATTACCCATATGTTTGTATATTTATTTTAAGTTTTAGTCTTACTGGAGATTAAGTCGAATGTTATGTTTTTAATTTCATGATGTAATTTGCTTAATATTGTTTTATAGATTGCAAATAAATATATCAAAAAAAACTTACATATTTAAGACTACCTTGTGAATCGCCCATGTATATCTATAATTATAATTTGCTTATATGCACTAAATGCTAATAACCGGTGAGCATACACGCATTAAATGCTGTATTTTTTAAGCAAACGAAGAACTTTTAAATATTGAATATTAATGATTAATTATATAATGATTTTATCCATTCATTATTTATTTAAAGTTTATCATCTACTTTTGTAAACATTTACTAAAATGTATATTGTAAAACTCAAGGTCATTTAAGGTCTAAGATAAATTATGTTTTAAATTTTAATAAATAATAAGCTACTGTATATTAAAACTAAAACATAAATATAAAATGCATTAAACACAAGTTAGCTAAGTTTTGAAAACAAATTTTGTAAAAATCTTAAATTATAGCTGTGAACAAACAAACACAAAATATTTGCAATTCAGCCAAAATTTGATGAATAAAAATCAAAATCCAAAAACATTTTAAAAAATTTTTGCGACAAATCCCTCAAACTAAAAAAAAGCATAAAACAAAACTTAAAGTTAAAAAACGGAGATGATATATTGGTAATAATCGATCAACTGCAAAGATTTGGAGCACGAAAAGATGAGTTTCCTAGCTAGTGCCAGTGTGCGCTAGTGTATTAAATGTGCGCAATCATGTAGACAGACAGGCAGACATTTACACACACAACCACTTGCTCATTCACCCATTTACTCACACATTTACCTGCGCAGCAAGTTGTTGATTTTGTGAATAAAACTTTTCTAAATTGTGTTTGGTTTTTGTAAATCAAATATTAGCTTAGTATAAATTGTGCTGATAGGTCAGTTAAGGTTAGCATTGCATGTTGGACACTTTAAAGATACGCACGACCAACACAAAAATGAAGGTGAGTTTTTTTTTTTATTAACGGACGTTTAAAAAAACAACAAAAGCACAGCAAAACCGAGCACCTGTGGATTACCGCTCGTACAACATCAAAGGATTATCATTGCAATAACAATAACTTTGTAACTTATTTTTTTAATTCAATTTTCTTTTTAGCTCTTACGCCCTTTTGTTGGATTAATACTGTTGGGTTTATTGGTGTCTTCTGCCAAGGCAGACATTTCTTTGACCTTAAGAAACAACCAGTATTTACCCCCACCCATCCAAGAATTACCCATCAAAGACGATTTTTACAAAACACAAGAAAATATACAACAAAAACAACAGAAATTTGAAGAGACCAATTATGCCAATTCTAGGTACCATGTTTTTGAAGTTCATAATCACTATAAATCATCGACCGGTAATGGTGAAAATACCGAAAAGTTAACATCTGTAAATAATAATTATTTGCCATCGCAGAAGTCATTAACACAAGAGATTCGTATTGAACATATCAATGCTCCTGCCGATTTTCCTTTAGATGATCCTAGTCTGGACGCTTCTTATTTAGGTTTTGCTACAGGCAATGATAACAGCAATCAACAGATTATTGTAAAACATGGACACAAAAATAATTCTCCCTCCAATTATCGTCATAACTTCCAAGAAAAATCAAATATAAAACAAAGTTTTAATAACGTGCAACAGTCGGTATCGTACCAAAATCAGCACAATAATGTCAACAAAGTTACAACTCAACAAAAACCACAAACTCAGGAATATTCAAAACAGCCGGTGCAAAATTCTGTAAATGCACAATCTCAATTACACAAATCGTCACCTCAATATGGACATAAATTCGGTGCGACCGATGGCTCAGATAATTCTGCAAATCATAAACAGTTTAAAGGACCAGATGTAAGCAGTGTTAGGAGTCATAATAATTTGCTTCCTCAAAAACAGTCACAACAAAACGTTGAACAACATACTTCCTTTCATAGGCAAGACACTCGTCAACTGGATTTAGCTCAACCTCGGCAAAACTTTGTCTCAAATGTTGCTTTCAAGGGTCCAGACTATCTGCCACCTCATCAACAGGGTCCTTTCCAATCGCTGCACAGTTATTCTCAAAATTCTTTTTTCAAGGGCCCTGATTATTTGCCTCCTCATCAACAAGGCGCTGTACAATCGGTACAGAACTTCATACAAAATACTCCTTTGTCAGCGCATCAAAAAGATTCTGGACAACCCGAACTAAACTTTACCCCAAACACCCTCTTTAAAGGCCCCGATTATTTGCCACCCCAACAACAAACACAATCCCAACAAACGATATTCCGACCAAGTTCCCCCTATAAAGGGGCTGATAATTTACCTCCCCAATCGAATTTCAATGAGCCAGAGCTTTTACCCCCCACTCAAGCGAACTTTGTTCAACAACAGGGTGTACCATCCAGACCCAGTGACCAATTTAAAGGACCCGATTATTTACCACCAGGGAAGCCACAAGAAATAAATCAAAACTCTGCATTTAGGGGTCCTAGCTACTTGCCGCCTTATCAGCAATATGCGACACATGAGCAAAATACTCCTATTAACGGTCCTCTCCACCACTCAAGCATTTCTTTTAAAGGACCAGATTTTTTGCCACCAAATCAATCTACGACCAAAGCACCATTTAGAGGTCCCGATTATTTGCCACCTCAAGAAAATCAAGTACATTACCAAGCAATCCAAAGCTTGCCTACTGGTTACGACTTTCAGAAACCTCCAAATTCCGAACAAGCAATTGCAGAACTGCATAAATTACCGGAAAATTCCCCACAAGTTCAAGTTAATGGACCTCAAAAACAAGTAGAACCAATTGAAATAAACGGTTTTATAGCTTCTAAATATGACTTCCAAAAACCAGAAAACCAGCCCGCAACCAGTAATAATTTTCAGAAGTCAAGTAATGCCGACCAGTCCGTAAATCAATTGCATAATTTGGACTCAAGTCGATCTCATGTGGATGGTGTATTACATAGCGTTCCCAGTTATTCACCACCTGGTTACGAATTTCAAAAACCAGCTAATTCGGAGCAGGCCATAGATAAATTACACAGCCAACAAAATTTCCAGGCTAGTCAAACCAGTCAAAACATTCAAAGTCAAACGTTATTTATAGCTCCCCCACCATCCTTGCAGCCCTTCAAAGGCCCCGACTATTTGCCACCCTCAACTGGAACTCCAAATTTTAAAGGTCCGGATTATTTGCCGCCGTTGAGTGGATCTAAAACATTCAAGGCTCCCGAGTACTTACCACCAATTACTGTTTCTCAAAGTTACGAGAATCCTGTTTATTCATCTCCCATACCGTCCATACAAACCTCAGTTCATTTGGCTGAGCAACAGGCCTCACAGGTTTTCAAAGGACCCGAGTATTTGCCACCAGCAAATGTCCAACAATCCTACCAGACACCCCAACAAACACAATTTAAGGGTCCCGAGTATCTACCACCCACTGTTCCTACAGTTTTAGAAGGATTTAAGCCCACCATCATGTATCCTTTGAGCAGTTACATGACTGCTATAAAACCTAGCGATCGCTACGGCAACAAAAGACCATTTCTAGAATACGGGCCACCTAAAACAACCCCCCTTTCTACCAGTAACGACGTATCACCCATGTATCGCGAACCGGCTTCCCGGCCTCAGTATTATGCACCCACAATGTCTTACACGACCTTTACACCAAATCAATACCAAAGTACACCAGCACTTAGTCAGCAAGCACGTCAAGCATTGCAAACATTCATGCCTGAAGACATACGAAAAACGACCGCAATGTCCCATAATAATGCCCTACCCAGGGCATCAGCGGGTTCAACAACGTTGCAAGCTAATAAGCAAACTACGGCTAAAATTCGCACCGTGCAAATCGTCAATCTTAATGATGTAAGGACTTTAAAGATTTTGGAATCATTAGATAACGCTGGAGTCAAGACTATTAAAATTTTGGGACCTTCACATGAGCAACCCATGGGTGATCATCGTATTATAAAGGTGGTAAGTGGTAGTCACGATCAAAGTGTGCAAACTGTTAAGATTTTCAACGATCATCAAGATGTCACACCCCAAACAAATGTTGCTCCAAAAGTGGTACAAAATAACGAATATTTACCACCCAGGCATAAACGAAATACGAGTGATAAGGCAAAAGTAAAAGAACTTCGTCGTGCTTGAACATTTTACACGTGTATTAGGTGTATATAACAGTTTCCGGCCAGAGAGCTGTGTTGCGTTTTCGGCAGCACATAGTACTGATTAGTATTAATCATCTGTTAATTACTTTAGTTTATCTTTTACTTTAAACTATTTTCTACCTCCCTATCCCAAACATAACCAGTCAAAATTACTTGCATATCATTGATAATTATCGGAATAACGTGAACGTAGTTAATCACGCTAATTGACTGATTATCATAAAGTACATTTTAATTTGATCTAATGTATTCAACTTTTTACGAATCTTAATGCTGTTCATCTTATTACTACATCTTTCTTTGAACCCGTTTGTATATTTCGCTTAAAAACTTTGTTAAATTAGTTTGTAAGTTTTTTTATGTTAATTTGAAAATATTTCATGCAAGTTTTTTTATTTCAAATGTGTTTTAACAAATAAATTTGTGTTTAATTTAATTTTAGCTGCGTTTTTTATTTAGTTTATCTTCAATTTATTAATGAGTTTTAATGAATTAAACTGGTTTTTAGATTTTAATAATTTAATTTGATAAGCGTGAAAAGATTTGGGTTACTGCTGCACTACTTAAGTAGTTTATGAATAAAAATGAAAGTATGCTTTTATAGCCTCCCCTAATAGTGGTGAATGAGGGTATACTAAGTTTGTCACTCTGTGTGAAACTATTTTAATATTTATCTAAGAGCCAATAAAGTATGAATATTCTGGGTCCTTGAGTAATTCAAAGTAGATTCAGTAATGTTCGTCTGTCCTTCCGTCTTGCATACGCTAGCTTTTGAACAACTCAAAATAAAAAAGCAGTTTTGGATTGAAATCCAGTCAAATCGGTTCAAAAAAAAAAAAATAAAATAAATGGTAGCATAAAGTCTGAACATCCGGGAATTAATTTCGGGATTCCTGAAAAATTTTTGAAAAAAAATTTTTAAGGTAAATTATTAACTTATATTTTTTTATTTAATTAGTTCAAAATTATTATTTACAAAATATATAACAATCCTACAATATTTTTTATTGCAGTTTAATATTTCTATATATATAAATGATTTAAAAAAATTACGCTTGAAAGCAAGACAAAAATATTTTTTTTTTTTTTTTAATTTCCTAAGCTAATCCCGCGAAGCTCTACGCTTGCCTTCAGGAAAGAAGCCAGAGTCTCTGGCGGGAATCGAACCCGCAACGCCGGCGCTGTTAGACTAGCTCTCTACCAGTTAGCCTACCGGCGCACACGACACGCAAAAACGAAATTTTGACAAAAATAGAAAAGTGGCGATGATTTATGCAGTTGGCGATCTTGTAGCGATAAAAAGAATACAATTTGTATCGGGAAAGAAGCTTGGAAGTGAATTTATCGGTCCTTATTCGGTCACAAAGGTTAAACGAAAGGATATATATGACGTTGAAATAGCTGCTTACTTTGAGGGTCCTATATACACATGCACTAGTTGTGATTATATGAAGCCATGGAAATATATTGAAGGGTTGGATGAGGAGCTGTCATCTGGAACAGATGATTTTCAGAAAGGCCGAATGTAAGAGCGCTACAATCCTACACTTATGTTTATCCCTGCTATCATCAGTGGTTGACTTGCAGATGCCAAATTAAGAGGCCAAAAAGAAGCATACCTTTTACAACTGCCTTGTAATAAAGTTGTCGTGAAATAAAGTCGTATTATCAAGTTGCATATTACAAAAGTTTAAAAGTAGTAAATTACTAGAAGTTGTGTTTCAAAAGTTGTTAGAAAATTAATTGTTAATTACCAAAAAGAAGTTGTTTTTAAAAAATATTTTTTCTTTAATTATTCAAAAGCCTTGAGCTTAAACATTTTTTTATATAAATCTTGAGAAACCATCGTGAATCATAAATCGATATATTACTAAATCCTAATGAACTTTTATAACTTAAATTAAATAAAATATAATAAAAATCAAATCACCAAGTTTTAATTTTTTACATATACATATGTATGACAAAAGACCGTACCTCAAAGAAATGTTTCCCCGTACACCGTCTAATATGAAGTATATTTGCAAGAAGGTTTCAAAAAAAATTTATTTGCCGAACGTAGGGGTCGCCTTTTATATTTTTTGATATATTTTCTTAAAGTATGATGTATAAATTTGTTTGTCTCGAGAAGACCAATGACCTCAAGTATCTCGTTCTAGTATTTATCCACCAGATCTCAGCTCATACCACCCTAATGTACTCCCCTAATGTCTGAGATTTAAGTTTACAAGAAACTATTTCACTTATAATTCCAGGATAATTCCAGCAGAAACATTTGTAAATTTAAATCAAAAAAAGTTCAGTGTATTAAATAAACTAAAAACCCGAAATATATAATATTACCTTTAAGGAAGGCTATACTTTTTCTAACTTGCGCAGTCGTTTCGAAATTTTTGTGATATTTAAAAATCTCGAGACAAAAACATTGATACATCATACTTTAAGAACGCCAACTTTTAACGCTTTAAATGCCAACGAAAAATTCCAAAAATACTTTTATTAAGGTGCGCGGGGAAAACGCTAATGTTGTAATAAATAATTTTTACTATTTGACATAGATTTTAGAATTGCAACCAGTATTTTGACGGGATTCGAAAGTAAACTCGATCCGTTTATTGTCATACTACAGGTACTATTATTTCATGGCTTTAAAACGATCCGCTTAAGTAAAAAGGGTTATAAAATATATAAAACTCCACATCTTTCTTTTAAAATTTTCAAGCTTTATATATAAGAATATGTATTAATTATTTTGGTGGGCAAGTTCGAAAACAGTTCTAATCATAGATGGGGGTAGTGCACTCATTTTGCAGTTTCAACTCACACTTAGTGATAGTGCAAAAATATTGCAATTTTTTTGTTGATGTTGAGTGATGAATTGAAAATTTGCAGCCACACTAAACATGAGTGATAGTGATGTTAAAAAATGTTGCACTCAAAAAAAAAAAAGTTTGATTAAAAAAAAGCAATCATCAGTTTATTGCAACTGTATCTTCTTCACTCATATGAGTGCAACTTTAACATTGCACTAAATTTAAAATTAAAAACTTTTTGTTTTTTCATGATTAAAGCAAATAATCATACCGTTATTAACAAAATTTCATTTTGTTTAAAGTTCTCTACTAATGCATTTTCTCAAAAGAAATCAAAAACGATGTACATACAAAGTTACATTTTTTAAATTTTAGTGAGACAATATTGGTATGCAACTTTTTTGATTGCATGTCCAAATTTTGCACTATTTGAATTGAGTGCAATTCAATCTGCATATAGTGATAAAGGTGAACAAATTTGCACTATCACTTAATTTTTTTAAGTGGTAGTTAAAAGAATAACAATCATTACTAAAGCTGGTAAAAAAAAAGTGCAAACTAATTTTTTTGCAGTTTTATTTAGTGATAGTGCATTGCTGATTTAAATCAATATTTAGTGCACTACCCTCAACTATGCTTCTAATAAAAACAAGTTAGAGTGCTATATTCGGCTATGCCGAATCTTATATACCCTTCACAATTGTGCGAAAAAAACAGGATGCTATATAAAAACCGTTCCCGCCCACATTTTGTCGGATGTTATGAGTTGATAACCAAGATGCTAGTACCTAATTTGGAAGCTTTGGCTAATGCCGTTCTCCAGATATACATAAAAATAAAATAATAAAACTTCAACAACAAGGTTTTTTTGGGAAAATTAGAGGCAGTCGTAGTTTTTGCTCATATCTCAGCCATTTTTGGACCGATCAGGTTAAATTTAAATATAAAAAAATTCCGGAATATATGTGACAATATAACTACCAAGTTCTCATCTCATCTGGGGTCTTCGGAAAACCCATTTCAACGGTCAGAAAAACGGACTGACAGACAGACGGACTTCGCTTAATCAACTTCGCTTCTTATAAGGACCCATACTATATAAACTGACATCAATATTGTAGAAAATGAAAACTGTTAAAGGTATACAAATAAGTTTTAAGCTTAAAGTCCAATTATATGAAAAAATTTAATTTTTCAGTTAAAATTTTACTTTTTGTGAAAAATGTTTTATTTTTAGTAAAAAATTATAGTGTAATTTTGATTTGGATTTTAAGTTAATCATTTGGTTTTCAGCTAAAATCCAGATTTTTTATGATATGACAAATTTTTAGTACAGAAGAAAATTTTAAAGAAATATATGTATAAATAATTCGAATTTTACAGAAAAATTAAAAATGTAGCAAGAAAATAGCGATTTAAAATTTTTTTGCGAGTTATAAAATAGTTTTTGTTATTTATCCAATATTCAGCAGATCTCGGATTTTATATTTATATTTATTTATTATTTATGGCGCGATTTAACAGAAATTCTCAAAATATATTTATTAAACAAAATAAATTTCCTGATAAAATTTTGACCCAGCAGATAGCGCTGCGCTCAAGTTATTAACAGAATTCTCCAGTATTTAATTTTTTATTTTCATTTAGAAAATCCCAAGCAAAGCCGGGAAAAAACAGCTTGTATATTATATATATAATATACATATTCATTAGGGTGGGCCGATTTGTTAGGACAAAAATTTGTCGATATTGTGCCATCGATTTTTAGATAGCTTCTGGCATGAGTAGTTTTTAGTAGGTAGGTAAAAAAAAATCCAACACAGAAAAAATTTTTGCAAAAAATTATTCAATTAAATAATTAAATGGTGTACATTAATTATTCAATTAATTTTTTGTTTGCTGCAATTAATTTTTTTTAATGAAAACCCAAAAAATTAAATGTTTGTGTATACATATGTGGTGTATTTTTTGTTTATGCAATTAATTTTTTAATTGACTAAATTTGTGTCCCATGACTCGAAAATACAAATCCGTTAATTGTTATGATCAATTCCTTTGCAGGGGCAAAATTAGTTAAATATTTAAATGTCTGAACGAATTGTTTAATTAAAGTCGATTTTCTTTTTTTTCTGTGAAGGTGAAATTGTACACTTAAAACGATGGCGATATCATTTGTTTTTTTTTCGATTCTTTCAACTTTAAAATGTAACATTAAAAAAAATTAAATTAACCGATTTTTTTAATTATCCACTAAAAACCTTAAAAATAAAAGTTGAGAAAATCTCATAACAAATTTGAAATTTGGGCGCCTCGAAAATTATTTTTTTGATATGTCGTTGTGGAACTTTTTCCTCATGTCAAAATATGCCATTCTCCAACTTATATGCCATATTTTTTAATTAATTATTTAATATAAAATTCAAAATTTTTGTTTTTTATAATTTTATTTATTTTTTTTGTATAAATGCAATTCTTCTCAAATACTTTTGTTTGCTTTAAATGATATTTGGACTCTCAACAAACTTCTCTACAATTTGAAAAGTCAAAATCAACGAATGATAATCATATTCATTAAAAACTTTTAAATAACTATTACACATGATTATTTTATACAAACAATATTAAAGCTGGAGGCATTCAGACACACAGCCACTGTCAAACTTAACAAAAAGATTCGATATTGTCATCTTAATTAATTGGGGAAAACAAATAAAACGAAAATGAATGCATGTCGGCCACAATTCACCCAGCGTTACGTAGAGTAGAAATAATAATGACCCATTTTCAAAAAAAAATTATAAAAAAAATATTACGTGTTTATATTTTATCTCTGCTTTTTTATAATTTTAAAAAGTAGTTTTATTGTATCGAAAAAACCAAAAAGGTCAATGTTAAGGCACAATACACGCTCAGAAACACACAAAAATTCAAAACAATCGATTTGTTTTACTTTTTGTGTAATAAAACTGACAAAAAAATTTCAAATAATCTTCTTTGATATTTTTATAGATGAGTTAAAGTTTTAAACGATTTTCAAAATCCAACCAAACACCACCAGCATGTAAAGCTAGAAAACTTTTTGCATCCAATTTATAATTTTGTTGGGTTTTTGTATGCGATTTAATACGAAACGACTTAATTAGAGAGGAAATAGCTGCTTTACATTGGACCAAAGCGAAACGCATGCCTAGATAGGGGCGAAAAAGAGAGAGAGATACATCCAAAGCAAAGTAAATAAATAATTGATTACGTCTAAATTAAAAATTTGTTGCTTCGTTACCCAAACATGTACGTGGTCCATCGCCAAATCCTAAAAATACGCCATGATCTTTAAAATGTTTAGCACCACCGTTTTCTAGTAAAAAACGTTCGGGTTTAAATTTTTCTGGTTCTGGATAATATTGTGGATCATGATGTAGAGCATAAATTGGAATCATTATGCATGTTCCTTTTTCTATGTTAAGAACTCGGCCATCTTTATTTTTGACTTCATATTGTTGGGTACAACATTTAGTGGACCATAAACCGGGTGGATATATGCGTAAGGATTCTGCAATATGCATCATATAAAAAATTACGTAAAATAAAAGTATTTAACAATCTTCAGATAACAGCCAAAATAACAGAGTTAAACTATTTTAAATGCTTAACCGATTTTAGGCGAAAAAAGGTAAAAATTCAAATTCAGATTAAGAAAAACGCAATATTAAATGAAAAATGCGATGCAATATTTGTGAAAAGTTTTGCTCTAAAGACTCCGACTTTTAGGAAACAGTCCAACTTTTAGTGAAAAGTTCGACTTTAAATGAAAAGTTTGACTTTTGGGGAAAAGTTACATTTTAAGTGAAAAGTCTTACTTTAGTGAATTACTTGGTCGTCTTCTAATAAAAAGTTTGACATTTAGCCAAAAGCTTAAATTCTAGTGTAAAGTTGACTTTTAGTGAAAAGTTTGACTTTTAGTGAGCAGTTCGACTTGTTTTTTTTTTTTTTTTTTTTTTTTTTTTTAATTTCATTTATTTTAGTTTAAAATTTTGGTGTACAAATTTTTCTTTTACTAGACCTGCAAAGCTTTAGGCTTGTCTGCAGGAGTTAAAAAGTTCGACTCAAATGAAAACTCCTGATTTTAGGAAATAGTACAACTTTTTATGACAAATCTAATTTAAGTGCATTGTTTGACTTCTGGTAAAAAGTTATATTTTTAGTAAAAAATTTGACTTCTAGTATAAAGTTCGGCTTTTAGTAAAAATTTTGAATTCTAGTGTAAAGTTTGACTTTTAGTAAAAAGTCCGAACTTTAGTGAAAAGTTTGACTTCAAGTAAAAGTTCGACTTTTATTGAAAAGTTCGACTTGAGTAAAAACTTCTAGTTTTAGGGAAAAGTCCAACTTTAGTTCGATAAGGTCGACTTTAATTAAAAAGTTCGACTGGAGTGAAAACTTTTAATTTTAGGGAAAAGCCCAACTTTTAGTGAATGGTCTTATTTTAGTGAATTGTTCGATTTCTAGTTAAAAGTTCTATTTGTAGTAAAAAGTTCTACTAAAAGTTTGACTTTTAGCGAAAAGTTCGACTTTTAGAAAAGAGATCAACTTTAAGTAAAAAGTCAAACTTTAGTGAATAGTTCGACTTCTAGTGATAAGTGCGGCGTTTAGTTAAAAGTTCGACCAAATCTAAAAGTCTGATTTTTTAAAATTAAGTTATATTTTTTTCTCCCTATTTTTCTCCCTAGCGAGGTTTTTAGTAAAATGTCCGAAAATAAGATTTTCAGTTAGGTTAACGACTTTTAGTTAAAACTAACGATCTTTTTAGTACATAAGAATAGCGAGTGCATTTTTCTGCTTTGAACCACGATATTTTATAGCTATGCTCTACGGCTCTAAGAAGTTTTTAAAACGTTTTCTTTACCATGTACACAAGCATCTAAATAGGGCATTTCGTTTAGTTTTTCAAAACTTATCAAATCATCTTTATCACAGGCTGCTAAAATCTCACGATACAAGATCTCCTGAGTCTTTGGTTCTCGAGCCAACTATAAATTTACACAAATATTTGTATTAATTTTATCAAAATATATTTTATTGCCCATTCGCTCACCATTAACAAGCAATGCGATATTACAGTGGCGGTTGTGTCCAAACCATCAATTAAGAATGTCATGGTATGAGAATACATGTCAGTTTCTTTTAATTTATATAAATCCTTTATTTTCATTAAATGACTTAAGATATCATTGCGATCAATATTATCCTTATAACGTATTTTAAAGGCCCGGCTCATAAGATCCATGAAAAAATCCTCACAATCTTTGGGGAAAAATTTCGATTTATAAAAATCTAAAATTTTAGGCAAAAAACCCACAATTATAGTGAAAATTAAAAAAGCGGCATTGTGATCGGTAAATTTTTTAACATTTTCGGAAATGGGCAGAGGGTTGGATGAAAAGCTATAGGCTTTAATGCCCAGAACACAATCACTTAAACTTTCCGAGGTGAAACGTAAAGCGAGCTGTTAAAAAACAAAAGATAATGAATATTCCTATATGGATTATCTTAAAGAAACCTACATCTTTTCCATTGATCTCTTTAAAACCCTGATTTTGAACGTAAGTTATTAATTGTTTGCTCACATTTTGCATATTTTTATAAGATTGTTTAATGCGAGAACTCGTTAGAGCTGGTGATATTAAAGATCTTTGTAGCCGCCACTCCTCTCCCATCAAAATAAAAGGATTTTTTGCTATTAAAGGATCTTTATCTCCATCTATCTATACAATTAAATAGCTTAAATGATTTTTTTTTTATGGAAAGCCATTTAAAATTAATATATTCACCAATTTTCCGACATCATTATCTTTAAAATTATTAAAAGCAGTTACGAATATTTCATGCACCAACTGTGGATCTAAAATCATTAACTGTGGCGTGCGCATTAGATAAATCCCTACAAAATTCTCTGTGGTTTTATAACGCCTTAAATAATAAATATAATTCAAATTATTTAATTTAATTTCATTAAATGAATATATTATTATTTGTATCTCTTTTTTTTAAACAAAATTAACTCAACTTGTATATGTCTAACATATCATCTCCAAAATGTTGTTTACGTAACAATAAATTTGGAAAAGATCCCAGCAATGGCTTTGGCTTTGGTCCTTTGACATTTTTCTTTGACCAATGATCGAAATTCCATGTCAAAAAATAATATGTCAGTACGACAATTGTTAAAAGTAAAATGATTAAAATAATCATGATTTGAATTGCAACTATTTTTTTTATTTTTTACTTAATTAAAAATTAACAAGCACGACCAGTATCAACTGGGATTGAATGTCAACTGACATTGCATGAGTTTCATGTGTGAACTAAAAACGAGAATATGTGAAAGTGCTAATAATATTTATTTGATAGTGGGTGGCCATAGTATACAGTTTACATACATATACATACAACCGAATTAGAAATAAAAATTTACCGGGAGTTTTTTCAGTTTTTCCATTTTTATACCCTTCACCACAGGTGGAAAGTGTAGATATAAGTTCGTTTTTTTACAAGTTTGTTAATTCGTTTGAAATTCTACAATATTGATCTTAGATTTTTATGAGAATTATTTATAGTTTTACAGCCGTATTCATAAAAAATTGTTTATGATTAATTAACCGTTTATAAGCAAAAATTGCTAAAGTTGTATTCATAAACGAAAAATAGTCTATTAAACCTTTAATAAGCCATTCATAAAGTAAGAAAATTTATTGTTGGATTAGCCTTTCTCTAAACCAAAAATAAAATGACATTTTGATAAATGTTTGTATTTTATGATATTATTTTTGTGAAATATGTTGAAAAATAATGAAAAAAAGGTTTTATTTATTAATATGGACATGTTTAATACATTTTACTATTTTTTTTATTTTAGACAACCAATTTAATGTTATATGGTTAAGTATTTAAAATTTTTTTCATATGATTAAAGGAATATTTTCAGGGGCAAATGCAGATATTCACATTAATTATTTATTAAATTATTGCAAGTATGTACATAGTTGTTTTTTTGTTTAAAACAACAAGTTATTTTTCAAAAATATTTAAAAAAAAATTTAATAAACAAATCATTATAATAGTGATTTTAATAAAAAGTAAACAAACTTTTTATTCGAATACTTTCTTATCGTATATTTAAAAAAGGTTCAAACAAAAGTGCTTAAAATACCTTTCGGCAACATTTTGTTCCGAAACTAAAATAATATGTGGTTTTATTCGATAAGAATAATTTTTAAGTTCTACAATTAAAAATAAAAGAAATTATATATAGAAATTTTTTTTTTTTTTTTTAATTTCCTAAGCTTATCCCGCGAAGCTTTATGCCTGTCTGCAGGAAAGAAACCAGAGTCTCAGGCGGGAATCGAACCCGCAACCCCGTCGCTGATAGACTAGCTCGCTACCAGCTAGTCTACCGGGGCACTCATGTGAACCGAATAGAAGTTTCATGCACCACTAGCAATAAAATGGCAGCAAAATATAAAAAAAAAATGCCATACTTAAACACAAAATCGCTACAAACAGTTAATAGTGAAAAAAGCTGTTAATGTATGTTTATGACTACTCATTTTTATAGGAGGTTTATAAGACAAAAAGCGTTTGATAGTTTTTACATAGTACAAGATTATAATAAGGACTTTTTATGAATATGGGTGTTAGTTTTTAGTTATCTTGGAGTTTATATTAATATGTTGTATTAAAATACTAAATTAAAATAATAATAAACTAATTAGTTTAAATCGTTATGAAAGCCACTTTACGGAATTTTCTAGTTAATGGAATACAATATTTGCTACGCCTATACACACAGAAAAAATACCAATGTTAAATTAACATGGCGAAATGTTGATTGAGAATCATAGTAAATTTTTGCAAAAGTATACCCTTTATTTAAATTTAGCATTATTTCATATTAATTTTAAATGAAAAATATTAAAATAACCTTAAATCACGTTAAATTAATATTATTCACTGTTAAAATAGCATTGTTCAATATTGAATCCATAAAAACCTGTTTTATATTAAAATCAAAAGTTTATCTTGTTAAATTAACATGCGTACATACTTAAGTATGTACATTTTTTATTTTCATGTTTAAAATATGTTATAAAAAGAATACAATTCCCGTATTATTTTAATTAAAATTATTTAGTTAAATCGTACATCAAGTTTTCAAAGTAGAATGATGACGAAAACCATATCGGGCCATTCTGCTGATGCTTCGGTTAACAAAGGAGAATACAAAATAAGTGAAACAAGTGTTACATGGTAAGTGTTTCGTGCCCCGCGGCAGGCTGGAATATGAATCAAAGGGGATTTTTTTTTATAAAAGTGGAACAAAACTCCTATCAGGAATAAAAACTAAAATAAAATTATAATTTGACACTTAACAAACAAATTGAAAAAATGGATGACATGAATAACCATAATGTGATTAACATTCACCGTATTATTGTTAATTCTGACCATAATAAAATTACTTTTGTCAAAAGTCTTGGAAATTTTGACCATATTATGGTTAATTTTTAACATACTATGTTTAGTTTCGACCATTATTATAGTTAATATTAGCCAAAATAGGGTTAATTTTGACCATATTATGTTTGATTTCGGAACATTTTTTGTTGATTTTTACCATACTATGGTCATATTTCAACATAATATGGTAACCTACAAACATAAATATTGTTAAAATCGAATATGGTTACCACCAACCATATTTTTATCTACGTGGATATACGCTTTTACTTTCCTCAATAAACGAATGTTTAATTTAATAATCATTTATAAATATGGGGGTTATTTTTTTTGTTCAAAATACAGCTTATATAATATATTTATATACATACATACGTATTTAACAGGAGGAGATAGATATCATTTTTTAAAATACTAAAAACGATATTATCGTTCAAAAATGGTTTCGTTATCAAAATCGATTTCAATCACATACATGATAATAGAAAAATTATTATTTTTTTTAAGAATGAGTAATCTTCTACATATAAATCGGCAAAGGCAAAACAGTAAAGAACACTTCCCTCTTCTATTTGCCAACCGATTTGATCAAAATAACCACCATTTAAAAGGTATTTACTTACAGAAGCGCACAATATATATATATATATATATATATATATATATTTTCAATAATTTCAGAGTTATAAGCGTTCAAATTTGCTACTAACACATAAATAAAAAAAATTTTTTTTTCAATTATCAAATAATAAAAAATAGGGTGGTCGATTATTTGACATTTTTCAGAAACCGGTTTTCGAATATTTCGACTATTTAATTCTTATGTAACGTTACAATTATGAACTTATCTTCCTTCATTTGTCATCCGAACCTCTATGAAGAGAAAAAAGTAACAAAAAGGGGAAATACGGAAAATTTTACTTCTTTCTTTTACTTTTCTATGCTTCATGTGAGAATTTTTAATATTGAAATAATCCTCCGAACAATGAACCTCATTACAAAATTATGTTTTGCGGGTTCATGATTGGCCATGGCTCCTCTCTCTCGAAAATTTGTCTTAATATTCTGTGGTGTCATAAATCTTAACTGTTACGTAACTGTTGAGTGTTTGTCTTAGAAACATAGTAGTTGACCAATTCTACTCAACTCAACAGTTGCATTTTTTCAACATGAAATTATTTAGCTACCTAAACTCAACATGCTGATCGAAGTAGTTTAGATTCTAATGAAACGCTGCTTTGATTTGCTGTGCAAATCTTAAAATAAAATATAGAAAAAAAGTGGGCTGATTTTCATGTCTTTTCTATATGCAAATGTAGGGCTAAACACTAGTCCACAGTTTTGTAGCAGTTTAACTCAACAGCTATTTTCTTCTTATAAACGCGCGCAATCAGTCATTCTTTTTTTTAAAGGAATAATGCCCGTAATTTCTACAAATAGATATCTAGCTGTGTATAGGTATCTATGGTTTTCATCATTTTTTTTAGGTACGAACACGACTAGATATCTGTTTGTAGAAATTACGGGCATAAGTATATCATGATATTTAAAGTAAGAATAAGAACCAATATTTGAACGTAATAGCCATGTTGAAAAATTCAATACGTAGTCTATAATTTGATCTGGAATGATTTTTCGGCTCTCCTGAAAAATTTGATTTTAAGACATTCGCGGTTGCTCATGAAAACCATAGAAATATCTTGTCAAAAAGAAAAAAATTATACATATTAAAATTTTAAAAAATTCAATAAGCAACGTTTTTAAGAGACTAAAGTTTAAATTAAAAATAACAGAAACAAACTTTAATGCATTATTCACCTCAAAAAGATAAATTACGTTTTAGTATGTTGAATTTGTATAAACGTTAAGAAGAGCTTTAAAAAAGCTTTTTTTTACACAGGTTTAAATGTTAAAATACAAGAGACAATTTTATAAAAAAGCAAGTGGGTACAAAATTTTTCGTTTAAAAAAGTCTTTAAACAAATTAAATATTCTGTACATATTTACTTTTCTTATTTCGAAATTTCGGAGCATTAAACATTGCCTTAGTTATCGGATATGAATTGACATCTCTTTGGCGTTTGGCAAAAATGTCTTCTTAAGCCAGAAACTGTAGTTTTTCGTTATGTTAAATTGAAAACTATTTATTTGGTGTAGTTCATAGACTTCTTTCCTAAGTAGGGATGAAACGATACGAGTAAATACAAGTACATATTCGATACTTTTATTTAAGTACCAAGTATTTTTGTAATCGATATTTAGCAACCGAGTACCAAGTATGTAGAATCGGTCAAAAAATACTCGGTATCGGTCAAAACTAATCGTTTCACTTTGGTATTGAAATTAATCTTAAAGTGAAGATCGACCCTTAATTTTCCATAGGTCCCATATAAAGCCCACTCTTAAAAAATTCTTACTTTTGGTGGAGGGCATCAAAGATTCGGTTCATCTGAATATATACCTCCAACTTGTTTAGCATTACATTTCTATCTGAAATATTCTGTACGAATTTGTTTAACAATACATTATATTTTTACCTAGAATATTCTGTTCAGTGATATTAACGCTATAATTACACATAACTTACATATGCAATAACAAATAAAACTTATAAGATTGCTTTTAAATACAAGATAACTAATTTATTCAAGTCCTTGAAAAAATTTACTTTCGTAAAAATCTAAGTACAAGCAACATGATTTGACTTATGTATATCGGCTTTTCGGCAATGTTTTAGATTGATATACAACTTTTGTTAAAAAAATTATGGCTCTCTTATGCCACAGCCCTGTTTTATTATTTTTTATTGGTTATCGTGCTTTACCTTTCTATGCTTCACCAGTGTGGCCATATCAAAAAAATATTTTACAGCTAAATCGGCTTTAAAATGCAAAAAAAAAAATCTTAAACTGCCAAAAAATAATGCTAAAATTTAAATTGTATTATTTTTTTGTTATTTAGTTAATATACTTTTATACATGATTTATTTTACATAATTCTTCCCTATAAACTCACATCATATCAATAAAACAAACTGATTTAAAAAAAATAACTAAAATTATATTAAACACTAGCATTTAACCCGCTACTACGTTAACGTCTCCTTTTCCATCGTGGACATATTTTTTTGCCAAAGTTTATTAAAACAATACCAGTTGTAGAACCAATAAGCTAAAGAAAAATATCAAATTTCCCGTATTTCTTTTTTTGGGTACTATTTTTCACCCCCATTAAAGAATCAAAAATTTCAGTATTGTAGTGGCAGCCCATAATTTAGTTTGAATATGTAAATGAATGGAGACAAATGTTTTGTAAAAAAAAGTACCAAAAATAGTTACGATTTTCACCCCTTAAACGTTCGAATTTCGAAAAAGTATCAGATTCCTATTCGTATTTTTTTTTTTTTGATAAGTTTGGAATGTGGTATTAACTTTGTTTCTATGTTTATTGGTTCAAAAGATAGATGGGGTGTCAAAAAAGTACCAAAATTCAGGGTTTACCCGTTTACTCCCTAATAGGGCAGAATTTCAAAAAAGTACCAATCACCTGTCCGCTTATTTTTCTAAAGAACAACGATAAGTGTTACATTTTTTGTATCTCTTTAAGTTTTGGAGATATAAGGTTACCGAATTTTCCCGTTTTTACTCTTTTTACCCCCTAAACATTCGAATTTCCAAAAATCCCGTCTTAGTGGATCGATTTAAGCAGTGACCAATCTCTGGTCCAAATTTTAAGTTTTTAGCTTCAGGCGTTTAGGCTGTGCGATGATGAATCAGTGATTAACCGGCCGGATTAATAGGAAGTAGGGCCCTCAGTGATGGTTCGTCACAAACCAAAGACGAAACAAGAGGTTAAAAAATTAGAGTATTTACTGATAGATATTAAAAGTGTCAAACGTTCAAATATCACGTGTTAGATATTTTTTAAAAAATAGCTAAGGAGTAATTAGGAAGAGCTAAATATAGCCCCATAATAGCTAAGTTGGCATCACGGGCCAGACAGATGATGGCAGAGCTTAGATTCGTTTAAAAATTTTTTTTTTAGTAATATATACAAACGTTTTAGAGAACATAACTTTTTTTTATTTATGACTAATGGTCTTTGTAAAATATGGTTAAATTTTTAAGAGATAAAAAAAACATCAAAAAAAATATATACAAAAAAGTCGGTCTAGCAGACCATATCTTCCCTGAAGGAAACCTGGGTGCAAGTGTCTCCAAGTCACCAGTTTTGTCGACTTTTTTTCTTTAAAAAGAAGAAGAATTTGTTATGAATTGGTATCTTAACTTTTTTTTCAATTAAATAATTTTATGTTAAAAAAACAATTTTTATTTCGACATCTTCTTTAAAAAAGTATCAAAAGTGTAGATTTTCTAAAATGTACTAGTGATTCTCTGGTTGCAATGTCTACATATGACCCCAAAAGAACTACCTAGTCAATAGTACCAACGTCAGTAGTAGATTTTCAATGACACGCACATGTTAAACGTCTATAGTAAATAACATTGTCTGGGGTATAATAAGTCACTAGTACTGTTGACTGTGGCAGTAGTGAATCAGTACAGATTCACTAGTCACATTTTATACAGGGTTGCTACTTGCGCACAAATGTCTTGATTTCATAAACTTTGAAACCGCTCTTAATTGAAATTTATTGAGAATAATGAAGCCAGTGTTGCTAAAGAGGAATTCGGAAATTACGCAAGACTGTGTACCAAATTATACATTTAAAGCAAAATTACACACGCAATTCGTCAAAGTAGGTTTGCTAGAATGAGTTTGCCGTACAAAACCTTATTGATATTCTTTATTTGTTATTAAATCGTAAGATTTACAAAAAAAGCAAAGCTTACCAATTGCTGTAGTAAGAAATAAGTGGACGAACATGTACTTATGTATCCACGCGCAGTATTTATTTCCGAACATAAGCAGTAACGTCGGCGGAAGAGCAGCTTAAAAATATTTTTGTACAAGCCTTAGCAACATAAATTTTAGAAGTTTGATGTGAGAGGTTCTGTTTCATTCAAACTTATTGACTTAAGCTACTTTTTGATTACACACTATTGTGGAGTACTTTATAGCTACATATTGTTATTGTCGATTTGCTCCATACCATCCAACAATTCTATAAAAATTATATTGAGCAATTTTTTGTTGAAATTTAGTTTTTATTAACTAAAACTTTAGGAACTTACTTCTTAAATTCTAAAATTACGAGAGTTTTCACACTTTTTTTTATTGAATAGCGCAAAAAAAATGTTAAAGAAATTAAAATCAAATTTGACAGTTTATCTTAAACATGATATTCTATACTTACGTAGCATCGCACAAGCAGAATTTCTGAATGAAAACATTTATAGTTTACACTCAGACTTAGGCTGCCAATACAGAAGTTATTTGTGCGTGTGATTTGTTCGCGTACCATTTCTTCACACACGACGATCATATCACAATTACCTTAAGCGTCAAAAAGATAACATGAATTGTGAAACAGATGATTCAATTGCGTTTTTGATAATTGATTTGTGTACACAACAAAAAAATAAAAAAAAGAAGCAAATGGACGAAAAAGGTCAGAGTGTAAAAAACAATTTTGACTGTGATGGGACTACAAATATTACAAAAACTCAATATTCTTAAAGAAAATCACGACTGTCAAAAATTAATGAAAAATAGAATTTAAAGTAAAATTACAAATAGATTACACATGCCAGTAAAAATTACACACAATATGTGTAACTACACTTGAATTGGCAACACTGAATGAAGCTAACAGTAATGAAAATACTCTCGCACCAACGTTACCATTAACAATTTTTAAAAAGGTGTTATTACACATAGATTCGCAACACTGGATAAAGCTAACAGCTAAAGAGAATGACATTTCATTTCCCGTCTCTCCCAAAAACTCAAGACTTGACGAATCAGACTTGACGTGTATGAACCAGCACTAATGAAAATATTCTCACGCCAACGTTACTGTTAAAATTTTCATAAAATTTTTTTTAATAATTTAAAAAATATGTAGGTATATGTATACTTATTTTATTTTATTGTCAAAAGCTAATAAAAAATGGCTTTAGAGATTTTGGCGATTTTTTACATTGAATTCTGCGAAAAAAGTCAAAATAAATCGGACAACCCTGGTCTCACAGAACGTATGTGTGAGTGTAGGAAGGTTAAGAAACTATTTAAATTATTAAATTGTTATGAGCTAATTTTATTTAAAAAACACTTTATTTCTGGACCATCAACAATCATTGCCTTTTGTGTGTTTATTGTGGTAGCTTTTCAACAACAAAAATATATCAGCCTTTTTTTCTGCCAGCAATCAAAATGTGATAAGGTGATAATAGATTTTGAAAATTTTCTAATCTCCGAACCAGTTCTATATAAAAATAGACTTGTGTTCTAAAAACACTTTAGTTCACTTTCTTTAATTCGTGGCGAATGGTGTTCAAAATAATTGAAAACTTAATTTAAAAAATAAATAAAAACAATTTTTCTTAAATGGACACTTGGCTTGTTACATTGACCCTATTGACGGGCGTTGTGGGATTAATTTATATATTTCTTATGTGGAATTATGGCAAATGGCGTAAACGTGGCATTTCTGAAGCAAAAGTGTATCCCATAGGTGGATCTTTTCCATCGGCTTTTACACAAAAACGTCATATAGTTTATGATATTGATGAAATATATGGAGAGTTTAAAAACACTGACCGCTTTGTGGGTGTTTATCAAAGTCGTTCGCCACAATTGTTGATATTGGATCCTGAATTGGTTCATCAAATTTATGTTAATGACTTCAAATCGTTTCATGATAATGAATTTTCTGATTTTGTAAGTATGTATTTGCAAGAAGTGTTGTAAATAAGTATACATACTTTATTAATGTGTGAGTACGAGTTTTGTGGGACCACAAATAGTTTATAAACGAACATTTTATTTACTTAAAATTGCATTTTAATTGCGGCAACATATGAATTAATTAATTTCAATGAACTTTTCCCTTGCCAAATGAAAGTTTTATTAATTTTTGAGTACATTTATTATTACAACGAATTATTCATTATAAATCCATGTTAACGA
The DNA here is from genome assembly GCA_949318255.1 of Pollenia labialis. NCBI lineage: Eukaryota > Metazoa > Arthropoda > Insecta > Diptera > Polleniidae > Pollenia > Pollenia labialis. The sequence goes on along the minus strand of OX439142.1, from coordinate 93,450,680 downwards.
AATATTTAATTTCATTGAGTTTAATATTTTAATCATTTTGCGAAGCACTAATGGTGCATTTAAAAAAATAAGCGAAAAATTATGCGCTACGTAATAAGACATACATAAATGCAGTAAAGTAAGTGAAAAATTCCAAGGAGGGCTATAAAAATAAAGTGCATGACTTTGGGCAAAACTGGGAGACACGGGTCTTTTATTACGTAGTGGTGTCCGTATATGGTTATGGATAGCATAGTATCTCAATGTTGAAGTAAAGAAAAAACAAATAAAATTTTAAAATTTTCGGGAAATTTTTCACTTATGCGGCTACCTAAGCGCTACCTAAACGGTGTTAAGAAAGTTGTTTATTGAGATCTTAGGTAAATTTTTGACGTGTGTGAAGATAAATATGAAAAGTTAAATTCGTTTTTAAAAAATATCGCATGCGATAAATTTTTTTTAAAAAAAATATCGCATGCGTATTATAAAGAAAATACGACTATTTACGAGAAATTTTGCAATTTTTATTAAAAATAAATCATTTTTATTTAATATTTAACAATAATAAGATATTTTATTAGTCTTTTAATATTAAAATGTATGGTTTTTGATAAAATACGACTTAGAGTGAAATTCTCATGAAAGTGCTGTGGGAGGGATATGGCCACTGTGTCCAAACCCTTCGATCTCAGGGAATCAAACCTAATGGAAAATGAAGACCATGGACAGGGCTACAATAACCTATAAGCACTTTATCCAAATAAGTTATTGTTGCCCTGTCCATAAGCTTCATTTTCCATTATGTTTGATTCCCTGAGGTCGAAGGGTATAAAAATTTTCACAAATACAATTCGGAAAAAGTGCTTATAGGTTATTGTTGCCCTGTCCATAAGCTTCATTTTCCATTATGTTTGATTCCCTGAGGTCGAAGGGTTTGGACACAGTGGCCATATCCCTCACACAGCACTTTCATGAGAATTTCACTCTAAGTCAAATTTTCAAAAATGTATAAAAATTTTCACAAATACAATTCGGAAAAAGTGCTTATAGGTTATTGTTGCCCTGTCCATAAGCTTCATTTTCCATTATGTTTGATTCCCTGAGGTCGAAGGGTTTGGACACAGTGGCCATATCCCTCACACAGCACTTTCATGAGAATTTCACTCAAGGTCAAATTTTCAAAAATGTATAAAAATTTTCACAAATACAATTCGGAAAAAGTGCTTATAGGTTATTGTTGCCCTGTCCATAAGCTTCATTTTCCATTATGCTTGATTCCCTGAGGTCGAATAGTTTGGCCACAGTGGTCATATCCCTCCCACAGCACTTTCATGAGAATTTCACTCTAAGTCAAATTTTCAAAAATGTATAAAAATTTTCACAAATACAATTCGGAAAAAGTGCTTATAGGTTATTGTTGCCCTGTCCATAAGCTTCATTTTCCATTATGTTTGATTCCCTGAGGTCGAAGGGTATAAAAATTTTCACAAATACAATTCGGAAAAAGTGCTTATAGGTTATTGTTGCCCTGTCCATAAGCTTCATTTTCCATTATGTTTGATTCCCTGAGGTCGAAGGGTTTGGACACAGTGGCCATATCCCTCACACAGCACTTTCATGAGAATTTCACTCAAGGTCAAATTTTCAAAAATGTATAAAAATTTTCACAAATACAATTCGGAAAAAGTGCTTATAGGTTATTGTTGCCCTGTCCATAAGCTTCATTTTCCATTATGTTTGATTCCCTGAGGTCGAAGGGTATAAAAATTTTCACAAATATAATTCGGAAAAAGTGCTTATAGGTTATTGTTGCCCTGTCCATAAGCTTCATTTTCCATTATGTTTGATTCCCTGAGGTCGAAGGGTTTGGACACAGTGGTCATATCCCTCACACAGCACTTTCATGAGAATTTCACTCTAAGTCAAATTTTCAAAAATGTATAAAAATTTTCACAAATACAATTCGGAAAAAGTGCTTATAGGTTATTGTTGCCCTGTCCATAAGCTTCATTTTCCATTATGTTTGATTCCCTGAGGTCGAAGGGTTTGGACACAGTGGTCATATCCCTCACACAGCACTTTCATGAGAATTTCACTCTAAGTCAAATTTTCAAAAATGTATAAAAATTTTCACAAATACAATTCGGAAAAAGTGCTTATAGGTTATTGTTGCCCTGTCCATAAGCTTTATTTTCCATTATGTTTGATTCCCTGAGGTCAAATAGTTTGGACACAGTGGTCATATCCCTCCCACAGCACTTTCATGAGAATTTCACTCTAAGTCAAATTTTTAAAAATGTATAAAAATTTTCACAAATACAATTCGGAAAAAGTGCTTATAGGTTATTGTTGCCCTGTCCATAAGCTTCATTTTCCATTATGTTTGATTCCCTGAGGTCGAAGGATTTGGACACAGTGGCCATATCCCTCACACAGCACTTTCATGAGAATTTCACTCTAAGTCAAATTTTCAAAAATGTATACAAATTTTCACAAATACAATTCGGAAAAAGTGCTTATAGGTTATTGTTGCCCTGTCCATAAGCTTCATTTTCCATTATGCTTGATTCCCTGAGGTCGAATAGTTTGGCCACAGTGGTCATATCCCTCCCACAGCACTTTCATGAGAATTTCACTCTAAGTCAAATTTTCAAAAATGTATAAAAATTTTCACAAATACAATTCGGAAAAAGTGCTTATAGGTTATTGTTGCCCTGTCCATAAGCTTCATTTTCCATTATGTTTGATTCCTTGAGGTCGAAGGGTTTGGACACAGTGGTCATATCCCTCACACAACACTTTCATGAGAATTTCACTCTAAGTTAAATTTTCAAAAATGTATAAAAATTTTCACAAATACAATTCGGAAAAAGTGCTTAAAGGTTATTGTTGCCCTGTCCATAAGCTTCATTTTCCATTATGTTTGATTCCTTGAGGTCGAAGGGTTTGGACACAGTGGTCATATCCCTCACACAACACTTTCATGAGAATTGCACTCTAAGTCAAATTTTCAAAAATATATAAAAATTTTCACAAATACAATTCGGAAAAAGTGCTTATAGGTTATTGTTGCCCTGTCCATAAGCTTCATTTTCCATTATGCTTGATTCCCTGAGGTCGAATAGTTTGGACACAGTGGCCATATCCCTCCGACAGCACTTTCATGAGAATTTCACTCTAAGTCGTATTTTTTCAAAAATCATACATTTTAATATTAAAAGACTAATAAAACATCTTATGATTGTTAAATATTAAATAAAAATGATTTATTTTTAATAAAAATTGCAAAATTTCGCGTAAATAGTCGTATTTTCTTTATAATACGCATGCGATATTTTTTTAAAAAAATTTTTATCGCATGCGATATTTTTTAAAAACGAATTTAACTTTTCATATTTATCTTCACACACGTAAATTTTTGTGGTTGGTTGTTTCCTTGAATTTTGAACGGTTTGCTACCTATAGTCCTTAACAGGGGAAAAAAGGTGAACAAAATCGAATTTTTTAAAGTTTTTTGCGATTTTGATCTTGAACATGATGTTTTTCGGATGTTCACAAGACAAGAGCTACAACTTTGTCTCAGAGGGTAAATCAAAATTCCGAACGGTTTGCAAGATATGAGCCTGAGAAAATGATCACTTTTTTGCAAAAATGCCACCGAGGCCCCAAATCTTTGGGGGCCCATAAAAAAGTGCATGACTTTGGGCAAAACTTAGAGACACGGGTCTTTTTTTTCTGTCTTTTATCACGTAGTGGTTTCCGTTTATGGTTATTTTTTTCGTGTTGTACTGTGTAATTTAATTCTTTGTCTTTCCGCTCACACGTTAATAAGAAGAATTTCCTGTTTAATAAAATAAGTAAATGGATGCCAATCAAGTTTTTTTAAAAAGTTTTTTCATATATGCAAAATAATTATGAGACTCACTGTATGTCAAAGACTATTCTCTCCTCTTTCATAATCGATTGTCCAAGCCCCGTTCTTTTTTTCTGTGTTACACAGCGTTATCAGATCTCCTTAAGATCAAAAAAGATCGGGTACTAAGAAAACTTTTAGTACTCAGGTCTTTAGAGGTCGTGGACTAGTTGTTGGTGAAAACCTTTTAATGACCATGTGAGATTTTAAATTTTTTGGGTTAGGGATTGATGTTTTCCCCGTAACGTAGGCTGAAGTTTGACCTGCTGGTAAATGTTTCCGTGTTTTGTTAGTAAGCGCATTTTGTTTACTTGGCTTTAGAGAACCGTAACGTTAGGCCGCTATAAAAAAAACTGACGTTAATCTAGGACATTTCTCTCAACATATAATTTGAAAACAAACTTTAAAACCATTTAATAAAAATATGGTAAAATCGTTGTTCTTAATTTAAGGTGGATGAAAAATCTGATTTAATTTTGGCCAATAATCCATTTTCCTTAAAAGGGTATAAATGGAAGGAGCGTAGATTGGAAATTGTTCCTGGTATGACTCCAAATCGTGTGAGTGAAATATAACGAGCGTTCCAAGAAATTTTTTTAAAACTTTAATTTCTTCATAGATCAAAAATGCTTATCCTGTGACACTAGATGTGTGCAAACGGTTGTCTCAATACATAAACGAACAAATGGTAAAGGTCGGCAATAAGGGCTTCGATACCTATGATGTAAGTTTTGATACAAATCGCTCGTTTAAATTCTATAACCCTAACATCGGCTTTAACTTGTAACAGATCTGTTTGCGTTACACTTCCGAAGTTGTAAGCGATTGCGTTCTTGGTATTCAAGCCGAAAGTTTAACCAGCAAACCTACACCCCTTTTAGACATGATCAGAAGTCTCTTTGATCAAACAGCCACGTTTTTGATATATCAAGTAGCTGTCGGCTTGCTGCCCAGTTTAAAGAATTTCTATAAATGTACTGTTTTTCCTGCAAAAATTAGAATATTTTTCTTCAACTTAATGCAACAAACCATTGATATGAGACGCCAACAGGGAAATGAAAATCGTAAAGATTTCTTGAATTATCTATTGCAATTACAAGAGAAAACAAAGTTGGACACAAATATTATGGCCTCACATGTTATGACATTTTTGACCGATGGTTTTATAACAACGGCCCATGCTATAACCCACTGCTTCTTGGGGGTAAGTAATTCGCATATTTTTATAAACATATGTAGAATCAAGCAACCCTTCACAAAATACATACATATTTTTTTAAGCTTGCCAGGAATCCTGAAGTTCAGGAAAAATTACGCCAAGAAATACTAGAAAATCTCAACAGTGATGGCATTTTGACATTTGAAAAACTTTCAGAATTGCCCTATTTGGATGCCTGTTTCCATGGTGAATACATAAATAATAAATAAAAAATTAGCAAATTAATGCTGATACAAAGCAATTTCTTATTGTTTCAGAGTCTTTACGTCTAATACCTCCCTTGACATTTGTTAGCAAGCTTTGTACCGAACCCATTGAACTAATTAATAAAAATGGCCGTATTTTAAAAATGGAAAAGAATGATGTTGTTTTGCTTTCCCATTACAGTTTGCATCATGATAGCAATAATTTTGAAGATCCCAAAGATTATAAGCCCGAAAGATTTTTACCAGAAAATGGAGGTGTTAAAAGGTATCGTGACGAGGGTAAATTTTTAGGTTTTGGCGATGGTCCACGCGTGTGTTTGGGTAATTTTTATTAAAGATTTTTAACCTTTTTTTTAATTTACTATTCAATGTAATTTTATTTTTACAGGCATGCGTTTTGCTTTGACCCAGAGTAAAGCTGCGATTGTTGAAATTGTTCGTAATTTCAATATTAAACTCAATCCGAAGACCCGTGGAGATAATTTATTAGATAAAGCTGAGTTTATATCACGTCTCGATGGTGGGGTTTGGTTAAATTTTGAACCAAGAAATTAGATTAGTAATACTTGTTTCTACTGATTTTTTAAATAAAAATATCTTTTAATAATTTTATTAAAAAAATTTAAAATATTTTTGTGTTTTTGTATGGACAAATTTTTTTACATGGAGTTTTCTGCAGCACGATTCACACATTTCGGAAAATTTGCTCGGACAAATCAAAGTTGCCACATGTTAACGGTGTTTTTTTATAGACGTATAGAACTTCCGGTAGGATAACTGTTAAACTAGCTGTTATATTAATTAAGTGAGTTCGACTGTTTCCGTTTACTTTGGTAATTCACAATTAAATGACCTACACAAGAACAACATTACAAATCGTGGATATTATATTCAAAAATCGATCTCTGTTCGCAGCTCTGAGCAGCTTATAAGCAATACTACGGATCGATTCTTGACCTACTTTTACTATTTTGGGTAAAATCCACATCTTGGAAAATTTTGAGGAAATATCCTTGCCTACATCCATATAAGATGCAACTTATAAGCCAGAGCACCATTAAATGCGCCGTGTTTTTGGTGAATGGGCTGAGAATTAACTGGAATTTAAATGCGAAACCGGTGCCAACATAACCATGAATGGCGCATTTTTTTCCCTCAAGTCATTGAAAATCATTTGGAAGAGAAATGGTTCCAGTAAGACGGCTCAACATGTCATACAGTGCCATAAGCGAAACGTTTGGTGACCGAATTATCTGAAGTAGTAGAACTGTGAATTGGCCACTTCGTTCGTGTGATTTGACATCTCTCTGATATATGCCGATAAACTGGCAACGATTGATCGTTTAGAATCCAACATTCGACTCACTATTGATGATTAAAGACAGGGTATACTCGAAAAAGTGGTGCAAAATTAGCTTTTTGGCTTTTTTTAGTGTCAAACTACATATGAGCATTTCCAGCAAAAGGTAAACCGTGACTAAAAATTAAAATAATTGACTGGGTTCACACTATGAAAGTATTCTTTCGGAAAGTCTGAGTTTATTGGTGAGAGGGGAAGAGAACATGCCCTCACCAATAAACTCAGAATTTCTGAATGAAAACTTTCATAGTGTGAACCCTGTATTTGTTTGACTGATGTATCATACTGTAGTACACACGAAACTCTTCAAATTATATGTTTGTAATGTTTTTATAAGCAATCGCAGTTGTATTAAAGATTAAATAATTTCTATTTTTCTAATTCTTAGTAATATTTTATTTTATTTTCTCTTTAATATTCAAAACATCAAGTATGCTATAACAAAACCGGCTTCGCAATCTAAAGCTTTTCTAGATAGCCGACATTCGGCCGGGCGCAAGACAATAGAGGAGAAGCAACGAGGTAGCCCAAAATAACCGAAGGGGTTTGAATTGCCTTTATCTTTTTTTTCTTTTCTTTACAGTATTTTGTAAAAACGGCTTAGGGAAAATTGTTCAAGGTCAGCCGTGGAAAACCATCCTCAAGTATGGTGCTAACAAGATGGAGCCACAGCGCACACCGCAAGGGACACAATAGCTCTTTTACGGGACATCTTTGGTGAACGAATTATTTCGGGTACAAGTGATTTTAATTGTCCTCCGCGTTTACCGGATTTAATCGCGCCTGACTGTTTTCTTTGGGGTTATTTGAAAGGATAAGTCTACATTAATAAGCCTAGAACAATCCATCAATTAAAAAGCAATATACGCGATGAAATAAACAACATATTCTGACCATAATATAGTTTTTTTTTGACAAAATCTGGGAAATTTTGACCATATTATGGTTAATTTTGAACATAATATGGTTAGTGTTGACCGTTACTATGGTTAATATTGACCAAAATATGGTTAATTTTGATCATATTATGTTTGATTTCGGAAAATTTTTTGTAGATTTTAACCATACTATGGTCATATTTAAACATAATATGGTAACCTGCAAACATGAATATTGTTAACATCCAACCATAGTATGCTGCTCTTAGAATATGGTTACCTCCAACCATATTTTTTCTACGTGTATACTGCGAATTTGGAAAACATTTAAAACCTAAACAGTAGGTTGTGTCAATTATGGAGCCAAATTTGGTGTAGAGTCTGCGTTAAAAAAGTACGAATAACAAATTTAATAAAATGTTTGCATTTTTTCTCATTATTTTTGTTAATAACAAATAAATCTAATTACCAAAGGAATAATTTGATATCTTCCTTTTTAATTGTTTACAAAATACTTCAAAAAAAAACTAACAGATAAGAAAAATTATAAAAAAATTTTGTTATTACCGGGCATGCAGAATTTGTTCAGTTAACAAATACAAAAAACAGAAAAAGAAAGAGCTTTTTAATTTTACTACTTATTAAATAAAATCTAAATTAAAAGATAATAAAGAGAATAAATAAAAGGTGAAATATATAAATCCTACACTCTAAAGCTTGTTAAATATTTCACCAAATAAGCGCAACCACTACTTTTGTAAATCGTAAGTCAGATTTAACATGGTCTTAATAAAACAAAATAAAACGAATTATACTGCTAGACATAGCAAAACTATTTTAATTTTTTTTAAATGTGGTATCATTACCGAAATAAATTTTGGAATTATATTTTGGTTTGCGTACTGAACTGGTAACGTTTTTTTCTTCAACTATTTTCCAAGTGTGACCATAGCTAAAGTTAATGTGGCAGTTATGGCACATTTGTCATTCGTTGAAATTCTTTACTTGCTGCGACAAACTGAGTACTCCCACACGCAGAGAAAAAACATGGTTGGAGTATGGTTAAAAAAAACATATTATGGTCCTTGCAATGGCAGCAAACAAACTTTTGTTGTTTTAAACAAAACTTTTATCACGATTGATAATATTTTGTTTCTATTTAACAATAAAGTGTTTAACTCCCTTGAAACTTTATATATGGTTGAATTCAACAATATATTGTTTTAATAAAATAAAGCTACAACCATACACTTAAATATATTATGGTAACCTATACCATATTATTAGCACGGCAACCATATTATGGTCAAATTCATCCACCTAAAAGCTATAACCATATTATGGTTGCTTCCGAGCATGTTATGGTTAATTTTTAATAACAATAATATGTTTGAAATTATAATATTTTAAAACATTGTATGTTTAACTTTAAATTTTAAATAATATGTTTAAAAAGCAACAACATTCTGGTGTTTGCATTTTACTTGGTTTGCTTAAAATTCTCATTCATTTTATTTTAATTATTGATTAAAACATATTAATTTCCGTAGAATAAAATAGTAGAAAAGACAAAATGGTAATGAAGGTCGTCACAGGCTGTAATATGAATGAAAAAGAGATTTTTTATAATAGTGGAACATAACACCTATCAGAAATAAAAAATTAAATAAAATTATAATTTGACACTGATTAACATTGACCATATTATTGTTAATTCTGACCATAATATGGTTACTTTTGTCAAAATTCAGGGAAATATAATATAAATAATATTGTTAGTTTTGATCATTATTATGGTTGATATTAACCAAAATATGGTTAATTATGACCATATTATGGTTGATTTCGGGAACATTTTTGTTGATTTTAACCATACCATGGTCATAGTTAAACATAACATTGTAAACTGCAAACATAAAAATTGTTAAAATCGAACCATAGTATGTTGCTCTTATAATATGGTTACCTCAAACCATATTTTTTTTCTACGTGCAGTTAGAAAGTCTGCGTTTATACGGCTTATGTTTTATTGGCACGATTCTTTCTTTTTCTTCTTTGATCATGAATTGGCGTTCAAATGATTCATGTCATGTTGACGACATGTTTTTTATTTTGTATAGTCGTGCGTATGCATGTGTGCTCTTTTGATATTGAAAACAAAAACCAAATTAAACAACGAATGAAAAAGCAAAGCGAACTGACAGTACATACATCTGTGTACTCATTTCTTTTCCCCTCGTCCCTCTCGCCTTTAAAGTAGCAATCATGTCATTAAAACATGAGCCGTATGAACACAGACTAATACCCATAGTGCAGGGCATTAAAAGCTAATGTAATAGTAAAGAGAAATAAAACAACTTAAGCTCTTTTTTGTAAAATTTTATTACCCCCATCTTTACAATAGAGCCACGCTTTTATAATGTTTTGCCAGCAAATAACACAACAACTTGGAGAGAATGAAATTATGATGCTTTTGATATAATTTATACTTTTATATACTTAGACAAGCAAATAATTGATTAAAATAAATTTAAAATCTTTTCCAACAGGAAAACAATGATATTGTTAACCCTTTGGTTACTGCTGGCTATAATTGCCGTGTTTAACATATTTGTAATATGGAATTTTAACTACTGGAAGAGACCCAAACCGAAAATTATTTTTGGTAATTTACCAAGTGCTATAACGAACAAAAGACATTTTATGTATGACATATGGGATATATATGAGCCAGTCTTCGAAAACAGATGACAAATTAATTGAAGAAACGAAAATTTTCAATTCAATTATAATTTTATTAATAAAATTTTAAATATAAAAATAAAGTTTTTCTTTAAAGATCATACAAACATACGAATGACTTTGTGGGCATATTTAAAAATCGTACCCCGCAATTGTTGGTTTTGAATCCAGAATTGGCCAGACGGGTTTATGTTAGTGACTTCAAGCATTTTCATGACAATGAGCAAGCAAATTTGGTAAGATTGTGTATACAAAAATCACATTTGTAAATCTCAAAGTAATTTCAACATCAGTTAAACTTCTTTATGTAAATTGTGAACCCTTTTATTAGAATTTTCATAAAAAAAAATATTTACTAAAACCCTCTAATATCAAGTATTTTTGCAAGGAGGTTTCGCAAAAAAAAATTTGTTTTTGCCGAACGTAGGAGTCTTCTTTTTTCATTTTTCGGTTTTTATTACGCATATACAGTCCGATCTTAAGGTATGATATATCAATGTTTTTGTCTCGAGAAGACCAATGTTTTTACCCTTAGGGACGGGCCATTGCAACAAGTATCCCGTTCTAGTATTTATCCTGCAAATCTAAGTTCGTACCATCCTGATGTCAGAATATTAAAGATTGCAAGACACTATAAAGCTTTTGCTAGAAGAAATTCCATAATTCCAGCAGAAACATTTTTAAATTAAATTATACAAAAATATATACCGTTATTTTGACAATGGAGGAGGTTGCACAGCAAATGTTTGCGTAACTCAAAAACGGTTCAAAGTGTTAAATAAGCTAAAAAAAAAGCAAATATGTTAAACGGTTGGCTACAATTGACTTTTACGCAATAAATGCCATTATTGAGCTCAATTATCCATACAAAATTGCTCAATTAATACGAAATTGTTAAAAAATATTGATAAAAATCAAAATGTAACACTGTCACAAGTGTGTTTAGTGAGTAAAGCCCAACTCACTAAACAAAGTGTTTTGACATTTTTGACAACAACAAAAACAAAGGTCCATCCATTAGGTTTGCGCAAAAGCCAGATTTTTATATTGTTTTTTCATTAAATTAAATTTCATTAAATATGTCAAAAGTTGTTTACATTTTGCTTAATTGTGTATGTGTGAAGAGAAAGATAATTATGTCAATAAACCGAATATTGACTCAAAAAAAAAAAGGTTTATCTGAACACGGTATAACCGAAGGATTATTATTCTTGTCGAAAAATACATTTATTTTTTGCTTATTGAAAACTTTTAACTTCGGAAATAAAAACAACATCCATATAAAACTTCTCACATTAAAAAGACGTGAAACAAAATATTTCATTGTTTTTCGAAAAGTGAGAGAAAACTGTGTCTGTAACTCATGTCGAAAATTATCAAAATAGATTACGTCGTTACGTTATAAATGTCATTATATTCAACTCGAAGCTGATGTGACATTGCAGACGACGTTGAGAACGCCAGTCAGACATATCATTGACGGCGACTAAAATTAACAAAAATTTAAAAGTTTTAAACGACGGCGGCGGCGAAAAAACAACCGTCGGCTATACCAAATAATGTAAAGTGCGACTTTAATGTGTGCTATTTGCAAGCGAGCTTTGAAAACATTCGTATATTTTATTAAAATGTTAAAATCAAAACAATTCAACAATGACAAAATGTGCCAAGAACAAAATATTTTCTTACGCCAAAAAAGGTTACAGACACAGTTTAGCGAGAAAAACAGCTGTTTAAGTCAATATATGGAATTTTTGTTTCATTTCACTCATTTCAATCGAAAAGTTTCTCGACGCGAGGGTTACAGAACATGGGTACATGACTGCCAATCAAATTTTCGTCAAGCTTTTAAAAAATTTTGACCAGAAATTGTTATAAATGCTTGATTACTTGGTTTGTCAAAATCTAATGAACATGTTAAACAAATACAAATTTTAAGAAATTGACATCGTGAAATAGGTAGTAAATAAGATTATTTTAACATTTTAGAGTGAAAAGCTAGAAAAATATTTTGTAATTTTAAAACGCAAGTTTATATACATATGTAGATCTTAAGTGAAAAAGGAAATCTAATTGATTTTCTAATTAATTTCATTATTGTTAAGATTGATGAAAAAACTGACGTTTTCGCCAACAATCCCTTTGTGGCTGGTGGTAAGAAGTGGAAGGAAAGAAGATCCCAGCTAACGCCGGGTTTAAGTACAAAAAGAGTAAGTTTTGAAATTTCTGGACTACTTCAAATATCTTACTTTCCTAAGTTTAAGTCTAGATAAAAAAAACCTGTTTCCCATTACTTTGGAAATATGCAAAAACATGGGCAGTTATATAGAAAAACAAATTAAGATGACTTCCAGAGAGGGCATATATGGAAAAGATGCAAGCAACATGTTTTATAAAAATAAAATTCGTTTATCTTAATTTATTATTTTCCCTATTTTAAAAAGTTATCTTCCTGTTTTATGGCCGATATTATAGCAGATTGTGTCGTGAGCTTAAAAAGTGATAGTTTTAATAATCTTAACTCTTCACCTCTACTTGTGATGCAACGTAAGATGTTTGAATATTCCTTTATATTCTCTTCATTGGTAGGACTCGTTCCCTATATTTTAAAATTCTATGAAAAACGTTTCCTTACCAAAAATTTTGAAAACTATTTCATAGGTCTTATGTCCCAAGCAGTAGACTTATGAACAATTATAAATTCAGACAAACCCAAAGAAGAGAGAACAGACTTTTTTAACTATGTATATTCTACAGTTACAGGAGAAAAATAATCTGGGCCCAGATCGTCGCAGTCGTGATCGAGTGACTGATCGAAATTTTACTTTTTGGAATCGTCCCATTCGTTATCGAAAATCTTCTATCGAAATTTGAGATTATGTAATTCGATAACGAGTAGTCGATCGAATGCTTTTACTCGAAATGTCATTCGATAGGTTAAGAGCTTTCGTAAAAACATTTAACTGTTTTTTTACAAACAATTTACACACTTTTTGAGAATAATTATTAGATTTCTTCAACAAATAACTAAAAATGTAAGTATTAATCTTTTTTCGGCAATAAGAAAAAAATAATAACATTTAGTTTTGCAGTTTTTTGCAAATTTTAGTCATGTTTGCGTTAGAAGCGATTTTTCTATTTTTTTCATTCCGTATACTTTTATGGACTTTTAATCAATTTTATGGCTTATTCGAATTATTGAAAATTTTCGCGAATTTTCGCTATTTTAGTAAATTATTTTTTTTGTTAATTGTTGAAATTTTGATTTAGCGATTTCAAATAAATTTTAGGATTTGTTACCAAGTTTGCAATTATTCGCGAATTTAAGCCATGTTCGCAATATAAGCGACTTTTTCTGTAAGTTTTCTGATTCATTACGGCCTTAACAATTTTTAATAAATACTAGAATTTGCTTTCATGCAGCTGTTTGCAAATTTTTGCGAATTTCAACTTATTTCAAATTTTTTATCGAATTTTTGCCATTCCTTGTACTTTTAGGGATTTTTAATCAATTTAATGGCTTGTTTGATATATTAAAAATTTCGAGAATTTTCGCTATTTTTGCAAATTTTCTGAATTTGTAAAATTTTTGCGAATTTCTAAAGTTTTCCGAATTTTTTAAAATTTTGAGTGGCTCTTTTTGACACGCGCCGAAAATCGATAAGCCGAAGTCACTATTAACACTGTTGATTTATATACAAGCATAAAATCTATAACATTTTTTAAACAAACTTCGATTCGAAACCTTTCGAATGCCGCAATCCCGTTTTTGATACGTGACGAAGTTTTATTCGATACGAAAGTTCATTCGATCACGTGTGCGATGATTTGGGCCCTGGCAAAAATGGAAATTTCAGCACATACAATGATATTTGTGTTGGATGGTTTCGAAACTGTGTCCTCGGGTTTAACTCATAATTTATTAATGGCAAGTCTAAAGATAATAGACAGAAAACTTTTAATAGTTTTTATAGTTTTCTATATACAAATCAATTTTATTAAACAGTTGGCTCACCATCCAAAAGTTCAACAGAAACTACGATGAGAGATACAAACAAAAGTTGGCAATCAAAGAGATTTTGAGTCTATTTCAGATCTGCCCTTTTTTAATGCCTGTATTCATGGTGAGCAGTATTTGAAAGGCAAACGATTCAAAAACTGTTATAAAAAAAAATCTTTTAGAAATTCTTCGTTTCTTTCCCGTAACATTTTGATCACGTACAATCTGCACTGAGTCGCAAGAGATCATTAATAAAAACGGTAAAACCTATCAGGTTCCAAAGGGCCTTTTAGTAATTATACCCCAATTTATTTCAATCCATTGCAATTTTACCCCGAACGTTTTCTCGAAGAAAATGGAGGCCTTAAGAAGTATTTCGATATGGGTGCTTATTGGGCTTATGGCGACGGGCCACGAATTTGTTTGGGTAAGTTTAAGCAACAATTACTTCGTTTTATCAAAGAATTAATCATTTTATTTATTTATTTATAGGTATTGGGTTTGGTTTAATACAAATAAAGGCAGCTTTGGTGGAAATTTTAAGCAAATTTGTGGTTAAACCAAATCCTAAAACACGCAGTGATAACAAATTTGATCCGAACTATTATTTGGCACGTTAAGATGGCGGTATTTTCTTAGATTTTTAATTATTATAAATAATTTGCAAATTTGTAAAGCTGAAGATTTTATATGCAATATTATGCGTATAATAAATTCTATGATAAATTTATAGAAATAAATAAAAAGAACACTTACCACCAACTTCAAGTTTTAGTATCTGCAATAACAAAAATAAATAAATAGTTAATAATTTAATTTTTACATGTTGAGAATATCAATTATAAGCTAATTTTTTAAAATTTGTTTACATTTTTGTACAACAAATAATTTGAATTGAATTTGGTACGTGATAGTAATTAAAAAACACTCTACTTTGTAATTAATACAATGATAAAATTTTGATTAAAAATGCTAGAGATAAAGAAAACGACATCAGGCAAGCATAAAAAGCCCTTCTGCACATGTAGGAACTCTGACGTCACACAAACTATTATGATGAGTTTTCAAACTGTTACATATCGAGGGACTATATTCAAAATTCTCTATCTTAAAACACACAACTTTTCAGGAGAGCCGAAAAACTGTTTTTTTCACGTACAACTTGAGTTATAAAAATTCCATATTCTACAATATGTTTTAAATCAACTTCTGAATCTCACAGATAATTGGTTCATAGAATGTTGGATTATTGGGGACTTTATGCGAGATAGAGGGTTTTGCATCTCAAAAATATTCAATTTGTATGTATTAAAATGAAAAGCTAGAGAGAGGGTTTTGAATTTTAATAAAAATTAATTATTTATGCCGTTTGCCATTGTTTAACGTGGTGTATTTAAGATAAAGGCTAATAATACAACATAAGATAAACAACAATAAAAATATTAAACAAAAAGTTATAGCAACAATTTTGTTTTGTTTTTTCTTTTTTAAGTTTGTTTGGAGTTTGATTGGTGTATAAAGCTCTTCAAATCTGGCAAATTCTTCCACCTATTTGGTTAAATTGAAAGAGGAGCAGAATATAGAGATTTTGGTTCAATATGTTCTGTAAAAGGTTTAATACGAAAAAAAATTAAATTTATAGTTTACGCTACCATCTGGAATGTATAAAAGAGAGCTTAAATTAGACACTGTAGGATCTGGCTTCATTTGTTATTCTAACGTAATCGATTAGCAAGTGTATAGAATAATTTTTCAACAAAATCTCTATCTTAGCATGGGCCGTTCTGTTCTTCTGTTCAATAACTTTATTATTTTCAGCAGCAAAATTGGATAGAGCTTTAGATAAATAATGGTTTCGGTTTTGGTAGCCACAACCATCCGAGAAAATTGTAATTGGCTATGAATCTGATAAGCCATACGTTTTTAAATGATGAATAATACATGAAACAAATACCGACGCGGTCAAATCACCATTGATTTCGCTCCACCAATATTTTGGGAACTGATGAGTACTTATAAATAGTAAAATTGTGTACCTTAAGGCGTTGCTTAAAGTAAATTGCTGATGCAGTAATATTGCGACACCGTTTTACTGCTTGAGCGTCTATTGTAAAAACGTGACGTACACCATTCTCAGCTGCAATTTTATCAATGCTTTTTTCATACTATGCAAGATTTTTTTTGAAATGTCTTGATTATAATCTTCTTACATAAATAAAGCTAAATTCTCCTCCTCAAAAGATTAAGTAAATGAAAAACTAAAAACGGCCTGATAAACTATTAAAAATGTCAAATTCAATTTAAACTTGCAAGAAATAGTAAAAAAACATGTATTGCAAGAACAAGTTATTCTGAAAAATATTTTAAAATTAATTATTAGAAAAGATAGAGGGTTTTGCATTCAGAAAAATTAATTGTGTCAGATAGAGAAAATACAAAAATGCAAATAAAACAGCAAAAAAAATATGTTTGTTATGAAAATCACACCATAGATGAGGGTTGTTTTACTAAATAGTTTACCATTTAAAAGTTATTTTCGTGAATATTAAAGATAGAGGGTTTTGAATATGGGTATTTCTCTGAAATGGTCCACCGTGAGTTAAAAAATCAAAGCGCTCGCATAATTTTTTTTATTAATTTAATTAAGTTGGATGAATTTTGTAGTATATTTTTATTTTTTATTTTTCATTTTTGAATAAAAGTTTAATTTTTTTGTTAAAAACTTCTGAAAATATATGTAAAATTACTAAAATATGTATGAAGGTAAAAAGTGTCACGTGCGTAATGTCACGTGCGTAATTTACAATTTATTTTTTTCTTCGCCAACCCATGCATAGTTGCTTTTGAACAAAACATGATTATAAAGGCCCATTACTAACCTTTATAAAAACATTTTTTCCTAAATAAAAACCTCCTACAATTCACTTTCTTTCGCACTTTTTCTTGCGGTCCTAAAAGGCACTTCTATTTTTGTCACGTGAGTAAGTCAACTTTGATTGCATGGCATTTGGGTACCCAGTGCTCAATTTACCATTATATATACTTTTTAGAAAAAACTCATCACAAACAATGTAAAGATTCTAAAATTCAAATCCACTTCTATTTTTTTAATATTCAAACACAATAAAACGCCTACAAATGTCGCGTGCATAACCAGAGAAACACCCATATAGGCCCTCGATATGTTTATGTGTAAACAATTTTAAAATCTTTCTATTTAAATTATACGAAAACATTATTATTTAGAAGTAATTTTTATTTTCATAACCCTGCAAATATTATTGGACCACCTGATCCATTTTGATTAAATGGACTACTCCATGGACTGGTCCGATGTTATGCAAGCATGGGCCATGTCATTGTTAAAAAGTGTTTGTAGTGAAACGACATGTCTTCGTTTTTTGACGACATGTTTTCTTTTTCAAACGAAGTTAAAACTAATCCTCCTGTGTATACAGCGGTAATATGACATAACTTTTTTTTATTTAATTTTATTTTTTCTTTGATATATGTTCCTTATAGGAAAAAAGGAACATTCTCACCAAATTTCATTTAAATCGAAAAGGGTCTGGTCGCACTCTTCTTCGATTTGGCATGGAATTAACCAGACATATTTTATATATTTGCTATTTCAGTTAGAGGTTTACGCTTCTAAGCCTACAAAAAATCTTTTTTTGAAAACTTTACCTGAAATTTTTTTGGATCCTAAACATATTTATTATAGAGTAATATTTTTCCAAAAATTATCTGCGGAGACTTCCGGATGCGACTTTCACATCAGTTTTTTTTTAACTGCACATATTTTTAAAATTTTCCGATTTGCTTGTATGATTTTATTGGAATTTGCTTCTGAAATATATTGGTATTAAATATATAATTCATGAATTGAAGAGACAAATGCATACACTTGTTGATATATCAAAACCTTATCTTGCAGCAGCAATAACAGGAGTTGAAAAAAATCTTCTGCAAAATTAAGAAATATTTCTAAGAACCTTTTGGTTTGTGGTTATGCTGTTGATACAGAATATTTCAAAAAACTTACAAGTGAAACAAATCAGTATTTTTTGCCCATTGGAATGATTTCAGAGAAGGCAATAGAATCAAGAAATTAAGACTAAAGAAATTTTAGGGGGTTTCACACCAGAAAAATTTCTAGTGAATTAACTATGAGGGATCTATTAACTTCTTCACTCTTTACATCTCATAATCCCATTGATCTTCTTCCTCAAGCCGTACAAAATGTATTGTTCAAACCTAGTATCTTACAAGGTACATGGTCCGTCGAACAGAGGGGTGAAAAGTACCAAAAACGAGGATTAATTAATAAGTTAATATTTTGTATAAGTTTTTGGTACCATATAAAAGTAGATAAAATTCAACACGAATAACTCTAAATTTTTGTTATACGCTGCCAAAGTTGAATAATATTTTATAATTTGGAAATATTTGTTCAAAAGTGAAAATCAAGATATTTTAATTGCGATTTGAGAGAATTGTTTCTTAGAAAACACAATTTTTTTTATGGATCCATGAACTTCAGGTATTTAACTAATTTATTAATAAATTTTTGTAATGAAAAATATTGAGGAAGTATTTTTAATTTTTTTTTTTTTAATTGGCCAAAAGATATGAGTTTTTTAAGGAAATGTTGTGGAAAATGTGGAAAAACTTTATATATGTATTTATATATTCTTAAAATTTGGTATTTCAACTTTCATAACCTAAAAAAAAATCTTGCCCGTTTTTGCCCCATATGAAAATATTTGAGATTTTGTGAAACACATTAACTTGTTTTTTCTGGTTTGTTTTGTTTAAATGATTGCACCACGTCACCAAATTTTAACAAAGTCGTGACCAAATAATTTATGTAAAATTTTCCCTTGAATCCGAATATGAATTCAGTATTGTCAAAAGTAGAACAGTCAGTTTTTGAGATATTCCAAAATAACCGTTATTTGTGTTTTTAAAAAAGATGATGTGACTGAAATGCAAATATCTTCAAACATTTTAAAATAACCATGGATTGCTAGTAAAGATTGGGCAAGAAATGACAGAGTTACAGGGCACTAAAGTTCAAGCTTCATTGAAAATTTTATGATTTAGTTTTATTGCATGCGACATTAAATTATTTTAATATGAACATTTGCGCCCAACTATTCATAGATTGGTACAAAAATGAAAAAACTACAGAAGATTTAGTAAATTATGATTAAAAAAACTACATATTAAATTTACTATAAACAGCACTTGATTTGCTTTTTCTGCTAAATATATCCGATGTTGATGATGATAACATGAATATTATGATTTTGATGAAGGTGAAGGTGAAGACATTTTCGAAGATGAATGTAATTTTGCTCTAATTTTACTGGAATGGTTAATTAACATGAATTATAGTTATTTTAAAGGAAAATAATGTTGTTCGCAAGTTATTGTAGAATCATTTTATATTAACATGATGTGAATATGAAATAAATGTGAAATAAAGCTTGTTTTCGAGGATTTTTTTCAAATTAGTTTCATATGGCTAGAAATACAAGCATAACTGACGTCCGTTTTTACAGGGCCCACGTCTGAAATATTGTTACAAAGGAATTGGAAATTGTTTCAGACGTACTAAAAGTTACCTAAACGAAACGCAAAATTTTAAAATGTAAAACAATGTTTATTGTTTAAGCGCATTGTTTATTAAATTTTTAAAATCATTGTTTTTATTTTTATCTAAATAATTACTTCGCAATTGATAAACAAATCGTTATTTATTTTTCAAAATATTATGAAAAAACTAGTTTAAATAGAGAGAGAGCGAGAAATAATTTTTCTGTATAGTCACTGTTGCCACATGATTGTATTCGTACAGAAATTATGAATTTCAGCACTAATTTTAATAATTTTTGTACTGCTTTTTATGATTTTCAAGATGTCATTTAAATAGCATTTTTCGTTGCGTATGTACTCCTTTAAGTACAATTAAATATAGATATGTTCCACGTGCATAACGAAACAGTCCGAACTTGCACAAAATTACCCAAAAGCGTTCCACATAACAATTTTTGTACAATTAAGAGAGTAATTTAGAGAGTAATTTTTTTCATTTCCTGTACAAATTTGCGCGAACTTTTTCTTTGGGTAAGTTCGGACGAGAAAAAACAATAAGCTGTTTTATTTACATATGAAAATGATAAATAATTCAGGAAATTTGCAAGCAAAAGAAAAAGTTTAGTTTTAATTAAAAAATAAATATTAAAAAGCAAAATGTAAAGCTACGGTCACACTTCTCAAATATTTGACGAAAAAAACGGAACCAACAAATATTTAATAAGTGTGACCGTAGCTTAAGGTTTTTGTAAAAAAATTAAAGTGATAAAAACGTTCTTGCATACAAAATTCCCTTAATCTTTAATATAAAAAAAAAAACAAAATGTAAAAAATTACAATAATGCACATGTTTTGGTTATGACTTTAAAGCGTCTAAAATCACTTTAATAGGTCTTAATTTAAAAAGTAAGCAGCATTAGTATTTCAAAAAGTTCAAAAATGGTTTTTTGCGTTCTAGCAATTTTGGGTAGTTTTGGCAAATTTGGAGAGTAATTTTAATTTTACTCTCATTGGTCCGAACTTGTCCGAGATTTTGAGGAACACACCTTATATAATTCTTTGAAGACAAATGTCAGTTTGCTTTATCTTTAGTTAATTTCCTAAGACTACAGAGCTATTTTTGACAAACGATTCCAACATTTGATATTTGTCCCTTTTTACCCGACTGTCAAAAGAAAGGATTATTGTATTTTTTTTTTCCATTATCTGGGCCCAAATTGTCGCACACGTGTTCGAATGAACTTTCGTATCGAATAAAACTTCGTGACGTATCAAAAACGGGATTGCGGCATTCGAAAGCTTTCGAAATGAAATTTGTTTAAAAAATGTAATAGATTTGTATGCTTGTATGCTAATGGTATAAGGCATTGCACTTTTCGTCCCATATAATTATAATTTCAGTGTTGGTAGTGCCCTATAAAATAGGTGACTTCGGTTTATTAATGCGGCTTTTTTAAACTGTGTAAATTGATTGTAAAAAAAAAACAATTAAATGTTTTTACGAAAGTTCTTAACCAATCAAATGACATTTCTAGAGAAGGCATTCGATCGACTACTCGTTATCGAATGTCATAATCTCAAATTTCGATAGAAGTTTTTTGATAACGAATGGGACGATTTCAAAAGGTAAAATTTCGATCAAAATCTCTCGATCACGACTGCAACGATCTTATAATCTTATTTTTAAAGATTTTTTGACCAAAATAAGATTTGTAGATTTTTTTCTCAAATGAAGATTTTTATTTTTGGGAATTAAGATTTTTAACATTAAGTTTGTACAACATATGTACATAATTTTTTGCACAGCTTTTAAAACATTAAATTTTTAAAACAATGAGGTATCGTATCAGCTTGTTGTCTATTGGTTATGCACACTTTTGTACCCATTGACTAGCATACACAAAAATGCATCATTATTGCTGGACATACAATTTATTAAAAAAGCATCTTAGATTAGCGGTTGTTAATTTTAAGAGTATGTTTATAAAGTTTCATATATTAAAGAACAAAAAGTTAATTTATTTAGTACCAAAAATTAAAACTAATGTAACTTATCCCTAAGATTACAGTCTTAAGCAGTGTAAACTTCCATTTGTATGGAAAAGTCTATGAAATTACCCTCTTGGCCACACCGTTTTTTTTTTGTTTTTGCTTGCAATATCTTTTAAATAATTCAAAATATTAAAAAAACAGAAACGTGAATTTTAAAAATGATATGTTCTGAATTAAATAAAATTGAAAAGTTTGAATCAAATCCGAAAACTACGGCCCGTTATGAGCTAAGTTCAATTTAACTATAAAACCAAGCAAAATTAAGGGCTATATTTTTGATGTCTTGCATTTAAAATTTAAAAATTAATTATTTATTATTTAAATTATTTTTTTTTTTAAAAAAATTTAATTATATAATAAATTCGTATAATCTTAAATAATAAACATATACAAAAAAAACAGAAATAAGGAAAAACATTTAAAATCAATTAAAATGGATAATCACTCAAAAAAGCAAGTTTCGATCTGACAAAGGTTAAAATACAATTTGGTTTAAGGATTGCTGTTTGACTATTGACGTCAGCAGTCGGCGATGGCTGCGAGTGTAAGACGGCAAATCCATCTGAGGAGATCGAGTGGTTGCGATCGAAACATGTCATGGTAACCTGCCGGCCACGGTCAATAATGAAAGAGTATCAATAACAATTTTAATTAATTTTCATGTTGTAAAATTCCTTTCTTCATAAAAATAATTTAATGACAATTAAATTTGATGAAAATTTGGATTAAAAACCAATAATAGTTCATTAAAATAACCACAATACTACTTATACCGAAAAAAAATTTCAAATTGTCTCTAAACAACAAATTCACACCAAATTCATGGAATCAAGCAACGCATTTGTGATTTTGCACCTATTACCAAAATGATTATATAGATTACAAAAATTGTAAATATTTAATTTTATGAATATTTTTTCAATAAATGATATTTTTAATTTTAATAAAAGAAATGATCAAAAAACTTTGCCGTTTCAAACAATGTGTTAATTGATTTTATTAAACATAGCTCTGGTTTTGAAAATTCCCCAAAACAATACTATAAGTTGAAATTATTTTATTTTAACCGATTTTAAGAGTTTTCGTTATTTAATAAATATTTATGTTAAAAATTGATTTTAAAACAACTTAAATGTTAATTAAATCAAAATTGTATTTTTAATTTTCTTTCAACAACAAAAATAATTGATGCAATTATCACATTAATTAAATTAAAATACATTTTAAACAATTTTTTTAATTGATAAAAAAAAAACTACTGGTAATTTTTTCCCAATTAGATAGGTTTTTTATAGGCACAAAGGTCTATTCAGGAAATAATCTTGTATGGGGGCTTTGTGAGATTGTGGACCGATTCTCACCATATTTAATAGGTTTGGTTCTTGTAACAATTAGTACCCATGTAGCAACTTCCATCTACTTAATTATTTTGTTACATGTACGTTGTGCACACGGTTTAGATGAACGGACATAGTTAGATCGATTCAAAAATAATTCTAAGTCGATCGATGGTCTAAAAGGTGGGTATATGACCGAAATTGTTAGGTTTTACAAACATTCTCACAAACGCTTCCAACACCGCTATTGTGGTGTGGCTGTAAAAATTGAGAACACAATCGTTTATGTAACGGGTCCGCCATCTAACGTTTTTTTTTCAACTAGTGCTTATTTCGTGAATGGTAACACTTAGCTCATGTCTGATTTGACAGATAATTAGTTTTATCCTTCCGCTGAACGAATATGGTTGTGTATACGCTTGAACAACGCTGGGAAATATGCGTTTTCGCTTCGCTAAGTAGGCCTGCGATCGACTTACAGAAGATGCCGATTTTGCCAAAAAATCATCTTTTCAGATGAAGCTCATTTTGGCGGATATGTAAACAGCAAAATTGTCGCATTTGGGGCACAGAAAACCCGCACGCATTCATTGAAAAACCGTTGCACCCAAAATGAGTCACTGGTTGGTGCGGATTTTAGTCCAGAGGCATAATTGGAGAGGAGGATATTGGCAACATTTGGTTTCGACAGGACGATGCTACGTGCCACACAGCCGAAGCTACACTCGATGTTTTGCAGAGCTGATGTCGTTTGGCCACCTCGGAACTGCGATTTGACACCGTTGGACTATTATTTGTGGGGTGCCGTCAAATATAAGTGTTACGCCGACAAGCCAGAGACAATCGACGCGTTAAAGGACAATATTCGTGAAGCCATTGGTGAAATACAGCTGCACACAATCGATAATGTACTTAAAAATTGGACCGATCGTGTAGGCTACTGCATGGCCAGCCGAGGCAGCCATTTGAATGAAATTATTTTCCATTATTAACCGGAAGGATTGTACTTTCAAATAAAAAAAGAAATTTGAGAAAATATTCAGTAGTTTTTTTTATAGCATTTTCAAAAAAAAAAGTTATTTGGCGGACCCTGTATATAAATTTGAAGATAGGAATTTTGTGGGACTTCAACCTTTAAGTTGGTTAAATGAGCTAAACATTTTCTGGCAGCACTGTCTTTGATAAAGAATTTCAATTTTAAATCATTTTCCGTAAATCGTACACTCACACTTTCACATACATTTCAACAGCAGACTTACATTTTCCCCTCGCTGGCATTTTAATTATTCATAAATAAAACTCTGTAATAAACTCACTCAAACCGTTCATATGAATAAAGCAACTTATTGCGTTTATTGCACTAAAAACTAGGAAAATGATCTCATTTGTTAAGTTAGCCTGAATATTAACGGACGTTTGAAAATTTCGGTTGTTGTATAAAATATATTGTTAGTTTTTTAAGGAATGTTTTTAACGACAATTTCTTTAATATTGGCACTTGTGGCCTTAGTTTATATTTTTTTAATATGGAACTATGATTATTGGAAGAAGTTGGGCGTTAAAAGTCCCAGACCACAACCATTTGTTGGTAATTATCCTGCTGTTTTGACACAAAAACGTCATATGACTTACGATCTAAGGGATATATATGAGTAAGTATTTTTAAATTAAATACAATGTTGAAAAACAAATAAAATTTATTAAAAAAAATAACAGTACATATCGGATATAAGAAAATTATAAAATGTTATGAAAATTTATCCTTAAAGCAGTTATTTCTTAAAAAAGCTTTTACTGAAAAAAGAAAAAATATTTTTTTATTTGGTTTCGAAGTAAAACAGATTTTTGGATACTTTGTGTAAGTAAATACTGTATTGCCGAATAAACAAATTTCCTTTAAGAAATGTAAATACAAAATTTGTTTTTCAATTATTAAATAATAAAAAGTAGGTTGCTCGATTATTCGACATTTTTTAGAAACCGGTTTTCCTATATTTCAACTTGATAAATACGGGAAATTAAATTTCTTTCTTTTACTTTTCCGTGCTGCCTGTGATCATTTTAATATTTAACTTAGGAGTGAATGAAAACCTATGAGATGAAATATGTTGGTACTTTTTGTTTTCATCTGGTACTTTGTGAATTTTTGTTAAAATTCGACCTATAAAGATAAAATTATACATTAAACTGGGTGAATAAGAGCATGTAAGATTGAGCATTTTAGTACTTTTTCGTTCAACATCTGGAACTTTGATCAAATTTCGTTAATACTAGACATAGAAAAATAAAATTAAGCCAGCAATGTCCTGAGTGGGTGAGAATCTATAAGGAGATTTTTTTGATACTTTTTTGTTTTTCAATTGATATTTTCTGATATTTTTTATATTGAACTTACAAAATTAAATTAACTTACGTGGAAGATAAAATATGAATCGGAGGTTGGTCCCTCGCCAATTCGATCCACACTGGAAAAAGTAAATGTTCGAAACATGTAAATTCATATATACTTAAATGTACTATGTTCATAGAAATTTAGACCATTAGGCGAAAACTAGTATGTACATATATTGAAAACGACATGGTGTTATTTCCATACTTTCTTTTAAGCGATTTTTCCTATTTTAGATGTTTTTATATCTGCTTTGTACTGTTATGCATAAAACATTTATATGTTAATAAAATGAAAATTTTTGTTTCAAGTTTTGAACAGTTTATTTGTATTCTAATTAATTTTAATTGTTTTTAATTATTGTTTTTTTTCGAATTAGAAAATATAAACATACAGACAATTTTGTGGGCATTTTTAGTTGTCGTAGTCCCCAACTTTTGATAACAAATTGTGAATTGGTTAAACGTATTTATACTACTGATTTTAAACATTTCCACGATAATGAGGTTTCTCTAATGGTAAGTTTAAAAATTATGTTTTTTAATTTTTATTCCAACAAAAAAAAAAATAATAAAGAAGGCAATTGATTTTTGCCGGTTTGAACCTTAAATTTAAAACCATTTCAATGCTCTTATAAGATCTTATAAGATCTTAGCTTTACCACGTGACTTCGTTCCAAGATTTACAGGAATTTTTTTTAGCTTATTACATTTTCTACATATGAAATTTACGTTTAAAAATTTCTATAAACAATATTGTAAGATTTATTATTTTACGCCAACACATATAAGTTTTGAGCACTTGATCCTCTTGACCAACCGACATTTCCATTGGGAAATCAAGAGGTGTCTAAATATATTTCGACCTCTCGATCAAATTATTCAAAAGGAAGAATGAAAAAATTTTACCGGTTTTATCTCTTAAAAAGTGCCCAATAATTTAATCTGTCTCAATGCCAAATTTATCGAGAAGAAAAAAGTGGCAATGGTAAAAGAGTACCAAAAGTACAAGCTTTTCCTCAAATTCCCAGAGTATTACACTGTATATTAATGTAGGCTATTATCTACCTGCTTACCAAATTGATCAAAAAGAAAAAATTATAAGCTTTGATCTCGTTTTAACACTTTAAAAAGTACACTTTATTTTAATAATGATCATAGGCAAACCAAATTTATCATAAATATAAAGTACTTAAACAACAATTTTTTTCCCCGTTTTACCTCTTAAAAAGTATCCAATATTTTAAATATTAGATAAGTCTAATAATATAAACTATAATGCTAACGCATAAATTTGAATTGTATTTAAAAGATATTAATGCCATTATTTTTAAATTAATATTAAAAATGTATATTTAATTACTAGAAAGTGAGAATTATTTATTTTTTATTTTATTTTTTTTCTGTAGCTTTAATGTTAATCAAAGGATAGCATAAGCAAAAAGGATGTTAAATATTGAAGGAATAGGACTATTGCAAGAAAGCTTTATAAATTAAAATTTGATTCATTGAAAACATTCCAAAAATAAAAAAAAAGTTTATATTTGAGGAGTCGCTGAACAAAACTTGTCTGTCTTTTTGTACTTTTTTCAAAAATGATTTTTTGATGTCTTTGCATTATTTCGGTTTAGTTCTATTGAAAATAATCTTATTTGCACAATTTGTGTTGATGTAGAATAAAATGTGATTTTTGGGTCTAGGACCAATATTTTCAGGTGCTATAAAAATCAGCACAAACGCATAACACCTACTCCACTACTGTAGGGTGGGTATAATTTAAAAAAGAATGCGTATCAAAACCAGTGTTCGAAAATAAACAGAACATTATTTAGCGTTCGGCTCATACACCCAAGAATGATATATATTTATTTGGTGATTGTGTATAGGGCTGTCAGATTTTTTTTCATCTTCATCGCCAAATAGCATATTAAAATCGCCAAAAATCACCAAAAATTTGTTTCCCTAAATTTTTGGTAAAAATTATTCGCCAAAAATAGCCAAATAAAAGTTTTACATCAAAAAGAGTATACAAGTGTATTATACCTTTATTTAAGTTTTCCATATTTAGCCTTATTCTGGTAGAGTGTTTATATTATAATAGACAATTGCAAAACGCTAAGCATTTGTGTTTCTGACTTGAAATCGCAAGCAGTTTGACGACGTAAAATTGCAATACTATTCTGAAGAGAACTAGAATTTTTGTAAAAAACTATTGAAGATCGAAAGCAAAAGGCACGAATTTCGGAACACCTTAACAGATCTGACTTTCAAAAACGCAAGTTTTGTTCTGCGACTCCATATTTAATAACTTTAAAGTTTTTTTTTTGAACTATTTTTTATTTATTATTTCTTTATAATGGAGGTCGTAAACGTAAAACGCTAGAATTTTAATAAGATTTCTGTAATAAAAGAATTTTATGAAAAATATTATACAAATATTTCTCTATTAAACAGAATTTTATTCACAGAAAAATTATTAGTAGGTTTTTATCAATTAAAAAAATTATTTAAAAAGTATTTAAACTTAATTATTGTAATAATTGAATCAATTATTTTTTTTGTTGAAAGAAAATTAAAAATATAATTTTGATTTTATTAACATTTTAGTTGTTTTGAAATAAATTTTAAATTAAAATAATAATCAAATACCAAAAAATTATTTCATTTAAAATAAAATAATTTAAACTTGTGAAATTGTTGTTGGAAATTGTCAAAATCAATCAACACATTGTTTGAAACGGCAAAGTTTTTTGATCATATTTTTAATTAAAATTAAAAATATTTTTTATTGAAAAAAAAATATTAAAATTATTAAATTTTTACAATTTTTAGTAATCAATATAATCATTTTGGTAATAGGAGCAAAATCAACAAATGGGTTGCTTGATACTATGAATTTGGTATAAAATTGGTGATTAGAGACAATTTTTAATTTTTTCTGTGTTACACAAATTATAAAAATTTGATTAATAGTGGATTAAAAACAACTTCCAAATTCTTGCGTTTTACGTTTTCGATTTCCAGCACAGCCCTGAATATTACGAATTTTTAAATAAGTCAAGAATAAATATTTTCGTTTTATAAAAATAGTCTCTCTTGAATATTATTTTTTTTTACAACATTTGGCTGAAGAGGATAAGGTTGATTTATTAAGCGTGTTTACCAGGTTGAGAACAAATTTACTCCATATTTAATAACACTAATGAGCACGAAAAAATTCTCATATTTTTAAAATTGTTGATTAATTAAAGTTTAAGTAATAAAAAAAATTAAGTGTTACATGAAGAGTTTTTTACATGGGAATAAATCAATAAATCAAAAATTTAGATTTATATAACTGTGGATAAATCATTTAACCTTTACATGCCTGATTTTCAAAAAAAATATCAATGTGTTTATTCAGATAAAAGGAAAAATAATAAAATAAAATTAGTTTTTTATTTGTACATTTAATTGCAAAAATAAGGAAAGTATCAATTTTAATACTGTTAATATTTTTGTTGTTTTGATAATATTAAAAAATTTAATGATTGAAATCATATTCTTATACCAAAAAAATTATATTGATTACTAAAAATTAAATATTTTGAATATTTTTTTTTGTTAGTTAATGATATTTTTAATTTTAATTAAAAAAATTGTCAAAAAACTTTGCCGTTTCAACAACAATTTCACAAGTTTAAATAATTTTATTTTAAACGAAATAATTTTTTGTGTATTCAATTATTTTTTTAATTCTAAATTTATTTTAAAACAACTAAAATGTTAATTAAATCATAATTATATTTTTAATTTTCTTTCAACAAAAAAAAATAACTGATTCTATTATCACATTAATTAAATTTAAATACTTTTTAAATAATTTTTTTAATTGATAAAAAAAAACTACTAATAATTTTTTCTGTGCAATTATAATTGATCAAAACTGAAAACATTTGAAATACTCAATATTGGTTTCAGGTTGATGAAAAATCCGATTTCTTATTTGCAAATAATCCGTTTTGCTTGACGGGAGAAAAATGGAAAGATAGAAGAGCTGAACTGACCCCTGGTCTAACAGTCAGTAGAGTAAGTATTAATTTAAAAAACAAAGTTTTATATTAACAAAAAATATCTCCCAAGGTCAAGGCAGTCTATCCAATTACCAAAAAAGTTTGCCGAAATATGACAAAATTTATTGAAGAACAAATAAAAATTGGATCCAAGGAAGGAGTTAATGGCGACAATGCAAGTTCTTAAAAAAATTCAAAAATATTTTAAGACAATATTCTTATTTGTATCATAATACAGATCAGTTTACGTTTTACCTCTGAAGTAGTTACCGATTGTGTCCTGGGTCTAGAGGCAAAAAGTTTTACCAACAAGCCTTCGCCTATTATGGATATGATAAACAAAGTTTTCGGACAAAATCTATTTTTAGTATTTTACACTATAATGATGGGTTTGTTTCCCTCCATAAAGAAATATTTTAAAATTCGTTTTTTCCCTAAAGAATGTGAAAAATTTTTCATAAAAATTATGGATGATTCAATAGAACTGAGAAAGTCTCAAAAGAAACAGGGAATCAATGAAAATCGTAACGATTTTATGAATTATATTCTACAGTTGCAAGAGAAAAAGCAAATTTCGATTAAAGAATTGACGGCAAATACGATGACATTTTTATCGGATGGTTTTGAGACCACTGCTGCTATACTGGCCCACACGCTGTTGTTGGTAAGTTTGGAAGATCCCTACATCCATGATGGGCTCATTCTTGTTTTGGGCTCGCGGATACATAATCTACTAAGTTGTTTTTTCTTCAAGGAAAAACTTCTATTGCTTTACACATTTAATAGTAACTACCGTAGTTTGTAGTTGCCCACCACTGCTCGAGATTTTTTTTAAATTTTATTGTTATTAATAATAATTGTAATCTTTTAACCAATTAGTTGGGTCGTGATTTAGAGAGACAACAAAAGTTGCGACATGAAATTTCTGCTAAAATTGGTTCAAATGGTGAATTTGAGAACATATTGGATTTGCCTTATCTAGATGCCTGTATTCATGGTAATAAAAACACAAATCAAACATTCTAATAAGAACGTAGCTAAGTTAACTTTAATTCCCATTATATTTTAGAAACCCTACGCCTATTTCCTCCTGTCTTTTTTTCCAGTAAACTTTGTACCGAACCCACCGAAATAACCAACAAAAATGGCAAAGGTCTGCTGTTGGCCAAAAATACTGCAGTTGTTTTACCTCTACATGCGATAATGCTTGATGGCGACTTTTATGGAAATTCGGATAGATTTGAACCAGAACGTTTTCTAGAAGAAAATGGCGGCATTAAGAAATATAAAGATTCGGGTGTGTATTATGGTTTCGGCGAGGGACCCAGAGCATGTATAGGTATTTTTTCTATAAACGTTACTTAATTTGTCTTTTTGTGAAAAGAATTATCATTTTTATTAAAGGCATGCGTTTTGCTTTGGTCCAAATTAAATGCGCATTAGTGGAAATCTTGGGCAATTTTGAAGTTCGTGTTAATCCCAAAACTCGCCAAGATAATGAATTCGATCCCACATATTTCTTGGCGCGTTTAAAAGGTGGTATTTGGTTAGATTTTAAAAAGATTGAATAGATGATAAAAAGCAATCTCAAAATAAGTTTAATAAAGAACAATCGTAAAAATTATAAATAGTCAAACGTTGCATCAATTTCACACAGAACCAAAAACTTTTTATTTTTTATTTCCATATCATTTACATAAATATCTTTGAGGGAGTTTACACGGTGTCTTTTCAGACATGTCTTAGATCTATCACCCGAAATATAAGAAACACATGAAGCAATACTTTATAATCTTCTTACGGTTGCATGTCTTCAAGCTGGCCTTTAATTAAATGCTCAAATCTTCATGTATTGATAAGGGATAAAACTTACATCAATGTCACTACATACTTCTGAAGCTGATTATAAGAATTCAATGCAAAGAACTACATCGTAAGAACCGTAATTTATGATTTGTAAACAAAGCAAAAGCCAAACGATTAACTTAGTAACGGTAAGAGCGAATTCAAAAATATTTGTTAAGAATAAATTGATATTTCAGACTGCATTGTTGGTTTGTTTAATTTTCATAAAAATTTTTAAAGTTATAAAGCGTTATTTACAAAATGTATCGAAAAATTACGAAAAACTTTAATGTAGGGTGCATAAATGAGCAAATGCATTGCAAAAACTTACAGTCTTTGTACTCAATAATAAAGCTTGGACATTTTGCTTTTAAATTATTTCCTTGAAAGTGAAGAAAATCGTCGTTTGTGACAAAGTTATGAAGAAAACTTAAAAAAATGGGCGGCACACCAGATTTTTGGCAAAAAAAAAACGACTTGAGCGACCTCTATAAACCTCTTCCGAAAAATCTGAAAAAATTTCAAAAATACTTTACCCTATAAGCTTTTTAATTATGCCTGGGCCCCAAACATTTTTTTGGGACACACTACACTGATAGAAAAATGCATCTTCATATGGATGATGCCCTAACATCAGAATTGTGACATCGTTTTACTACAATTTTTTTCATTTTTTACGTGTCATCTATTTTATGACTATAGTGACATCAATTCGATGCCACATTTTGTATATTATTAACATTATTTTCATGATGCCTTATTATTGAGAATTCTGCTGTAGACAAAGGTCGTTATTCAACAAACATATGTAACGGGTAAGTAAATAATAATATTCTCTCACTTTAACTTAAGTCAATTCCAATGACTTTGACTTAATGACAAACTGACATTAAATAGATGCTTTTGTGTCTTTTCTCCGATGTTACTGCCGATGTGTCATCCCATTGATGACATAAAATTTATTTTGACCCTGATGACACTTTGGCAAATTGATGTTAAGGTTGACATCACAATGATGAAAAGTGTCATGGGGTCAAAAACGAAGGCACTTGGCATAGTACTGATGTCAAAATTCATCAGCATTATGACGCCTTTTCTATCAGTGTAGTATTTATACATACGTATTTATTCATATAACTTTCTGTTCTTATCGCACCATGGTGAAGGGTGTATAAGATTCGGCGTAGCCGAATATAGCACTATCATTTGTTTTAAGTTTTATTAATTTATTTCTTGGAAACCTCAAAAGCTGCTTTAATATTAGCAATTTCATAACTACAGAAATACCAAGTTAAGTGTGAATTAAACAAATATTTATTTTTAAATTGTTTTATTCTTATTCTATAATTTTTCTTTCTCTATCGCCCAATTTTAATTTGTATTCGAAGTACGTACTCAAAATATTAAAAACAAATTAAATTAATTCGCTTAATTGAAAACAATTGATGAATTGATAAAAAAAATCTGAAAGCTTTTTATATTAAAAAAAAGCTTTTTCACAATAGATTACGTATTCTAAATGATCGGAATAATAAACGCATTTTTTAACTTGTCTTCGTGAAGAACGGTTGTTTGTAATCAAGAGCGATATAAACTTTTTTTAAGAATCAAGTTCCATTAAACTACGTTTTAATTTAAAAAAAAAAAAATTGTGTTGAGATATTAAAAGGGATATAAAAATGCTCTTTACTATACTTTCTGTGATCTTAGGACTTTTATCATTAATTTATGTTTTCCTAACATGGAATTTTAATTATTGGAAAGAACGCGGTATTAAGTGTCCCAAACCGAAACCTTTTGTGGGAAATTTTCCCAGTGTGTTCACTCAAAAACAGCATTTAGCCATGGATGTAAAGGAAATTTATGAGTTTGTGTTTTTTTTTTCTTTCTTTAAAACAATTAGCTTTTGGAATATTAAATGATTCATTTTCATATTTTTACAGATCCTTCAAAAATACCGAAAATTTTGTTGGTATTTACAATTGTCGCAGTCCCCAATTGTTAATTACAAATGCGGAATTGGTCCGTCGTATTTTAGTGACAGATTTTACACATTTTCATGATAATGAAGCTTCAGTTTTTGTAAGTAATGCTGGTGTTTTGTATAATAAAAACTTTCATACAACTTCATACAAATATTTTATAGACTTAGTTAACACCTGTCTAAATATGCATATACCCAACAAACACGAAGTCAAACCTTTGATATGAAATGACTTTATCATTTGACATCAAACACAATTCTCAAACGTTTTTCAATTGTTCGATTTTAACATTTAAATTCAAATTGATAATGATTTGAAAAAAACATTCGACATCAAAAATGTAAAATTGGTATCAAATGTTAAATTCAAATCAACCCTAAACTTGGCAATACTAATACGAAAAATATATGTAAACTATTAAAGATAAATTTTTACTTCGTGGTTAAATATGTTTTACAAGTGAACGATTTATTTCTTGTGAAAAATAAAAATTATTTCTGAGTAACTACAATGATAATGAATACGAATTAAAAAAAATAGAACGGGAAAGTGAAGAAACTATAAGTTTGTTGTATGATCGCGGTGCTACAATCCTCAAAAGAAAATGGAGCCAAGTATTTCGTCTTTCCAAAACTAGAGGACAGAAAGAACACAATTTAATCTTTTAGCTATGGAGCCGACTGTTTATCTCATAGTTTATTTAAATAATGAATTTAAATTAAAAAAATAAAATATTTTCATTTATGTTCCACATTGTATTATAATCCACATATGAAAAACATTTGAGAATTACTTTTAAAAGTAAGTTGAAATAAAGACATTTTTCAATTTGAAAATAATTTCCTCTTTTTGTGGAGAATGCTATGATTGTCAACTCTTGATAATGAGTTTGTCGTTTAAGAAAACGTTTGATTTAAATTCATTTTCAATTTGAAATCAAACCTCCGTGTTTGTTGGGTAAGCCCTGTTTAACACTAAAGTCTTAAGTTAAAAAAGATATTAGCGAAGTTCAGTGTTTGGTGCAAATGTTCTTGCGGAAGAGCGAATGCAAATTATCGTAGATCTTGTATGAAATCCCATGGTTGATGGGAATGAGGTGGCGGACTAACTCGCGAGAGGTGGTTCGAATCTGGACTTAGTGGTAAGCCACTACTATAGGGTGGTACGAAACAGAACTGATTGCAGGGTGTCAGAGCACTATGGCTCAGATTGGACGAGGGGGCAACCTGTGTTCTACTGGGATTTTCAGGGGTGGTCTTAGAACACTTATAGGGTTCTTGACGGGTCATTGCCCTGTTAGGGCCTTTACTGGCAAATGGGACAACACCATACTGGACTTCGGCGACTGTGCGATGATTCTGAGGAGCTGGAGACGATCGAGCATGTATTAGTATACTAACTTTCTAACTTTCTTAATTCTATCCACCTCATACTTCTTTTCTTTACTTTTCTCTTTCTATGCCTTTTTTCATTGAAGAGGTTCACAATGGACCACATTGGTCTACGGGTGTCCTTAGGAAAATAACCCTTCTTTACCAAACCAAACCTTTATGAAATCTAACGGAAACTCTGTGGATTTTGCAGTTAGATCTAAAAGAAGGGTTAATATATTTATACCCACATTACAATAGTAAGGAGGGTATTACGCGTTTGTGCTGATCTATGTAACCATCAGAATAGTGGTTCTAAAACTTTAGGTATACCGATCGACTTAAAAAGATATTCTGGGTCGATCTGTATACCTAAAGGTCTAGGACCACTGTCGTCCGGCTGGCAGGCTAGCTAGCTGGCTGGTTGGTTGTCTGTCCAAGTGACCTTGCGCCCTAAGTACAGGTCGCAATTTTACAGATAATTTGATGAAATTTGGTATATACGTTTCAATTGTCATATGGACGAAGGCTATTGAAAATGGTAAGAATCGATCCTTTCAAAATCTTTCTTAATCAATCAATATTTGAACATAGCATTTATACAAATGCTACTCGCGGAAATAACTTCCTTATTAATGGTGGTGTTGATATAAAATCTGGCAACGAAAGTGTTTGACAAAATTTTGTTCTGGTAGGTCTAAAAGAGACCTCCCCAAAATCAAATTAGACAAAGAAATCTAATATGTGAACATATATTTAGATACTATTCCGCACAAAGAATCCTTTATTGAAGCCTTACTTCATAGCACAATTTTTTTGCCATTTTTTTTTTAGGGTACGAGCTAAAAATTTGTCTTTATATACTGCGGTATAGGGTATTAAATGACTGGGCTTAACCAACCATAATTTCTTACTTGTTTTTTTTGCAAGACCGCTTGTACCAAATACTGAACTTCGCTAATATTGCCTGATGCATACTTTCTATTTTATTTACTCACAAAGTTTAGTAGTATTATTACTGGGTTTTTAATAATTATAATTTATTTTTAGTTTTTTGGCTTGGGATTAGAGTTTTTTTTTCTTGGACTTTTTCGATTCCCGGGAAAGCGGGAAGTTTTTTTTAAATTTCCCGGGATCCCGCTCCATATATATAATACAAAGTAAATTTTGTTTTTAATTAATGAAAAAAATTTATAAAAATACGTAAGGGAACTTGTTTACAAAGAAAGTAAAAGAAATGGTTCAATACTGAAAAATTATTGAAGATTGTAATAGGAACTTGAATTATTATTACCTCATGCTTTTATTACCTAATATTATGCTTTTATTCCGTTTTATTATGCTCTAGATACAAGATAGAAAGATAACATAAACAACAATTTAATTCATAAAACAATATAAAAATTGAGGTACTCAAGATATGAGATCAAAAAGTTAATTAATAAAATAGATAAAATATTTTAAATAAATATATAACATTTTAACGGCTTTGGAAATAACTTTCTGACACACTCAAAGCGTTTAGTAAATCGTCAAAAAGTATATTTCTGATTTTATTTACCAATTATCATGTTACCGAAAAATGTCGTTAATTTTTTACCGAGGTTGTACAAATAGTTAAAAGTGCACCGTTGTATCATGCTTCGGATTCATAATCAGAAGCAATTTTTTCTTTTTTATAAACAACTTCTATATCAGTTAAATTCATACACGAGTCTCCAAAATTTTATTTTATTTCGGTTTCCCCGCACTTCACTGTTATATAAACCAACACAAATTGAAAAAATTTGAGTTAATCACCTAATAAACATATCGCTCCTTCATTGCATCATAGTCATATCTCAAAAAATCAAAAATTTTAAGTAACTTTAGCAAAGTTTTCCTTTACACCTTCTCTTATTATATCTCAAACTGAACCGAAGTTATAGCAAAATATATCTTTAAATAGGCACATTTTGAAAACTAATCGCATTTTGCCAAGATCGTTTGTTTTTGTAGATATGACTATGTTGCAGTAACGGAGTGATATGTTTAGGTATCTTCTATTTTAAGACTTGTTCATGGACAATGAAACTTTACTGCCTGCAACTTATTTTGAATTAATGTACTTTATTAACTCTTAACTTCACTAAATGTAATAATTACACACTGCTACAAAAAAACACTTTTTGTCAGAACTTGAAAACCGACCTAGTGGGGATTGTAGGCCTAGGTGAGGACATACAAAAACCGTTTTCAAAAATTTTGAAACACCCTCAAAATTTTGAGTTATTTTCAAAAAACTGTTTCAGTGTAGGTCGTAGCACTTTAGTACCTCTAACTCACACATTTTTTGATCGATTTCAAAATTTTAAACAGTTTTGAAAAGGCAAAGAAGTAAGCTTTTACGAACTGTATTCATAAAAAATATATTCCGAGAAATTAGGTGAGTGTTTATCAAAAGTTTCTATTTTTTTTTATTTTTTTTTCTTAATTTTTCAAATTCAACAAGAGTTATTTTAATTTTTTTCTATGAAAAGCTATCTTTGTTTGCACTGTATTTTAAAGATAATTTTGGGTAGAAAAAAACGAGATATCATTTGTTAAAATCGGCTTATATTTACAAAAGTTACTAAAGTTTTAAATCACGCAGAAGATCGCAAAAATATGCATTTGTCACAAAATGTGCCTCAGCCTATTTTGGTAAATATTCCAGATTCATCATCACTTTGTTTATGTTAAGTTTCATTACATTTAATTGCACTTAATACTGGCTTAGTAACAGTTAACACATTAGCATACTTAATGCTATCACGATTTTTATATTGATAACCAGTGATGTTTGTTTGGCAAAAATAACAGTCTTGTGGTTTATGGAATATTTGATGATGCCAAATCATTGGGAAAGATAACGGTAATGGCTGGCTTATAAACTTTTCGGACTTAGTTTTCTTAAGCATACTGGAACAGCTTGTACAAATACTTTCGGGTTCATAACATTTGCTAGAACTGTATGAGCAGTTAAAAACTGTATTGAAGGCATTTACCAAGGCTTTATTTTTATTCAGATCACAGCGATGTTTTTTGTCAGCGAATAAACCGCAAACATATGTCTGTCTGTCCGTCTGTTCGTCTGTTGAAAACACGCTTACTTTGGAACAACTCAAAAGAAATGAACAAACTTGGTGTCAAATTGCTTGTAGTTATCCTAAGCAGTTTGCGATTGAAATTCAGCAAAATCGGTGCAGTAGGACCAGAGCTATGAATCAAAATGTGGAACCATCACCTAAAAAAATGATAATTTTGTTATAAAAAATAACATAAATGGTGGAACAAGGCACGGAATGAGATAAGATTTTGCAAAAATTTGTTTTATTCGACTGGAAATCACGCTGTAAAATTTCGTGAAGATCCGTCCATAATTTACCCTAGGCCCCATATAAACACTACTCCCGGAAAATAGTTTAGTACGCCTAAAAATAATGCTATCATAACAAAATTTGAATTGAAACTGTTTAAATTCCTAAATAATTTAATATAGATCTAAACCTCAAACCAACCAATTTTAATGCTGATGTCTGTTTTTATAAAGATAAATTAATAATAAATAGACATCATATAGATATCCCTACTGAAATATTCGAACAGTCGGTGGAGGGTATTAAAGATTCGGCACAGCTTGTTTTTATTCATATTTTTTGCGCGGAGGGAGAAAATACTAAAAATAGGTGTTAATGAAAAATTGAATAACTTATACAAATTTTATCCGATTTGAAAAATTAAAACCATGTTTTGTTAAGAACTAAATTTTCTTTATACGCTTATATAAATTTTTATAAGCTTTCATATTAAAATAAGCATTGAAAAGCTACTTAAATCAAAAAAGTTTTTAATTTTCGTTTTTTTTGTAGATATTCTTAACAAAAACAATACTTATAATTTACAAATGTATAAAAAAAATGCACGTTATTTTAAAGCGTAATCAGTTTTTTTTCCAAACCCGTTAAAAAATTTAAAATCGGACAAGAACTGACTGAGTTACAGGTCGATAAGTTGACGAACATCACTGAAAACGGTTTTTTTTAAATAACTTCTGAATTTGAGGGTGTTTCTGAAATTTTTTGACATAATTTTTAATGTATTCAACAAGACCAATAACCCACGCTAGGTCGTTTTCCAAGTTTTTTACACTGTATCACCGTGTTATCAACTGTTGCACTGCCCATTCTGCTTTTAGTAGATTTATTGCATCAGGAGACATTTTTTTAAATATTTACTCACTTCTTGTAATTGATCTAATCCGCAACCCATCCACAGATGCTAATTTTTAGAGAATAGAAAACTAAATTTTAAAGTATAAATAGCTGTTTTCTGAAATTATGAGGGAGTTTTTATTTCCCGGGTTCCCGCAAGGAAAATCCCGGGAAAACGGGAAATAAAATAATTGAAATTCCCGGGAATTCCCATGACGGGAATTTTTTTCAAAATTTTCCGTTTCTCTGAAACTATTGGGCAAATTTAAAAACAATGTAAGCCCGGCATAAAGGTAATATTGTTGCCGAGTTTCGGGTTTTTTAACTGAATATAGTCAACCTTATGAAGATTAGATTTGAAATCAGCGACCTCAAATATGCAGTCAAATTCCAGAAAGCATAATGTTTACTATACTATGGAACAGTGTTGCCAATTTAGCCATTTAGTGGCTTGATTTAGCAATTTTTCACCCTGTTTAGCCATTAAAAAATGCGTTTAGCCATTAGCCATTTTTCAACTTGTTTAGCCATAAAATTCTTTTATTATAAAAATTTATAAAAGCAAAATAAACATTTTTAACAATCAAAACGCCTTTAATTTGAAACACAAATGTTGAAAATCGCTATAAACGATGATGATGAAACACCCTTCAAAATAAAGGAACAGTATTCCAATATTAAATTTATAAAATGGATCAACACAAGCATCGGTGTTTCTTTCTGGTTGCAAGTATTTCAATAAAGAGATGCAGGCGGCAACAATTTTTTTTTTTAAATTTCAGATTTGACTATAAAGTTGCTCTCACTTCCATGGTATAATGCTGAAGTAGAGAGGGTATTTCGCCAAGTAAACATCGTTAAAAGTAATTTGAGAAATAGGTTACATTTAGCAACCGTTAATTCGATTTTATCAATGAAATATTTATACCAACACCACAATAGTAGAGAGGGTACTATGCGTTTGTGCTGGTGTTTGTTACACTTTAAAATATTGGTCCTAAACCCACCTTTTCGTATACCGATTGACTCAGAACAACTTTCTGAGTCGAATTAACGATGATTGTCCGGCTGGCTGGCTGTCCATTTTGATCTTGTGCGTAAAGTACAGATCGCAAATTTGAAGATCATTTAATAAAATTTGGTACACAGGTGTAATGAGGTTTAGGGTATCATATAGTCGGGCTTGACCGCCTATATTTTCTTATTTGTTTTTTATTGTAGATCTGGAATCAAAAGGTTGGGTAAATGTTGTAGTGATTATGATTTACCTTCAAATTATTTCAAACTAATACGCACGAGTGGTTCCTATGAGATGAACAATAACGACATAATATTTATCGATGATATTAACAACTTTCATGAATTATTTATGTTTTGTTATTGAATTTTAATGTTTTTTTATTTAAAAAGCTTTTAGCCATTTTTTAGCCCATTTTTACCCGTAAATTTAGCCATTTTTGGTCTCCAAGTTTTGGCAACACTGCTGTGGAAACTAGAAACTACAAACGGAATGGCAATTTTATATGCCGTTTCCTGCTAGTTGAAGGGTATAGATAGATTTTAGGTATTTCAAAATAGATTTAAAAAAATAAATTGTTCTATGGGAACCCTTTCAGATTTCTTGTAATTTTTTTTTTAATTTGATATTTTAGATTGATAGAACTTCCGAATCCATATTTTCTGAAAATCCTTTTATTTTGACTGGAGAGGCATGGAAGGAGAGAAGGGCTGAAATAACACCAGGATTTACACATAGTAGGGTAAGCCACAAAACAATTAAATAAATTTATTAAATAAATAAATACTAAACATTTTAATTCCTATTTAAAGATTAAAACCGTTTTTCCTGTAACCAAAAAAGTCTGTAAACTTTTAACCGACTATATTGAAAAAGAAACTAAAATGGTCTCCAAAGATGGAATAGATGCCAGAGATGTACGTTGAGGCTAATTTTTCAAAAATAGAATTTTTTATGAGATTTAATTTTTGAATTTCAGCTCTGTTTACGTTTCACCTGCGAAGTTGTGAGCGATTGTGTGTTGGGCATACAGGCCAATTGTTTCTCGGACAAGAAGGCACCTATTTTTGTTAATGCCAACAAAATGTTTGAACAATCATTTTTAATAATACTCTACACAACTTTAGCCGGTTTAATACCGTCGTTAACAAAAATCAAAAAATTAACATTTGCCCCCAAACACATCGAAGACTTTTTTCTTGATTTAATGCGAAATTCTTTAAGTTTAAGAAATTCTCAGCATGCAAAGGGCTTACATGAGGATCGTGTAGATTTCTTGAATTACATATTAAATTTGCAAGAGAAAAAGAATCTGACTATACCCCAAGTAACGTCACATATAATGACTTTTTTGGTAGATGGCTTTGAAACTACGGCTGGAGTTCTATCGTTTTGTTTGTTGTTGGTAAGTGAATGCAAAATCATAAAAATTATTACAAAAAAAACAATTAATTTAAATTTTATAGTTGGGCCGTCATCCTGATAAACAGGAAAAGCTGCGACAAGAAATTGTAGAAAAGTTAGGTGAAAATAGCGAAATTGAATCTATTTTAAATTTAGAATATTTGGATGCTTGCATTCATGGTAAATTTCATTGATAATAAAATAGTATGAAAATTGTTTTTCAAAACTTATAATTTTTTGTTAAATAGAAACTCTGCGCATTTTCCCACCCGGTTCACATTCCACGAAGTTGTGCACTGAGCCTATTGAATTGGTAAATAAAGATGGCCGCACTCTTAAAGTCCCCGTTGGTACAAGAGTCATTTTGCCAATATATGCCATAATGGTAGATGAAAACCACTATAAAAATGCAGATAAATTCGAGCCAGAACGTTTTATGGATGGGGGTCTTAAAATGTATAAGGACAAAGGTGTCTTTTATGGATTTGGAGATGGTCCTAGAGTTTGTTTAGGTAAGAAATCTAGAAAATTGTTGTTGGCTTTTGTTTCTAAATTTCAAAATGGTGAAACTTTTCTACGATATTTAACTAAGTAATTATGTTTTTTACAGGCATGCGTTTTGCTCTAACCCAAATTAAAGCTGCAATGGTGGAAATATTGCGCAAATATAAAATTCATGTCAATTCCAAGACCCGCAAAGACAATAAATTGAATCCCACATATTTCCTATTGCGTTTAGATGGTGACATTTGGTTAGATTTTGAAAAAATCAATTAAAGTTTTTATTAAATATCTGTAGTATATATGTATAAGTCAAAGTTAAATTTAAAATTGTTTATTTGATCAATAAAATTTTCAATAAAGACAGATTCACACATTTACTCCCAACAATATTATCGTGCTAGGAATGTTATTGACAGTTTTCTGCAACACGATTCACTAATTCCAATGATTTTTTTTTTAGAAATTCAAAACTACCAAATAAAAAACATGCCGTATTCACTTTACAAGATAGCAGCACAGCAACAGCTGATTTTATGCAGCCCATCTTTTTTTGTTTTTCAACTTCATATCGCTCATTTACTTAAATAGCCTCATAACTCATAGGCACTATTTTTTAACTACTGGTGTTTTCTTTTCTACAAAAAAATGTGCCTTTTTTTTAAAAGAAAATTCAATTTTGTGTTTTTTTCTTAAAAATTTTGCTCCCGAAAAGTGTGGCTTGTTTTATTCTAAAAAACTCATGCTTTTCGGGAGCAAAATTTTTAAAAAACAGACACCAAATTGCATTTTTTTTAAAAAAAGGCACATTTTTTTGTTGAAAAGAAAACACCATACGTATGCAGAAATGTGCGCAATATCATAATTGATAGTGTGTAAAAATTCTTTCCAATTTTTTTCTTTCGCAGAGAAAGTAATAAAAAAAATATATTTGTCGTATGTTTAAGTTCGTTAGTTTTTAGGAATAAGCAATATATTTTGTATAGGAACGATATTTTTTACATTTTTTTTTATTATTATTAATCAAAAAATTAATGCGGCTCTGCTGAAAAATTTAATTTTTTGAGTGACGACACTATTGAAGTAATTGAGCGATATGCATTTTAAATTGTTTAATCTAATTATGAATTAAAAAAAGTGTTAACAGCTGTTGAACTGTTATCTATTAACTTAACAAACACTAAACGCCGTATTTGTATTGAAAATTTGGCATGAAGTTAGCAAAAAGTTTATTCATAATACACTTACCGAACTCTGGCTAACGATTTGCTTAACTCTTGCCAAAAGTTTGCCAACTTGTAAAAAACACCCGTTTAATGTCAAACAATTTTGTTGGGTTTTTTTTAATAAGCTGTTTTTTTAAGTTACTGTCTTTTACTTAATTTATTTTAATTTGAAAAACTTTTTAACATTTTTATATGTGAAGGGAAAAACAAAAAAAGGAAAAAAATACAAATTTAGCGATGATTAATACAAAACGTTGTTGTATTTTTGAGTAATACAATGTGGCATCATAAATAACTCTGTGCCAACAAGCTGCTAAGCTTAATCGGCATTCTAGTTAGCAGCTCGTTGTACGTAGTGTACAAACTGTGGCTAACTTTTTGTTATGAATACGGCTGTACATAGATAAATGATGAGGCTACTAAGTTTAACTTTGGCCAGCAAAATTGAAATTATTGGCCACTCATTGCAGTTTAGTACGGACAAAAACAATAAAATTAAACCAACTCATAAAAAGAATCGTCTTAAAAAAATAACTTCTCTCTACAGGGAGAAAAAATTTGTTTAAAACAAATGGGTGAAGCCACCTTAAATCTATATTAAACACTTGTGTATCTATTAATATTTAACAAGTGTTCTGCATAGTATAATATAAATCTACATAAAACAGCATTAACATTCAAGTTCTCGGTCATTGAAAAAACTTTTTTATTTAATTTGTTGTTATCGTCATAAAAGTAA
Source organism: Pollenia labialis (assembly GCA_949318255.1). Lineage (NCBI taxonomy): Eukaryota > Metazoa > Arthropoda > Insecta > Diptera > Polleniidae > Pollenia > Pollenia labialis. The sequence continues at coordinate 93,406,633 of OX439142.1, read as the reverse complement.
TGCTTTTTAGGGGGCTGTATTTAGGGTTCCAATTCATGTTACTTTCCCGTAGAAAATATTTATTTTTTAATTCCAGAAAATTTTCAAAAAGAATTTTTCAGATTATAATAAAATATTTTAAATATGTAATATAATCAAAACATTTACGCCTCCTGAAGAAGTAGACAAATACTCTACGAAACGTTGGGAAAACTGTAATAAAATTTATGTTTTATTTACATTGAAGCTCCAGGCCTAACAAGCTTAACAATAATAAAGTGATTTAAAATTTTGAAATTTTCCAACGAAAGTAAGCACATATTTATAATTGATATAAAATAAAAATCTTGCATTTACTGTCCAATGAACATAAGCGGAGTTTAGTGTTTGGTGCAAGTGGTCTTGCAAAAATGCAAAATCTCGTAGCTTTTTATGAAATCTAAGGGAAACTCTATTTTTTGTTGTTGGATTTAACAAAGCAGCTATGATATTTTGCATTTGCTCTTTTGCTTTGACCATTTGCACCAAACACTGAACTCCGCTATTGTGAATAGATTTTTGCACTTATTCATTGAACGATTACTTATGCCACATTTTAAATTAAGTATCAGCGGCAGCATATAATCGTACATTTTCTGATTATATTGACAAGTTTTTAAAAGATATAGGAAACCACTTCTGCAAAAGTTCTACATAGTAGAAAAGACGACTTCCTCTCAATTTCAGATTATTTTGGAACGAATTCATAATATTTTCAAATATTCGTCAACAAGATAGTTGTCAGGTCAAGACGAAATTAACAGAATTTTGTAACAGTGAGAGCCCAGTCCATTATTATTTTACTCCGAATTATTTTGAAGGAGATTTAACAAGCGCTAAATTAAATTTTATTATATTCGGACTTTCTACTCCTTTTCTGTTTCTGCAGTACATATTGAAAATTGTAAACACAAATAATTTAAGATGCTCGTATGCACATTTTTTTTAACGCTTAAAAATTTTATTTTCTTTCAAAATTCGAGATTGCATTTTGAGAAATATTCGTAAATTTTCCACAAAAAAAGACGATTAATTCCAAAAAGTGTATGAAAACGCTCTCTGGCGGCAATCAAAAATAAAAATAAATGGATTTCTCGACCCTAAAACGGCATGAAACAGGTCTGGCTAGATCAAATACAATTTGTTTGCCTCTATTCTTGAATATTTGAATATTTGAAGAATTCGGGGCTCGAATTTAATTTTTGACCTATGGTTTTTTGGAAAAGTTTATTGGAATGACTTACATAACAAGAATCGCGATGTGCTTTTGGCACGAACAATTTTTACCCACCCTATTATTATGTATAATTATTGATCATGTATTTTTTGCAATCAATGTATACTTTACACTTACAAAAGAATTTTAAGTACCTTTTGTTTTTGTTATTTTAAATTTTTGTTTTTAAAAATAAAATAAAAAAAATTATAGAAAAATGCTTAAGTACCTATTAGAGCCGAAAAAGTACGATTTTAACAGTTCGTTGGTATAATATTGGTCTTCTCATTTATCAATGTGGCATTTTTGCATAAAAAAGATTTTTACTCTCTTTACCTATTACAGTAGAATCCCGATAATTCGTAAATCTTACGAATTATAGGGGTTTTCGATTTAGCGGGGTTTCGATTTAACAGGGTTAAAATAAAATAAATACGAATTAACGGGGTTTTCCAATTTATCTACTAAAACGATAAAAAAAACATAAAAAACAATTGTTAAAAATAAAATATGTATATAAAAATTGTATATAAAAATTATTCATGTAACAAACTAATCTTAAGAAAATAAACACACACGCAAGCAAAAACCCACGCAAAAAAAGGCGGTGAACAAAAAAATCATTATTTTCATATTTCTATTGTTTTTATTACGTGGTAGTGGTAGTTAGCAACCAATTACGATTTATAAGAGGCTAAGAAGATTTTATTTGAAAAAAAAATTACGAATTAGCGAGGGGACCAAAATGTATGGAAATTTTACGAATTAACGAGATTTTTTCAATGGACCGACAGTTTGTTACGAATTATCGGGAATTACGATTAATCGGGGTACGAATTATCGGGATTTGACTGTATTTAAAACCTAACTCAGATATGCATCTTAATTACATTTTGAGATAGCAGCATTAATGTCTAAACACTGTTGTCAAATTTAAACGATTTTCCCAAATTTCCAAGATGAGGAAACGAGTTTAAAAGTGGGTTCTATTTTACGTCTCTAGGCGGGAGCTAGGATTTGATAATAGACTTATAGTTTCTTTATCAAGTTTTCTTAGAATTTGTTGTAGATAATTGACCCACCCCAATATAAATACAAACATATGTTTCGAATCAAGATTTAGAGATGAACAGACTCCAAAGGTGGGTCTAGGGCTACTATTTTAAGGTGTTATAAACATCAGCACAAGCGCATAATCATATAACGGGTCCGCCATCTAACGTTTTTTTCAACAAGTGCTTATTTCGTGAATGGTAACACTTATCTCATGTTTGATTTGACAGATAATTAGTTTTATCCTTCCGCTGAACGAATATGGTTGTGTATACGCTGGGAAATATGCGTTTTCGCTTCGCTAAGTAGGCCAGCGATCGACTTACAGAAGATGCCGATTTTGCCAAAAAATCATCTTTTCAGATGATGCTCATTTTGATCTTGGCGGATTTGGGGCACATTTGTCGCATTTGGGGCACAGAAAACACGAACGCATACATTGATAAGCCGATACACCCAAAACGAGTCACTGTTTGGTGCGGATTTTGGTCCAGAGGCATAATTGGGCCATTTTTCTTCGAAAATGATCAAGGAGTGGCCGTTACAGTCAATGGCGATCGTTATCGGGCCATGTTGAACGAATTTTTGTTCACACAAATTGAAGAGGAGGATATTGGCAACATTTGGTTTCAACAGGACGGCGCTACGTGCCACACAGCCGAAGCTACACTCGATGTTTTGCGCCCTGTTTTTGAAGATCGCATTATCAGCCGCAGAGCTGATGTCGTTTGGCCACCTCGGAGCTGCGATTTGACACCGTTGGACTATTATTTGTGGGGTGCCGTCAAAGATAAGTGTTACGCCGACAAGCCAGAGACAATTGACGCTTTAAAGGGCAATATTCGTGAAGCCATTGATGAAATACGGCTGCACACAATCGATAATGTGCTTAAAAATTGGACCGATCGTGTAGGCTACTGCATGGCTAGCCGAGGCAGGAATTTGAATGAAATTATTTTCTTTCAAATAAAAAAAGAAATTTGAGAAAATATTCAGTAGTTTTTTTTATCGCATTTTCAAAAAAAAAAGTTATTTGGCAGATCCTTTACATATACATCTATATAAAGTTTTTTGCGATTTTGATCTATAAGATAAATTTTTTTAGATTTTATATGTTCACAACTTTTGTTCTTTATGGCAAGAGCTACAACTCAAACAACTGTCTCAAAGTGTGAATAAAAATTCCGAACGGTTTGCCTGAGAAAATTATCACTTTTTTGCAAAAATAACTCCGAGGACCTAAATCTTTAAGGGCCCATAAAAAACTGAATGACTTTGGGCAAAACTGGGAGACACGGGTTATTTTTTTCCTAATATGGTTATTTTTCCACAACTTAAAAAATACACGCAGAACAATTTTCGGGAAATTTTTCACTTTTGCGGCTACCTAAACGGTGTTAGGAATCATTGTTAGGAAGTTCATATGTTCTAGAAAGTTGTTAATTAAGGTCTTAGGTACATTTTTGTAGTTGATTGTTTCCTTGAATTTTGAACGGTTTGCTACCTATGGACCTAAACAGCGGAAAAAAGGTAAAACATTTTTTAAAGTTTTTTGCGATTTTGATCAGGAAGATGAATTTTTTTAGATTTTATATGTTCACAACTTTTGTTCTTTATGGCAAGAGCTACAACTCAAACAACTGTCTCAAAGTGTGAATCAAAATTCCGAACGGTTTGCCTGAGAAAATTATCACTTTTTTGCAAAAATAACTCCAAGGACCCAAATCTTTAAGGGCCCATAAAAAAACTGCATGACTTTGGGCAAAACTGGGAGACACGGGTTATATTTTTTTCCTAATATGGTTATTTTTCCACGACTTAAAAAATACACGCAGTACAATTTTCTGGAAATTTTTCACTTTTGCGGCTACCTAAACGGTGTTAGGAATCATTGTTAGGAAGTTCATATGTTCTAGAAAGTTGTTAATTAAGGTCTTAGGTACATTTTTGTAGTTGATTGTTTCCTTAAATTTTGAACGGTTTGCTACCTATGGACCTAAACAGCGGAAAAAAGGTAAAACATTTTTTAAAGTTTTTTGCGATTTTGATCAGGAAGATGAATTTTTTTAGATTTTATATGTTCACAACTTTTGTTCTTTATGGCAAGAGCTAGTGTAAATCAATATTCCGAACGGTTTGCAAGATATGAAAATGATCACTTTTTTGAAAAAATTACACCGAGGCCCTAAATCTTTGAGGGCATATAAAAAAAAGTGCATGACTTTGGGCAAAACTGGGAGACACGGGTCTTTTTTTTTATTTTGTCTTTATGGTTATTTATTGTCCGTATATGGCTATTTTTTTTTGTGTTGCACTGTGTTATTATAGTGAATTTAAAAATGTTTAGTATAAAAAATATGTTTTCCAGTTATATTATATTATATTGGCAAATATGAATAAAAATGGTCGTAGTGACCACTCATTAATCATGTTTTTTCTCTACATGTATATCGTCACCCAAAATGCAAAAAGGTGTTTCTCAAATAGCTCAATATATTAAAAAAATATAATGATACATTAGTCTAATAAAATAATATCAGCGTTCTTTAATAAACTATATTTCATATATTAATCGATTGTAATTTAATAAATTTATCTACTTGAATTTTAAATCCATATAAACGGACTATTTGAATTCATCTCTTTAAAATTAATTCCATTTTTTCAATGCCTGTTCTCTTACGTACAATGTTATGTGGATCTTTAAAACAAAATCATATTCTTTAAAGTATGTGTAAACAAAATATGATGTTGCTCTAGAAATAGTATGCTCACCATTAACTTTTAAAAGAATTATAAATATTGTTTGGAGATGAATAAACTTTCCAATGATTAACAAATTTCACAAAATATATATAAAGTGTACAAAATTCGTTTATGAAAACATGCTTTCTAACATAAAGGACAAATTTACACAAAGTAACCGCAATTCAATATTATTCCTGTTTTTTATTTTGGCTTAAACTAAGTTTTTAGCTAACTTTAATGGCTAATAAATCACTGAATGTTTAAACTCTAGTTAAATTGAACTTAACTTAAATGAAGCTTAAACTCAATAGCTGCCAATTAGAGCCTCATATAATCTAAATAGTTTAGAAATTAATAAAATGCCAACACTATGATAAATGTAGTCAAATTCATATGGTTTGCATTGGTAAGCTGCTTTTCCTTAAAAAATAATGACAACGAGAGTGAGCAGCTTCCACGCTAAGAACAGGGGTCTAATCACCGCATACGATATCGAACAAAATTGAAGTTTTCTATTTTGGTATCATGATACTCGATATAGAATGCATCGTAATCGGATTTTGAGATGACAGCATTCGATATCGAGTAACCAAAGACATTAAATCTCTCGAGTTATAATTCGATACGTAAGTGTCTATCGTATGTAGACAAAAACCAAAGTTTACTCGATATCGAATGCGGTGATTAGACCCCAGTTTTAAAAATGCAACTCAATATCAAAGGGATGTTCACAAAAGGCAAAATTCATGTGTGCTTGGTTTAACCAAGTTTGGTAACCGAAACGAATTTCAGTATCGGTATAAAATTATTTGTTAATTCGGTATCGCTATTAAACTATTTGTTTTTTTCAGTATCGACATACCGTCTGAGAAACTTTTATAACGGGAAACTAATTTATTATAACATGCATATTTCTTTAAAAAATAACATTTATTTTTGTTCGTAAAAATAAAAAAGCTCAAAAAACACTAAAAATAACTGTTATTTTTCTGGAAACAATTTCTATAAAAAAAACAGTTATCACCTTACTTATGAAAAAAGGAATACGGTTTCTAGTTAAAAGAAATAATAGGGGTCTTAACGACATAGATTACACATTTTTTTACATGCTGGCAATTATTAAATAATTTTTTTTCTAAAAGATTGTATATATTGTATTATCTTTGTAGAACTTTTATTTTTTTATATATAAATTCGGCAGACTAGAAACAAATAAAAATGTTCAACTCTTATGCCAATAGAAAATATGTGTTTTTGGCAACTGAAATTACTTCCGGTATCGGTATCAATACCGGTATTTAAGCGGTATTTGTATTTACAGCGGTATCGATTACGAACCTTGCTAGAAACAAAAAAAAAAAGATATCGGAAAATTAGATATTCAAGACCTTTCAATTCGATTTCATGAATTTCGTCTTTATAATAAGGCGGACATTAGGTAAATACCAGGTAGAACCTATCTATAATTATGTCATAGTTTTCATAATTTTGGAGTAACTTAAGACATTTCTAAAAAACTTTGTTTTCTCTACCAACGATATACAAACATTAATATCAGATCTTAATTCATTTTTAACTGTTACAAGATAAAAGCTTTTAAAGAAAAAAAACAGTGAATGATTAATGGTTTTAAAATTGATGCCCAATCAAATAATACCGAAATTTGAGTGTATTTAATCTATTTTGTTAACTGAGCATTAACATAAAAATGTATTGTAAGTGTAGTGAATTAGTACAAACCCGTTTTTACAACTTACCGATAGCTAAACTTTAGTTTTACCTAACAGGTAGGATGGACTTTAATTTACTTTATCGCTCACTTTAAGTTAAAGTAAAGTTTGAATAATGGAACACTTTTTATAAAGGCGATTATAGTCTACTTTAAGCTATCGGTAAGTTGTGAAAACGGGCCTTATGATTTTTAAATTTTATAGAAATTTAAAAAAATATGAATAAAGACAAATTTCGTTAAAGAGTTTACACGCGCTTTTTCATTAATGATTAACCAACTCATTTCGGCGGAAAGAAAAGTCTTTTAATGAAGTCGAAATATTTTTGAAAATCAATAAAAGGTGTTTTATCAAGTTTTACGCTTTAATTTATTATAATTTGTGAAGCAGTAACCATTAAGCAACTAACTCAATTTTAAGCCTTATTTAACCATTTAAAATTGTGATTTATGGAACTAAATAAATCAATATTTGTTGTTATAAATGTACAGGGTAACGCATAAGTAGCTTTATTTTTAAATTAATCAATACTTTTTTTGAAAAATTTTTTATGGCCGATTTCAGCACAGAAAAACAACCAAAGCTGTTAAATTGAATTATTCTGACACAAAGTACTGGGTATTACATGCCAACTTAATTGCACAAATTTTTAATTTATTGTTCCTGAAATAATAGAAAACGCACTCTTGCCGATTGGACAGCTATCTGAGATAGCACAGGCAGCCCAAAACAAAAACTACAGAGAACATTTTTACCGTAAATGTATTCGAGAAAAGTGTAATGAAGATGTATTTAACAGGTTTCTTCTTAGCTCAGTACCAATTTTATCACACATGGGCAGGAAATATGAGAAAAAACAAAACATTTTTTCAGCTCGAGATTTACCTTCAGTTTTCACTAATTCTAATACTAAAGTTGATAATGATGATTATATTGATGACGATAACTTTGGTGATAACAATGATCATAACGTTTATGATGATAGTAATGAAGAAGCTGATACAAGGCGAATTCAACTACAGGTGGTGTCGAAACGGCATCTGATTTTGACTATTCGAGCTTTTTTGTTTTGATTTGTTATTGTTTTGCTAAAATGGTTGACATTTCGAGCTAATGGCACTAACAATATAATGGAAAAAAGCCTATGTTGTTTCTGTTGTTTTTGGATTGTTGTAGTTGTGACACCACCTGTAGTTGAATTCGCCTGAGCTGATAGTGATTCTTTTTAATAATAACTGTTGTTATTTTTCACATATCTGTGGTCACAAGTCTAAACAGCCTAAGTCTGTTTTTCAATATTTTCAGTAGAGCAGTTTAAAGTTTGGAATATTCACTGATAATCATTAGACGGTTTTTTTTTGGAAAACTTTGCTACAGATTTCAAAGAAACGAATTTCTTTACTTAGTTGTTAAAAAAAATAGTTGTTTATTCTCGTAGTCAAAAGATATTACCGAAAAAAAAACTTAGGCTCTTATCAAGGCGAATTTAAAAAGGTAAGTGCAACTCTACAACTACAAAAAGCCACATGTATTTCGTGTTTGCAATTAAATTGCTTGTTGTCAACAACACTGTACGGCAACGCATTTTTTTTATTTAAAATTAGAATTTTTACTTTTTTAAAAAAGAAATTAATAACTTCACGTTAATTATTAGCAGATTTTTATTTGTTTTATTATAAAAATAATATTTTTCGCACTTTTCAATGAACTTCTTCTCCGACATTTTTCGGTTATTTTGGCGCAAAACATTTGCATATATTTGCAATTCGCCGTGGAGACAGCTGATGAACGGCTGACGAGTTGCACTTACCTTTTTAAATTCGGCTTGGCTCTTTTGAATTGTTGACAGAAAGAAAGTCAAAAAGTTAAAGATAAGTTAGGCTTTTATTCCAGATAAAATTAAAAACTTTAAGTGCGTCTAAATTGACATAAATTATTATTCTATGCCAAGATTTTTCAGACTCGATCTCTCATGTTGAGTTATGCTGTTATTCCTATATAATAATTTATAAATTTAAAAGATTTTGTTTGTCGTGCCTTATTTCCAATTGTTATTCTTGATGAAAATACTGAAATTTATTGTTGAAGGGATAAGCTATTCCCATGCGCATTTCACTGGTTACTTCCCAATAAAAAATTTTATAATTAGTATTGTGGTAATTTTGTTGAACTATTTATGGTTTTTTATCCAAATTTTCAATATTTTTAATCAGGCTTAAGATCATCAAATTTAATTTTCATTAAATTATTTTTATGAAGAAAGGAATTTTACAACACGAAAATTAATTAAAATTGTTATTGATAATCATTCATTCTTGGCTGACCTGAGATTCGAACCCAGGCGGCTGGTTACCCTGACATTTTTCGATCGCTACTCAGAGGGATTTGCCGTCTTACACTCGCAGCCATCGACGACTGCTGACGTCAATAGTCAAACATCATTCCTTAAACCAAATTGTATTTTAACCTTTTGGTAGATCGCTTTTTTGAATGATTGATTTTACATGTTTTTCCTTTACCTCAGTTTTTTTTCGAACTTTTTGTCAATAATTCTTATTGAAGTCCAAAGTACATTTTTGTTTTTTTCATGTTTTTTGTCATTTTGAGAAGCACTAATGGTACATTTAAAAAAATAAGCGCACAATTATGCGCTACGCAATAAGACATTCATAAATGCAGCAAAGTAAGTGAAAGAACTCTCAACAACTCTTATTAAAAAAAATAGCATTTCAATTGCCACGGCATTCCCTTACTGCGAAGCAGGTTTGTAAGGGAGAATTCTAAAAAATAACTGTATCAAAACATTTAGTGTGTAAGGCCAATCGTAACATACAACAATTTTTATATGCGCTGAATAATGCGCTTTATGTATCAAAAATGTATTGCTTCAAAGTGGGAACTCGCCATATAAAATTCATGTCTTCCGTCAGCGCAATGGTAAGCGAAACGATTATGTTTCTCCCTTACAAACCTGCTTCGTTGGAAGCTCCATTTTTTATTGGTTTAGGCCAGATCGTCAGGTAACTTCATTCAAAGATTTAAGAAAAACTAAAGATATTTAACAAATTAAACTGTTAAGCAAATAAGAATTATAACCAACAGCTTTACTGGTAGCAATATCAAAGCTTAAACAAAAACAACAACAATAAACAGTAAGTTTATCTTTTGTTACATTCCCCACTACAATTGGTTCGAATTCTTCTAACGTTAATTGTAGTTGTAAGTAGGTTTTTTAACGATAAAGCGGGGAGGTTCCCTCCACAGCGACGAGTACCGCGACCAGGTTAGGACTATTGTACCCACTCCCCTTAGTTGGTCAAAAGACCCTCTTTTTCCCAAAGGAACCCAACTAGGTATTTTGCCGGTATAGTACCGATTCGGGACGCACCTATTGTGATATGCCCCAAGTGCCTCCTTCTGGCCCATGCCAGCGCCGGGAAGTCGCACAGTGTATGCTTCGTCGACTCGTCCCCTTCTAGACACAGTCTGCATATCTGATTTTCTGCCAGGCCCATCTGATAAAGGTGGTTGTAAGTAGGTTAAGAAAAAACATAATGAAAACAAAAAATTTAGGCCCTATTAGCTTGACAAAAATAACATTCATAACTTCATCACTCTGGCCAAAGAAACCACTACAACAACTTGCTTTATTGTTTTTTCAAAAAATAAAGCATGTTGCCAGTTTACATAGTTATAATAAATGTATGGTTAAAAGTTATTATATACATATGTATGTAAAGTCTGAAAGAATATTAGTATTCAAAATATGATTACTGTAATTATATTCTAATCGTAGGTTATCATAATATCTTTGTTATCGCTTGTCATAGGTCGGAATAATTTATAAATAATTTAAAGAATATTGATTATTTTTTTATTAAAATAATAATACATACAATGGTTAATATTTTTGCACCAATATTTTCACACTTTCACAACAATAACAAAATTTTATTTTGAGACACGAATTTTCTATGTACAATTTGTTTATATTTTAATTTTTTACACTTAAAATCGTGTCTTTATTTTGAATGGTATTGTTTTTTTTAATTGTTTTATTACCTTGTTTACACTTACAGATAAAATGCATATCAGAAAAACTATACAACTTTGGAACATGAATTTAAAAACGTATTTTTATTTTTCTCGCTTTATATATTGACTGTTAACAATTCCTCTCAAGTCAATTATTCCTGTTGATTCTGCGGCTTACAGCAAACGATGTTTCTTCCACCGACCTATAACATACTGTAACTACAATTATTTTTTTATGGAAACAAAAAAGTGAATTTTTTTCATCACGGCCCTATGCTCCCCAGAGGAGTAAAAGGAACATATATATATATATATATACAAAATATGGGAACGGGACCAATCTTCTCAGTATTTTCTGATAAAAATTATGCAAAAAAAAAACGTATTTTCGATTTTTTGTCAGTTACAGCGTTCTTTAATTCTTGCGACGATATAATGCAAACTTCATTGAGTTTCTAAAAATACTTGACTTTTGACGCAATTGAACGGGAACTCAATTAAGCAGTACTCGGTTCATTGAATCGCCGGCGCAATTAAAACGAAAATCGCTTAGTTGAGCAATATGTGCAATAAAGCGAAACACCCATGTGTAGATAGAATTAACTGATACAGCTGTATTTTGTTTGCATCATAAGCATACTATCGATAGTACTACTTATCAATTGTATCGGTTGTCTTAAAATATCGGAAATATCGATAGGAAAAATATCAATATCGATATTGTTATTATGCGTATAATTATTTAAAATACATCTATTAAGACAAAAAACAGCAGCTATGCACACAGATTTTTGCCGCAAGTTTTTACTTGCTATTATTAATTCGCTCTGAATTACATCAATGAATACAAACAACAAGAATGGCAGGTGATATGGATTTCTTAGCTGTGCTGTTTTACTGCTAATTAAAGGCCTTTATATCGAAATTTGTATATGTCAAATGTGTTTTTAATGTTGTAAAAAAATGCAACCACAAATGCAATTGCAATAGCGGGCATAGGACAAATAGAATGAACGACCATTAGAGGAAAAGTCCGGTAAATTGATAACCTTTTGAGTTGAGAATCAAAACAAATTCAGAACATTATCTAAAGTTGCAATTAAATATCTTATAGTTGCGATAAACATTGGAATTTTAACAGTAACTTAAATATTGCTAATCTATATACATATATATTAAAATAATTTGTCCCATGTTCATCATATTTAACTCGAGAACCACTCAACCGATTTTCAAACGAGTACATGCGTTGGAAAGGTCTACTTTCACTGATGGTTTATAAAAAAAATTCCCGATTGATGGTAGATGGCGCTGGGGTCAAGTTCTTAACAAAATTCTCCAGTACTTAATCTTTTATTTTTATTTAGAAAATCGCGAGCAGCACCGGGACCAAGCAGCTAGTATTAAATAAAAATTGTTGTGTACGACAGCAATATATTGTTACAATAAACATAGTGTAGTTGCCGTAGCAATGCGGAACCTTATTTTTTCTCTGTGTGTACCCTTTCCATATCGGTAAAAAGTGGTTGCTTTTTAAAATGAATTTCGAGGGCTTATCTCCAATTTTTTAGAATATTTTATTTATGTGTTTTAGTAAGGAATGGAAGAACACCTCGCATTCAAAATTTTTACAGTGAGAGGTAAGTTTTGATTGTGTGGTAAATTTGTTATGATAAATTTTTTTTGAGATTTCCATTTAAAAAAAAAATACTGAACACTAATTTAGGAGAAAAATTAAAATAAATACACAATTTTTGTTTAGCTCTATTATGAAAACTATTGAATACAGCGGCTCGGAGAATAATGGTAACCAGATTTTTATAAAGACAATTTGCAATGGCCAACTGACATGTATTCACAGGTAGATATAGAAGAAAATTTGTGATTTATATTTTTATCTTGATGAAATATTTACTTTTTTTAATGTATGTAATTTGTAATCTCAATAAACCGATAAACATTTACCGAAATGTGCTTATGGATCTTTTACAATAAGCTTTCGTTAAAAATGTTGTTTACTTTTAAAAAAATTTTAAGTTCAAAATTTAACATACAAAGAATTTATTTTTTTAACGTTCACTACGCATGCACTAAAAAACATAACACGTTAGCTAAAAGTTCACTACACGTTATCTAACAAATTCAGAACTAGTGTCCTTTAACAACACTACTCGTACGCTAATACAAGATCAGAAAGGTATATTAGTGCTTGTGTTCGTCAGCTCAAAATCGTTGTGTACGGTATTTTTTTTGTTTAAAATTTCACAAACACAAAAATAAGATTCAGAGTTAGTGTTTTGTAAAAATGCACTACGTATTGTACAGTTTTTCCGAACTCTGGCAGGGATAGTGGTATATACCACTACTTAAACAAGCAAGTCGTACTAAAACACACATATGCTATGAACTTTTGACATAAGACTTATAAACTTGTCAAAGAGTAGGCATACTAGTTGTATACTATGGTTAAAAATTTGGTTGTTAAGCGTTAATGTTCTTCTTCCTCTACAAATAGAGAACAACTGTACCTAACCGATTAAAACGCATTGCATGCTTTTTGTACCTTACATGCGCTCTTCGCTTCTAGTTACATACAAAGCTTTTGAAGAGGCATCACCGCAAGTAAAAATAAAATTTTATTTGACAAAATTAAATTTACGCATTCTACGCATCAAACGCAAAACGCGTGGTGTTGACCTCTAGCTTTAAACCGTTTTTGCCTCCACGCATTGCATGATTTTAAAATTTACTTGCATTCTACTTTCATGTTACATACATGCAACGATTTTTATGCGGCAACACCACAAGTAAAAATTTCATTTGTCAAAATCAGCTGATTTGTTTAAACGCTGCTTGTGGTGCGCACAAAAGTGGAAAGTAACCCTACTTTTCGCATGTAACTTGTTATATGTATATTACTACACAGATTCTACTTTTTTGACGAAACGAAAGGCGTGTAACGCGTGGTGTGGACCTCCAGCTTAAGGTTTACAACTTAACTCTATTTCAGTTGAAATTTTGCAGTTTATTATTTTGGTGTATTAGTGCGGTTAAGAAATACATAAAACAGTTGTAAATCGTAAAAGGGGCTCTATTTTGAATTTTTTTTAGTTTCATTATTCAAAATCTTTATTTAAATCACTTAATTATATAAAATGTTTAACCAGACACTCCCTTCCCAACACAACGTAATAGAATGAATTTTAATTTAACGGAATAGTTTGTATTTATAAAGATCAATTAAAAAAAATCAAACAAACTAAGATAGAGTTGAATGAATGAATGAATGATAAATCCCAAAAATAATTGTTATTATTTTTTTTTTTTTTTTTTTGATGACCCGCAAAATGGGACGAGTAAAAGAAAAATATTTGTAAACTTAATGAAATATGAGAGATATTTTAAGAAGGCAACAACAAAAAGAGAGAAATAATCACAATTAAATAAAATTCAAAAATAAGCAAATTACAAGCAACCAAATGCTCGAAAATAGAAAGAAAAAATACACTCAATAACAATCTTATTGGCCAAGGTCAGTGTTTCCAGTTAAGACATAAGCTTTTTTTTGTTTTTTCACTTTGACTTGGGTTCATAAGATAATGATGCTTCATGAATTTGTTAATAATTTGTTTTTTATATTAAAAAATTTTATTTATGTATTTTTTTTTTTGAAGAGAGCATGGGAATTTAATATGTTAGAAATTTATGCAAAAATTTTGAAAACATTTTATAAAGTTATTTGAGTTTGTTTTGAAAACGGCCAACAATACACCAGCAACAGTCGTCAAATCAATTGGTGATTTTTATTTAAAATTTATAAGAAATTTTGAAATTCCTTTTAAAAGTTTTTGTTGAGCTCCACTTTCTGCCAAAGTAAGTTACTGCTGCCGATATTGCTGCTGTTAGGTCGGCCGATGAAGTAATAATCATGTTTTAAGTGTGAATGTAAATACGTACATATTTCAAAGCAGCTGTAGCTGCGGATGTAATGCCTGATGTCCAAATAAGCTAAAAGACATTTATTTCGTGTAATAGATTTGTTGGTAGAATTGTCAGCTATATTTGGTAGAGGTATAAAAACTGGGGAAATGCTGGAAAGTATTATCATTTAAACATTCACTGTTGACAGGCACAGTTAAACCAACACTCTGAATTATCCAACAATCCCTAAACACAGACTAAGCTGCAATGAAGGTTTGTATTTGATTTTTATATGTTTTTATTGTTATTTTATTAAAATAATTGTATCTTTTGTTATAGATTTTAATTTGTTTGCTGGCCACAGTTTGTGTCTGTAATGCCACACTTTCAAGTATTTTGGGTGGTAATAGTGGTGGTGGTGGGAGAACAGGTGGAGGAGGAAGTCGCGTTAGCTATAATGCTATTGCCACACCTTCTTATGGTGGTGGTAAGGGCTATGGAAGCAGTAAAGGGGGATCTCATGGGCAAGGTCATGGCCATGGTGGTGCTCCTCAAGTTATTACAGTAATTTTGGACCATGGTCTTAATGGTGCTCATGCCGGCTCTGGTGGTTACGGTTATGGCGGTGGTTATGCTAGTGGCCATAGTTATGGATCTTATGATCATGGTCATGGGCACGGAGGTGAAGCTCAAATTTTCAAAGTAATCACTCAAAGTTCTGGCGATTCTCAAGGCCACTCTTTCGGTTCTTCATACGCCTCTGGTTATAGTCATGGTGGTTCTTATAGTGCTAATTCTCAATTGAATGCCATTTTGCCACAACTTTTACAAGTCATCTTAGAAGATGATGATGCTTATGGTGCTGGTGGTGGTTTTATGTCCGGAGGTGGTGGTGATTTAAACTCCCAGCTTATCGCTCATTTTGGGCAACAGGGTAAGGCTGTTATTACCCGCAGTAATGGAAGACCCAACAGTCTCTACTCTGGTGGTCACGTAGTGCAAAAAGGTGAGCTTAAAGTAATGCGTGTTCAAGAGTCACCTGCCGCTGCACGTCCTGCCCCAGCTAATGTTCATTCATCGCATGGTCCCCCAATAAATAGACCTCCTTCACATGGTCAGGGCTGGTAAATTCAATCCCAAAGTCATTAGTGTGTAATTTCATTTAGGTTCTTAGTTCAATTCCAATTAAATTATGTATTTGTTCTAGTTTTAATAGACGACTCCTTAAAATGTTCAGAGTCTGTATTTTTAAAAGTTTTTAAGAAATAAATTGATAAGTTATTTATTTTTTTAATAAAACATCTAAAAAAATGTACAACTGCATGTTTTATTTGGAGTTTAAAAGGAGTGTTTCGATAAATATTTTACACCTGAATTAGGCTTTATAATGTCTCCAGATCACGACTGGCAGAATCAGGCCCCTGGTTCGAAAAATGTGGCCTTTTGAACACTGAGAAAAAACTGTGTTGTAGATTTACTCTTCAACGAAGGTAAATTTTTCCGTTTGTAATTCCTACAATAGAAGACCACAAATTTGATGAGCAAAAAAACGCGACTGTTTTCTAATTTTACCAATGTATCCCTTGAAGTTGTCTCTTTATGTTTTATTTCATGTAGATACAACTGGAGAACGGCAAGAGACAACGTTTTCAAATAAGCTACAAGCATCTTGGGTATCAATACACAACATCCGACAAAATGTGGGCGGGTTTGAAGAAGTGCGCGTAAGAGAAAAATGTTCTTAATTTGATAAATATAGTTGGGTTATCAATACACAACCTCTCTAAAACTATGGGTGAGATTGGAGAAGTGGCTGAGGCACTTCCCATATAATGACATTATAGTTTTCTGTATATATTGAGAACGGCACGAGCCAAATTTTTCAAGTTCCGTACAAGCGTCTTGGTTTTCAATATACAACATCCGACAAAATGTGAGCGGGAAATTGTGTAAATTCAGAATACCGGAGTAATCAATGTACAACATCTTTAAAAATATGGGCAAGAGCCACAAAAAAGATTTATTAATATTTAAATAATGGTATTTATAAAACTTTCTGTTCTTATAGCACAACTGTGAAGGCCATATAATATAAAATTTTTTTTAACAATAAAATACAATTTGAATGCTTTGTAGAGTATCACTTTCATTTAAAATCAAATTATTTATGATTTGTATTAATAGTAGGACCAAATTATGGATAAGCTATTCCTAGGTGCATTTCACTGGTTGCTTAGGCCAGAACTGAACTGGCAAAATAAAATTTTGTTCTGATTTTGGCTTTTTCTTTACCCACTTACAACTACATTTACAGTTGACAAAAAATCAACCAATTGTAGTCGGGACTGAAAGAAAAGATAAACTCACTGTTTCTTGTTGTTGTTTTTTTTAAGCTTTAATATTGTTACAAGTAAAACTAAGGTTTATAATTCTTATTCGCTTAAAATTTCTATTTGTATAATATCTTTCTTATAAGCCATATTTTGTTTTTTGGGGCATATATTTTTTAAACAATGTTTAATGCATATTTTATTTTTTGTATTAACATGAAAAGTTGCATTACTTGTTGTGTTGTTGTCGAATAGTACTGAGGCAATTAAACGAATAAAATGTAGGTATAATTTTGTTTCATTCATTTAATTTTTAAGGCAATTACACTATTTGGGTAATTAAGCGTATCGCAATTAAACGTGGATTTTTTTTTTTTGAAAAATGGAAGAAAAAAGCGTGGGGTAATTAACCGTGTTATACTGTATAATATTTTAAATGTAAATTTTTTCTTAGCCCGATAGAACGAAGGGGTAAGCTGCCCAACGAACTGTCATACTGCATTCACTTTTTGACCTTTATAATCAGTATACTCTGCCAAATTATCATGAATAGGATCAAGCTTGAACAACTCTACCAAATAACACAACTTTACTTTGAATATCAATCATCGATTCGCGATCATGTTGGGCTTAACGGGTTTATTAATAAAAAAAATTGGCACTGAGATTCCATTACATCTAGAAAAAAGCACCGTGGTGGTTTCATCGGAACTCATTTCTTTTAAAATTAAAAAAATTGGACGTTCCAAATGCGCTTCGTAGAGAACACCCGCGATGCCCGTATGTCGGAAATATTTTGACAATTTTCAGTTCTACCGAGCTTAAAGGAACACCCTTTAGCATCAGACAAGGATCGCATCCTGATAAGCACAAGCCGGCGTTGAATTTTTAAACACGTGTTTTTATTTGGATAGCTATCGAATGGCCAGCTCTTTCTTATTATCATTATAGAAAAGGACAAAGTCTCACTCCAAATTTTAAGGCATACGTAGATCAATGAACCTGTTTACAAGAACAATAAAGAAATCATCTTCTTTACTAGTTCTAATAGCCAGCGCATTATGTAACTGACATAATGCCAAAAATGCTATATTTATTTCAGGTGACAACTTAGAAAGCCTATGGAAAAACTTTTCAAAGCTCTGTTATAATTGCGATATACCAGAAACGAAATGCCTCAAATTGTTACCCTGAGGCCGATATAATTTAGTTCTTACTATTCGGCCGGTTTTAACCGGTTATTTTAGTTTTTCCCAAGTCGGATATTTTAAAATGTCAGTTTTACGAATATTGAATAACCCGGTTATTTAAGTCATATGTAATTTATACGTTTTCCTTACTTTTGTTATAAATGTACCCGAAATTTAAGTATTTTTCTAATTGAATATTCGGCAAACTTAAACTTTTCATGAAGAATGTCAAAACAAAATGTAACAAAAGTCAAAAAACATTATGAGCAGGGTTCGGAATTTTAGACAATTAATATGGCGTTTTATGCGGATAAAAAAAAGCACTAAAAATTTAAGTATATGCGCTAAAAATCGAAAAAATATTCACTTAAAATTTGTTTAACACATTTATTAGTATTAGGAAATTTGTTAAGTTGTTAGTGCATATTTTTTATTTTTTTAGTGCATATTTTAGATTTTTTAGTGCATATTTTAAGCGCATATTTTCGATTTTTAAGTGCATGAAATCTCATCCCTATTTATTACTATTCCAACTCAAATTCAAACTCCCATGCCTGATTTACTTTAATGGTATCGAATAATGTGAATGACAAATATTGAAGAAGAAGAAAAAATTATTACTAAACTTTATTCATTTCCTTTTTTAGTTTTAATTTTCATATTTTTTTATTTGGACAATTAATGTGTTGATATTCTTAAATTGTTTACTTAAAGTGAATTACATTGAGATGACATGTTCCATTTTGACATTTAGCAATACGATAAATTAACGATGCAACCAATTTGTCTTTTCTCAATTGCTTAAACAAAAATCTTTTTTTTTTAAACGATAAGCCAGCCGCCATATGACAAAAAAAATCTTTAAATAGTTTGTCGTATTACATGACTTGTTACTCCAATAACTCTACCAGTTGATTAACCACTAATAGTTACACAAATAAAGAGCATAAATATATATAAAAATAAAATGCTGCAAAGAATTATATAAAATCAATATTTAACATATTTGTAATATTTTTACAAGGTTATTATTATCTACCCAGAGAAAACACTATATTTTTTATATTCACACGCAAATTATTTAAATTATTTAACTCCATAGCTAAAACTGCTACATACATAGAAATATCTTATATTACATTTTAATTTCAAATTGTAACGAATTGCAAAAGAAATCCAAATGTATGATGCAAAACCAACTTAACGAGTTTTTTGTTTTTTAATATTTAAACTTTAAGTTCACTGCTATTGCTGAATTACACAAATAGGCTTAACTATAAAAAGTTTCGGCTTAATTGAATCTGTTTCAGCGACCACCACAGTCATAAAACTGTGTAACTTTAATAATTTTAATGACAAAAATATGCAAAAACTTGTAAACAGGCATTGCAAGAAAATCATCTCGTATAAAATTTGAATTAATGAATTAATGATGTATTTGGGTATCGCATTAAATAGCTTTTGTTCCCAAAATGGGAATAATAAAACGTCATCTAACGCTATAGATATCCAGTTTTTGTTTATAAACCGGGCTATGTTGCATACGAACTTTTCTTCGTGCAAACAGAAACAAATATTGGGTTAGATAAGACAAATAATGTGACCAACTATTTGTTTTGTATTTTACACAATTTTTTTTTATAAAGGTAATGATTTTATCATGGTTCATGAGCGTTAGCTCCTTAGAACAAATAATATAGTTTTCTTTCTCTTAGCTAATTGGAGAAGACACAAAACACTTGTCTTTGATTTTAATGTTTTTTAGAGACCCTAAAATGTGGTTGACTAATCGAATTGCTCTGAATGCCAAATCAAACCAAAACGTTCTATATGTTTCATTATAACAAATGAAAATTCTTCACATAAATAAATAAAACTTTTAGGACCTCGCTACACGAACAATGCACATATCGCACTAGTTCAACAATAGTGTATTAACTCAAAATTTTTCTCTTTTCTTTTTTTGGAAAAAAAAACGAAACGTTTTATATGTATTCATATCTAACCGCTGTAAAAATATCATGCTATTTGGTTTACTTTTTGGTAATGAAACTGTTGGTTTAAGAATTCTTTAGCACATATGCGTTTTATGTAAAATTAAAAATTGGTTTGCTTCTACTGAATTTTTTAATTTTGAGTTAATACACTATTGTTGAACAAGTGCGATATGTTGTGATATTTGGATAGCGATTCATTTCAAAATATTGATGGATCCCGCGCGTATGCAACATTTATCGGTTGTGTAAAAAGATATACTTTCTTATTTATTTTGTTTTTTTACATTATAGTCAGGTTTTAATTTTTTTTAAATTGTTAACACTTCTGATTGTTTCGGAAAAGTTTGTTAAAAGATTGTTTGTGTTCCTAGCGAGAGTTTCTTCTGTTGTTAGGTCATCATTTGACTCGTCCTGGCTAAGCTCAGCACAGAACATTCTACCAAAAATTTATTTCAAAATTCCTAAGCTACTGATTTTGTACTGTATTTTAAGACTTTATTGCTAAAAGGAAATATATTGTATGAAAAAATATTTTCTAAACACATACACAGAAAGAAAAACACTCGGGATAAGTTAAGTTTTTTTATGATTACTTTAAGTACGAGTCGTACTTAAAAATTCAAGTACGAATAACACTAAAACGTTCTCAAAACAATCCTAAATGGGATACCTTTCGAAAATCAATCCCGGAATTAATTGAAATAAGTATAAAATTCTTAAATCAAGTTATAAAAAAGAGATTAAACTTTTCGTTGTGTTTAACGCATGATTTGATTTCCAAAACACATTGAAAAAAATCCTGGCCAGACTAAAGTGTACCACGAAGGGTTAAAAAGCAAATTTGAACTATTGCTTCTCATTTAGTTTATATTTTTGGTTTAATATGTACATACGATTTCTAAAGTAAAAACCATATCGGGCATGATGTTGGTGTTTTCTCAATCCGTAAGGTGTAATACGGGTAAGTAAATCAATCATAATAATTTTTTTTCTAATTTTTTTTTCGGTTTGTGCTTTGTTGTGATACAGACGCGTATTCTTAATCCCGCATACAATTGAATTATTAATTACATTTGATATTTTAATATAACAAATTAGCGAATGGACGCATTTTTTTTTAAATAAATCTTTAACATAAAAGTGAACAATTATCAAAAACGAAAAATTTAATAAAAAAAAATATATGTATAAATGTACATATGTATGTACACATATACTGTACAAAAACATTTTGTTTAAAATTCTTATTTTTGGTGTAATACAATAAATAATAAAAATAAAAAAAAGCACAGCAAAACAGTGAAAAACAAAAACAACTTTTTGCATGAGTAGTCACAATGAAACAACAATAAAACTAGATGAAAGAAATGCATACGTAACAGTTAATGCTAATGAATGCAATACTGACATAAATAAAACAAAACAAAATAATATTAACTACCTAACGGCTAAACCAATTGTTCGTACACGTTCCCTTTCGCCCTCTGTTTTTACAAAGACGGTTGATGCTGAGACATTAAAAAATATTAATCTTTCGCTAGTGCCTGCAAGTGTTGCCGCTTCGGCAAAAACAATTTTAGTAACAAATGTTACCATGAATTCAAACACAGACGCAATGGAAAAACCTCAAGTAAAAAGTTGTCAAAAGCCTCAAGTACAAGTTGGTATGGACAGGTACATAACAGTGCTTAAACGGGGTCGCAGCCCTACCTCTGCAGCAGTTGCTTCGGCCTCAAAAGTACCAACTTTTGATAAAATAAACTCTCAAAATCGTTTTGCAATTCTGGAGGATGAATCCTCTGAAGCACCAAACGTCATTAAATCGTCTAAGCCACCCCCGATATATCTTAGGGAGCAAAACTCAAGTGAGTTAATAAAGAGCGTGATCTCGGTAATAGGTGAAAATTCGTTTTACGTAGCGGCAATCAAGCGTGGTAATATAAACGAGACAAAAATACAGGTAAATCATGAGAATGATTTTCGTAAACTAACAAACAAATTCGAAGCCCTTAAAAAAAGCTTTTACACATACCAACTGAAGAGCAGCAAAGGTCTTCAGGTAGTGATCAAGGGAATAGACTCTTGTGTGGACCCAGAGGAAATTAAAACCTTTTTGGAAGAAAAGGGCTTTAAGATAAAAAACGTTACGAATATTAAAAATAGGGAAAAAAATCCCCAACCATTATTTCGAGTGGAGCTAGAACCTGGCGACGTTAAGCTTAAAAAAAATGAAACGCATCCTATTTATGATTTAAAATATATTCTATACAGAAAAATAACTATAGAGGAGCCGCACAAAAGAAATGGTCCCGTTCAATGTCTCAACTGCCAAGAATTTGGCCATACTAAGGCATACTGCTATTTACCACCGGTTTGCGTAGTATGTGGTGAATTACATGGTACAGTCCAGTGCGATAAGTCTAAAAATGACCCCAATGTAAAAAAATGTAGTAACTGTGGCGGCAATCACACTGCAAATTATAGAGGTTGCCCTGTATACACTATCGTCAAGCAGTCGGCTGGACCAAAAACTAATCCCCCTCAAACGCAGGTAACAAATCAAGTAAACACTAATGACATTCAGGCTCCGCAGCCTAGTAATAACAGAACCTCTTATGCTAATGTCCTAAAATCAAACCATGTGCCAATGCAAGGTGCTGATGAAACTTCTAATTTAAGTCGTCTAGAAAAAACTATGGAAACATTAGTGCAAACAGTGAATAATTTTACAAACACAATGGGTAATATGATGCAGGAAATTCTTAGAATGCAATCGATGTTATTGCAAGCTGTACTTAACAAACCATGAACTGTTTAAAAATTTGTTTTTGGAACGCAAACGGCATCCGCCAACATAAAAATGAATTAGAATACTTTCTTAAAAATAAACAAATTGATGTCATGATGGTTTCTGAAACTCATTTGACCTCAAGAAATTCGTTTAAAATCAATGGTTATACACTATATGATACCAAGGACCCTCGAGATAGAGCTTGTGGAGGTTCTGCCATTTTGATAAAAACCCGAATCAAACACTACCTAATGTGTGATCATCGTGAAGATTATCTTCAAGCAACAAACATTTGTGTTGAAGAGCTGAATCGAAACATATTAATCTCATCCTTATACTCACCACCTAGATTTGCAATATCAGAAAGCCAATATTATAAATATTATACGTCATTGGGGCCCTGTTTCCTGGCTGCTGGCGATTATAACGCTAAACATACCTTCTGGGGGTCACGACTAATAACACCAAAGGGTCGTGTTTTGTTCAATACAATCTCTAAAATGAATTTAAATGTTGTCGCGAGCGGACAACCAACATATTGGCCTGCTGATCCGCAAAAAATTCCCGATGTCATCGATTTTGGCGTGGTTAAAAACATCCCCATAGAAACGATTCACGTTGAAGCTTCGTTAGAATTATCCTCTGATCACACACCTACAATAGTTACTATAACAAACACCAATAGAATTGTATCTCCCTCTGGTCACATAGCAACGTCAGCCACACAAATAAATTGGTTAAAATATAAAAAATATCTCAGTACCCATTTTACAGAAAATATACCGCTTAGCACTCCGGAAAATGTGGATCTCTCTATTGTCAATTTTGACAGTTATCTTAAACTAGCTGTTCAACATTCGAGCAAAACTCTCAAAAAAAACAATTATAATAAAATATATTTTACAGATGTCGAGCGCCTCTTGAATGAAAAAAGGAGAGTGCGAAGAGAATGGCAATTGCACAGATCCCCTCAACTTAAAAATGAATTAAAAGAGTGTACAAAAAGGCTAAGAAAATTTCTGCAGACCCAGAAAACGGCTTCCGTGGAAAAATATCTTAAGGACCTGGATGCAACTCCACAATCAGACTACTCATTATGGCGTGCAGCTAGAAAACTCAAAAGACCAGTTATCTCGAAACCACCATTAAGAAACCAGAATGGAAGTTGGGCAAGAAATGATAATGAAAAAGGAAACCTGTTTGTAAATCATTTGAAAAACGTATTTACCCCAAATATACCTGACGATATAGCGGACGAGTTGCCGCCTGTTTATGTTAGAGCAGCTATCCCCCTAAGATTTGAGATAAAGGAAATAGAAAAGGCTATTTGTGAATTAAACACCAAGAAGGCACCTGGTATTGATAAGATCAGTAACAAAATGCTTTTGGAGCTACCTCGCATAGCAAAGAAAATTATTCTTTATATTTTTAATGCTATTTTACGCCTTGAATACTACCCTCAAGATTGGAAGGTCTCTTTAATAACGATGATACCAAAGCCAGGAAAAGATCACACAAAAGTTGAGTCATATAGGCCTATTAGCTTATTACCTAATATATCAAAGCTGTTTGAGAAGCTCTTAACGTCAAAATTAACCCCAATTTTAAATGACAATGGGTGTATACCTAATCATCAATTCGGTTTCAGAAGAGAGCATAGCACAATTGAACAAACCCATCGGATAGTAAACGCCATAAGAAAAGCCTTTGAAGAAAGAAAATATTGCTCCGCTCTCTTCATAGATGTTTCTCAAGCTTTTGACAAAGTCTGGCATGTAGGCTTGTTACATAAATTGAAGCTAAACCTACCGGTTAATACACACAAGCTGTTAGAAAGCTACCTGGTCGGTCGAAAATTCATTATTAAAGAAGGTGATTTTTTAAGTTCTCCTCAGCCAATTGAAGCTGGAGTCCCTCAGGGAAGCATCCTGGGCCCACTTTTTTACTTAATATATACCTCGGACATGCCAACAAACAATTACACCCTAACCTCAACTTTTGCTGATGATACAGCTTTTCTAAGCGTACACGAGAACAGTCGTGAAGCATCTCGATACCTGCAGGATCATATATTTCAGCTCGAACTATGGTTAAAGCAATGGAGGATAAAGGTCAATGAGCAAAAATGCGTACATATAACTTTCACCTTGCGTCGGGAAACATGCCCCCCTATTAAAATCAACAATCAACTAGTGCCTCAACAATTGCATGTCAAATATCTCGGAATTCATCTAGATCGGCGTTTAACATGGAAATACCATATAGAAGCAAAATTAACCCAAATGAAACTAAAAGCAATTCAAATTAACTGGCTTATTGGAAGAAATTCTGTTCTTAGTCTCGATTGCAAACTACTACTTTACAACGCTATTTTAAAGCCAATATGGTGCTACGGTATTCAACTATGGGGCACTGCCTCGGCCTCTAATATCGAAAAAATTCAAAGGCGCCAAAATAAACTTCTTCGAATAATTACAGCTGCCCCATGGTATGTTAAAAACTCAAATATCCACAAGGATCTCAATGTGCCACTGGTAAAGACTATTATTACGAAGTATGCGGTAAAATACTTAAAAAGGCTAGAGTTGCACCCAAATCCACTAGCTCGAAATATTTTAAATGATACCGGCCACTCTCGCTTAAGGAGAAGAGACACTGCAGCACTTACCCATTAGGATGAGCGATAAACACCTATATATGTGAACAGAAGCCGCGATGAAGAAAATTTTTGTCTGGCACTGGCAGGACATAAAATAAAGAATTAGGTTAAGATTTGATTAATTATTGTTAGTTCATATTTAATATATGAAGATTCAATAAATAAATAATGAAAAAAAAAAAAAAAAAAAAAAAAAAAAAAAAATTTTTTTTTTGGTTTTTTTCAAGCACGAATTTGGGATAAAATCAACTATATAATACTTGGATCATGCGCATTTTGAGATTGATTCAATCTTAGTTTTACAAATCAATCTAATTTTCGGACTATTTCAAGTACGAAATCGGGATTGAATTTGGTTAATTACAGTATTTTGCGATTGAAAATCCGTGCTCCAATCAATCTTTCTGTACTTGATTCAAGAAAATGCCTACTCACCGTACTATTAATACCGCTTCGGATTGATTTGAGTACGGATGGATTGATGTTTCTTTTGAGTGTGCCTTTTGTTTATGAGATGAAACAAATAGCTAAAACATAAAAAACTATGATAAAATACTACTTATTTTGTAACATCGGCTAATCGACTAAAATTAACCGGTTTAATCGTTAATCGAAAATAGCCAATTTTAAATTAACCGTCAGTTAATCGGGTATTAATAAATCGGTTATCCGATTAACGGATAACCGAATGAATAACCTATTATTTACTTACCGATTCAACCAGAAATAGGCTTCATCGGAAAATACAATTTTGAATGGAAATCAATACCAATTTGTACCTAAGTCCATTCGCCGAATTATGTTGATTAAAAATTTCAACAATTTGCACGCGTTGCTCTGGTTCAAGTCGATTCATAATGAAATTTCAAAGCAAACTTAACAAAAAACAACTATCAGTTGTTAACAGGGAGCTCTATTAAAGCAGTGATGTCAACCCAGAATTGTGACACTGTAAAAAAACAGCCTTTACTTTTAAAATACAAAATAGGTTCAAAAATTGCCCACACCGGCAAGTAGTTGGCCACATTAAATAGAAGAAATATTAACAATAGTTTTTTGATTAATTTAGAGAAGATAGAAAAAAATTTATTTTGCTGATTATTTACCACTGGCAACTGCTGAATTAAGTTTAAACGGACAGCCTAAAAAGAGCGCAAACTTAAAAAAGAAATATATGGTTGAGTACAAGTTTTAAACCAAATAAAATCTATTGTTTCATTAAAAATGTTACTATTGACATGCATAATTATAATTATCGTATTAGGGAAATGGGAAGATGTTTAGTATAAAAACTCTTGAGTTGCAATCAATTAACAACATTCGTCTTAGAGACATTATCTGAGATAGACTCGCATACAGTAGTTAATATTTAAGCAAAGGAACATATAACATGAAGGTAAGTTTTGAGATTTTTTTAAACAAAAACAAAATTACAAAAAAAATTAATATTTTTTTCTTTATTTTACAGTTTTTGTTATGTATGTGTGCTATGTTTGCTGTAGGCAATGCTGGCTTTTTGGGACATGGTGGCGGTGGTGGAGCAAGTTCATATGAAGGCAATGGTGCTGCTCCCGAAATAATTAAAGTAAAAGTTATCAATGAAGGTAATGGTGGTGGTAATGGTCAGGGCTATGGTCAGGGTCATGATCATGGCCATGGTCAAGATTCTGCTCCTCAAGTTATTAAAATAATTCATCAAGAATCATCTGGTGGTTCCTCGGGAGGTTATGGCGGACAAGCTTCAGCGCCTGCACCTCAAGTTATAAAAGTGATTCATCAAAATTCTGCGCCATCAGGTGGGCATGGTGGACATGGTGGACATGGTGGGCATGGTGGTCAGGGTTCTGCTCCTGCTCCTCAAGTTATTAGAGTAATTCATCAAGAAGCTGCAGGTCACGGTCAAAGTCATGGTCATGGTCATGGTCATGCTCAAGCTCAAGCTCAAGCAGCTCCACAAGTTATTAATGTTATTCACCAACAAGCTGAATCTTCGGCTTCCTCGTCTGCTGGAGACTATAACAACGCTCCCGCCCATGTACCTGCTCCTCAAGTTATTAATGTTGTTCATCATCACTCCTCCTCCGGTGCTTCATCTGGAGGTCATGGTTCAGCTTCTGGACCCGTTTCTGCCCCTGCTCAAGTTATTCAGGTGATCCACCAAAATGCTCCTTCCAACGGAGGATCTTTAGGCGCATCTGGTTCTGCTGTTCAACAACAAGTCAGTGCTCCAGCCAAAGTAATTCGTGTTATCCATGAACATGCTCAAGCTCAGAGCCAAGCTGTTTCAATTCCCAGTGCTCCTGTATTTGCTCCACAAAGCGAATACTTACCTCCCGCACAAGCCCCTGCTCCAGTTTTCAGCCCGCCCGCACCTCAACGTAGTGCTCCAGCTCCTCAATACACTGCTCCTGCTCCACAATACACTGCCCCTGCACAGCAGTATATTCCCCCCGCTCCCCAATATAGCCCTCCTGCTCCAGAATACAGGGCACCAGCTCCTTCCTTTACTGCCCCTGAGCCTGTTCCAGCTGTTTCTCATGTTCCCGCTCAAAACTATGGACCACCTCACTAAGCTTTATTATCATATTTTTCCTCTAAGAGGAAATTTAAGAGCTGAAAATATTTTCAGCACAGCAACATAGTCATTTTACCCACTAACTCCACAAAAGACGTACTATACTACCTACCATTTTGTACCTGTCTTGTTACACCGTAAATTAATTTTTTGTAATTTAGTTTTTAAGAAATAGTTAGTTTTAAGAAAATGATAATATTAAAAATAAAAATTTTATAAAAACAAAATTTTTTTTAAAACAACTAAGGCCCTTTTTCACAACATACCGATAGCTAAACGTAGTATTTTATCGGACGTATAAAAAGTGTTCCATTATTACAACTTGAACCGGCACATTTAAAGGATTTTGGTTGGTTTTGCACACGGCAACCCTGGACAAGTTACACAGTAAACGTGTAGAATGCATACACATATCGAAAGCATGAATTAGGTGTTCAGTTACAACATAAAATCGGCTTGTATTTTTTTAAAAAAAACTTTTATATGATACATATTTCCCAACTATATTTTTACACATGACTTTTACTCAAAATATTTTACTTGCTTTTTAAAATACATAATGCTATTTCATTAGTATTGTGGTTATTTTTGTTGAACTGTTTTTAATGGTTTTTAATCCAAATTGAAAAACGGAAAAATTATACTTCCAGAAGTAAAAAAGTACGAAAATACTGAAGTAAGGAAGAACATGTAAATCAATTAAAGTAGATAATTATTCAAAAGCAAATTTCGATTTACCAAAAAGGTTAAATACAATTTGGTTTTAAGATTGATGTTTGACTATTGACTGCCAGCAGTCGTCAATGGCTGTGAGTGTTAAACGGCAAAACATCTGAAGAAATTGAGTGGTTACGATTGAAACATGTAAGGGTAACCTGTCCGCGAAAGCCCGTGTTCGAGCCCCGCGGCAGTCTAGAGTGAAAAATTATCAATAAATTATAATTATATATATATATATGTTCCCGAAGATCCTATAAGGAGCATAGGGCCCCAAATAATTAATTTCTTATTAATACGATTTCCGTATGACGTGCTAAATTCCCAGTTTTTCATTTTTGATAAGTACACTGAAATTTATTGTTGAGGGAAAGCTAGCTTCTATGCGCATTTCACTGGTTGCTTAGGCCAGCTCATCAGGAAACCTTTTCCAACGATTTTAGAAAGGCCAAAAATATTATACAAATAAAACCCTAAAGCGAATAAGAATTATAAACACTCAAAGTCTTACTTGTAACAATATCAAAGCCAAAACAAAACACCAACAATAAACAGTGAGTTTATCTTTTCTTACATTCCCCTACAATTGGTCGGGTTCTTTCCGACTCGAATTGTAGTTGTAAGTGGGTAAAAAGAAAAAACAAAAATTAAAAAACAAACTGCTTCATTCTACTGTCTTCGTAAGAAAACAACAACAAAAACCAATTTGCCAATTCAGTTTTTTGCACGGGCACATGCAAGTATGTATATTATCAAAGTTATTTTCGGGAATACAAAATTTATTATTAATACGATTTCCGTATGACGTGCTAAATTCCCAGTTTTTCATATTTGATAAATACACTGAAATTTATTGTTTCTTCGTAAAAATAATTTAATGAAAATTAAATTTGATTAACTTTAGCCTAATTAAAATATCAAAATTTGGATTCAAAAATTAGGCTCTTTCTTTTAGTAAACTGTCATATCGTAATTTCAAAATTTAAGATTTATGTTTGTACTTATTAATTAACTGAGAATTAACGGTTATTTAAGCTCTTGTAATTTTATTTGTAAGAAGCGCAGCTTAAATCAATTTTTTCTTATTCTTGTTAATATTCTTGCTGATTACTAGTTTGCTTTAGAAATTCGCTTGTAAAATTTGTTGCTGCTCAATAAACATTTTGTAATTGAATTTGAAACAATTTGTTTTATTTGGAGTATTATAAAAGTTATTTGCCCTGTGTGTTTGATTTCACGGATATTACTATTATTGAACAATTTTTCGTCGATTATTGCAAATTTAACATGTGTTCGGTTTCGCGTCAAACCTATAGGATTACTGTCTACTTAAGCATGCGTTTTGAAAAGAGGTCCAAAAGAAATATACGCAAAAATACGCGTAGTGTGAATCGACCTCCAGCTTAAAAATTAAAAAAAAAATATTCTTCTATTTGATTGTTTGCTCTGCTATTGCATGTGTTATTGCTCTTTGCTGTTTTGCAAAAAATAAGCATTGAATAATACATTTTTTGTTAAAGAAAAAAAATATAAAAACGACGATATATCGCCAGTAAAAATCGCGGATACCGATTAATCGGCAAACTCGAAGTATCGCCGATATATCGGTATTCGTTACATCTCTAATATTTATAAGTTGATCCGCGATCCATATCCATTAATACTGCGTGACACGCGTTTAATAAATATCGCAATATTAAAAAGATTTACATGGAATGACAAACTTAGTATATCGAGCCCTTACCGCGAAAATAACGTAAGCGCCAAAAATCAAATTTTTCAGGAGGGAGTTTTTTATTTTATTTCATATAAATTTTGTATGAAATTTATGGCTTACGATAAAATTGTTCATGCTATAAAATCGGAACGGTACCTTATGTGACCATGACATGCAAGTGTTGTAAATAAAGTCATTTATGCAAAAAAACGAAATTTGAAAATGATGTCGGATACGTTACTTTCGCGGTTAGAGCTCGATATCTTCATACACCACTCCTGATTGATGGTATTTCTCCTTCCTGCTGAATTTATTAAACAGTGAATTGGTTTCAAAATTCCTACTTCGCACTGTTGAGCTTTCCTTCCTATCCGCAGAATGAGATCTGAATTTCACAAAGTTTATACCTACGTACATATATTGGTTTCTATGATCCTATTGGCATCAGAAATAACCTATTAAGTGTATTAAAATAACAGTAATCTTAAATGTTTTGGTTTTTGTTATATAATATATACTAGATTTTGTTATTTTAAGCATACTAGCTAGTAAGAAATATAAGTTTCATTGGAGAAATAAGAAAATAAAAAATTTTAGGCGGAAAATATGTGATCCCGGGAATTGATTTTCTCTAGTGAATACTCTAATATTTATAAACTCACCAAAATTCCTTTGAATATTTTACACAAACATAATATTTTTTATATTTAAAACACTTTTTTCTTACGCCTTTCGCACTATATTTTCAACCATTAATGTTTAACATAAATTATTAATATCAACTTATAATTTGTTTGAAAAAACTAGGTATTTCTTTTTTACAACTGCTACAAAATAGTACGTTATATATTATTAACAGTTTTTGTTGTCTATTAATTTGTTTAAATTGTTTCTTTGTTGCACACGCACAACAATACATAATAGCAAATTCCAAATTTAAAACAAAACAACAACAGTAATACAATAAAAACCGCCCAAAAAGTGCAAGCATTATTCTGGTCAAAGTTTTTCTTGGTTAGTAGCTTTTTTTTTATTAGATAATCTGTTAACTTTAACTAAAAACTGTTCACTAACATGCTGTTTTCATTAAACAGTTTTCGCACGACTATTAATTTTCAATAAATAATCAAAATTGTTGCTATTTTCCATGTTTTAAGCTTTAAAATTTATTCGTTACCAAACCAAAATGCGCACTGTCATAATAAACTTAAAGAAATGAAAAAAAGAACAAAACAAATTGTACTAGAATTTAAAGCTAGAAAAATTTTGTGGAAATTAGAGTGTTGCCGTACCAATGAAAATCTATATGTTGAAAGTTATTATTTCCTAAAGTGATACCCACACCACAATAGTGGAACACCTTAAAATATTGATCCTAGAGATAACTTTAAGTATACCGATCGGCTCAGAATCACTCTTTAAGTAGAATTAACGATTTCCGTCCGGCTGGCTGGCTTGCTGCCCACGTAAACCTTTTGTGCAAAGCACAGGGAATTTTGAAGTTGTTTTTAATACACTTTTCATCTAATATTTATAGTTTTTGTTATAAAATTCTGTTTAACAGAGAAATATTTGTATATTTGTTAAAAACGACTTTTAAAATTCTTGCGTTTTATGTTTCCTTTTTCCAGACACCCCTGAGGGCCTTTGTGCCCATAAACCATCTTTTTATGTTGGTATTTCGATTAAATTTGGCCCAAACTTATTTTATTGTAATCAAACTCATCTTACCAAATTTTTTTTGGAATCGGTCCATATTTGATCTTAGCTCCCATACAAATACTACTCCCGAATATATAAGCTTTTATTAACATAACTTCTTTATAAATGTTGGTATCAGGGTTGTA
Organism: Pollenia labialis; assembly: GCA_949318255.1. NCBI lineage: Eukaryota > Metazoa > Arthropoda > Insecta > Diptera > Polleniidae > Pollenia > Pollenia labialis. The sequence goes on along the minus strand of OX439142.1, from coordinate 93,374,089 downwards.
AGGCTTTTTTCTTAAAAAATCGTCAAAAGTTTTAACAAAATTCGTCAAAATCGTCACGAACATTTAACAAAACCGTCAAAAAATAATCAGATATTTAAATTTTACAAATCATTTTATATAAATTTTTAGCAATAAATTCTATTTATGATAAAAAAAAAGATATGGTTACGTTTTATTCTATTGATTTCGGCAAGTGGGCTTTGATATTACCAAAACTAAGTAAACATATCGCTGGCTTAACATGTAAAGGCTCTAAGTCCACTTTTTAAGAAATTGAAATTTTAATGCAGTAATGTGCAATAAGTAAAAATACATTGTTTACAAAGAAAAAATTACAGTTCTCATTTTTTGTTTTTGTTTTGTAGTGATGAGCAAAAGCGCTAAGTCCAATTTATCACAAGAAAAAGCCCCAATTAAAAGTACAGTTTAACCATTTTTCCAAAATGGTCCATCACATGTATTTTGATTGTTTTTTGTCTCTCCCGTAAAATTTTCAAATATGGACTTAGAGCCTTTACATGTTAAGCCAGCGATATATTTATCATTTGAAAATAAATACATAAAAAAAAAAATATTTTTAATTAACAAGATTTTGTGTGTCGTGCTTAGTTTCCAATTTTTATTCTTGATAAAAACACTGAAATTTATTGTTGAAGGGGTAAGCTATTCCTATGCGCATTTCACTGGCTGCTTAGGCCAAATCATCAGGACTCTTCATTAAATGATTTTAGAAAAACTAAAGTCGGCTATGCTGAATCTTATATACCCTTCACCATGGTGAGATAAGAACAAAAAGATATATTTATAATATTTTTGAGATATACAGTAGTTCCCGCTTAAATGCACCCCGCTTAGATGATTTCTCCTCTTAAATGCGCAAAATGTGTTGGCAAGCAGCATTTTCACATAATTACATGAACAAAATCCCACTTTAATGATGATAATGATTCATTATTTTTGTCCGAAATTACATAAATTTGAACAAAATAAATCGCTTAAATGCGTGGCCAAAAAACTTGCGTTTTTTTTAAATATCCGGCAAGGCATTTTTAATGTTAGTAAAACTATTTTTGTACTTACATATATGTATGGCCACACAAATATTTAAAACGGCAGTTGAAGTAAAAAAGGAAATTTCTCTTAAATTTCAAAAATCATAGAGAATAATTTATAAGAGTTATTGGAATTTTCCGATGATGAAGAAGTGCAAATAATTGAAGCTAAATTTTATAATCTGATTTCCGATCTTTTGATATACAACACAGAAAAAAGTTACAAAAGTTTTAATTAATTAATGAAAATTTTTAAAGTTTTCCAAATATATTTAACAATTTTCTTTATTAACGTGTTTGTAAATTGTCATATTAACAATTTGTTTCAGTTAAAAAATAAATACATATAATAAAATTAATTTTGTGTAAAAAAATTTTTTTTTTTAATATTTTGGGTTTAAATCACTAAAACGCTAAAAGATAGGCAGGTAATTGAAAAACTGAATTAATTTTAGTTTTCAAATACAAGTCTATAATTGTGGCAAGATTCCCTTTTATTAAGATGAACATTATTGCGCATCCAGTTCTACGTCTGAATAAGGATGCTGAAATAAATATTAATGGTGTTTGTGATGTAGTTTTTAATTTACATATATTTCAATAAAAATGAATTAAAGATATAATTTGGATGCATTTCATTCTTTCAAAAGGCAATAAGCTAGTTCTCAACAAAATATTTTATTAATAAGACAAATTCGTAATTAAGATTTAAATATACATAATTGTTAACAAAAACTTTATTCCATATTACAACTTCGTTGTTAAAAATATTTGTTGAATATCAACAATTTGAATTACCAAAAGTATTTTTTATATTTACAAATTTGGTTGTTGGTGCTTTTTTCAATTAAAAAATTAATTGTATTGACGACTTTGGTATTCAATATGACAATTGATTTGTCGTAATTTATTTCTGTAAAGGGATAACCATAGGTCACATGACAGTCCAAAAAATCAGGTTTTTATACAATTTTTGATAATTTGTGTACGGGAGGTACCACGCCCACTTCTCCAATCCCGCCCATATTTTGTGGGATGCTGTGTATTGATAACGTAAATGTGTGTACCTAATTTGGAAACTCTTGCCCTTCTCCAGATATACAGAAAAAGTAATAAAAATACAACAACAAGGGATTTTTGGAAAAAATTAGAGGTAGTCGTGGTTTTTTGCTCATATCTCAGCCATTTATGTACCGACCTGACTGAATTTCAATAGCAAGTAATGGTAGACTAGATGTGACTTTAAACGTTGCCGCTATCATGTCTGGAATCTCCGGAAAACACATTTCAAACGTAAGAAGACGAACAGACGGACATCGTTAAATCGACCTCTCTCCTCATAAGGACCCAGAATATATATACTTTATAGGGTTTAAGATCAATATTGTAGAAATTACAAACGGAATGACAAACTTATATACATATACCCTTTTCCACCTGTGATGAAGGGTATAATTGCAACTGATCACAACCAGTTGTCTTAATAACAACTCAACTGAGTTGACAACCGGATTTGAACTTCGCTTTTCATAAGGACCCAGAATACTTTTTATACTTTGGCCATAACTTTTTGGTATCTAGACCGATTTTTCCGAGTTTTTTATAAAATATGTTCTACTAAAAATTTCCGATATTTTGGTATATAAGTCATATCCATAGGACATATGTCAGCCCTAAAATGTAGGTTTTTGTACAATTTTTAATTTTTTTTTGTACAGGAGTTACCACGCCCAGTTCTCTAATCCCGCCCACATTTTGTAGGATGGTGTGTATTGACAACCTAAATGTGTGTACCTAATTTGGAAACTTTGGCTTTTGCCGTTCCCCAGAAATACAGCATAAAGTAATAAAATTACAACAACCACAAGGGATTTTTGGAAAGAATTAGAAGTAGTCGTGGTTTTTTGCTCATATCGCAGCCATTTGTGGACCGATCTTGCTGAATTTCAATAGCAAGCGATGGTAGACTATATGTGACATAAATGTAAAACAACCTAGCCGCTATTATGTCTGGAGTCTCTGGAAAACACATTTCAAACGTAAAACGGACAGACGGACATCGTTAAATCAACTTCTCCCCTCATAAGGACCCAGAATATATGCATATACATTATAGGGTCTACTATCAATATTGTAGAAATTACAAACGGCATGGCAAACTTATATATACCCTTTTCCACCTGTGGTGAAAGGTATACAGTAGTTTTGACTTAACTGCCTTTTGTTTACGTGCACTTTTGACTTAACTGCACAAAATTGATAATTTTTGGAATTATTCTGTCTAATTCCATACAAATTCCTTTTTTAAGTGCACTTTCTATACCTGCACATTTAAGATAAATGCACAAAATTTTTGGCATTTTAAAATTATTTTCATACAAAATATCAAAGTTAGCTGCACTTTGACTTAACTGCCCAAAATAAATATTTTCTGGAATTATTCTTCAAAATCCTTGTTTACGTGCATTTTGTATACCTGCACATTTTTCATATTTTTGGGCAGCTTTAAAATATTTTCATACAAAACATCAAAGTTAGCTGCACACATAAAACTATATGTTGGCCACTTTTTCACATAAATATCCAATTTAAGCTGTTTATAAAAATATAAATCGCAATTATATTGTTTTTTTATGTTTTATGTTCTTTGTGAATTCTCATTGTTATTGTTAATGCTTCTTTTATATTAAATAAACATACATACATGTTTAAAATGATCTGCTATTTCCCAGCTAGCATAGGCTGTTTGTTAGACGATTATGTTTAATATACAACTCCTTAAAGAATCTTCTGGTGATTATCTGACGAGTAACAAAAACATCTAAATCTTTTCTTAATTTATTTATTTTTTGACACGCTCGTCTGTTAATCTTGAAATGAACCTTTTGGGACTCTCTGTAAGGCCTATAGTACACGGAATGTAAAAAGTCACATGCGCATGTGGTTCTGACGTAATTTTGTCGTCATCACACAACACGAACTTGCTATTGTGGGTATTGTAGTGAGGTCAAAATTACGTCAGAACCGCATGCGTATGTGGCTTTTTACATTCCGTGTACTATAGGCTTAAGAGTCGTATAACAATTACTAAGCTACCTAAATAAGGCAGTTTTTGAAGTATGAAAATGCTATTGCCAATACAATTTTAATAAAACAAACCGGTCTAAGGATCTGCAAAAAAGGATTTTCCGACAGGATGGTATTGATTTCGCGACCTTAAGGTTTGTTTTATAGAAATTGTATGAAAATTAGAAGTTTTGGCATGAAAAATACGCCTGATGCCCTTATTTAGGTAGCTTAGTCATACGGCTGAGTATTTCACGGGTTGTAAAATAAAACCTACATGAGTCTCATACGACTCTTAGCATGCTTTTGAAAGACTCGTTAGATAAACTCAACATACATCATAAACGATTCCCTTTACGAATAATATAAGCGTTTTTCGCTGATTTATGGAAGAATCTCTCTTACGAATCAGCACGTGTAACAGTTTCTCCCGTGCTAGGAATCGTCTACAATTAAAAAATGATCTCGTCGACGATCAAAAAGACTCTTTGTGAGATTCCTAGTAAGCTCCTGGGTTGAAATAAAATTTTAATAAAATATAAATTTATGTATTAAAAAAATAATTTTTTTATTCTTCTTTTAAATCAAACACTTTACTTTAGCTGCACTTTTGTGCAGGTAACCACAATTGTGTACCTGCACATTAAGGCAGGTAAATGCATTTAAGATAGCTGCATTTTTGATTTACCTGAACAAAAAATCGTGCAAAGGAGATTGTGCAGCTAAGTCAAAACTACTGTAATAACAAAACAAACACAACCAAGAATATGCAAGAAACTCAGCCATAAACACTTTTACCACCGAAGTGTTAAAACCAAACTAAAACTGTATTACCATAACCACTGTATTACCAAAACAACATAAACATACCGTACAAACCAATTCAGCTTTGGTTTCTACGGTCATCGTTACGGCTGTGGCATTTTGTTTTTGTCACGTCTAATTGGACCTTAAAATATATTCAGTCTATGTGTTTGTTTCTCCATTTAAGCAGTGTTGCCACTTTGTGGGTAATTACCCGAATTTGGCATAATTTTTACCGTCGTGGGTAGAGCGTGGGTAATTTCTCTTAGGTGTAATTCAGGTGTTATTTGAAATTCTTACTTTAGATACCCAAATAAAATCAAGATTCGATTTCAGTGATGACATTTAATTCTTTTAAATATTGTTACTAAAAAATGCACAGTTTTTGGACCAAAGCTTCGGTTTCTTTTTAAGAAAAGACATCAATCAATGAATATGTATATATTTTCAAAAGATTTGTAATGAATTTCGCAAGATGGTCCCTTAGATTTAGATAAAGCTGCCTCTTATACCCCTGACAGACATAGCATTCGTATACTATACTAGCATAGTATACCACATGTGTATCAACCTAAACTACAATTAAACCACGAAAAGAGTGGTACATATATTGCTGGTTTATGTACTACCAACATGGCAATAGTATAGATGTGATATTTTATTAAACACAGTTTTCTGGCTGTGCTCAGTAAGAATGGTAGTATGTATACCATGGTATGTAAACTATATGTCTGTCAGGGGTATTATAGTGATTTAGAACCTAAAGTTTATTGAAAAAAGTTTTTTAAACTGAAACCAATATTTCAACATGTAATTAAATTTATATTCATCTGGCAACTTTCAAATGCTTATCAGTTGTAAAACTGATTTACGAAAGGGACAGTTGTATAAAAACCAGCAGGCATTTTGTTTACTACATAAGGTTTAAAGCGTATTTTTTAAGACCATGAAACTTAAAATTTTAGACAACACAAAAATAAATAATTTTAACCGCAGATTAATACACGGCATTACTAATTGAAACTGATTTCAAACAAATAGGCACCGCGCCTGTCCTTGACGAAACGCCTTGCAGACGTCCAATTTTTTTCCTCTTTTTTGAGCATTGCTGGCTGCTTGTTGACCTCCAAGACGTCAATTGCTGCTGTTTTATCAGCATAAACCAGTGACTTTAATTAAGAGATGTCACTTCGCTCGGCCATGAAGTCAAATTGACGGTTTATTTTCTCTTAATCAACACATCGCCTTTATTTGTGAATAAATAAGTTGCGTCAATTTAATCATGAAGTGGCCTATAAGTTGCGAAAATCGATGGTTGATTTAACTTTAAAATTTGGATAATTTGGTGGCGTTGTTCAATCATGAATCTATTCATGATGATGTGCCTGAGAAAAAAATTGAAAGCAGTATCACAGTTCGTTTGACAGCTAACCTTTCGTAAGCTCTAGGAATTGCAATGAGCATTTTAAACCTTCCCTAGATATATGCAACCAACTGTGGAAGCTAAACTCATTATATTAGGAGATTTATTAATTGTTTTTAATTCTTTTTTGTTAATTTATTTAAAATTACAATATGAATCTTAACAGTTTGACTAATATTGATTTTCTTTCAATGAGTTTGTTGTGTTTTTGCTTCTTTTTTTTGCTTTTTATTAAATAAAACTTCAATTTTATATCAGGTGTAATTTCATTTAAATCGGGTAATTTTGCTTCAGCTCAAGTGTAATTTTGAATTTTGCTGGTGGTAACACTGCATTTAAGAATCAAATCATCATGTACATGGTGAAATTACTAGAAGGTGGCAGCACTAGGAGTTGTTGTACAACAATACAACAAAAACAGGCAAATTTGTTTGTGTAAAATCATGTACATATGTATTTATGTCATACGTTCTTCTATTCCAAGGCCGATCTATCAGGTCTGCTTACTTGTACAAAAACAAAATACGATTCTTTTTAGTTGTCAAAAATTTACTACCACATATACAAAGCAAAAGGAAAAAACGTGTATGTGTGGCATACCATAAACGTATACATGTACATGTGCAACTTTCGACAACTAAAAAGAACATAAACAATGATCATCAGGCTTCTTGCACAGACCTTTTCAATGGGCCTTGTTCTATTCAAAATGTTGAAATAATTATACATAGGTACATATATACTCTTTTTCACCACCTGTGGTGAAGCGTATAATAATAAAACAAAAAACAACAACCACAAGGGATTTAAAGGGAAAAATTGGAGGCAGTCGTGGTTTTTTACTCATATCTCAGTCATTTGTGGACCGATCTTGCTGAATTTCAATAGCAAACAATTCCGGACCATATTTGACATAAATGTATAATAACCTGGACCCCATCATATCGACCCCTTTGCGAGAAATTATCGTATGTTACAAATACCAAATTTAACAGGACAGCCATATTTTTACTTTGACTTGTAATATCAAAATGAAAATATATTGTGATAAGATAAGACGAAGTGGAATTCGCCTACAATATTTTGTCAGGTGACGTCTCTTTGAATAAAGAACAAGATTGTATCAAAAACAACATTTCAAAAAATTTGGCATATACGATAATTTCACGCAAAGGGGTCGATATATGGTGTCTTCGGAAAACCCATTTCAACGGTCATACGGACATCGTTAAATCAACTTTGCTCCTCATAAGGACCCAGAATATATATATGTATGTATGTATACATATGTACTTTATAGGGTCTAACATCAATACCTATTGTAGAAATTACAAACGGAATGTCAAACTTATATATGTATACCCTTTTCACCACCTTTGGTGAAGGGTATAATAAGTAGAATTTTCTAAGAAATAAATTTTAATCATTTAATTGACAAAAATTGTTTGAGTAATTCGTTATTCGAAATTGGGTGTATCAATCATTCGATCAAATAGTGATAAAAAATGTTTCGATAAATTAAACAACGATTAGTCAAGTGGGTGCCCTAATCTCTATATATACATAAATCGGCTAAGGAAAAAATTTAAGAACACTTTTCTCCCCTGTTTGCCCAGCGACTGGAATAAAAAATATACAATTTGAAAGGTATTTGCTGGCAGAAGTGTACAATATATAGGTATTTTATTAAAATCTGTTCAATATGTTCAGAGTTATAAGCGTTCAAATTTGATACTAACACATATGCATAACATATAAATTAAAATTTTGTTTTTTTCCAATTATCAAATAATTAAAAAAAAAATAGGGCGGTCGATTATTCGACATTTGCAAGAAACCGGGTTTCGAATATTTCGACAATATAAAACTTATATATAAATCGGCACAGGCAATCCAGTCGAAAACTTTCTTTGTTCATCATATTAAAAAAAATATGCCCGAATTTCGACCATTAAGAAAACACTTGTCTATATATAAATAGGCTAAGACAAAACTGTTAAGAACACTTTTCTCCTCTGTTTGCACAGCGACTAGAGTAAAAAATACACCTTTTGAAAGGTATTTACTGGCAGAAGTGCACAATATATATTTTATTAAAATCTGTTCGATATTTTCAGAGTTATGAGCGGTCTAATTTGATACTAATACATATGAAAAACATGAAAATTTTGTATTTTCCAATTATCAAATAAAAAAAAAAAATATGGTGGTCATTTGACATTTGCAAGAAACCGGTTTTCGGATATTTCGACTATATAAATCTTATATATAAATCGGCACAAGCAAACCAATTACAAATGATAACTTTCTTTGTTTGTCAACCACTGACGTGGAACATAATATATGAACCGGAGGTTGGTCCGTCGCCAAATCGATTCAATAAGACGGAAAAAATTAGTGCTCATAACATGTAAATTAATATATAAGTACATACATACATACTTAGATATACTATATTTTCTTCATATTAAAAAAAATTAAGGCAGAATTTCGACCATTAGGAAAACACGTCATTATAAACTTACCAAAAACTTCCTTTAAATCTTCCTTCGAATTTTTTACACAAACATAATAGGTATTTTTTCTAGTTATTTAAAACACTTTTTTCTTTCTAACGCCTTTCGCACTTCATATATTTTTAACCATTAATGTGACACACTTGGGTTGTTTACGGAAGGCGGGTTATTAGGTCATATGGTTATGTAGTTACATTAACATCAACAAAATATATTAAATAAAAGTAACATTTTGTTGTTCATATAAATAAATAACCATATAACCTGATTACCAGCTTCTGTGAGCAACCCAACTTTTTAGGCCCTAATTGTGAAAAACGCAACGTCAAAAATTACATTAAAAGCAAAAACAAAGTCAAATAGGTATATTTTTTTATGTTGCTTTCCACAAAAATTCATATTGCGTTTTTAAACTTCAAACGCTGCATATCTTGTGGCGTAGAAAATTTTAAAACACAATATCAAAGCCATCAATGGGCCTTGCACAATTTGAATTTTTGTAGAAAGAAACAACAAAATTATAAAATATTTTTGACTTTTGCTATTTTGACTATTTTGAAATGTGTTTTAAGGCATTATTTTCATACAAATTTTTCTTAATAGGTATGCATTCAAATCCATTTTAATTTTCAAAACGATTTATTTCCAACAAAAAAAAACCCCGTTATCTATTTTAACCGGCTTTTGTGATTACATTTTTTCATTAATTGCACACGCGCACACACACAAACTATTTACATATAAACACTAGCAAATTTTAATACAAAACAACAACAGCAATACAATAAAAGCCGCACAAAAAGTGCAAGCATTAATCTGGTTAGTAGATTTTTTTAATAGATATTCTGTCAACTTTAACTAAAAACTGTTCACTAACATGCTTTTTTATTAAACAATCTATGGACCACTATTAGTTTTTAATAAGTAACCGAAATAGTTGAAATTGTTCATGTTTTAAGCTTCAAAATTTATTCGTTACCAAACTAAATGCGCACTGTCGTAATTAACATATAGAACTAAAAAAAAAAAAATTGTACTAGAGTTTGAAGTAGAGTTACCGTTCGTCAGAATAAAGTCGCAATTTGATACTTTTTTAGCTGCCTGCGACTTTTGTATCACCGACTTTTGCGACCTTTTATCATTTCTTTGAAGTTTCTCACAAAAAACATTTAATTTGCAAGTTTAATAAATAATAACAACTAAGAATATTTATAATTTTTATTAAAAAAAAACAATCGTCAATATAACGTCGTCAAAATTCTTCTATTACTTTCTATTACTTTTTTGCAACCTTGTCATGTACATTATCCCTGCAGATAAGTCCCAATTTACACTAGGGGCATTTCTTGCCGGACATTTCTTGAATTCTCTGTTAATCTTACATGAAGCTTTTGCATATGAAACATTAGAAGTCAGACAGAAATTAATACTGCCCAGTACAGATAGTCATGTACTACACTCTCTACCTTTTCGACCACTCGCCATCAAACTTTGTCTGTCCGGCAAGAAATGTCTCTAGTGCAAATTGGGACTAACTCCAAGGAGTGGACCATATAACCCAGTTATGCATTACAACGGAGAAGTCTTAAAACTACTCCATGTTCATACATACTCTAGTGGACTAGTTTTGAAACTACTCCATGGCATACTCCAGAGGATTAGATTTAACTTCGTTTACAAACGAAAACATTTCGTTTAAAAACGAAGACATGTCGTTTCACACAAACTGTTTTTAGCAATGATATGTTCAATGCTTGCAAATACAGACATGTGAATATTTAGTTTGTTGTGCTTAAATTAGTTTGATAATTTATTTTTTCTTAAAAATAAGATTTATTGTTTAAACGAAAAGATTATCGGAAAACAAAATGAAGCTAGATATACGGGTACAGAGGCAACATCGCTGCAGGTCCTTCAAAGAAACTTAATAGTTGGTGATACTATTCGGAAGACTGGGACTTGAAGTATAAATGGCTTAACCAAGACATGGAGTCAAAGCGGCCCTTTTGCACTGTTTGTAAACAGCTTTTAGTGAACTTTAACGTGGATCTTCAGCGATTTGGAAAAACAAACACATTAATAAAATAAAAAAGGCTTCTGAAAGTGAAAGAATGCATCATACTGCTTTTTTTTTGTTTTGCCATGCCTTCTACTATAAAAATACGTTAAAAAATATATACGACTTTTACTTGTTCAAACGACTTTTTTGTGCGACTTTATTTTTATAAGACAACCTTTGTGCGACTTTTGAAAAATACCTAAAGGTAGCAATGATTTGAAGCGGGAATAAGAGTGTTGCCGTACCAATAAAAATCTATACGTTGAACGGAATTGTCGGCAACATTTTCTTCTATTACATTTTTTAAAGTGATGGCTTTTTAAAAAGGATATATAATTCTTTAAGTTTTTAATAACGCATATGTGAAAAATAAGAAATCGACAAGAGAAAAATATTACACCAAAGTAGAGAAAAAAAATAAAATCAAGTTAAATTTTTTTTTATTAGGATGCTTTAATCGGAAAAATTGCTAAATAGAAATATCTTATATTTTTGTTTTATGATCAATGTTTTATTTAATATTTTTATTGAGGTTTTTGTTTTCCTCACGGGCTAATATGATCAAGGTTATAGTTCTGTGATATTTACATTAAGTTTGACTTTTATTCGGTGTTTGTGTTGTATTTTACTTATTAATTATTTATTTATTTCTGTGTCGTGTAGTCCAGTTTTTAATATTAAATAGTTAAAAAGTGCAATACAAATGTAAACCCTAATTTATTTTCATGGAATAAAAATAACCCCTGATGAAGTTCGAAAAAAGCGAACGAAACGTTGGGAAAAGAAAATAAGTTAAGCATAAATGTTTTTTAATTACATTTGGTAAAAAAACGATTGATCATATTAGCCCGTGAGGAAAACAAAAACCTCAATAGAAATATCTTAAATTGTATCCAAAATATTTTGAAAAAAAAACAAGTCAGATAGAAAAAACTCTTTCAAAAAAACCGTTAAAAATCCGAAATTGATAAAACATTATTAATTAAATGCCAATAGACTAGTTAGTAACTGATAAACACAAACTTTGGTTATATGTAGTTGTAATCATGATGAAATAATAAAGGTGGCAGCACTATGACGATTTTTGCTCCTGCATTGTTTGTCTTAACTTTTTTGTCTAAGTTTTGTTTCTGTTTACAAAAAGTATAATTAGTGACAAAAAGTTTACGTTAACAGTGATTATTGTATTTTATTACAGTTTTTGATCATTTTAAATTAAAATAAGTAAGATATTACTATTATTATTTGTTGCTTTCACGACAAATCGTGGGCGCACAGTGCCAAAAAATAAATAAAAATAAAACAGGATATTGATTATAATTAAATAAAAATTTGTAAAAATGTACATAATAACCTAGCGGGAAAAAGAAGCAGTTGGAAGGCCTTCCGAAGATTTTTTTCTATGCTTCGTGGACTATGAAAAAACATTTTATACCAGCACAACATTTTTCATGGCATAGTAGCTATTGTAGCCAGAAGGGCTCAGAGCTGAAGCGAACCAAGTCAAAAAGAAAATTCGAAAATATATTGAGTTTGAGTATTCAAAGTCAATTCAAATGAATTGGAAATGAATTACAATTCATTTGAATTAAAAATAAATTGCAATTCATGTTTGCTAAATTTAAATGAATTGACTCAAATTTCATTTAATTCATTTTTTATGTGAAAAGAATTAATTCAAAATCTGCTAATTCAAAAACTAATGATTCATTTACATCTCTAATATTCAGCAGCTATAATAATAATAATTGTTGGTGATAATGCTGGGTACACACAGTTCAACCTACATGCAATCTGTTTCAATGCAACCTCAAAATATCAAAACGTTTTGATGTTGATGCAATCTGGAATGAATGAAAATGAATATAATTCACTAGATTGCGTAAATGTGTGGCATAGTGTGTACCCAGCATAACACTACGTCTTCAAGCGCCATCGATTTGAACATGACAGGACCATAACGCCGGCAGAGCAACGGTATTAATTTGTTTATGTTCATGTATGTGGCGAATACGTGTTGATGTTAATGTTCTGATTGACCACAATTTTTGTTGTGGCGTTGGCCAACATCATGGCGCACATGGATGCTAAGATGAATGTTTAGGCAACGATGGCAGCACATGGACGAAACGAATGTCTTTGTATGGGAAGTGCTTCACCCTCTACTTTAAACACTCCCATTTTTAAGAGGTTATGTATTGATACCTTATTTGAAAACTTTGGCTCTTGGTAAATTTGTGGAAAATATGTTAAAAAGATCACGTACATACATATGTAAGTATGTACCTATGTGCGAAGCAGAAAATGGACAAGATAGCATTTTTGAAAACTAATTGAAAAAAAATTGCCAATAATTTACTGTATTTAAAAAAAAGTAATAAGGTAATTCACGTCACAACTTACACCCTTGCGAAAAAGCAAATATGAAAAAACAACAACAACCACATAGAAAATTATTTATGTACAACTTGTGACGTGAATTACCCTAATAATAGCATAAATAAAAAAGTTATGCCATTAAAACCATCCTGCACCGCCCTCCTGAAAAATTAGGTACTTAAAACACAATTAATCGACCCGTTACGGGTCTGTTCTAAAAATAACGTGCTTTTGAAATCACACGTGTGAGTTTGTGGTGTTCTGATAGTCATACCTTTTTTGTTTCTCGGTGTGATTTTCACGAAATCACACACAAAAATGGCAAACCAAAATAGGTATCACACTTATGATTTTAAAAGGCAGATGTGATTTAAAATCACGTATAGCTGCTTTTATATTTTAGAAAAAAAAAGACCCATCATCATTATCCATACATATTTCGCCTTATTAGAAATGTTATTTTCGTAGTCGAGAACCAGTCGTTTTTAACAATTGGCAATTTCGGGCATGTTTGTAACTAAAAATCAAATGGATTTAAAATCGCCCAAATTTTTAAAACTATCCTGTAACGAAGGTTCATGAAAATTTTCTATTTAATATACTTCATACTTTGAGTTCTAATTACACTGTACTAGAAATTTACACTTTTTATTGAGACAAGCTGGGCACTTGGCGTTTTAACCTATGTAATTCGGGTACGCTGAATCCAGTGCTGCTGGACGATGTATTTTTCAGGGCTGTGGAGTCGGAGTTGAAGAGTCGGAGTTGATGTTTTTGTGCCGGAGTCGGAGTCGTAGTACCCACAAAAACTCGCGACTCCGACTCCAAAGTTTTTCGGAATAAAAAATTTAAAAAATGTTTCCAAAATAAAAATTATCTTCTTAAAACACATTTAAAATTTAAATAAATGGTTTATGAATACTGCTCTTATGTGCTGTTTCCAAATGACAGGCGATGGACTGAGTGCTTTTCATATACAGATTTTTGTAATAAAAGAATTTTATGACAAATATTTAACAAATATTTTCCTATTAAACATGATTTTAAACCAAAATTATAAGAATTAGGTTTAAAGTTTATTAAAAACAACTTCCAAATTCTTGCGTTTTGCGTTTGCGATTTCCAGCACACCCCTGATAAATTTTGCTACATTATCAATCGCCTGTCATTTGGAAACAGCACATTAATGTTTGCGTACGGTAATTGCTTCTCAAAAACTCTAATTTTTAAAAGGCCGTACGGTAATGAAAAAATAAAAGTTAACAAAAGTTAATTAACTGAGTCTCATATATAAACATACATTTAGCATCAAGATTATAGTAGGAGTCGGAGTCGCACTTAAAAAATTTCAGCATTTGGAGTCGGAGTCGGAGTTAGTACTTTTTTCGGACCACTCCACAGCCCTGGTATTTTTCACTTTCATGAACACAAAAAACGTTGATACTCTTAACAACTCGCTTTCTCTTCTCGTTAACTCGGTTGTAACACAAGAAGAATGGGAATACTTTTTAATACACATTAAAAAAAAATTATTGTTAATTCAAATCTTTTTACCGAATTTTAAAGATGTTGAATTGTTGACGAGTTGATTTTATTTATTCTTTTTTAGACTTAAAAACAAGTTTTTAAACATTTATTCAGCAGGTTTGACAAGAGCTTCACAAGCTTCAATTGCAATGGCAGCCTCAGCTATAGCCTGTAAAGTATTGAAAATTTAAATTTGAAAATTGTTTTAGCTTAGTTTTGTTTTTTACTTACTTCATCAGAGAAGGCAGATGAAAGAGCGGATTGGAATTAGGACAAAAATTGACGAGCTCCATCAATATCGGCAATATTGTGAGCCGCCTCAGCCAAAACTTGAACAGTGTAATCCTCGTTGACGGTGATAGTGCCATTGGAAACAAAGTAATTGGAGGTTTTGCCATCAGCTGCGTTAACTTGAACAAAACTGGGTTTCAGGACCGCTGAAAGAATGGAGTACAAAATTAATTGTTTAAACGGGTTAAAAAATTAATAGGCTGAGTTCCAAAACATTAGTTGCAAAGCAACTCTCTATTATAAAATTCAAACGAGTAGAATATAGAATGTCATCCGTCCCAAAATGCACCAAAAAGGTTTCAATGCGTACACAATAAGCATGCGCATCGTCTAACTTGATGATAAATTTTTTACTTTGAATGCAGAGTATTTAAGATATGCTGCAATTAAATTTTTTTCTAAAATTATCTTTTTTGATGGTTGTTTGTATACTATATTATAGTTAAAATAATTTATCGCCAAAGTATAATGTATCAAAATTTGTCTAATGCGCCTAACTGCAAAAAAAATATCAGAGTTAAAGCTCTCTTGTATTAATTCAATTCCAGAACGTAGTCGAAAGTTTAAATTTTTTTCACTAAAAAAGCTTTTGATCTCCATCTGCCGAATTTACGTGTTTAAACAGATTTGAAAGCAAATATTAATTAATTTTGGAAATATGTATATAATAATAATGGTTCCACCAGTAAATAAAACCGAATAAACGAAAACACTAAAGCTACGGTCACACTTGTCAATTATTTTACGAAAAAAACAGGACCAACAAGCAACTAAATAATCATTTCCTTTAATTCCAATATTTATTTTGATTAAAGTACCTCATCTTACAAAAAAAAGTTTTTTACTTTGTCTAGTAGTATAAATAGTTTTATTTTGTGATACTAAGACCATGTTAAATCTCACCAACTATTTACAAAAGTAGTGGTTACGCTTATTTGATCAAATAATTAAAAAGTGTGACCGTAGCTTAACTCCTACTACGTAAATGTAAGTCAGGTAAAAATTGGTACTTTTTCTCTTTTTGATAAATTTGGTATGCAGATTGCATACGGTCCAGCTTAGAATATTTTTTAAGTGAATAGAAAAAGCTAGAACTCTTGGTACTCTTTTACCTTTGCTACTATTCACTTTTTTATTGCATATGGTCCAGTGGCGGGAATATACATGCTTTTCATATGGGCAGTTGAATGTCGGTTGCTCATGAGTATCGAGTGCTTAATACTTGGCGAAAAATAATTATTCCTACAATGTTTATTTAAATATTTAAACATAAAATATATACCTATAGATGTAGAAAACTGCAAAAATGTATGTACATCTTTTATAGGATAAACCCTGTTCATTTAACCTTGCTCTCATTTCACATGAACAGTCTCAAGTAAAAGCTAGTTATGATTATATTAGAAGTATTTAACAAAAACTAACAGAGATTTTCACCCTTGCTAGTAAAGTCCCTGGTAGACCTTGTATATCTTATTAATTTAATTAAAGTACTAAGATTTACAAAACTGCAACAACAAAATGTATTGGACTATACTGTGGTTAAAAAAATCAAAAACACATTTGTGAAATAACTCAGAATAAAACAGTTGATTAAAATCTATCTGTCTCTTTCTCTCTTACTCAGCAAAAAGACCTTACGCTTTTTGGTATTACATCGTATTAAGTAAGGCAGAGTTTTACACTTAATACAAACGGTGAAAACCAACCGCTATTCATTTTTTTACTACGATCATTTTTGAGAAATGACCTGAAGAAAAAATTTTGTATTGCTTAAAAGAAAAGTTAATTTAAATTTGGCACTACGCAGTTGATAATAATGATAGTGATGATGGATTTACTATAATAAAACACTGGCAGTAATTCAGTATTGCATCTGTTAATAAAAATGATGACTTAATCAGGTCCTGTTATTAACAAATAGGCGTTTTAAAAATTAATACTTAAAAGCTTTACAAAATCGCCATCAACCAATGAATTTCATTTACGATTTATACACGTTGAATCTTTTTTAAGGTTTAAAAGTTGATTTTAACTGAATGAAAAATTTTTTATACACTTGTTCCAAAATATTTATAAGTCCACATTGCAATCAGCGTAACTAATTTAATATTAATGTTTTCATGAGCAACAAAAATCAGTAAAAACAAATACTCACCCAATGTTGGTAAATGGTTAGCCAAGATACCAAAGCTGCCGGAAAAGGAGGGCACATTATCGAAGAAGGTTTTGTTGGCGGTAGCAAAGGTAAGTTTAATTTCGTCAGCAAAGCCACGGGTTTGTACGAAACGGGCACCACGGGTAGCCAACATACTAGCAGTCTTAGCAATCGACATGATGAGCTGTAAATACATACATTTTTTAATAATTATGTATTTTTAATGATACACCCAAGAAAACGATTTTTAGCTGAAAAATTGTAAGAGGCGGCGGCTTCAAATATTTTTATCGGCGGCTGCCTTAGCCACGTCAAATTTGATTTCTCCTTTAAATTTGCGACGTATAGGCCGCATATGGCCATGAGTGGCAATCAATTGCGCCATGATTGCTCTTCTTACTCCCGTTTCCACATACAAGTGCAAGTTCGAAAAACTCAATACACTCACACTTTAACACTAATGGTGTTTTCTTTTCTACAAAAAAATGTGCCTTTTTTTTAATAAAAATTCAATTTGGTGTCTTTTTCTTAAAAATGTTGCCACCGAGAAGGGTGGCTTGTTTTATTCTAAAAAACTCATGCTTTTCGTGAGCAAAATTTTTAAGAAACAGACACCAAATTGCATTTTTTTTTTTAAAAAAAGGCACATTTTTAGTAGAAAAGAAAACACCATAGCATTCACACAATTTTTGTACTTTCAGTCAATCGGGTGTTTCCTCGAGTTTTTGTTGATAATACGTATACACTACTTGCAAGTAGTAACTTGCATGTGGAAACGTAGGGTTAGCAATCTGCTGTAAAATGAGTTGTCATTTATCTGACAATTCATTTCTCTGAACGTTTGTTCGTGGCAAAGCAATTTCATGTGTTCTCCAGCAATATAATTAGCAATTATTGCGTCATTGTTCTGCCGACGTTTTTGCTTGTGCTTAGCAAAAAAAAATTACTACGTGGAGACCCAGCGTATACGTCGCAAATTTAATGGAGCAATCAAATTTGACGTTTGCCGCAATAAATATTGCTACGTGGAGACCCGGGGTTATCTGACATTTTATATCTCTGTACGATTGTTTAAGGCAAAGCAATTTCACGTGTTTTCCAGCAATTATTGCGACATTGTTCTGCCGACGTTTTTGCTTGAGCTTAGCAAAAAAAAATTACTACGTAGAGACCCAGCGTATACGTCGCAAATTTAATGGAGCAATCAAATTTGACGTTTGCCGCAATCAATATTGCTACGTGGATATCTGGGGTTATCTGACATTTAATTTCTATGTACGTTTGTTTATGGCAAAGCAATTTCACGTGCTCTCCAGCAATTATGGCGCCATTGTTCTGCCGACGTTTTTGCTTGCGCTTATCAAAAAAAAAAATTGCTACGTGGAGACCCAGCGTATACGTCACAAATTTAATGGAGCAATCAAATTTGACGTTTGCCGCAATCAATATTGCTACGTGGATATCTGGGGTTATCTGACATTTAATTTCTATGTACGTTTGTTTATGGCAAAGCAATTTCACGTGCTCTCCAGCAATTATGGCGCCATTGTTCTGCCGACGTTTTTGCTTGCGCTTATCAAAAAAAAAAAAATTGCTACGTGGAGACCCAGCGTATACGTCACAAATTTAATGAAGCAATCAAATTTGACGTTTGCTGCATTCAATATTGCTACGTGGAGACCTGGGGTTATCTGGCATTTCATTTCTATGTACGTTTATTTATGACAAAGCAATTTCACGTGTTCTCCAGCAATATAATCAGCAATTCTTGCGCCATTGTTCTGCCGACGTTTTTGCTTGTGCTTAGCAAAAAAAAAATGACTACGTGGAGACCCAGCGTTTACGTCGCTAATTGAATGGAGCAATCAAATTTTACGTTTGCCGCAATCAATATTGCTACGTGGAGACCTGCGGTTATCTGAAATTTCATTTCTCTGTACGTTCGTTTATGGCAAAGCAATTTCACGTGTTCTCCAGCAATTATGGCGCCATTGTTCTGCCGAAGTTTTTGCTTGCGCTTATCAAAAAAAAAAAAGACTACGTGGAGACCCAGCGTTTACGTCTCAAATTGAATGGAGAAATCAAATTTGACGTTTGCCGCAATCAATATTGCTACGTGGAGACCTGCGGTTATCTGAAATTTAATTTCTCTGTACGTTTGTTTATGGCAAAGCAATTTCACGTGTTCTCCAGCAATTATTGCGCCATTGTTCTGACACCGTTTTTTCTTGTGCTTAGCAAAAAAAAATTACTATGTGGAGACCCAGCGTATACGTCGCAAATTTAATGGAGCAATCAAATTTGATGTTTGCCGCAATCAATATTGCTACGTGGATACCAGGGGTTATCTGACATTTAATTTCTCTGTACGTTTGTTTATGGCAAAGCAATTTCACGTGTTCTCCAGCAATTATGGCGCCATTGTTCTGCCGAAGTTTTTGCTTGCGCTTATCAAAAAAAAATTGCTACGTGGAGACCCAGCGTATACGTCACAAATTTAATGGAGCAATCAAATTTGACGTTTGCCGCAATAAATATTGCTACGTGGAGACCCGGCGTTATCTGACATTTCATTTCTCTGTACGTTTGTTTATGGCAAAGCAATTACAGGTGTTCTTCAGCAATTATTGCGTCATTGTTCTGCCAAACAAAAAATAAATGCTACGTAGAGAACCTGCGTGAATATTTTTGGCTTTTCGGGTGGCCTAATTATTAAAAATTGGATTAAAGATTCGGTTTTTCTTGGGAAGAGGAATTATAATTATTGGAAGTTAGAGCAAAGGAAAGAACACAAGGGTTAGATTTCTTTTTGAATTGTTGGCTCTTACCTGTAAGGGATAGTTGTTCTCAAACGAAATGAGAAGTGGCTGGGTTTTTTTTAATTGCAAAAATTTATTGGGTTATTAGCAGAGCGAGTCGACTGCCAAATTAAAGTACCAAATAAAAAGTAAAAAGCACAATTAGTTATTAAACTTATGAAACCTCGGCCTTTTGTGCAAACCAAAGGTTGGATAGTTTGATCGCTTAATTTAAGGTCTATCCAATAGGTCTGCTTAAGAAGGCAGATGTTCATTTGGTTTTTTCCTCAACGATATCAAAAGTTGTTTACATTTTCCTTATACGTGTATATTTTTGTTTACTTTTTTGGTTTTTTGCCACACATACATGCACACAAAACTCATTTTTCCTTTTGTTTTGCCTATGTAGTAGTAAGATTTGGCAACGGCGAGGAATTTTACACAAACAAAATGCCTGTTGTTTTTTGTATTGTTTTTGAAGTAAGCAGACCTATTGGATAGGCCTTGGCTTAATTTTAGCGAGTTCAAAATAGTACACTTGAAGAAATTTAACAACTATGTATGTTTAACTTCAATTAGACATTTAACTCACCACTTCAATTCAATAATAGGTGCGTTTGAGTACTTTTGCAGTAAAATGAGTAAACTGAAAAATTTGCTCTCACAAAAAGCTGTTGTCCAAAAAAGTACGCGAACGCAAAATTTGTAAAAATTCGTAAAATAAAGGCAACAGCTGATGCCAAATAATTGAAGTGTTGAACAATTTTTACACTTTTGACCAAGGTATATTTATAGCAGGTAGTCTCGGAAAGCCAGCTGTTTATTTTTTATTTGCTTGTTTTGCGATACGAACTGTCAAATGTTGTATAGCAAACAAGTAAACAAGTTTTTTGTCTTTATCTTTTGTCTTTTTTGTCTCTTATCAGCCCCTTTGCTTTTTGACAGTTTGTATCGCATACCAACAATAAAAAGCCCTGTTGTTTGTTTTATTGTAGAATTGTTGTAATCTCGCGGCTACCTGCTATAAATATACCTTGCTTTTGACTACACAACTCGTTTTCTGATCGGTAATCGATTAAATACTTTTCATAACACGAACATCTTTGGATAATACAAACAAATTATTTAATGTTATCTTTCATATTTGTTTGTTTTTTATTTTATTTGATGTTACTAATTTGTGGCGGGTTAATTTATTCATATGAACTTGAATAAATTTTTGCTATTGATTACTTAAGTACCCAAGTACTTCACACTTTTACAACTCTAAAAAAGTAACATAACAAAAAGGTTTCAAATGTTGGTACTTAGCCAAACAAATGCTTCACAAACAAGTACAATTAATTAATATTTAATCACTTTTTGTTTTTGTTTAATTTTGTTTCAACTTTTGTTTTATTTAAAATTTTTTTCACAATTTGTAAGCACTTTGTTTGTAACTTTTGTTTGTTTACCTTTTGAAACATGTTTTTTTCATTTACTAAATTTTACTGCAAAAATTTCTGCAGTAAAAATTTGTAAATACTCAGACAAGAACTGTCACTTTACGCTCTCAATTTGTGTTCTCATTTACTGTATTTTGTGTACTCGAACGCAATTTCGTAAAATGCAGTAAAGTTCAGTAAAAAATAGTAAAAACTTTTGTGTTCTCGAACGCAGCTAATATTAACCTGGCTTAATTAGCAAATTCAATAATCAAAATTCACAAAATTAAAATTACTAAAATTAATTAAAAAATTCAATCAAATTTAAATAAAATAACTAATTCAGTATACAAAAAAATTAAATTAAAAATTAAATTGTGTACAATGTAAATTGTACACAGCGTAATTAATTGATACGTTCGGGTACTTGCTACGACAGTGGTTTGCATCTACAGTACTTTTCGCTTATAGTCCATTCCTCTTTAAGGTCAAAAACGGATATAAGCCAAAACTGTCATATTCACATGCATATTTTTTCGAATTTCATACAAATTATTTGTACTAAGGTCCACTTCGCTTGTAGCCCAATTTCGTTTAAAAGCCACATTTTCTTTTCATGCGAATAAAATTTTGTATGCAAAAAGGTTCGCTTATAGTCCACTCTGTTTTTTATATTTTTAATCAACTGGATACATGTTTTATTTACATTTTTGGTAATTATTATAAATGCCAAATTTCGAAATTTATATTTCATAAAATGGTGTCTTCATCTGACAATTTTTTGTCATAATAAACTTCAAACTTCATACAAAAAATAAAAAACGCTAACCAAAACATTAGAGTTTTTTCTATATTGACCATGAAGACCCCATGTAAAGAACCAATGAAATTGATGTTTATGTTGTGTTTGATTTCGTCAAAGAATTAAAATGAATCTCATACTTAAGGCGTATGAAGCATTTAAATTATTTGCATTTTGGTTTTTATTGTAAGGTTTTAAAGTATTTGAATTAATTAGTAAAAAAGATTTTGTTTTAACTATGTATTTAATTAAATTAAGTCAATATTTTTGGTTATGTCTAAAATTAACTTTTGTTTTGTTAAAAAGAGTGGTTTTATTGAAGAAAATAATTTTTATACAGTCCAAAATGTGGATTATACTAGGTTTAACTTATAATCCATAAAATGGCTTATAAAAAAAATCGGTTATAGTCTAAATTCGCTTATAGTCCACAAAAGTTGTACAATTATAGTAGTGGACTATAAGCGAAAAGTACTGTATTCCATTATTTTCATGTTGTAGGTTGAATTGTTGTCTGCATTTTGATTTACCTTTTATTGAATTTAGTTTGCGGGAACGTTTCCAGTTGAATTTCTATGGAATTTATATGAAAAATCCTTAGCTGACACGATTCTCCAAAATGCGAAATGTCAGTGCGGCTCATATGAAAATTAAAGAGCTCGTCAGGTTATTATTGTTTTAGCCTATAAGCCATCAAGTCGGTTTTGAGAAAAACGATAAAATAGGTTTGCAATTAATTTTCTCAAAAACTACTCGATAGATTTTTTAAACGCCCCTAATTGATTGCTACGTATGTTTTTAACAAAACTTTACATTTTCTTGAATTTACATGCAATAAATCCAGTTTTAATGGTTTTTCTAAAATAACATTTTGTCGTTTTGTGCTCCATATCAAATTTTATTTTGTATTATGATGTTTCCTTTGACGTGGAGCAAAGTAAGTCTATGGCAAAAACAAAGAAGTTGATAGTTAATAGAGATTTATAACGACAGGTTGGGAAGTTTTAGAATGGTGACAATTGCTCAACTCTCTCCTATAAGCCCCGAACTGCAGATGCAACATACATAGTATGGAAAGAAAATATATGTTAGCTAGCGCAAATCAATATCAATAATTAGTTTTGTTGTGGGCTCCATATTCATATCAAGTTTCACATTGTGTGCAATAAATTTCAACTATTGTGATGGTTTTGTTTGACCTACGTTGTTCATTATCCGAATGGCGCAAAGCAATAGTTAAGTAGAATTTTGTTATGTTTGTATGCAAAATTTGCTCCATATCACTATGTTTCAAACACCTACATTTTCCGTGCGAAATTAATAACTTTTAAAATATTAAACTTTTTGGAGCCACAAAAGACAGGCATTTTTGGATAAATCCAATTAGATGCAAGGAAGTCAATTTGTTTCATTATTTTTTTTTATTAAAAAAAATTATTTTACTCTAGTTTTCAGTCAAATTGATTGTATCAGTTAACTGCAGTTCATGTGGACAATTTAAAGGCATATGTTGTTGCATGCGCCTGCTTAAGTATTTTGTCGAAATTATTCGATCGGATGTATCTTAAGATCAATATAACTTTAAGCAAAAAATAAGATTATGATTAACACCAGTGATATCAGCGAAAATTATATCGCTAGAGAAAGCTCGACGGGATGTATTTCCGTCGTTAGAACTTCCGAAGCCACCAACTTTAGGCATATATACACAAAGACCCAGATTCCTCCAAAAAGCATTTTGAATTTCTTCTTTTCTCTTTAAAACTTTAAGTTTGTGATCCTCTGACCGTATTTGCCATTTATGTAAAATTAACTCAAAAAACAAGCCCAAATTTGATGTTGGATCTTGTGCACGAAATCTTTCACATGAATAATCATTTATACTAAGCAAGTCCGCTGGCGTCGCACCACAGATATGACATGCTTGAGTCGATTAAGCCTCCGTCAAAATATTTAAAACTTTTACATCTAATAATGTTAGATATAACTTGAACGATATTTGTACTGTTTTTCCATTGCCAATATGTATATGTAAATTTTGTAAAGCATTACATAGTGTATTCAAATATGTTTACATTAGGTTTGCCAAACGTTAACATTTTTTTAAAAGCTTACATGTAATTAAACTTTTGAAAATAAAACTTATTTTAAGGTTATGTTGTTTAATTTTTCAAAAAAAAAATTAAAAATTTTCAAGAATTTATGAAATAAATATTAAGTACATACTTACATGACAGATTATTCTCCATTACAAACTTTTTATAAAATTCCAACACACTTTTCACAATAAATGCTCAAACTTTCGATTAAAAAAAGTGATATTTTACAAAATTGTTTCCACACGTATGGCAACAATGACTTTGACTGCGCGCTGTCAAACAGTATTTTGTACTTTTCAAAAAAAAGTATCAATTAGTTTGAATAGGAGTATTTGTAGCCATTGAAACCATCCTGCACTGCCCTGTATATACCCTTTCTACCTGTGGTAAAGGGTGTGAAAAAGTAGTTAAAACACACATAATCGACCCGTTACGGGTGTGTTCTTAAAATAACGTGCTTTTAAAATCACACCTGTGGTTTTGTGTTGTTCTGATCCTTTTTTTTGTTTCTCGGTGTGATTTCATGAAAATCACATTGAAAACACACAAAAACGGCACACCAAAATATCACACTTCTGATTTTAAAAGGCAGGTGGGATTTAAAATTACGTATAGCTGCTTTTATATTTTAGATAAAAAAAGACCCATCATCATCATTCCAAACATATTTCGCCTTATTAGAAATGTTATTTTCGTAGTCGAGAACCAGTCGTTTTTAAAAATTGGTAATTTCGGGCATGTCCGTAACTAAAAATCAAATGGATTTAAAATCGCACATGAAAATATTCTATTTTATATACCTTATACTTTGAGTACTAATTACACTGTGCTCGAAATTTACACTTTTTTGAGACAAGCTGGACACTTGGCGTTAACCTAATTCGGGTACGATGAATCCAGTGGTGCTAGTCGTTTTGTTAGGTTAGCTCTGGTTTTCGAGATATACCGTTATTTCGAAAATGAAGGAGGTTGCACAACATATGTTCGCGTAAAAAAATCGCCCTAGCTTATTGAAAACACTAAAAAAAACCCGAAATTGCGCAATAAAACAAGCCATAAATAATTAAAATCTGTTTACAACTTTTGATTTTATTCACAAATGACGAAAAATGTTAATTAAATTTAAGAATTTCATAAAACGCAATATTTTTATTGTAGCTCCCCTAAGGGGTGGAGATAAAGGGAAAGTATGATTTGAGAAAATGTAAAGAGCGAAAAAGTAATGGAGGTCCGCCATACACTTATTTAGAAATTCTTATTCCGATAGCACTAACCACGAATACTAAATAGACAAACTCATTAATGAAAAAATAAATACAGTAAATTAAATATGAAGACCACAAGTGGAAAATATGTGCCGATATAAAAGTGGTAGCTCTTTTAAGAGGCAATTACCTGAGCTATGCAAAAATGTGTGCTTCATGTGCTTATGGAATACGCGTTTCGATGGCGACCAGTACAATACACGCATTGTAAAAAATTTAAAAAAGCATTGAGCCCAGATGGTGTTGCTTTTACCGAATGTCACTACTACTTTATTAAATTAGATTTATATTTCATATCATGTTTTTTTTTACAGGAATTCTTAATGGACCGGATATTCGTCGTCATATGAAGGACCATAAATTTAAAGTTGCATTGAATGATATCGAGCTATTTATTTGCCTGGAATTGTGTGAAATCAGTAATAGAAAATGTATTAGGAAATCATCGGTCGGAAAATCGGCAAACTTTGATTACAAATATACTAACCGCATTTAAAAACTTAAACGTTAGAATGTCATTGAAAATACATATTTTGCATTATGTACCATGCAAA
Source organism: Pollenia labialis (assembly GCA_949318255.1). Classification (NCBI taxonomy): domain Eukaryota; kingdom Metazoa; phylum Arthropoda; class Insecta; order Diptera; family Polleniidae; genus Pollenia; species Pollenia labialis. The sequence goes on along the minus strand of OX439142.1, from coordinate 93,347,872 downwards.
AAAATTTAATGAACAATCACCAGCCGAGTCTGATGAACATGGCGAGAGATTTCACCAGGCTCGAACACTGGTATAGCGGCAAACAACTTGATTCGCTACTAGGGGATATTTGTTGGAGTATGCGTTAATTAACAACAAAAATAAATGTTTTAAAATTTTCAAGTTTCGTCTGGTAATTATAAAAAATAAACAAATTTCATCCTTTGTGAATAAAATAAAAAGATGTAAACCGATTTTAATCATTTATGGCTTGTTTTGTATGCAATTTCTTTTTTCATACTTTTTTATCTGGAAAAAATTGGAATCCTAGCTGCATTTTCTATTTTTTTATGAATTTTTTAAATTTCGAAATTTTGATAAAAAATTTGTTTTTTTTTCAAAAAAAAATTATGTTTCTAAAACGACTGCGCATATTAGAAAAAAGTTTTACCTTTCTTAAAGGAATTTTAAAGTCGATGAATTGTTGACGAGTTGATTTTATTTATTCTTTTTTAGACTTAAAAAAACAAGTTTTCAAACATTTATTCGGCAGCTTTGACAAGAGCTTCGCAAGCTTCAATGGCAATGGCAGCCTCAGCTTTAGCCTGTGAAGTATTAAAAATTTAAATTTGAAAATTGTTTTTGTTTAGTTTTGCTTTTTTCTTACTTCATCAGAGGAGGCAGAGGAAAGAGCGGATTGGTATTGGGACAACAATTGACGAGCTTCAGCTCCATCAATATCGGCAATATTGTGAGCTTCTTCCGCCAAAACTTGAACTGAGGAATCCTCGTTGACGGTTATAGTGCCACTGGAAACAAAATATTTGGAGGTTTTGCCATCAGCTTCGTAAACTTGAACGACACCGGGTTTCAGGACAGCTGAAATTGTTTAAATGGGTTAAGAGCATATCATTCTTTAAAAAAAAAAATAGACTGAGTTCCAAAACATTAATTGCAAAGCGATTCTTTTTTTATATGCATTCTAAAATTTAAACGTTTAGAATTTTACAATGTCATCCGTCCTAAAATGCACCAAAAAGGTAATCAATGCGTACACAATAAGCAAACCGCGCATTTTTTAACTTGTTGATAAATTTTTGACTTTGACTGCAGAGTATTTAAGATATGCTGCAATTAAATTTTTTCTAAAATCAACTTTTTTTGATGGGTGTATACCATATTATAGTTAAAATAATTTATCGCCAAAGTATAATGTATCAAAATTTGTCTAATGCGCCTAACTGCAAAAAATATCCGAGTTAAAGCTCTCTTGTATTAATTTAATTCCAGAACGAAGTCGAAAGTTTAAATTTTTTTCATTAAAAAAGCTTTTGATCTCCATCTGCCGAATTTACGTGTTTAAACAGAATTAAATTAATTAATTTTGGAAATATATAATAATAATGGCTCCACCAGTAAATAAAACCGAATAAACGAAAACACTAACTCCTACTATAAATGCAAATCGGGTAAAAATTTGTACTTTTTCTCTCTTTGATAAATTTGGTATGCAGATTGCATATGGTCCAGCTTAGAATATTTTTTAAGTGTATAGGAAAAGCTAGAACTCCTGGTACTCTTTTACCTTTGCTACTATTCACTTTTTTATTGCATATGGTCCAGTGGCGGGAATATACATGCTTTTCATATGGGCAGTTGAATGTCGGTTGCTCATGAGTATCGAGTGCTTAATACTTGGCGAAAAATTTATTTAAATATTTAAACATAAAATAAGTACCTATAGATGTAAAAAACTGCATAAAATTTCTGTACATTTTTTATAGGATAAACCCTGTTCATTAAACCTTGCTCTCATTTCACGTGAACAGCCTCAAGTAAAAGCTGGTTATGATTATATTAGAAGTATTTTACAAAAAATAACATTTATTTTTTTTACTATGATTATTTTTGAGAAAATTTTGTATCGCTTAAAATAAATCGCTAAATAGAAGAGTTAATTAAAATTTGATACTATGCAGCTGATGGTCAGGATAGAGATGATGGATTTACTACAATAAAACTGTGGCAGTAATTCAGTATTGCACCTGCTAATAAAAATGAGCCACTACTTACTCAGGTCCTGTTATTAACAAATAACCGTTTTAAAAATTAACAATACTAAGTGCCGGCTCACACACGTCAAGTTTGACTCTTCAAGTCTTGAGTGTTTAGGAGAGAGGGGAAAAGAAATGACATTCTCCTAAAAGCTCAAGACTTGACGAGCAGCGTTACCGTTATGCGACTAAAGTAGCATTTTTTCCCCTTTTTTGACTACCTTGCCACTTTTTTCCCCTTTATATTAAATCCCCTTTTGTATAATTTTGTGCCCCTTTTTGAACGAAATGTTTTATATTGACAATCAATGAACACAAATGAACCTTCCAGCTTTTATATGTTCGTATGTTTTACTTTAACGCATAGAAGAGCATCCGCCGAACGGATTTTTTTCTAAATTAGCTTTAGTAAACAATAAAATAGGTTGAAAGTAGATACCTGTCAGTCCATGTTGAACTTATTAATAAATATAGATGTATTTTTTCAAGAAAATATAAACATATAACCACTAAAGATATAAAACGTCAAACCTTATTAATTAATTATATTTTCTTTTTATTAGAAATGTTAAACTATTACTTTTAAGCTTGTCCTTTTAACAAGAATTCAGTAAGTGTCTTTGTATTATAGATAAAATCAAAACAAGAAATATCGCTCTATTCGGCAGTATCGAATCTCATATACTCTTCACGGTGGTATGAATAAAAATAGAACCACTACTAACTTCTCCTAATAAGAAATATTTGATCTCAGATTGGCCCGCCTATCTCCCATGATATAGAAGCCCGTATTTTGGGAAGAATTAGGGTTTGTAATATGTCTATTACAAATTGCGATTTCTTTCACAAAATTATAACCGGTTTGAATTATGACAAACAAAATAAAACATTTGTTGTAGAAACAAAGTGGTAACAATCAAAGTTGTAAAACAGGGCAGTATCAACACCTTAAGTTAAAGTAATGGAAAAATATGCAATATGTTTTGCATGTTTTACATCAACATATTCACAAAAGAACTTAAAAATTGTTCCCACGGTTGAATTTTTTGTTCAAACGTACACAAAATGGAAAAGTTCGTACGCGTTAATTTGCAAACAAGACATTTATTTTCACTGTGCATATATACATTCGAGCTTCCCTAAACGGAACTTGTATACTTTGAATGAATATAATGAAGAACGTTAAAAAATTAGTAAAATATGATCTAATTTTATAAGCAACTGTGCAAGAAAATGTAAGTTCAGTACATCAAGAGATACAGGTCACATTTGGTCATTTCTTTCTATAATTTTCTTAACACCAAAATGAAAAGAGTGACTACTCGCTCATTCATTTCTTGTAGGGAAGCTTTACAAAATCGCCATCAACCAATGAATTTCATTTACGATTTATACACGTTAAATCTTTTTTAAGGTTTAAAAGTTGATTTTAGCTGAATAAAAAATTGTTCATTCACTTCTTCCAAAATATTTATAAGTCCACTTTCCAATCTGCATAACTAATTTAATCACCCCTATCGTAAATAAAAATTTCTTGGGAGTTTTTTTCTCTTTTTCCATTTTTCCTATGTTAATTCAATTGTAAAAATGGGAAAAGGGAAAAAACTCCCAAGGAATTTTTATTCACGAAAGGGGTGAATATTAATGTTTTCTAAAGCAACAAAAATCAGCAAAAACAAATACTCACCCAATGTTGGTACATGCTTAGCCAAGATACCAAAGCTGCCGGAAAAGGAGGGCACATCAATCTGACGTACTTCGGCATTATCGAAGAAGGTCTTGTTGGCGGCAGCAAAGATAAGTTTCATTTCGTCAGCATAGCCACGGGTTTGTACGAAACGAGCACCACGGGTAGCCAACATACGAGCACTCTTAGCAATCGACATGATGAGCTGTTAATACATACATTTTTTAATAGTTATATATTTTTAATGATATAACTAAACACATAATATAATTTTCAAAGAGTAATCCTGGTACATTTTCCATTATGTAACTTTGTAGGTTATGACCATACAACAAAACATAGTCAATTGATACGTTCAATCACTTGTTACGACAGGGTTTTGCATCTATTCCAATATTTTTATGTTGTAGGTAGAATTGTTGTCTGTATTTTGATTTACCTGTTTTTGAATTTAGTTTGTGGGAACGTTTCCAGTTAAATTTCTATGGATTTTATATTAAAACCCCTTAGCTGCTACGGTTCTCCAAAATGCGAAATGTCAGTGCGGCTCATGAAAATTTAACAGCTGTCAATGTTAATGTGACGTTTGCAAAAAAGTTGGTATCACTTTTTAAAGAGATGCCAGTTCAAAGCAATTATTGGTAGGATATTTTACTGCCCGTTTATCCCAGAGATAATCACCCTTACTGCCGGCTATACAAGAGATAATTATTGCGACATAGACAGCAATTTTTTGTACATATTTATTGCCAGCAATTTATGTTGCAATAATTGTTAGTCCATTTTTTTTGACAATTATTGGTAAAATAAAACGTCAAATTTGGTTGTCAATTGAAAAAAAGAAGCAAAAAAGAAAAAAAATAGAAGCAAATTGTGTGGGAAAGAAAATACTTTTGTGATATTGTAGCAAATTATTGTAGTAAAATAATTAAATTAAAGAATTAAATAAATACTAATATAAAATTGTAGAAATTATTTTTAATATAATTTTTTGCTTATTCAATCTTTATTATTTAAATTTATATTAATTTGTTCAAGATTGAGTTTTTTTTTATATAAAAATATAAATTTTATTTTACCAAAAACAATAAATTTAATAAAAATTAATATTTTTATATAAAAAAGTTCTTAATCTTAAACAAATTAATAAACATTTAAAAATGAGTCGAATAAGACAGAATTTATATTAATAAAAATAATTTTTGCAAGATGGCGGGAGTTTTTACACTGCACCTTCTTCCTTGATTTTTTTCATATTATAAGTTGACATAAATACGTTTTCCCATGCCTTTAACATAAGCTGAGCAATAAGAAATATTGCTCTGTTATTCTGCCGACGTTATTGCCAACTTGCTGAGATAATTATCTTTAGTGTAGACCTAGGGTTATACCATGTTCACACGAACAGCAATATTCGTGTTTCGCTCTCTTATTCCTGTTTCGCGCCCCAAACATGATTGAAACGACTTGTTTTCCCATACAAAATTTTGAGAGCGAAACAGGTTGTTTCATTTTGAAACAGGCTGCGAAACAGGAAAAATGTACTATCATCTCCAATTTTGATAAGTTATCGTTAGTTTATCTGAACTAGCTCTCAAAAATTATCAAAACAAAGAAAAAAACAAAATAAAAATTGATTTTTAATAAAAAAAAGTCATAATTATAATACCTTAATATTAATAAAAGTATAAAATAATATATTCTTAAGTTTTATTTACTTTTTTATCTATTTAAAAAAATCACACTAACAACACAAAAAAAATGTCAAAATGAAACAGGAATAAATCGTATGAACAGCATGTTTGGCAATCTAGTTTCAGAGAGCGGAACCAGTGGTTTCTATCGTCGTATGAACATAGCATTATCGTGGTTGGCGTATTTAAAATACGAATTGCGACTGTTTCGTAATAGATTAAAGAGAATGTGAACTTATTTTCTTTAATCCATTACCAAACAGTCGTAGGCGTATTTTAAATACGCCAACCACGATAAGGGTGAATTATTACGACATATATTGCAGTAAATGTCAAAATTATGTTTTCTGTAATGCAGACAGCAATTTAGGTACATATTTATTGCCGGCAATTTATGTTGCAATAATTGTTAGTCCCTTTGGCAAAAGTGCAGTTTACGTAGTGCAGTACGAAAAAAAAATTTGAACCCCCTCTGAAATTAAAAACAAAAAAAACCAAAATTAAAATTTAAGGGGGCTGAGGCCCGTGGCCCCCCCCCCCTGGATCCAAAAATCCGGCCCGACCACTTAGTGGAATGTGTGGGTACTCAAATAAAAGGTAATTGTACAAGAAAAACGAAAATAATAAAATTTAGGGCGGGCGGGCCATCTGGGTCAAAAAAAGTGCCCCCATCTATGTGTAGGTACTCAAATTAAAGGTAGTTTATTCACGATTGTCATCTCTAGAAAAAACAAATAATTTTTAACCATCACTAGAAAAAAATACAAAAGAGCAGGACAGTAATATCATTAATTTAGTTTTTATTAGCTCTTACACGTGAAAATAAATATTTTTATGATGAAAGATGTTTAAATGTAAACGTGTTATTTTTTATTTTCAACATCTTCCACGCATTCCTCTAAGATGTGCTCAAGTTTTAATAAGCAATAAGCGATCTTGCGAATCGCAAACGATCGTACAGGTACTTCGGTTCCCTAGTTTTTATAATCCAGTGTAGGAGTATCAGTATCAGAGGTATACAGAAGCGTCGGTAGTAGACAAGTCTTCACAATTTAAGTTCTTATTCTAAGTGGTGTAAAATATTATGTGATCCACAATCTGATTGATATGATCCGACCAAGTCAAAGTCCTATTTATTGTTATCCCTAGATTTTTAACCGTGACAACAACAGCAATTCTAGCATCTCCAATATCAATTTTTAGATTATCATCCATTACTAAATTTTTCTACTTATCACTACACATTTGGATTTTTCCGGATTTACTTTCAAGCTTACTTTGAAAATTTTGTCAAAATAAAATTTCAATGGTTCACACTTGTAACATGGGGCTTCACCTGACAATTTTTTGTCATAATAAACGTCAAACTTCATATAAAAAAAACGCTGACAAAAATTTTAGAGTTTTTTATATAGACTTTGACGTTTGGTATGACAAAAAATTGTCAGGTGAAGACCCCATGTAAGGTATGAGTCCCTAGGACTGCTGAGGTATAGTTGAACGTTGTCAGCATAAATTTGAATTTTCGAATAAAGTAGATTTTGTGGTAGGTCATTTTCATATAGCAAATATAAAAGTGGTCCGATCCCTGTGGAATACCATGTTTAACTTTCAACGGGAAAGAAATGCGACCATTTATGGAGACTGATTTTTTTCTCTCAGTTAGATAATAATTAATTAGTTTTACTGAAAAAGAAAAAACAACTAAAAAACCTCGAGAGTTTAAGACAAAGAATAGAATGATTAACCGTATCAAAGGCCTTGGAATGGTCTAGTAGAACTAAAAATGTGACTTGATCACCATCCAAGCTCCCCCTAATATCTTCCACTACATCAGATAACGCCGTAATACAGCTACCCGAGATCGGAAGCCAAATTGACGATCAGTCAATAGATTGTCATCGTTTACATATTTATATATTTGTTTATGTGCTCAAAAACCTTTGAAAAGTATGGTAGGATGGCAATGGGCCTTTGGCACTGGAACAATCCTGGCGTATTTCCATTCTTTGGGAAATGAGTTAGTTATGACAATAGTATTGAAAATGTGCTTAAAATATATAATTAGTCATGGCAGAATAATTTTGATGAATTTCAGATCTATATTGTCAAATCCTATGAAGTTTGATTTAGTTGCATGTAAACCTTTCAATTAATATCCTCACATCATAAGTAAACCATGGTCTTTGTCCTTTTCCCAATTTCCTAGTCCTTTTGGGTACGTAAAATTTCCCTATTAAAAAATAAAAATTTCTCATCAACCGTAGGAAAGTTGTAAATATCAATCCAAGTTACAATATTGTTTCACTCGCGAAAACATTGAATAACATTAAAACCATCAGTATATGCAACTTCAAGTAAGTTAAATTAAATAGCTTTTATTTAGTGATCCTATTAAGTGAGGGTGCTTATATTTTCCTCTACAAAATTAAGTGTTTAAATGCTCTGTTGACGTTAATGGCAATATATGATATATGTATAAATAAATTGATAGATATGTATGTCTCCAAAACAAAGTTGATGGTATGATTTCCAGCTCAGATAAATTTTTTAGCCCACTCATTTCCTCAACATCTCCTGTCCCTTCTGCGGAGATGCTATAACCCCTCCCTCTTCGCACTGCTTTGGCTGGCCATTATCCCTACGGCAGTCATTACCTGATGGAAAATTGTTCTAAATTTAACTTTTTAACATCACATACTATGCCGATCTTAAGAAATCTAGACCCAGTAGCTATATGCTTAATGATAGCATATGGGGCATAACTCCAACCTTTAAATCGCGTCCTCTACCACCAAATCTTAACTCGAACCATTTCGCTCACCTTTACAATTGAGCCAGACTGATTTTGGCTTCCCACGAGCATTACTCTACCATGCTACCTAATCCTTTTACCACACTCTCACTGGCATACCTCCTCGTATTGTTTACTAATTTGAACAACAACTAGCAATCTAGTTTCTGTTTGCCTAATCGCATTTACTGGGTCAAGGTTTGATTGTTCCAGGCCAGCCGACAGCTCTTGCTGTTGGTGCGCTTCCCGCAGTTCTACGACAGCACTCCCTGGCTTTGATTCCTCCTCTTCCACACTTCCAAAACAACACTCTCGTTCAACAAAACCGATAGCCACGGCCTTCTTGACCGTATCTTCTACAAGCTTTCGCAGAGTTGATTGACGTTTGTCATCTTGTATCGACCACCGAGGTACTGTCCTCTCGGCGCTGGCTTCGACGACTTCCCTGGTTGTTAGGGCTTATCATTAAATTATTTTAATGAAGAAAGGAATTTTACAACATGAATATAATTAAAATTTATTGATAATTTTGTTCATTCTCGACTGCCGCGGGGCTCGAACCCAGGCTATAACGGACTGGTTACCCTTACATGTTTCAATTGTAACCACTCAATCTCTTCAGAGGGTTTTGCCGTTTAATACTCACAGCCATAGTCTAACATCAATCTTTAAACCAAATTGTATGTAACCTTTTTGGTAGATCGAAATTTGATTTTGAATAATTATCTACTTTTATTTATTTACATGATCTTCCTTACTTCTGTTTTTCACACTTTTTGTCAAGTATTATCCTCTAAGTCCAAAGAACATTTTTTAAATATGAAGTGGGCGTGGCATCTCTCATGCAAAGACAATATAGTGGCGAGATTAGGTAAGTGACTTGGCATAAAATATAATTCTGTATAGCCGAGGGGCGGTTTGTGTAAAATTGTCCAAATTTGGTAAAAATATAATGGTAAAAATACATACATATTTAGCATCTTTAAAAAATTGGAGATGTGAGCCTGGCACAAAATATAATTGTATATATATATCTAGAGAACGGCAACAGCCAGAGTCTGTAAATGCACAACATATTTCAACAAATGGGAGTAGTTAGATAAGTGCGCGTAGCACAAAATATCAGGGTATCAGGGAAAAAATATCTGGTTTGGCCTTCTTATGAGTGTTGTTGTCGTGGTCGAAATGTAGTCGTTTTAAATATTGGTATTATGATTGACGCAACGACAAATGTACGGCGAACTATTTACTTATGTCTTTTACATTGTCGTTGTCATGATTTCGAATTTCAAACGGCTACGACTTTGATCACGACAACGACTTCCGTTAACTATTTTGAAAATTTCTGATAGTAAAAATTTGTTCATTAGGGAAATAACTTTTAAAAATATCAAAATTGGCATAACACAGTCCGATAGAGCATGAAAAACTATAAGGGAACGTACATATATTTATTTTTTCGCTAAGGTCAAAAAAGTTCGCAAACCAACTGCGATGAAGTTTAACAAATTTTTAATTTTATTTTTGGTTAAGTTAAATTAATAATATGTTTATTTAAAAGAACATATAGTTCAAGTATGAAATTTCACTATTATTTAGATTTGGTACGAGGTTTTCCCGCAAACCAAAACGTATCTTTAATCTTTTTTAACGAAAAAAAATTAAAAACGAATAAAAAAGATACCGCATAATTATCGTATATGCCATTTTTTTTTTTAAATTTAGTTTTTGATGCAATCTTGTTCTACATTCACAAAGACATTACCTGGCAAAATATTGTAGGCGAATTCCACTTCGTCTTATCTTATCTAGGCACATGTATATTTTCATTTTGATATTGCAAGTGAAAGCAATAGTAGAAATGTAGAAAAATGGCTGTCCTGTAAAATTTGGTATTTGTAACAAACGATAATTTCGCGCAAAGGGGTCGATATTATGAATATTCAATATTGCATTGGTTTAGAAAAACCAATTAGTTCGTGAACTTTTTGAGAAAAATTACAAAAGATTTTAATTTTCGTGGTCACTAGGACATGGTTGACCTCATGGTACTATGCCAACAAATTGGTTATACCCTAAAGTGTATGTATACCTTTTAAATATTTCACGTCCCATGTTTTAATAAACAAATTATTTGCTTTTGCAAAACGTTTGGTTAGCTCAAACATCATTATACAGTTTCTTAATTGCATTATACAATTATCTTCTTACAAATAAAGTTAAGCAAATCCATAGAAATTGTCAAAAAAAAGCTAAATTTTGATCAATTTACTGGTCGCGCTTTTTTTTTGGATTTTTTTCATTTATTTATATAATTATTCTCAGCTTTAATTAAATCAACACTATTTAATCTTTAAAAAATATCGAAATAATTAAAAGTTACTACAAGAAGCTATAAAAAATGTAGCTTTATTTTTTGGCTTTAAATTTCCTTTTTTAGCTTTTTTTAGCTCTATTTCAAACATGATATAGATTTATATTTTTAAAAAATCTGGTCACACTGGTTGGCATATAAGCTTCGTACCAAGGCGAATTCATCCCAGGTAATCTCGGTACTACAACAAGTACAACTCGTACAAAAACCACAAGCAATTTGTTTTTGTAAAATCATTGTACAATGTCAAAAACAGAAATAAAACAAAACAGAAACAAAGATAATAAAAGAGCTAAACAACATTTTGACATCCAACAGTGATTTTAGCTAAAAAAAAAAGTTATCAGCAGGGCTTTTAAGACCACCTGTAATAAATTCGCCTTGCTTCGTACAGACGGTGGTCAGATCTTACAATCAGCGTTACCGTTCAAAATTTTTAAAAAGGGGCACAAAAAGGGGATTTTCAAAAGAAAAGTGGGACAAAAAGGGGAATTCTGAGAAATAAAGGGGCAACTTTAAATATTAGAAAATGTTTATATTTATTAAGTTATTTTCACTGAAAATATAACCGATACAAAAAATAAACCTCTTCTTATGTATAAATAATACATTATATAAGTACAGAAATAGTCGAACTTCCCTATAATAAATCTGTATGTATCCCTTGGTGTACTGAACTCACATTTTCTTGCACATTTGATTATACAATTAGATCACATTTTATTAATTTTTGAACATTGTTCATTATATGGAGAGCTTCATTGTATATTAGTTCACTTTAGAGAAGCTCGACTGTATATATGCACAGTGAAAATAAACGTCATGTTTGCAAGTTAACCCGTACGAACTTTTCCATTTTGTGTTCGGTTTTAAAAAAATACAACCGTGGGAAAAAATTTCAAGTTATTTTGTGAATATGTTGATGTAAAACATGCAAAACATATTCCATATTTTACCCTTACTTTAACTTAATGTGTTAATACTGCCCTGTTTTTCAACTTTGGTTGTTACTAGTTTGTTTCTACAACAAATGTTTTATTTTATTTGTCATAATTCAAACCGCTTATAATTTTGTGAAAGAAATCGCCATTAGTACTAGACTTTCCAAAATACGGGCTTTGGCACAATAGCGTCTATATCATGGGAGATAGGCGGGCCAAACTTATATCAGATATTTCTTATTAGGAAAAGTTAGTAGTGGTTCGATTTTTATTCATACCACCGTGAAGAGTATATGAGATTCGATACTGCCGAATAGAGCGATATTTCTTGTTTTGATTTTATCTATAATACATAAACACTTACTGAATTCTTGTTAAAAGGACAAGCTTAAAAGTAATAGTTAAACATTTCTAATAAAAAGAAAATATAATTAATTAATAAGGTCTGACGTTATATTTCTTAAGTGGTTATATGTTTATATTTTCTTGAAAAGGTATCTATTTTCAACCTATTTTATTGTTTTCTAAAGCTAATTTAGAAAAAAATCCGTTCGGCGGATGCTCTTCTAGCGATAAAGTAAAACATACACACAGTAAGGTTCATCTGTGTTCATTGATTGCCAATATAAAACATTTAGTTCAAAAAGGGGCACAAAATGATACAAAAGAGGATTTAAAATAAAGGGGAAAAAAGTGGCAAGGTAGTCAAAAAAGGGGCAAAAATGCGACTTTAGTCGCATAACGGTAACACTTCTTACAATGTTGTCATTTTTCTGACAATAGTACCATTATCAGATGCATTGATTTTACACATCTGCCAAATGAAAATGAGCTTACAATGTTCACACAGTTGCAAGACATTTTTAAGCAATTTTAATTACAATATTGTAAGATCTTACCATCGTCTGTACGAAGCTTTACATTGCTTTTTGAGAAAAAACAACAATATTAACAGAATGTTTCCGGCAACATGTTCGTCTGTGTGACTGCGAATGAAAAAACAAAAGAGAATTCCCGATGTTTTCCTTCCAAATGTTCGCTCGTCTAAGCTCGGACTATTAAACGCGCTGTCAAAAGCGGATTGCTTCATACAAAATGTATGGGCATGACAATTTTTGACAACCAGAAAACGCGTGCCGCTTTTGTTTAGGAACGGATGTTATTGTATAAATTTGATAAAAATAGATTAGTTATCCAACAACATCTGTCAAAAAGTGAGTGTTATTGCATTAGTGAGCGTGGCACCTCACATACATATACTTACAAATTTCTGTATATCTGAGGAGGATAACAAATTTATTTTTTTATTTTTAAAGGGAAAGCGGCTTAAGCTGGCTTAAGCAACAGTGCGAATACATTCAAATCATATGTCAAATCATATTTAACTTAAGAAAACTTTTTAGTAAGTTTTATGAATCTGTCATTTGCTTAATCAATGTGAGAAACTGATCGCGCATTCCGTGCGGAATTAGATGTTTTTTGATTTTGTTTCACAAAAGCATTAAATTCTCATTTTTGTTTGAAGTTCAAAAAGCACCAGTTCAATTAAGCGTTTTCGTGGATAAATATGTCTTCATTTACAATGTGAGAGACAGAAGCCAGCCAGACAAAGGTTGTTGGCGAGAGAGGAAAAGTGTGTCACGCACATAGCGTCGCCCCCTTACATGCAGTCTACAACTGATATGAAATGTTTATTTAACATTAACACTAATATGATGTTAGTGTTAGGTATAGACTTATCATGTTAGAGGTTTTCTCATGTTATAACACGGCTGTTAATGCAAATGTTTTAACAACGCTTTTATAACATCATGTTATAACAGCAAATCATGTCAGTTGTAGACAAACTTCGTCTGTCTGCCTTCTGTCTGTCACATTGTAAATGGGGACTAAAGGCGCTGCCTTGGCACACGTGAATTTTTACAACTTTTCCCTTCGCATACTTTAAAGTTTAATAAAGTGTGTTTTTATAAATTTACGTTCATGGAGCCAATTTAGACTAGACTAATTGTTCTGGCAGAAAACGACAGTTGTAGGCGAAAGAGGTGAAGAGAGTCGTTTTTGGTTGGCATAATTGTTAATCCAGCTTCAACACCGCATTAGCAGAACAAAACCAATACATACACACTTATGAAAAAACAATCCGACTAAAAATTAGTCTAGTCTAAATTGGCTCATACAATGCAAATGTGTTCATAGCATAATACAAAGAATTCAAAAAGAATAAAATTTCAAAAATTTTTATCAAATTCTGTATGTCTGGTGAAAACCATGGTAGAAAAAGTATTCAAAACGAATAAAATTTCAAACATTTTTATCAAATTCTGTATGTCTGGTGAAAACCATGGTAGACAAATTTTGTTCTCAATTTTTATGCTGGGTACACACTATGCAACACATTTACGCAATCTAGTGAATTAAATTCATTTTCATGCATTCCAGATTGCATCAATACCAAAACGCTTTGATATTTTGAGGTTGCATTGAAACAGATTGCATGTAGGTTGCACTGTGTGTACCCAGCATTAGACCCATATAACGTCCAACACAAGAAAATAAGTGCCGGTTCACACAAGTCAAGTTTGACTCGTCAAGTATTGAGCTTTTAGGAAAGAAGGGTAAAGAGAATGCCATTTCATTCCCCTTCTCTCCTAAAAAATTAAGACTTGACAAGTCAAACTTGACGTGTGTGAATTAAAACAAGCGTCAAAAATCAAATAAATTAATTTGACATTACATTGGTAAGTGCTGGTTCACACACGTCAAGTCTTGAGCATTTAGGAGAGAAGGGAAAAGAGAAGGCCATTTCTTTTCCCCTCTCTCCTAAAAACTCAAGACTTGACGAGACAAACTTGACGTGTGTGCACCGGAAGGAAAATTTCATTTGGCAAAAATTTTTTTTCGAAAACTACATTTGAAATGCATGTAATTAAAGTAATTTAATGCTAAAATTAGAGATATATAAATTTTGAGCTAGAAGATTTTAGTTTGGGAGATATGAAGCTCATACATTAGACGAAATCTTAAGCGTTCATTTTGAAAAAATTACATTTTAAAAAAGCTCATTGAAAATACATATATGGACTATTAAAATAATGTTGGTACACCATTTAAAAGATATTCTGAAGCACTTATGTATATGTATACTGTAGAAACCTTTTTCAATGCATTTTGAATGAAAAAACATGTGGGGTTACGAACAATTTCATTTGTTTTTATTTTATTAATTTTGTGCTTCACGTTTTTTTTTTAAAGCGGCCCATACACTTGCAATATTATTGTATATGATATTCGCCATATTATTTCCATTTTGTCCTATATTATGCAATAAGTCGCACTATGGTTTCATTCATTCAATAAAAAGATGAAAATCTTATAACAACTATCTTACAATATTTATTATAATATTAATATTAACACTATTGAGAGTCTACACGTAAGATAATACTCTCTGCGATTGAATTTGACATTTGCTAATATAAAAAATCTTATATCTTATCTCACGTGGAGACCCTGTGTAAGAAGTTTGACGTTTATTATGACAAAAAATTGTCAGGTGAAGACCACATTTTTTAACGATAGATAACAGCTGTATTTTTTTAAAATCTCTGTTAATCCAAATTTTTTAATTTTTAATCAGGCTTAAGTTCATCAAATTTAATTTCCATTAAATTATTTTTATGAAGAAAGGAATTTTACAACATGAAAATCAATTAAAATTGTTATTGATAATCATTCATTCATATTATAATAAATATTATGAGACAGTTGTTATGAGAAATCTTATAACAACTGTCTTATAAGATGAGCTGTCAAAAATACACATACATACATACATATAAAACAAAAAAAAGACGCATTCATTAAATTGTTTAATTTTTTAGTGCAAATAGTGAAAATCTTGTGATAAATGTTTAAAAAAATAATAAAAACGACACAAGTTTACTGTACGAGAATCATTCGAATTTGAAATCTTATAACATACGTGTTCCCCTTGTTTAAGATTAAGATTAAAATGAAGAAATTTGTTCTCTCATTCTGCCGACTTTCTCTCACATACTATATCAGATATTATCTCAGGTAAAGACCCCATGTTATAAAAAACGCTGACAAAAATTTTAGAGTTTTTGTATTGACTTTGACGTTTGGTATGACAAAAAATTGTCAGGTGAAAACCCCATGTAATGCAAGCGAATATATATGTCGACAAATTTTACGATTGTCGGTTTGTTAAAAGTTAGCCAATCGCACCACAGAGCTGTAAAATTTATAATACTATAACTTTTAAGTTTTTGCCAAATTTGCTTTATTTTTTTTTAAACAATTTACAAATTCCGCAGTTGTAGAGCTATTATTTCAATTTATAATTTTTTTGTTCTTATTGTTGCCACTTTTGCGATTTTCAGATTTAAGTAATAAATAAGATATGGCATATACAAATTTGTTGTAAAATTAAATACTTTGTAGATATTTGTTAAAAGCTCAATTCTTTCGGTGTATTCACATATGGTTTGTTTTGGCAACTCCATTAGAATAATTAATCTCGTAAGTGATGCCAAGTTTTATTATTCTATATTCACAGACGCTCATTTGTTTTCATATTTTATATATTACATAAAACTTTAAAACTTCACATTGCTTGTTATCCGAAACGAATTGGCAAACTAATTACATACCTGGTTAATTTAAGTTAATACATTCACATTTCAAACCGCATAACTAGTTTACTTAATTGCGCGCTATCTGACAATAAACAACAATCAATCAAGTGACAAACAAATGCAACGTTACAATAATAAAAATACATGTAAATAAATAAGAACAAGCATTAATTAAACATTAATATACAAAGTGTTTTTATGAATTCTAATAAAGAATAAACCATAATTTTTAAAAGATTATGGAAGCGGAAAAAAAACAGATAAATGAAATTTTATAAAAAGTATAGTATTTACCTTTTATGTACCTACTTGGCAGGATAATTCAAATTAATTTCAAACGTTTTTACAAATGAGCGCGCCTTGCTTGTTGTTGGTTTATTTTTTTAAGATGAACTGTCAAAAAGTTGTATGAATGAATGGGGTTTTTGTTGTTTTCGGGAGAATAATAAGCAACGAGAAAAGAGCACTAATTTTTCTTGAGGAATGTAATTTTTGTTCATAATTTCAAAAAAGAACCATACGAATTTTCGTCTTGCTCGTCATTAATATTCCACATTTGATTAAAAATTTTTAAGGAAGCGCAACGTTTTATTAGAGGAGTTCGTTCAGCACTTTGTTTTTATTTAAAAATTAAGGAATTATAGCTTGATTTAAAAAAAAAATTGAAGTGAAATAATTTTTTTAATGAGAGTATTAGATTTTGTTTGATTTAAGCAAATAATACCTACCTTAAATAGACAAATTTTAAAAATAATTTGATAACAGGGAAAAAAGTTAAAATCGGATTTAGTTATTTAATAAAAAAAACACGAACCAACCGCTAGAATAAACAAAAGTAACAACACCTAAGAGCAGCCACAGCATGTCATCATCAACTGCTCCAATTATCGCCAGTTCTAGTTCCACAATGAGTTTGCCATCCCGTGAAATGACTGATAATCGTTTGTTTCAATTTTATTTGGAAAGCTTCTTTAAAATTCCCAAAGATATTAACCATGACATAATCTATTGTCAAAGAGCTTTAAAGGCTCACATCAAGGTTCATCAGGTGAGTGAATGTCTCGGAAATGCATAAGAAATAGAAACTTACAAAACACTTACGCACACATATGCACATACACAGTCACAAACCTACAATAATGAACAATTTGCAAACTTGTTAACAGAAAAAATGCTTTTGGAAGTTGGCCATCTACTAAATATTATGCATTTATTAAATTTCTTAAAATTTTGTATTGATTTAAATGAAAAATGTCATTATAGGTATGCAATTTTCTTTGTTTTCTTTTTAGATGGTGTTAGATGTTTTTCAACAACAACCCGACGCAGTAAGTACAAAATTAACAATTTTGCTATAATTATTTATGTATTTCATTATTTCATATAATTTTTAATACTAATCTATAAAAAGTCTTATGTACACGCTTTTTTATGCGGTCTGGATGTTTTTTGTCTTGCCATCATGTGCTAGATGTAGTTGTTCTTTGTTTAATTGGTTTTTATTAAATACCTACTTTCACTTTTATTAACTAAAATTTCTTTTTGTTAAGGAAATAGGAAGGTACATAGTCATTTTTAAAAAATGTTGGATACCTACCTACTATTAAACAAAAAAAATTAAATTTTTTTGACATACATTTTAATAATATACCTACATAGGTAGGTATTTAGTCTTTGTTCTTAAAAAATAAGCAAATGTGTTCATATCATCAGCATTAATATACTGCGTATGCCTTAAATACCAGCTTATGTTTTTCATTGCTTACGATATTACGTTACCCGATAGATTTAATAAGTGTTATAGTTTTCAGATTAAATCTCAGGAACATTGAAAATGTCATTCAGTTTTTTGGAGAAAGTACGAAAACTATTTAATATCTGATTATTTTAAAATTTACTACGTTTGTCATGCTGATGTTTCATAAATCTTAAAATTTAGTTAAATATTTCTGTAATGGAAAGCTTGATACAAAAAACGGTTGTATTGTTATAACTACTTTAGCTAGGACTTTTTGTAGTGTGTTACCTTCATGTAATTTATATGTTTGGATGTTCATTCGTATGTTTAAACTTACATATATGTATTGACAAGCTGATGTGAAAAATTATAAGGTTATGTTGAATTTTTATATGTATGTATGTATGTAGATATGTGTTCATGTATGTATGTATGTATATTATGTTTAGTTAATAAACTGTTTAAATTAATCTGGAATGTTAAATTTTAAAATTTTGTAACTATTCAACAAGTTCTTCTTATAAAATTTAAATTTATTAGTTTCATAGTTGAACAAAAAAATTGTTTACAACGATTGCATGTGATCTTTTTTAAACAAAGTAGTTAGGTACATATTAGATGATTGTAATTGGAGAAATTATAAGTACGTACTATTTGAAAGTCCTACTAGCATTATGTAATAGGTAGGATACATAGGTATTTAGATTAATAGGTATAGCAAATCTTTGCATATTTTTAATGTTATCAATAATTTCGTTTGAAGCATTTAAAAGTCCATCCTTTTGTTAGAAGGAAATTTTAGGGCACTCTTCAACATTTCTGTTGGCCTTAAGCGACATTTTTTAATTCAAATAAAAAACTTATTCTTAATTTTCAACGGCCGTTTTTATAAATAAACACAATTAGAGTTGCCCAACGAACTGTCATATTGCGCCCACTTTTTGACATTTATAGTCACTATATGCTGGAAAATCATTATGAACTAGATACATATACAATTGAAGCACAGCCGCGAATAACGTAACAGCCACTTTTTGTAAAATCTGTTTTGTTTTTTGCAAATTGTTGTTAACTTTACTATCTTACATTGTTTAAATATCATATCATACAAAATTATGCACCTTAACCTCTTCAAAATGCAATACAAAGAGTCAGCCAGTGAAACACGTTAAAGATTACTAATAAAAACTAATGATTTTGCAACTTGGAATAACGTTTGAAAAGCCGCTTGCGAAGTGGAAATTCGCGATTCTGGATATAGAACGTTTTTCCAATAAAAAAAGTTACAAACTGTAAATTTGCATGTTATTTTGAATGCAAATTTTATAATATTTTGCATACATGTTTTTATTATCATTAATTTTGATAATCTAAAAAAAATTAAAAAATAAGGAATCCTGCCTTTTCAAAATGTTTTTTTGCTCTCCTGAAAAATAATTATTTTGTCACTTGCAACGTTATTCGCGGCTGCACTTTAATTCTACTGTGAAATTTAGTTATCGATTCGCGATCATGACTATAAACATGTTAATAAACAAAATTTGCAAATATGTAGTAAGATCAATCCACAACATAAACTACAGACTCTATTGTATCCAGAAAAATGCACCGTTTGGTGCGGTTTAGTTCATCGGACCTTATTTCCTCAAAAATAAAGAAACTTGGACATTCACACTTTAGCATCAGACAAGCAGTCTTTTTTTCTTGAAGAATAAATTTATTAACATTAACCCCCAATTTCACCAAATTCAGTTAAAACTAACTACATGTTGTTGTAGTTGTTCCTTTGGCTAGTGTGATAAATTGATGAATGTTATTTTTGTCAAGCTAATAAGGCCTAAATTTTTTCAATGTAAATAAAATTCAATTTTTAATTACAATATTTTGTTCCCGACGTTTCGTCGATTTTTTGTCGACTTTTTCAAGGGATTGTCTATTTAAAAATTATAAAACAACTTTTGTTTTATATGTTTTGACAGCTATAACTGATAGTTAAATTTAACTGAACTTGGTGAAATTGGGGATCAATAAAATAGAAATTATTCCTGTTTAAGACAACTTTTTTTTTATTAATTAATAGTCTATGTATTTTGTGAAAATGTGTTTTGAGATCAAAAATATTTGAAATGCAAAATACTTGAACGACAGGTATGCAAAATAAAAAATGCATTTTGGGACTGTATTTAAAATACAAAATACGTATCTGTATTTGAAATACTGCCCAACCATGCGTACTTACATAAGTCTAAAAGTTTCTGGAGTAAATTGACCAAAGTAATTCTCAGCATTGTATATGCATGTATTTTACAATGATGTTATTATTACATATTGTTGTGCAATACGTTACCATTCCAGGTCCACTCATTTAACTCCAATCACGCTTTAAATGGATTTGTCAAATCTTATTATTTGTTTATCATGAGTAAAAATTAAAAGCCTCCACTGTTTAACAACAAATTTACTCGAATATCATTGTAATAAAACTCAATTTATTACTTATGAACTAATGAAATTCCAAGTCACATTCGTAAGGTTTATGCATCCCAAAGAGTTGTACTGACTGTCAATGTTTATATCGAATTTGGATATTTAAGATGACTAAGTTCGTGTACATATAAATAAGAAACGATCAACTGAAGAAGATTTGACTTAACGTAAAAAACAGAATCATTATTATAATCTTAAATACCTATTCCTCAAAATATAAATAATCATAATTAATTACAGCTAAATATTAAAAAGTATTTATAACAATAACGAGTAGGTACGTCTTCTATTTTATTATAAATATAAACATTTATTTTATCAAATTTTTTTTAAATAAATACAGTAAAATACATTCATCATATACATGCATTTATGTATGTGCATATATACACAGAAACAAAAATACCTTATAGAGTTTTTCCACATCTTTGCTTTTTTTGTTGTTAAATGCGAATAACCCAGCAAAAGTATAGCTTAATGAGGCGCTACAATTTTAAGTATTGAAATCAGATTAACTTATAAAGGGCTAGCAAACAAAGATTTTAAGTGTTTTTAAAACTTATTAAATCACTAGATTTCATCCTTATATGCTGCTTTAAATGATTGTAGTTATGGACGTAATAACAGTTCCAATCCATTGAGATTTTTTCTGTGGATTTCGTTTGTTTTAAAATCTTTTACAGTTTACTAAATCCTTAATGTTTTGAGATTTTTTAAGGTGGAGAATTTTGAATTAAAATAATATAATGAGATAGTTTACTTAACTAAAATATTTTTTTACAGTAGTTTAAGCTAGCTCATACCTATTTTAGTTGGGGGTTAAAATATTTTTAATTTTTATATATATTTAGCATTTGCGAATTATTTATTCGTTTATTTTTGCTATTTAAATTCACATGCGCTAACATTTAGGCGAATATCACAAAATTACAATAATATCTGGAAACTTATTAAGGAAAATAAATTAAACAAATGTCAAAAATACTTACACTTATATTTTTAACGCACTACTCTTAAGCATCAAAACTTATGTTTATAAAATAAACTAGGATCAACTGAACTTTGGGTATAATAAAAATTTATGTTTGGCTAATTTAAATATGCTGGAACCGATTTCTCCTATTTTTTTATTATTTTGCCTTGTGTCTCTGAAATTAATTTACAAGATAAAGTTTCTTTTTAAGCTATTCGCATTCGCCAAATTTAATTTGATTATTTGCCATCGAATGTGTGTTCTTCTATACTAATATAATAATGAAATGAGTATGTATGTTTGTTAGTAGAAGGCAATGTCCGAATCGATATTTATAAAACTTTTACAGTTTGTATAATTCTGGAAAGTGCTACTGTCTTTATATTTTTTTGCAATGTTAAGTGGACGGGGCACCTCCCAAACAAAGACTATAGATTTGTGAATATCTAGAGAAAAGTGTGGGTGGCACAAAATAGAACTCTGTATATCTGGAGAACGGTAGGTAGTAAATTGTGCAAATTCGGGACTCTAAAAAATGGGCGGGCTTGGAGAAGTAGGCGTGGTACAAAATAGAATTCTATATATCTGGAGAACGGCAATATTTCAAATTACTAAATTTGTTACAAATAGCTTGGTTATCAATACGCAACATCAGTAAAATAGTTGGCGGGATTAGATAAGTGGGTGTGGCATAAAATAGAATTCTGTATATCTAAAGGAAAAAATAAAAATTAAAAAAATTTTAAAATTTAGAAAATTATTTAATGACTACATCCTGGGCTTAATGTGTTGGTTAACTAATGTTAACTTTAAATTTTTTGCATAAGCGGGTACATATATATATAATATCCCATTATGGTTTGACCCCGGGCAGCGTTGAGATTTAGAAAGTCTTTGTGAGTAAGTGGAAAATCGTGTGTGATTTAAAAAATTTAATCACGCATGCAATATTTATTTTGAAACCACGCTCACTTTTACGCGCGACTAAAATTGAAAGTTATCACAAGTAATACTATTTTGAAGTATAAAAATCTTTTAAAAAAAAGTAATTGACAAAATCTAATTTCATTCAAAAAAATGTCATTAAAATATAGAAAAAACCATTAGAATCACAAGCCGATAGCCTTAGTTGCTAGTGCTTTAGCTTTAAGATTTATTTTAATTTTAATTATAATAAATATCTAAACAAATAAATAAAAAAATAAACCATTAGAATCAGGGGGAATAAAATCGAGCAAAGTTTAATTCCCGTCAGAAAACTAAAAAAAGTTAATGTTCAGTTAAACATTTCGCTGGGTTAATTTAAACGTAACCGTACGCACAAACGTGTACATTTTGCATAAGCAGATTAATTTGAGGTTATGCTTTGTTTAACAAAATGGACGTTGTTAAATGATGTAGTTTTATAAAATCAAATATGTAGGTACATAATTATCCGTAAAGTAAAATCTTACAGTTGAAAACAACATTTTTCAATTTTCTTTTAATTGTTTTTTTATTTATTTAAATAACGCCGATTTATATTTTAACGCCATTTTCATTTTATGCACATAATACATGGTCGGGTCGGTTAGTCGATTACTTGTGTCTTTGTTTTTGTTGTTATTTGTTTATTGCTTAAGGTCGTTATATTTTGTAGTCATTTTATTTTATTTATTTTCAAATTTTAGTATTTTTTAGTCATTGTTTATAAAGGTAGTTTGTATTGTTTCCATTTTGTCATAGTGTACAGAAAAAGTTTTTAATTAATTTATAAGAAATATTCTTTATACCTGTATGTACATATGTATGTATGTACATATATACAAAAAAAATTTTTAAATACATACTTATGTACATACTATTTGAGAAATCATTTAATAACGTCATTATTACAGTGCGAGAAACAGTTAAATAAATACTTTTACGTGTGTATGTTGTATGTAATTGTACTATGTATGTATGTTTTTTAATCAAGTATTTATTTACTTTTAAAAAATCCAGTTCTTGTATCAGCTTAGTGTTGTATTTTCTATTTTTCATACCCTTCACCACATGTGGAAAGGGTATATAAATATATGTATGTACATAAGTTTGTCAAGCCGTTTGTTATTTCTACAATATTGATTTTAAATCCAATAAAGTATACATATATACATACATATGCATGTGTGTATATGTATGTGTGTATATGTGACCTTCTCCGAGAAAAGGGACCTAGTGTGTCAAGAAACGGGTTTGGACTTAAGAGTGGATTCTGGTACCTAAAAGGGTGTAGATTTTACAATTTAAATTTAGCAACCTCTCTAAAAAATGGACGGGATTGGATAAATAAATGTGGCACTTTTTATTTCTGTATATCTGGAGAAAGGCAAGAGCTAAATTTACCAAATTATGTATGTACAAGCGTCTAATGGCGTTTTCTTTTCTGAGTAAAATTCTGCATTTATTCTGCCTTTTACATTTTTCTCATGTTCTTTTCTGAAAAACATGTGTTCTTTTAAAAGTGTAAAGCGTTCTCTTCTGATGATGTTCCCTTTAAAACTAAAAGAAATGCTACATGTTCAACACTCATTTTAATTAAAGGGGCATGAGTGCAGCACTAGATCAAGGCGTATTCAGAGTAAGGCGGTGTCAAGTTTCGAGCCGTAAATACTAACAATGCAATACAAAAACATCTGTTGTTTCTGTTTGCTTTGGATTGTTGTAGTCTTGCCACCACCTGTAATTGAATTTACCTTGCGCTAATTGTACTTTATTGTTTACAGCCGAAATTTGTGTTCTTTTGTAAAAGTAAAATATGAAAAACTTCTTAAAAATTAGGGGAGCATTTAAAAACGTTGCCAAGTCACATGTAACACTTATGCAACATACAAATAAAAAATATAATTATGTATACCTAGAGAATCGTACCAGTAAAACTTTTCAAAATTCAATACAAATATCTTTGATGCCAGTGTATGATATCTGGGAAAAACAGGGCGGGATTGGGGAAGTGCAAAATATATTTCCTTATATCCGGAGAAGGGAAGAATAAAAATTGTCTAAATTTTTTACCCATATCATGGTTGTCAATACACAAAGTCTGTAAAAATGTGGGTACTATTGGATATGTGTGTATTTATTTATAGTATAACTTTTTGTTCTTATCGCACCATGGCGAATACAGCACTCTTTTTTGTTTTTCGTTGGTTTATTTTTGTTTATAAATCATCTTAATACATGGACAACAATTTTTGATGTGCAAGAGATGAAGGTTTTCTTTAATTTTAGTTTAA
Organism: Pollenia labialis; assembly: GCA_949318255.1. NCBI lineage: Eukaryota > Metazoa > Arthropoda > Insecta > Diptera > Polleniidae > Pollenia > Pollenia labialis. The sequence continues at coordinate 93,323,233 of OX439142.1, read as the reverse complement.
AAATGCAGACAAGTACGAAATAAGAAACCAAATGGTTTTCTTACTTATAGATTTTTGTTTTTGGAATTTTCTAAAAATAGTTTTTCTGTTTTTTTAAAAGAAATCTTATAGTTGGTTTAAGTATAAACAAGTTAGGAATACATATAAATTTTAGTATGGAGCGAAAAAAGTGGTCTATTTTTCACCTTGTATGTATTGTTATAAACTTTTAAAACATGGTCGTTTTCAAAACTTGTTTGATTTCAAATATTTAGCAAAACGTATCAATTTTTTAAAAAGGCGACCATAGCCATACAATTACAACAATTTACGTTTCCTAAGATAACTTACATTGCGTTTAATGTTTTTACAAATTTTTCAAAAAATAACAAAAAAGTCTCTAATTCTTGCAACACCTGAAAGATTCTCTGCATTCTGGAATTCTGTCCATTGTTGAACATTATGAAGCCAGGTCATTTAATTTCTGCTTCTGGTGCGTTTCTTGAAGAATTATCTTCAATATTCGATATTTTAGGTTTTGCATAAGGTTTATGCCCTACATATGAATATTTCTCTTTAGTTTGATGTAACTAAAGAGTTCTCGGGTTCTATTCATCCTTCCTAATACTTCGTTGTTTGATACATGTAGTATCCATTGTATTTTTAGCACACGTTGATGGATCCACATTTCATATGCTTTCAGCCGTCTAACTTCAGTAGCTTTAATCTAGTTACGCCTTTTTTATATAAGCCTTACTACATACGTACTTATTAATAATTAATTCTATTTCTAAAGAATTACTATCTATTTATTTTCCTTCTTTTTCCTCAAGGACCCCGTACAAAAGAAACGCATACTCGATGAATTGGAAGGAGAAATTTATGAAATTAATGCTGAACAAAATTTTCTATTTCTACGTCTAAGACGTATTGTAGATGAATTTATGAAAATGTTAAAGAAAAATGAAATACCCACGGACGCTGAGACAACGAATGCCTTTATATCCAAAGAACTGGTGCCATTAATCAATGATACAAGTTTGATAATTGTACCCACAACTGTTGTTAAACGCAATAGCGAAGAGAAATTGATTGAAAAGTACTTTGAAGTTCAAAAGGATACTGAACCGGAACAAGAAGCTCACATGGAAATTATTGATTTAGATGATGATGAAGATGATGATGTGGCTGACAGCATTGTTGAGGAACAATCATTTTATAAAACTAACAGAAATAATCGTTTTGGTCACAAACGAGAATATAACAATTTTGATGGAAACTTAACGGGTGAAAGTCTTTTAAAAAATCTACATGGCAATATGGCCGCAGCCCAACCTTCACTTTTAAAACCTTTTAATCAGAGAATGACTCACGATTTAATGTCATTGGATGTTAAGCCTAATGTTAACAGACCAGTTAAAACTTTAGGAGATTTGTATAAAAAGAAAAAGGAGGAAAAATTAGTACGTCAAAGAACGGCTCAGGAATTAATGGCTGTGGATGTAAAACCTAAAATCGTGAAACCCGTTAAAACTTTGGGTGAACTCTATCAGCAGAAAAAAGAAGAAAAAGATATGGAATTTCCAGTTTCTACAAATGTTAAAATGAGTCGTATGAATTTGAGACAAGCTTTGAAACGGGCACAAGCTGCCGTTAGAGGTCCTATTAGCGTCAATATACCAGCACCGCCACCGCCGCCACCACCACCACCACCAGCAACTGTGGGTGTTACAGAAGTTGTAAAGAAATTAACTAAAACTAGAGCTACTCGTGTTACGGTTGCAGCTGCTGCTCCGGCCTCCTGTTCTACTCGCTCACAAAAATCACCCGGTAGAAGTTCTTCATCTGAGGAAGGTACACCTGAACGTGGTCCTACTCCACCCCACAATTACTGGCCCGATGAATTCGAAGAGACTCGCACTAAGGCTGAAGAATATGGTCAGGAAATGTTTTTGAAGTTATTCGATCTGTTTACACCTGAAATACATGCTCAGTTGCAGCAAAGACGTTCAAAGAGGCGCAGACGTTGTGTGCAAAATACTAATTATCATTATGGAAGGATTGAGGTGTGTTTGGATTTTTTTTATCATGTTAATATGTTATTAAGATATTTGTTTTGCTTAAAACTTCTTAAATGGGTTTTATTTCCCTGATTTCCATCGCTGTAATAAGAAAAATCGCTAAAAATAAACTCAAAAACCAAATAAAAAAAATCAGCTTTATATTAAACATTTTTTCTTTGCAGCATCATCAAACCTCTTCTGTAAATGAACCGGATGCCAAAAAGAAACGCAAAGCTTTTCTTTTATCACCTCAGGTTAAGAAGGCATTACCAGCAAAGCGCACTAAACGCCGCAGTGCCGATAATGTGTCTGAAACAAATTCAGCACCTACATCACGTTCAGCTTCCAGTTCCCCAGATGAAAAACGTTTATGTAATGAGTGTCTTAAGTCTGGTTTTAATCTTGAACAATGTGAAAATTGTAAATATTATTACCATGCTCAGTGTCATCGCGAAGATGATGACTCAATAATAGCAAATGATCCTAAAAAAGCTGAAGTGGACGTGCAAAAATGTCCAAGTTGCAAAAGAAAACATGATAAAATTATAAAAGAGAGTAAGTTGATATTTATTATTTTTTTTTAATTTAATTTTAATTTAAAATTTTAATTTTTTTCAGAATTATCCGTTAATAAAAATTTACAACTTTGTGCTCAAGATTTGGAATTGAAATATGCTAAAGAAAAAGATCGCCATGAAATTTTAGAAAGAACTGGCAAATCCTATAAAATACAAATGAATAAATTGTTTAAAATAGTTAATTCAATTAAAAGAGAATCATCTAACTTCAATTCTGCCAATGCCCATGACAATGATGCAGATGATGATGTCATACAATTGGATTAAATAAGTTTAATTAGTGCTGGTACGCACTCTTAAGCCCTCAAGAGAGAGAGAGGAAAATAAATGGTATTCTGTTTTCCCTTCATTCCTAAATGCTCAAGACTTGACGGCTAAAATTTGAAGAGTGTGAACCAGCACTTAAGAATTAAACTTTAAACAAAAACAACAGCTATTTGTAGATATTTAAGTTTTTTTTTTCTATTGTTATTTAAGTTTGTAACATTGAAACAACAATATTATTTTTCTCTTATGATTTTATTTTAAATTTAATAACTTGTATCTATTTTCTTTAAGAACTTGATTTACATATCAAAAAAGCAAAATTTTAATTTAAAATTGTGTTTTAAAACAACCTTTTTTGAAACAGTTCTTAAAACTTAATTTTATATAAATAACATAATGTTAATTAATTACCCCTTATCATGTTTATCAACAAAATATGTACTATTATTTTTTTTTATTAATATATTTATAAGTTTTTTTCTGTCGTTCTTTTGACTTTCAAATACAATTCATAAAGTCGATGGATTTATTTAATAAAAGATATACATACATTAATAATTCTATTTGTCATTTTTTAAAATTTATTAAATTAATAAGTAAATTTTTCTTTTTACTAAAGTTTTACATAAATCTATGTAAAATTGTTAGTGTTGCACCAATTGTTAAAATTTTTTTAAATTCTAACTTATTTGTTTCACTGCCATTGCACAAATCACCTTGACAGAAGCACATGTAGACTTTCTTATAATTGTATATTGTGTTGGCACAACGGTCTTGATTGTCATCCGGTCCACGTTGGACACACATACGTTGTATAGCTTGATCGTAATCTGAAATAAAAAGGAGGAACTAATAAGGTTTATTGTGAAATAGTTTTAATTTTGTTAGCCGTATTCTAAACTTTTCGTAAGTAGTGCCAATATTATTGCTGAAGCAAATTTAGCACCGTCGGCGCGTTTAATCTGTAGTTTACAAATTAAAAATTCTTCCTCGACGTGGCGATAATTGGCAGCTAAAAATTTGTGGTTAACTTAAAATTATATGCAATTATGCTATTCTGCACAGTTGCAAGGTTAAAAAAATTGACGTGAATACCTTTACAATGTTGGCAATATTTAGTGCTACATAGATCTTTGATTTTATTTATTTATTTCATTTTATTTACTTAATCGAGCCCATAGGGCCATATATGATTAATACAGTAATATATAATGATCACTTATTTTAATTTGTACAAAAGATTCGTATTTTTTAAGAATAAGAATAAGAAAATTAAAAATTTTTTGCTAATCTATGAATTATTAAAGTATGTATTTCAAAAACTTAGGTCGTATGGTTGATATTGCATAACTAAAAGTTTTAAGTTGTCGTGGAAGTCTATTCTATATTTTAGCTGACTTCACCAAGAAAGATTTTTCGAAAATACTTTTTTTATTCGAGGTATGATTATTTCAGGGTTACGAAATGAGCTAGATAAACGAAAATATCCCAAAACAGATGTAGGTTTACGTGTTTTTACAATTCGATATAATGTAAGTAATAGCCTCAAATCAATGAACTGTGGAAATGTACAACCTATGAAGTTAAATGAATATGATGACACAGGATCAAAAATTTTAACACGATATACATGTATATCATATCGTAATATACGATTATATATTACCCGCAAATGATTAATATTAGTTATATTAGTGCTGCCATATACTTCAAAACAGTAAAGGATATGTGTCAAAGGTAAAGCATGTGATAATTTTATCCTTCTTGTAGTAGGTATGTAGCAGTCCAAATTATAAAGAATACGTAGAGAATAACCAACTTTAGCAGCAACTGCCGAAATCTGCCCGATACCCGAAACGTTGGTCACTTAACAACTTTCTAGTATCTAAACTATATAAAATTTGTTCCTTTAATATTACTTTAAATAGCTTCGACAAACAACAAAGTATACTGATTGGTCTAAAATCTTCTAAATTAGAATGAAATTACTTCTTTTTTATTAGCACTATGCGTGATATTTTCCATAAATCAGGAAAAAGTAAATAGTGCTTAATATAGGAGAAATTTTTGTTTTATAAATATAATAGGTAGCTCGTCAGGACCAATGGCATAAGATTTTATTTGAAACATAGAACTTAAAAGCTCTTCTCTGTGTATACACCTGAAGGAAATAATCATTAAAAGTTTCCGGATCATATTGGTGAAATGGATTTTCCATCTTATTACCACGTTTGTTATTAATTATTTGCCACATTTCCTTACTATTACATCCATCAAAAACATCCGTCCAGTAGCTCTTCTTGTACTTTCTCAAAATATTCTTAACCCTGTTACGATATTTACAATAGGTTATCCAGGTGGTCTCACATGTGTTTTCTCCTTATACGCCCTAAAAGCCTAATCTCTCATATTCCTTGCAGTTTTAACTTCGGGAATATTACAAAATTCGCATCGTTTTGTGTTCGTCTTTTTTTCACAGGAATAGAATCGTGTATTTTGTAAAGAAGCTGATAAAAGGTTGTTATTTGATGATTGACGTTATTGGTCTCAAAGATTTCATCCTAATATGTTCAGCTCCCCGACAATTAAACATGTATTTTTTAACGACATATTTTCATAACGACGATATTTTCATAACGACAACTCAAATCTCCCAAAATTACGTTTAATTGAAAAATGTTTCCCCTTGGAGAGTATATTACACCTACTAACGTCTTGCCATTAACATAGTCAACCTCAAAAAATAAACCCTCGAATGCTTCAGGATCAGACATAGTCTTTATTATCCTAGTCAATATACCCTCACGTACATAAAACGCTACTCCCCCTCCTCTCATGTTATCACCTCATTTCTAATAATATAATAATTAGGAAAAGCAACAGAACCATCAGATATTCCACTCTTTTACCATGTTTCAGATACTGCGAATAAATCAAATAGTGAGCCGTCTATAATATGTTTAAATTCATCGAATTTTGAAGTTTTCAACGATGGTTTAACCAGTAGTTATTATCAACAATAGGACCTAAGTTTTCCAACAATGGATGATTTTCATTATTCATTAGAGTATAATTAAATAAAAATAACAATAATAACGACTATTATAGAATTAGAACTCCAATAATACAAATGAAATTTTGCATGACCTAAAAATGCATAATTTACAAAACAATAGAAATATTAGTTAGTTTTAACAAACTGTTAATAGTCCCAAGTATGTATATTTAAAACTATGTGCTATCATAGCTTCAAATAGGTATATGAGAGGGTTATTCATACCTAAATTTCAATACAATTTGTCTAAAAAGCTTTCATAGAATGCAAAGCAAATATAAACTCCTTTGTTGTTATTATACATTAATTACAATTACATATAAGAATTCCGATGAAAACTTGGGAAATCCAGATCTGAACCATACTTTAAAGAATTAAAGTATGATCAGAATGGTGAAATATTCAAGGTTAAAAATTAGTAACTGAAATCTATATACCCAAAAATTTATTTTGGAATTTGAATACTATTACTTTATATGATTACTAGTTATTTGATGCATCCAGACAGACATCCTCTGTTTCACCAGATTGTGCTGAGTTAGTTAAGTTGAACTTCATATAAAAAAAAAACACTGACAAAAATTTTAGAGTTTTTTTATATGGACTTTGACGTCTGGTATGACAAAAAATTGTCAGGTGAAGACCCCACGTAACCAAAATCTATTTTCATGTCATCAGTGTTGCCAAAACTTGGTGAACAAAAATTACTAAATTTAAGGAAAATAATGGTTAAAAGCTTTTTTAAATAAAAACACATTAAAATTCAATAACAAAACAGAAATAATCTCCAAAATTGCGACCTGTACTTTGCGCACAATGTTTACATGGACAGCCATCCAGCCAGACAACCATCGTTAATTCGAACCTCTCCACTATTGTGGTGTTGGTTTAAATATTTTATTGCTTTGGTAAAAATATATACTTAATTGATAAAATCGAATTAACGGTTGCTAAATAAAACCTATTTCTTAAATTAATTTTACCCTCTCTACTTCAGCATTAGACCATGGAAATGAGAGCAACTTTATAGTCAACTCCAGGGATATAAATGACATTTCCAAAATTGTACTTAATTCAGTAAAAAATTGTACTTTTTCAAAACCCAAAATTATTTTTTACTAGCATTAAAAATATTGATATCCGTAACTATCGGGCATGTTATAGAAATTGAAATTAAGTGGATTTGAAATCGAGCAAATTTAAAAAACGAACGACGGTCATTTTGTAGAAAATTTAACACAACATCTCGCTCGATTTCAATTTTACTTCATTTCAAATTTTAGAACATGCCCGTATGCTTTGAGAGCTGAGAATGTCAAACTCTGTAGACATTTCTGTTCAGTAAGTTTTGCCAAGTAATTATGAATTGTTTGATGCTGCAGCAGCGCTTCCAAATTGTGAAAATTTACTTTAAAAAAATAAACTTATTCGCGGGCACTTTTATCAAAGCATTGTGTTTAGTGAATAAATGTATACGTTACTGCCCGTCTACAACTGACATGACTTGCTGTTATAACTTGAAGTTATAAAAGCGTTGTTAAAACATTTGCATTAACAACCGTGTTATAACTTGAGAAAACTTCTAACATGATAAGTCTATACTTAACACTAACATCATATTAGTGTTAAAGTTAAGCATTTTATGTCAGTTGTAGACTGCATGTTAATAAGCAAAATTGCTGTATTTGGAGTAGGGATGCCAAATGAGACCAGGTTTTTTGAAACCCGGGATTCAAGAATTTTTATTCAAAAAAACGGGATCCCGGGACGGATCGGGATTTTTCGGGATTTCATATATAAAGGCCAATTTCTAAAATTCATATACATAATTATAATTTAATGTTTATGTATAAGTATTAAAACAAATAAATTCATGAAGAATATTAAACTCATTACAAAATAAAACAGTTTAATGTATTCTTTTAAAGTAATATGGAAAAATTTAATTTAAAATTTTAATTTAAAGTTTAATTAAGTTTATCGACAGTTTTTGATTGCCATATGTGTGCATTTGTGTTTATACTCGGTATAGTCCCATCTAAATTAATGGGTTGATTACGAATGGAAACTGAACTGAAGTTAAGTTGCCAGCAGCAATATCAGGCAACGCCGCACATGTTAAAATACAAAATAAAAAGAAATTTTGTATACTTTAATATGAGCGGCGGTGTCCAATTTAGCTGTTGGCAACTCAACTTTAGTTTTTTTACCATCCGTAATCGACCCATAAATAAAAAATAGTTTAACTTTTACTGAGTTAATACCAACCCTCTTGTTGATCAAGTGCGATATGTATTTGAAAATTAACCAAACACAAGTAAAAAAAAACTTTCATAAAATTTTTGAGAAATTAAACAATTTTTCAACGCAAAGGAAAGGGATTTACAAAATAACCTCCTAAGAAATTCTAAATAACAGTTAATAAATAGATTACAATTACAAATATTTGAAAAATATAGTCCAATACTTGCAAAAAAAACAACAACAATTCGATATTTTTGAATTTGTTTACTCGTTATCCTCGCCTGCTTTCTGTATTACTGAAGAAGATTAGACTTCTAGGGTTAGAACTGTTGGGTACATCTACCTGAATTTCAGTTTTCTTAAGAATTTGGGTTGTAAAACTTTCTATTTTCCTGTATGCAGCTGAAAATAAAAGCTATGGGAATTTTTTAAAATTTGTCATCTTTTATAAGGACGCTAACACAAAATGCAGACCTTTTCTATTACCTTAAATCAAAATTATTGTACTTAACAAATATTTGGCGCCCGTGTCATTTATTTGCAAGGTGGTCTCAAAAAAACAGCTGAATGCTATTGCGTTGCTTGTTGTTGTATTGTTGTATTATTGATGCCACATTGCTAAGTTATTGCAATGGAAACTTAGGTTGAATTTAAATGTACCGCATCGGCGAATTAAGTTTTATTTAAGTGTTTAGTGATGATGAGAATTTTGTATTTGAAACGATTTTAAACATACATAAATGTGTTTAAATATCAATCTGAAAATTGGCTATTGAGCATTTTTATTGTTTTTAAATCACAAAACGGATCAGCTGTTTTATTAGGGGACATAAACTCTTGGCTACTTTAAAACTTTTTCACTTTGTCATTAGCTCATTTACTAAAAATTATTAAAAATTTATTGTTACCAATAAAAAATTTTTTAACATGTACGTTTGACATTTACTTGTAACAAATGTTACAATTTTGTACAATTTTTTTGTAAATGAACACAGCTGCTATAATCGCGTCCTCTATACACCTTCAGTAACAAATTTTACATTGTTGTTTAATTCCAAGAGCTAAAATTTTCGTTTATTTTTGGAAATAAATACTTCTTAAAATTTTCAAGTTAATGTGTAGTTTAGAAATTACGTTATAATGTCGTTATTGCCACCGCTTTAACTGTATATCTTCAGTGACAAAGTTCAAAATAAGGCCTGTTTTCACAACTTACCAATAGCTACAAGTAGTCTTTATAAAAAAAAAGTGTTCCCTTATTAAAACTTTATTTTCACCTAAAGTGAGCGATAAAGTAAATAATTGTTCATCCTAGGCTTAAGTAAAGTTGTAATAGTGGAACACGACCGATAAAATATTACCTTTAGCTATCGGTAAGTTGTGAAAACGGGCCTAAAAGTGTTTTGAAAAAGATTTTATATAATTAATAAAAATTCCAAAAATTATTATACGTAGGTATACATAATTTAAAATAAAGAATTTATTACTAAAAAAAAAACTCACCATCCGCCGCATAGGCACCGCCACCCTCAATAACCTTGCCACACCAGCCGGAAGCACATGGAATGGCTGAGAGCCCAGGTTCACTTTCTACATCAGTGGCATTGAATGCAAATGGATCTTTACAACTGCCCAATTCACCTCGTGAACGACAAGAATAACATCGTCTTAGTAAAGCTAAATTTTTTATTCAACCAAAAAATTAAAAACAAAATGTAAATTAATAATACAAACAACAACATAAAAACTATACAACCAAATAAACAAGTATATGTAGCTTGTTTTGTGTACACAAACGTTTGCTAAAAATTTAAACCCTGACATTTTTGCCAGACATTTGTTAAAGAAAACATAAAGTGACATTTTTGTTAAAATGTTAAGTAGCACACCTAAAAGATTCATATTAAAGCCTCATAGAAAAACGAGTTTATGCCTAAAATTCTTTATAATTTTATCATTATTATTTTTTTTGAACAAATTTTTTTTTAATACAAAAAGTAAAATTAAAAATTTCTTAAATTAAATACATAAATGAGTAAAAAAAACCTTTAAAATAATTTCTTAGTCATGCATTTAGTTAAAAGGCAAAGAATTTAAACAAAAGAAGAAATATAACAAAACACGAACAATTAAATTATGCCACAGAAACAAAAACATTAACTCATTTAATAGATAGCACAAATTTATACATTCAACTATTGCTTTCTAGTTGGAATGTAACAAAACAAAAGATTCCAAGACACAAACTCGATTTTCAATTAAGGAATACTTTACATTTTTCTACTTACCATTCGATAAATTTAAAAAATTTATTAATATTACTATCACAGTTATTTGTATGCTGACGATTTTCATTTTTGTAATAATTTATTGTCTTAATTACTTATTTTTAAAAAAAATTATTTTGGGTTGTATTTTCTTTTTTTACTTTCAAAGACTAATTGTGCCAAGTGGCCCACATTACACTTCTTTTACTCTACTTCTTTAACAGTGATAACTATTTAGCGGTTATTGGACACACATAGCGTTGCTAAATTTATAATGTTTACCAAGGTATTTCAGTAATGAATACAATGTTTTCATAATTTCTATAAAAAATAATTATTTTTGTATGTGTATTGTTTCCGTAACTTTGAGATTTATTTCCGAAATAGCATTTAGAATATAATTAACGTTTTTATTTTTTAGTAAATTTTAAATCTTTTTCACAATTTTCTATTTATTCTTTACAATTCGTCGTTCGTAAATTATTGTGTTTATATAAAACAATCATTTACGAACGACGATTTCTCAAATTTCGAAATTTCATCTGCGACTTTTTATTTTATTTTTAAACTAGGTGCTTTTAATTTTGTTTTTATTTTAATATTAAAAAATTGTCTTTTTTTCCAAAATAGGATTTTTACCTTTAAAGGATTTTTATAAATATTTTAAGATTTTTTAACTGCTTTTTCAGATTTGGAGAAACAATTTAAATTTAAAGAGATTTAAAAAATTTTAAAATATTAGAACTTTTCATTTTAATTTACTTCTACCTGTTTTATGTATCTCAACAGGAAAGTATTTATTTTAATCTTAGTGAACACCTGTAAAATTCTAAAATTCCGTTACCTAAAAATTCTGGGAACATTATTCTTGACTTGAGTTGTTGGGATATGTCTGCTGTATTAGCATTTCTGAATGTTAAAATAAACCTAAATTTATTTGTTTGTTTATCTAGTTTAGTTTTAAGTTACCCCTTCAACAGCAAAGCCACTGCAGCGAAATTTTTTGGCCTTGAAATATTAATAATGCCATTACAAATAACGTCTTACGCCTGATAAGCCTCTTCCACAAGCTATCAATGACCTATACAACATGTAGGAAGGTAAGGATTCAAAGTCATCTTCTTATAATTATTAAAATTAGTTTTTGTTTTTGTTGGTTCTCTACCACGTTGCAGAAATGCCGAATCCAAAAAACTGTACCGCGGTACAGTTATGACACGCCTTACCAATGCGGACAAAACGTAAAACTCACGAAGGCAGACAAACAGAGAAGGCCTAATTGCGTTTAAGAAATAATGACAATGACTCGCGATTTGCTTACCTGCACAGAGTAGTTTTACGAAAAAAAACCTAAATTTAAGTTAGTTTTTTTACACCAGTATTTACTTTCTTATTTAGTCGAAAAATGTGTAAAAAAAATCGTGTGAGTTCATTAAAGTGCAAAAGTGTAACATATTTTTTCGTCTGACTTTCAAATGTTCAAGAAATTTTATGCACAGACTTGACCTGCTATTGCTATTGAAACAGCGTTTTTCAAACATTTGTTCGCACAACGGTATCTAACAACACTGTACTAAGGCCACTTTAATAAACGTAATCTTGATTACTATTGTTGCATTTTATATGGGCTTTCGTGCAATTTGTATTATCCACATAAAAAAAAAATTGCATGTCAATAATTCTGCCAACGTCTTGTTCTTGTACACACATAAAAATAGATCGTCAAGACGGTGTGTTTTAAAATGGTAGATTATATGCGATTAGAGCTGAATTTTTTGTACACAGCAGCTGTCATATATTGTTGCAATTTTTTTTGTGCGATAATGTGGCATTGGCAACAGATTTTGCAGCTTTTTTTATGTTAGACAGAATTTTGGGTTGTGTAGGATAATTAAATCCTGGCCTTTACCCCAATACCACACGGGCAATAAGTTCGGCAATTTATATTGTAACTCAATATATTAAGTTGTGCCATGTATACATAAATATGTCTAAGAATACATGTTCAGCAACAAATGTTGTAATACATTGCTGAGCAATTATCTTTTAACACAAGCTGTCAAATTCAATTGCCATTTTCTTTAGAGTGGTTTTGTTAATGGTGTTGATCGAAAACAACTTTATTATGTATTTTAAAAATAAAATAAAAATAATTAATATGCACACATTGAAATAGATCGTCAAGACGATATGTTTTAAAATGATAGATTCTATGCGATTAGAGTGTAATTTTTTGTACACAGCAACTGTCATATATTGTTGCAATTTTTTAATATTTTAATTTTTTTAATATTAAATATTAATATTATTTTATACTTTTATTTTTAGCGCTCAATTTTTTCTTTGCAATGAAAATAACATACAACCATTTTTCACCACGTCAACATGTGCTCGCCACCTCAAGATATAAGCTTGAACATTGGCAATTTGTATACTGCCAGCAATATTTTTATTAAACAAAATATTTTTGTAAATTCCTACTTTTTAATTATAAAATGAACTTTACCAATTCATTTGATTTTTTTATTTACTTTTTAGCATTAAATAATTGTTTGTTCATATGTCTATTTGTATTTTTTTTTTATTATAACTATCTTATTTAATTTAATCGTTAAAAAATTAAAGACTGTAAATATTTTGCCAGCTCGCCTCAATAATGTCCAAGTGACGCTGAGGCAATTAATTATTTTGTTGTATATATAAATAAAGTTTGAATAAATAAAAAAAAAAAAAAAAAAAGTTAGTTAGAATAATTTAACGGCCAATTTCACCAAGTTCAGTTATGATTAACTATCAGTTATAGCTGTCAAAACATATTTGTAACTGAAACTTTAATTAAAAGTTAGTTTTAACTGAACTTAGTTAAATTGGCCGTTAATGTTTAAAAAATTGGTAATTTATTTTGTCTCTATAAATAAAATAGAACTTAACCCCGGGTCTCAACGTAGCAATATTTATTGAGGCAAACTTAAATTTAATTGCTTCATTAAATTTGCGACGTATATACCGCATATTGCCATGAGTGGCAATGCGTTGCACAATGATTGATCTTCTATTTGCTTGAGCAATTATTGCTTAGCAATCTGCTGTTTCTCAGTACGTTTGCTTATGGCAAAGCAATTTCACGTTTTCTCCAGCAATATAATCAGCAATTATTGCGCCATTGTTCTGCTGTTGTTCTGTTTTTGTTTGTGCTTAGCAAAACGTAAGTTTAGTTAGTGCCGGTTCACACACATCAAGTTTGACCTTTCAAGTCTTGAGTTTTTAGGAGAAAGGGGAAAAGAAATGTCATTCTTTTATCCCTTCTCTCCTAAAAGCTCAAGACTTGACGGGTCAAACTTTACGTGTGTGAATCGGTACTTATTTTTATCAAAATAATCAGTGTTCCCACCACCAAAATTCATAACTACACTTAAGATGAAGCAAAATCACCCAATTTAAATGAAATTACACCTGGTATCAAATTTAATTTACAAATTTGTTTGGGGACTATGTAAAATTTTGGACCGATTCTTTACAATTTTCAATAAACATTTGTACGAAATTTTATAATTTCTTAAAAATTGCTACCTGTATACCAGCCAGCAGGACGGACATCGCCAGATCGAATTAGATATTGATTCTGAATCGATCGGTTCACTGGAACACACACATCAGGATCACTGGAACACACACAACGCGTAATACTCTCTTCGTGATGAGGGTATAAAAACACAAAAAAATTACTCAAATTAGATCAATATTATCTACACTATTTAAATAGATTCAAATATACAGGTATGTCAAAGAATTTGTACGAAAGTAAAAATTTACATATTTTTAAATTCGTATCGTTTGGTGTTTTGAATTAAAAAGGAACATTTTTTACGTTTTACTTTTCCTTTCTGGTTTCTGCGACACATCCGATAAATTTTAAATAAATTAGCAAAAATTACATTAAAAACCACAAACAAATAAGTAAAAATAAAATAAATAAAAACTTAAAATAATAAGGTTAAAAATGTTCACTGCCGTTCCTTTGTTTTCTTTATTCAGTAAACAAAATTCCTGTAATGCTTTCAGATGAAAGTTAGTTTCTCAAATCAGTTTAACAAATTTTAAGGGCGCTAAATATTCTCCCAACTTAAGCTTGCAAATGTCAAAATAAAATTTACTACTTTTTGTAATATTGCAAGCTCATCTTTCTCCAGTATTATTTTAGTATGAATACCTTATGTCTCCCACAAACTTTGGTCTCTTAATAACTATGCAGCTCATATTAACCGAAATCAAATAATCCATATCTGGCGCCATTCACTATCACCCTTTAGTTGGTTAACGATGGACATTTTTTTTTGCTGAAAAAACTTTAAGTAAATTTCAAATTACACCTGATCTACATCTCACAGAAATGGCCCAGGGATTACCCATGACGAAAAATTACACCAAATTCGTGTAACTACCTAAAAGTGGCAGCACTGAAAATAATATTAGAAATATATTCACAACACTGTTCATCGTACTAGATTTGCCACTATTTTGGTTGTATTCACCACTCATATGTGGCGACATGAAAGTATGGTAGCCTTATAAAGTGTTCACCTTCAGATTACTAGTAATTTCACCATGGTTCTAACATTAAGAATTCACCAACAATAAGGTGCATAACTTTGCTTATAGTAGCAAATACACTTTACAGCCAAATAGTAGGTTTTTTCTCCTTTGGATGAACCTGCATTATCTACTCAAAGTTTCAAGTTTTTGTAATTAACAGGATAATGTGTGTCGTAGAATGTAAAAAAGATTAGCTTGTGAATTAAGTGGGTACAATTACTTGTTAGAAATTTTGCAAAAACAACTTAAAGTTTACAATTAATTACAAAAATCGCTCCTACTGCCATAATTAATTAATGTACAGGAAAGTAGTCGGTTATATTTTGTTTATTTTTTTTCAAGGGATATATGTAATGCCTTGTCCCTGCATTTTCGCAATGTCAAAATATCATTAATATCAGATATATTATTATCACTACAAACAATAAATTTACAAACACCAACAATCTTATAAATATTCTTTTGCATTTGTATATGGGCATTTCCATTTTGACGTGTCGTGATATTTGTACCACAAAATGTAAAAAAATTAAATGAAGAAGTCAAAATTTTAAAAAGGGTTTTTATATATCCAAAGAAATGAAGTAGCACTATATTCAGAAAAAACATTACAGTTATCGACGCTAAGGATTTGCAGATGTAAGCAAAAATCTGCACTGGCGTGACGTTAAAAAAACGGAAGTGGATTTTGACTTGCATTACAAAACTGAATAAGACTGCGAATTAAGCAAGATGTTTTGTATAAAACCTTTTTTAGTAAACTTTGGACTAATACAGATTTATTTTTCAAGCTAGAAAATGTATAAATCTTTGCTCGTTTTAAGGTAAATATGGGCATTTTCAGCGAAAAGTCTAATTTTTTTTAGTGTAACGCCAGATTGCAAATAAGGTAGTATTTTCGGACCATGTTGTTCAATCGTTATCCCTTTTGATACTAAATGTTGAGCTAGTTGTGCTTTACACCAAAATATAAAAAAGTTAACTATACATATAAAATTTGTTGAGAAACAATTTAAAATATTTCTGGCGTTACGTTACAAAAAGTAGACTTTTCGCTGGAAATTACCATATACAAACAGTTACAACAAAATCAACGGCTGCAAGTTGTTCACATAATAGAGATAGGCTGTGTTCACTCTTTAGAACCTCTTGTGTATAAATTTAGTGAACAACTGGATGTTTATATAACTGGGTATTCATATAACCGAGCGGCTACTATATATGGTAAGACTAGCGCTGAATAGGAATTTTTTGTTACATATTATTATTTACACGGTTTTTTATATATCAGATATGACACAAAAACAATTTTTTGAACATACTAGATTTTTATCTTTTTAAACATTTTTAAAACCGAATTTTCTATGAAAATTTATTCAATAAACCTTTTAGAAATCAAACATTTTTTTATGAATATGGTGGTAAGTTTTTACAAAATTTTCAATTTAAAGTTTTTGTTGGAATAAGTGATTTTATGTGCTTACAAAGTGTTGGCGATTTTAGGATTTTTTTAGATTAATCTCCATACATTTAACGATTTTTTTAAAATATTTTAGGTTCTTGTTCTAGTTCTAGACGTATTTTGTTTTAACATGTACATAGTGATTAAATTTCTTTTACGATGTAGTGATTTTCCCCGAACATTCTAAACTTTTGATATATGAGCGATAAATGCTCTTAATTTTTTTGTAGAATTTGTTTTAATATTTTTTTTATATTGTCGTCTTGCCAAAATTTGTTTTAAAATATTAGTAATTTAGAAGTTTTATCGATTTAGACGATTTTATTTAATAAATATTTTATTTAATTGCGTGTTTTTAATTATAATGTTGGTCAGAATTCATTAAGAATCTTACAAAAGATTCTAACATATCATATTTTGTTAAATAAAATTTAAACTTGGAAAACTTTTTTTTTGCCGTGTTTTTAGTTTTTTCTTGCTATAAGTTGCAATTTCTGATTTATTAAAGAAATTTAGCGATTTTTTTATGTAAATTAATAATTTTTAAAACATCAATTTTTTTCTCTCACTTCAAAAACTATTAACCAATAAACTTAATAGAAATTTTTACAATTTAAATATATATTTAAGCCAACTTATGTATGTATGTATACATTTCAAAATCCCATTTTCTCTCAAACGTTCGCACCCAAACACACTTTTGGAACGCATAAATACATTAACGCATGCAAATGTATTTAATTTTTTTTAAATTTATACAGTACATATTATAGAAAATGGAAAATGCTCGTATGTATGCATGTTGTTTGTATTTTAAATTGGAAAATTTTTGTAATTTTCCCACATACATAATTTATTTACATATTTACCCCCCAAAAGAACTGGACTATTTGTAATAAACAGCAAAACAGTTCATGTAAAATATGACAGAATCATGAAGAAGAGATAAAAATGGAATAAAAACCAATCAAAAATTGCGTAGTGATTTGTAAATTCCCAATCCATGAATATAAACTAGTAGAGGAGATGCAAACACATAAACAAACTCATACGCATACGAATGCTTCACGACATTTACCCAACAAACACAAAGTCAAAATTTTGGAAAATTATGGTTCTTTGTTTTGCTAAAATATTTATGCCCAATTTTCAGGATAGTATTTAAATCTATATTAAGTTAATTTTCATTAAACTTAAATCGTTTTTAAATTCAGATTGATTTTTTGAGTTTTATTTGAAAAATCTTATATAATTAAGATAAAAGTATGGTAGCACTACTAATTGTTGTGATATTGAAGCCACCTTGCTAAAATATAACAATGGAAACTAAAGTTGAAATTAATGCCCAATTTTCAGGATAGTATTTAAATCTATATTAAGTTAATTTTCATAACAAACTTAAATCGTATTTAAAACAGATTGGTTTTTTGAGTTTTATTTGAAAAGTCTTATTTAATTAAGATAAAAGTATGGTAGCACTACTAAATACAAAAAAAAAAAATATAAAAAAGTGTAATTATTTACAAGTTGGTCTGAAAAAACAACTGACTGTTAATGCTTTGCCTGTTGTTGTTGTATTGTTGTGATATTGAGGCCACCTTGCTAAAATATTAGAATGGAAACTTAAGTTGAAATTAAGTGTACCACATCGGTGACTTAAGTTTCACTTAAGTTTTTAGTGAAGAAGAGAATTTTGTATTTAAAACGATTTTAAAAATAAATGTGTTTTAATATCAATCCTGAAAATTGGCCATAAGTGTACCACATCGGTGAATTAAGTTTCCTTTAACTATTTAGTGAAGAAGAGAATTTTGTATTTAAAACGATTAAAAGCATAAATGTGTTTTAATATCAATCCTGAAAATTTGGCATTAGTTATTAATTTTTTTTTAATTAAATCTGATGTTAAAGTACCCGAATTTGGTTAAAACGAAAGGGGCCCAGCTTGCCCGTTTTTTGAACTACCGCAGTGTGATTGTACTTTACCCTTAAGCCTATAGTACATTTAATGTAAAAAGCCACATGCGCATGTGGCTCTGACGTAATTTTGACGACGCAACAAAGCCACAATAGCAAGTTCGTGTTGTCTGATGACGACAAAATTACTGCAGAACCCCATGCGCATGTAGCTTTTTACATTCCGTGTACTATAGACTTTACTTTTTTTTTATTCTACTCTGTATCTACTTTCGACTTTAACATCACTATTTCTCTACAATACTCTACTTTCTACTCTCAGTCGACAATTAATCTATTCTAACTCTACTTTCATTCTACTCTAAATTTACTCTGAATTTTCTATCACTCTTTTTATATTAACACAGAAAAAATTATTTTTCGAATTCAAACAAAAAATTTGTAGTATCAAAACATTTTTTGTCTGAAATCGGTCCTACAAACAAATTCGCATATTCAAACAATTTATTTGCATTTTGTTTACTAAAAAAAACACTGATTTTTTCAAACAAATAATTTTCGTCATCATTTTATTTTTGTATTTGATGTATTTAAGTCTGAATTTACACGTTTCATCTTTTGATGCTCAACTTCCATTCAATTCCCTTTTAAAGATGCCAATATATTCACACGCAGCAATCGGTTTCAACTTTTTTCGGTACAAAACAACAACAATTTTATTAATAGCGAATCAAAGAGAAAACGAAAAGAAAAAAAGTACATGCAGCCATCGTTGTGCATATACCAACGAATAAAAACACAAAGCGTACTGACCGAGTACAGGCATCTCCGTACTAACCCTCTTTCTTCTTTCTTCTCTCACCTAAAAACACAAGAGTTGAGCATCAAAAGATGAAACGTGTAAAAGCAGACTAAGTAAACAGTTTTCAAAAATTGAATACGGGATTTTGTTTTTCATTCTTTTTTTTCCAACTTTGAAACCAACCAAAAATTTATTTTGTTTCTTACAATGTTGTTGTTGTTTCTGTTGTTTAAAAATGGATGAAACCTTTTTTTACCTGCTATTTTTTTGTTTTTTTACTAATAACCTCGTCGCGCTATTTTATCATCTCTCTTCTTGTTGTACTTTTTTAAAGTGTCCAAAAATAAACTGTATGTGTTTTGTGTTGTTGTTCTTATATTTCGTATAAAGAAGTGTTGCTTACGATCAAATAAAAAATGCAAAAAACGACAACATTAAAGAGCGTTAAATATTTCATACAAAATTATGAAAAATTTAAACCAATAGCGCGTATAATATATTATTGAAAAGTTGTAAACATTTTTGTTGGTTAAATAAAAATCAAACAAAAATATTAATTGAATCAGTAAAAAAATTTGTAGAAATTAAAAAAAATTTCAAACAATCGTTTGTTTGAAAATAATTCGGCAATAATTTTTTCTGTGTACTCTTACTCTACTATATTCTAACCAGGGTTGTGAACTATTTCTAATCATAAAGCGCTGTGCCCTGTGCTAAATAAAATATAAATAAAAAACTTAATGAAATGTTTAAGAACCAAGTTTTATTAAATACACTGGTCGTCAAAAAAAAAACAGTTTTAAATAAAAATATATGAAATAAAAAGATTTTACACGCTAAATTCAAATCCGTTTTCGGATTTTTCTATTATGTCTAGTTTTTTATGGGCTAGACTAATAATTCAAACGAAATAAGGCGGTTATGCTACATACATTTTATCCTAACCTGAGAAATATTTGTGCGATTTTGATCTTTTACAAATGATAATTTTCAAAATTATTTCTACATTAGTGGCGACCATTTTTTCACGCAAATTAGTGTGTACATATTTTTATCATTTTTCAGAAATCCAGGTATGTTATGAATATAATAACACATGTAATCATAAAGATCAATTAACAAAATGTTAACTAGACGTGATTTTGATTCAGCACGCTACAGTCAATTATCAAGTTCTCTACCCCGACTTTTTTTTGTTTTTTAAAAAGCCTTTTCCGATATTTCAGGAAAGGTAAAGTAATATAATTTCAAATATACACGGAAAGAGTAATTACTCTAGACTAACTTTACAATAAATCTACTTCAGCTCTACTCGGATTCGTACTAACTACTCAAACTATTTTTCAGAACATTTGACAGGTATTTTACTTCAAATTCCTCTCATATCAAATCTAAGAGTTTGCTGGGTAGTCGTTCATACACATCAATCAGTACGTTACTTTATTGTGGCATACACAAGGCAAATATAATTTTCCAGTTATTATTACAACAAAATGCAAATAATCACACACAGATAAAGAAACTCTTATAAACTTACAACAGTTATGGAGACAATCAACAGTAAAACAGGGCCGACTACAGCAACAACATCAGCTCTAAAGCAATTTCCACTCAACACATTTTACAATTTTACACTTAAAGCTCTAAAGGGAATTAAATCAAGTTGTAAACACACTTACGCACTCCTAACCAAACAATATTGTATGATATCATACACTTCTACATACACATTCATACATATTTACTAATAGGGATATTGGCCGTTAGTAAGGCGACTAACTAACAAAAGGGAAAGGGGAAACATTGGTTTGAATAACAAGATTTTAAAATGAAATGAACGAAAACATTTCAACGCTTCAACACCTTCAGGATTTGTGCGTGTGACTTGAGTGAGTATTCAGATTGTGATGAGAATGAGATGAGATTGTTGGTTGATAATGATGATGAAGATGATTTAATGCACACTTGAATGAATTAGACAATCAGTGACTGTGTTGGTTGGTTGGCTTGTGTATTCTTCTTTATATTTTTTTGCAACTTGGATTTTTGTTGCTTTTTAGTAATGTTAAAATATTAAAGCATTTTCTCGTGCATGCATATGTTGTGAGATATTCCATTTCCTTCTCCGTTTCAATGCAATGTTATTACACATTTAAATGCAAGTCAAATTGTTAATAGTAGTATAAATATGGGGATTCTGTATATGATTTTTCCTCCCTACGTGATTCCCATAAGGAGGAATTTTATTAAACATTAAAAGAATGATGAAAGATTTTTCAGAAAAAGGAAGTTGGCTTAGTGGAACTTCAAAAATAAATAAAAAAAATTTAATTATCTTTAAGGAAATCTACCGATTCCTTTGAAATATTTTGAGATATTTAATGAACTCAATTTAACACTCTTAATTTCTACCTTAACTTTACGCTAACTGTACTTTTATAAAAATCTAACTGTTCTTTTAATTACCTTTAACCCCTTTCTACGCTAGCTGCTCTAGAACTTAATTTAAAATTTACTTCTATCCTTTGTCTTTTCTGATTCTACTCTAACTTTTCTCTATCTCTACTTTAATTTATAGTCTTTTAATATTAAAATTTATGATTTTTGAAAAAATACGACTTAGAGTGAAATTCTCATGAAAGTGCTGTGTGAGGGATTTAGCCACTGTGTCCAAACGCTTCGATCTTAGGGAATCAAACATAATGGAAAATGAAGACTATGGATGGGGCCTTGGGTAAATTATGGATGGATCTTCACGAAATCTTGCAGCGTGATTTCCAGTGGAATAAAACAAATTTTTGCAAAGTCATATCTCATTCCGTGCTTTGTTCCACCATTTATGTTATTTTTTGTAACAAAATTATCATTTTTTAGGTGGTGGTTCCACATTTTGATTCATAGCTCTGGTCCTACTGCACCGATTTTTCTGAATTTCAATCCCAAACTGCTTAGGATAACTACAAGCAATTTGGCACCAAGTTTGTTCATTTCTTTTGAGTTGTTCGAAAGTGAGCGTGTTTTCAACAGACTGAGAGACAGACGGGCATGGCAAAATCGACTTAGAATCACTCAAGGACCCAGAATATATATACTTTATGGGGTCTGAGATGAATAATAAAAAAGTTTCACACGGAATGACAAACTTAATATACCCTCTTCACAACTAATTGTGGTGGAGGGTATAAAAAGAAAAAATAATTAGATGTTATATGGATATATTTTCTTGAAAATATACTTCTATATTTATTAATAAGTTCAACATGAACTGCCAGGTATCTTCTTTCAACCTATTTTATTGTTTCATAAAGTTTATTTAGAAAAAAAATCCGTTCAACGGATGCTCTTCTATGCGATAAAGTAAAACATACGAAGATAGTAAAGCTGTAAGGTTCATCTGTGTTCATTGATTGCCAATATAAAATATTTCGTTCAAAAAGGGGCGAAAGGGGCACAAAATTATACAAAATGATACAAAAGGTAGTCAAAAAAGGGGCAAAATGGGACTTTAGTCGCATAACAGTAACGTTGGCCTTATTAGTTTATACTTTCAAATCACACATACGGACTTTCAATAGAATAGAAACAAAATAGCTGATTCGTAGCAGAACGGAACGTACACAGAAAGAAAAACACTCGGGATGTATACTAAGTTTTTTATGATTACTTTAAGTACGAGTCATACTCAAAAATTCAATTACGAAGATTAAACTTTTCGTTGTGTTTAACCCTCCGGCTTACGCATGTTTTGATTTTCTATACACATTGAAAAAGGTCCGGCCAGGCTCATGTGTACCACGAAGGGTTAAAAGAGTAAATTTGAACTTTTGCTTCTCATTTAGTTTACATTTTTGGTTAAATATGTACATAAGATTTCTAAAGTAAAAACATATTGGGCATGATGTTGGTGTTTTATCATTCTGTAAGGTGTAATACGGGTAAGTAAATAAATCATAATAACTTTTTCTTTCTAATTTCTTTTTTTGTTTTTTTAAGCACGAATTCAGGATAAAATCAACTTTATAATACTTGAATCAAGCTCATTTTCGGATTATTTCAAGTACGAAATCGGGATGGAATATGGCTAATTTAAGTATTTTACGATTGAAAATCCGTACTTGAATCAATATTTCTGTGCTTGATTCAAAAAAATCCGTACTTACCGTACTATTAATACCGCTTCGGATTGATTTGAGTACGGATGAATTGATTTTTCTTTTGAGTGAACAAACTAATTCTGCCTTTAGTCCGTTACAAAACTGAACAGAGTTAAACTTATGTATATAATGTATACATATACAATGTATAAAAATTAGTCACGGTTAAGCTCTTAACCCTTCACATTTAGAAGGGTGGGTCAACTTGTTTTTGTCAATTAGGGGTTAAACATAAACGTTATCTGCGGGAAAAGGTAAAACAAGAAACTATTGTGCTTGCTGCCATTGCAGCTCTGGCTGCATTTATGTTAACAGTGAAATGCCGGATGTCTCTAAATGAGACCGCAGAACATTCGAGGGTAACGCTGACATGAGTTCCAGGGCACGGTGGATGCATGGGTAAGTAAACTGCGAACGGTCTGGCCAAACAAGGCTATCTCTTGAACGACATGTTCGTCGATGGCCTGGTCGGCATTTTAATGGCGTGCTCTCATCAGACGTGTGTCGAATAGAAGGGCTCAGGGGAGATTGCAGGGGGAGCATACCTTCTTGATGGCCTGGTTACGACGCAGCGACAGTGATATCGGTCATTACGGCCCACTGGGTGATAGGGACTCATGCGGGGAGAATGGGTCTTGACTACTGTGGAAGTTGTTATGATGAGGAGGAGGTGTTTCACTTTCTCTGACAATGCCCCGGTTTCGGGAATATAAGGTTTAGGCATTTTGGGAGACCGGAATTGCCCTGTCTGGACGATATGTCTAAAATGGCAAAAGTTTTCAAGATGTAACTAGGAAATTTAGAACAAAATTTGGTCGAGAAAATGCTCCAACAAATCGTGCCTAATGGTTGAGAAATTTGAAGAAACTGAATCCGTTCATGATAACAGAAGCAGAATTTATCAACGTTGTGCTCGTTCAACCGAGAATGTAGCAGCTGTAAGCAGAAGTGTTGATACAAGATACAACAACTTCCATTCGTCATCGTTCGCAGCAGTCGCAACATTTTGCACTGTGATCTCCATTTAAAGGCGCAGAAAATATGTAGTTTCAATAGGATGGTGCCACTTGCCTCCCACAAAGAGAAACAATGGGTCTTTTGAAAGAAAAGTTCAAAAATCGCATTATTTCTGGTGGAGGAGGAGGAGTGAATTGGCCACCAAGATCGTGCAATTTAACACCTTTAGACCCTTTTTGTGGGGTTTGTTGAAATCGAAAGCGTTCAGCAATAAAACCACAACAGTTCAAGAGCTTTTAAACAACACCATCGAGCAGGGCCCTGTTTCTCAAAACTACAAGTTACAAGTCTACAAGTAAAATACATTAAAAAAGCTAAAATTATTCAATTTTCAAATTATTTTCAAATGTTTCTTAAAAGTATTTTACTTGTAGTTTTGTGAAACAGGACCCAGATATCAACCATTGACAACAGTTTCTTGAAAAACGCGATTAAGATTGGGAGCCTGCCGAGCCATAAGGGGGGGTCACTTTACCGACATAATTTTTAATTTTTAACCGGAACCTATTTGTAATAAACTTAAATAAATTTTTTTCAAATCTCAGCTGTTTTTTGGTCCGAAACAAATTGATCCTCTTTCATATATGTGACCTTCTCCGAGAAAAGGGACCTAGTGTGTGAAAATTAAGTTTTGAGAAAAACGCATTTAAAGTTATTCTACACCCTTTCATATACCATATATATATGTTCCCGAAGATTCTATAAGGAGCATAGGGCCCCATAATAATCCACTCTTAAGTCCAAACCCGTTTTTTTACACACTAGGTCCCATTTCTCGGAGAAGGTCACATTTTTTTTATTTTTTTAGCTTAAGACTTTCTAAAATTCAATCAAATTTCGCAGTTCAAATATCCTTGAAAAACATGTTACCACATTTACTTATTCATTACATGGCCTTTGACGAAACTCCAAGAAACCATTCCACATTTTCAATATTAAAACAAATTTTCTGTGTGCCTTTTCCAACTCAATTATTAAAATGAAAAAAGAAAATATTTTCATATTTCAACAAACACTTCCTTCCATCTTTGAAAAGAAAAATATTTTTACAAACGTGATCAAATTAAAATGTAAAAGAATTTAAATGCAAATAAATCTATGCATATGACTGCAAATAAAACAAGAAAGAAACGGTCGAGCCCGACGATATGATACCCTGCGCTACAGCTTACATACATATTGTTCAGATTGCACCCATTTGGGATTTATAGGTATGTATTAAAAATTTATATTTTTCCAAAGATATTTTTAAACAGTTCTAAATACAAACTACTTTTCAAACTTCGTTTTACAAGCATTTGTTGTTTATAACATTACAATTCTGACGTTTTATTAATTTTTTTTTATTTTATGATAAAAAAATTGCCTCCATTAAAACTTCCAATGTAGCTGAATTTACCAATATAATGTTTAATTCATAGCTGTAAGATATGAATTAAATACAAAATTAAAACAAATTTTTTTAATTATAATTTTTATTTTATAAAAGAAAATAAACACAAATTTGGTTTAAGATTTTTTGTTGAAATGTTATATATATAACATAAGATATTTTTTAAAAAAATTTGCTATAAAAAGATATTTGAACTTTTAAATAAGTTCGATTCAGCGTTCGGTACAGCGCGAAGGATGCTCCTAGGTGGGTCAAATGTATGACCAACCCCACTTTATTATTTATTGCGGAATTTCGGTTTTCAAGTAATTTCAATAAACTAACCGGTTTTTGAGTAACGCGACCTCCTACATTTTCGAAATAACGGTATATCTTGAAAAGAAGAGCTAAAAAATGCATGCCTCAATTAGGTTAAAATGCCAGGTGCCCGGCTTGCCTGTTTTTTGCAACTAGCACAGTGTACTTATTGCACAAAATTGCAATATTAAAATTCTATTTTAGGATTATTTTTTTAACGGTTGCGAAAGAAAAAAAAAATCATATCTAAACAAAGAAAAAAAAACACCTCCTTTAAGGTTTCAGGATTTTAAAGAACAGTTTGAGATATAATATAAAAAAAATTTTGCCAAATTAAAAAATAGGTTTTTGACTTAGTCCGTTTTTTAAATTTAATATTTTGCAGATATTACGTTTTTTTTATATATGGTTTGTAGCCCAAAGTTTTCTCTTTAAAATTAGATTAAAATCATCTTCGTATGTAAAGTAGTTTTCGAGATATTGAAGAAATAATCTCAACACATTCGGCTAATTAAGCGAAATTATGACATTTTGAATATGACACAATTTAAAAAAAAAATGTTTTTTAAATTTTTTTTCGTTCATATATGTTTCTTATAGGATAAAAAGAACCTTCTCGCCAAATTTCATAAAAATCGAAAAATCGAATATAAAAATTTCTATTATTTTTTTTTTTAAATTTTTCCATGAAAAATGAGGAAAACAAGATAATAATATAAAATTTTGAATCATTGTTTGTATAATTTTAAAAATAATATGGTTTGCTTAAAATTCTCACATTCATTTTCTTTAAATTAAACAGTGCAACAAAATTCGTATCATCACCGCCAGCCTAAATGAATGAAAACGTGTAAATATTGATTATATTTCTAAACAAATAGGTTAGTTTCAAATCTTTTAATACGAAGGGAAAAAGTTCGAGGTGTCTGAGCCACTCTAGCACAACATTTTTTATACCCACACTACTGTATGTGAAGAGGATAATATGTGTTTGTGCAAATGTGTGCAACATATTTAAATTAAGGTTCTGGACCCACCCTATAGTATACCGACTAACTCAGAATCATTTTCAGAATCGATCTAACGAGGTATGTCCTTCTATCAGGCTGGATGGTTGTCTGCCCAGGATAACCTTTTGCGCAAATTACAGGTCACAATTTTGGAAATTTTTTGTTTATCAAACTTGGCCTTTTCAAAAGCGGAGAAGCGGTTATTTATTTTTCAAATTCCACATGGAAACTTCTTTCCGGAATATGGGTTTGCGCCCCTTAACTATCTTGTTTTATAGACACTTGGGTTTAATTATGCCCAAAAATATTTTTTTGCAACCTACAAAACTCAGCAGAAGATTTTTTTTTTAGAATCGGTCCATATTTGACCACAGCTCCCATACGAATGCACTTATAATAAGTTACCTTAATAAAAGCGTCTATGTTATCTTAAAGTATTTATTATAGTTATAGTAGTAGCTATTTAGATAATATATAACCTAAATCCTCACAACATACTCTTTTTGGCGGAAACATGATCGGCCAAATACTGTAATGTAGGATCGGGCTTGATCGACTATACTTTCATACTTTTTTTGTGTTAAAAATTGGCTTCTTTGCTCTATATTTTAAATCTGTTAACAGTAAATTTATTATCGTTATTATTTAACAAGAACTTTTTTGGTGCCGTTAGCTAACGACATTGTTTGCCGTAAAAATTGTCAAAATTTCATTACAAAATAGCTTTTAACGACAATTACAGTAAGTTAACGCATTTTTAATACTTAACCACAATTTTTTGTCGTTAAAAAGTTAAAAAATTTCAGTACAGATATGTAATTTTTCTATTAAAGTGCTTAACATTTTACCTTTATACATACATACATATGTGATATGTGTATGAAGTAGTCCCTTTTTAACCTAAGTTTATGGCTGATTTTATAATAACAGTTAATATTCCTTAACCAGAAAATTTATGGGACTTTTATATTTAAAAACTAATTTTAAATATTTGAATTTAAAGTATAAATAACAATTTGTTTAAAAGAATATAGCGCTCCTTAAATCCGTTATTACAAGTTACATTATCCTATTTATAATGACATTGATATTCATTCAAATACATTTTCCTTCAAATTTAGTCTGTAAAAATGATATGCAAATAGAATCATGCACCCAGAGAAAAAAATTAATCATTTAGTATGGTTGTGAAAAATTTGTTAATCATACTTTTTTTTGTTGCCGCAAACATATTATGACTGAAGCCGTGCATTTTAATCATATTTTACTAGCAACATGCAAAAGCAACCATCATACAATTATTTTTGGTAAACATATAAATAATATTAATTTTTGACGGTAGGTTACAAAAGGCTATGCATATTATGGTTGGGCCTTTAGTCTGTTTAACCATGTCAGTCTGTCCGTAAACAACCTAAATATGGCTGTGGAGATTAATATGGTTAAAATAGCCATAATATGTATGAAAAAATAATTTTCGTTAGAAATAATTTAGTAGTCCCTAACCTTATTTAAACATATTTTTTTTCTGAGTGCGTCTTCAACTGCAACTACTCTTAATGTTTAAAATTGTGTTTGTGTGTGTGTTAGTGTTATTGAATGGAATATTGTGTAATTTACAAGTCTATTACAATAAAATGTATTTATTATTACACATTGTTGTTGTTTGGATTTTCGTTATTATTGCTACTTTAATTCGATTGAGATTTATTTTACAGTCAACAAGAGAGATACATAATATATGGTAATTTAAAGTTCTAATTGGTTTATGCAATTACTAGTAGAATAGATTAATGACATGTGTCGGTAACTTAAAGCCTATTTACATTACAACACAATCTAGTAGATTTGATTTGAAATCAGTCTTCGAAAATAAACAGAACATTATTTAGAGTTCGGCACACACCCAGGAACGAAATCTATTTTTTTAGTGTTTGTGTAGACGAACACAACCTTTAAAAAGTTAAAAAATAGAACAATTGAAGTGATACTGCAGACAAACATTATATTTTAATGTTCTATAATGTTTCTTTTTTTACATTGATAAAGAATCATTTTAGCAACGACGAACAGCTAGTGTGTGTATTGTGTGTTGTGCTTTTTGTTATACCCTCCACCTAAATTATTTGTGAAGAGGGTATACCAAGTTTGCCATTCCATGTGAAACTTTTTTACTCTTCATCTCAGACCGCATAAAGTATATATATTCTGCTTCCTTAAGTAATTCTAAAGGCTCAACCATAATGTGCCTCAGTTGACTTAAGCAAATGTACGAATACATGTAAATCATATGAGGCAAACCATATTGAACTTAAGGAAACTTTTTGCTAACTGATCGCACATTCCGTACGGAATCAAATGTTTGTTGATTTTATTTTGGTTTTTTTTAAATACATTTGAGAGACTTTTTGTTAATTTTTGACAGTAGGTTACAAAAGGCTATGCATATTATAGTTGGACCTTTAGTCTGTTTAACCATGTCAGTCTGTCCATCCGTATGTCCGTCTGTTGAAAACACGCTCACTTTCGACAAACTCAAAAGAAATGAACAAACTTGGTGTCAAAGTTATCTTAAGCAGTTTGGGATCGAAATCCAGCAAAATCGGTTCAGTAGGATCAGAGCTATGAATCAAAATGTGGGACCACCACCTTAAAAAATCGATAATTTTGTTACAAAAAGAATCATAAATGGTGGAACAATGCACGAAATAATATAAGATTTTGCAAAAATTCGTTTTATTCGTCTGGAAATCACGCTGTGAAATTTCGTGAAGATCGGTCCATAATTTACCCTAGGCCCCATACAAACCCTACTACCGGAAAACAGTTTAGTACGCCTAAAACCGTAAAAAATAATGCTATCATAACAAAATTTGGTACGTCACAGTTTTTGAGGACTAGAAATACTGTGAAATTTCGTGAAGATCGGTCCATAATTTACCCTAGGCCCCATACAAACCCTACTACCGGAAAACAGTTTAGTACGCCTAAAACCGTAAAAAATAATGCTATCATAACAAAATTTGAATTGAAACTGTTACTCAAGCTAGTTTAAATTGCTAAATAATTTAATATATGTAGATCTAAACCTCAAACCAACCAATTTAAATGCTGATGTCTGTTTTTATAAAGATAAATTAATAATAAATAGACATCATATAGATATCCCTCCTGAAATATTCCAACAGTCGGTGGAGGGTATTAAAGATTCGGCACAGTCAAATATAGCACTCTAACTTGTTTTTAATGATTTTCTACGAGCGTTTGTGTTTTCTACAAATCTACCGAACCGAACATTAAGGAGCAAAATTTTTTGTTTATTTTCGAACACTGTTTGGATTCTTCCTTAAAATCGAGTGTTTATGTAATTGAACTTTTAGACATTTTCGAGAATTTGTTTTCACAACAAAAACAGATGACAAAAAGTGTTTTGTGTAACACAAATGAACATACATACATATAAAGAAATAGGCATTTGAAAATTTGTATTACTACTATCATTTTTCTATTCAACTTTTTTTAAATTCTGTAATTTTCTTAACGGTTTTAACAAGCCGCCTTCTTTTTAGTAAATTAAGGTTACTCTAAAAAAATTCAAGCGGAACGATTTTTAAATAAACATTTTTTAGTTAAGCATTTTATTAAAAAATAAAATAATGCATGAGTAATAAAAATTCTTCCTCTGTCTCAAAATTTAATACAAATGATTAAAGGATAAAGGATTAAAATGTAATTTTTTCTCGTACAGGAAAGACGTTTTTATTACTTGTATATACAGTAGTTTTCCTGTTTAACGAACCTTCTATTCTGCGAACATCGCATTTAACGAACACACAAGTTTGCTCCATTGAGTAACCCTAAAATTTATCAAACAAATAAGATTCATAACTAAACTAAAAACAAAGTGAGTAGCAAAAAGTACCGCTGTTTTAGGTTTGGTTATGTAGCATTTTTGTTTGATTATGCTGCAATGATCAGTTACGCATATTCTTTTGATCATGAAAAACATTTGGAGCGACAAATAAAACACAAAGGTGCTGTCAAAAGCTTCGAAATTTGTATTCACACGCAAAGAAAAAACATGGTTGTGGTAAACATATTCTAAGAGCATCATATTATGATAAAATTTATGATTGTAGTCACCATATTAAAATTATTATTGAATCATATTATGACTAAATATACTCGTAATATTACATCATAATATTTTTGCCATAATCATATTATTATTATGTTAATTATACTAAGTCAAGAAGTTATAAAATTATTGTCATGTTAATCATAATAAGTTAAGAACTAATCATATTATCATCATGTTAATCATAATTAATATAGAAGCAATCATATTATGATACAGCCCCTTTCATAACTGTCATAAAAATATAATATAAATAAAAACTTTTTTGCATCGATTTTGTATTTTGTGGCTTTTTAAAATTTTTCTTAATGTGAATCAAACAGCGGAGTTCAATATAAGGCTTGCAAAAGAGCAAATTCAAAACCTGCAATACCTAGCCCATAGTAGGATAAAGAATTGTTTTTCGGCTCTCCTGAAAAATTTGTTTTTAGACATACGCGGTTGCCCATGAAAACCACAGAAATATCGTAACACTTTTATAAAATATAACGAAATCTCTGTGTGTTTTGTTTTTGGATTCTACAAAAAAACTACGATATTTTGCATTTGCACTATTAAATCACTAATACGGAATGAACTCCGCTAATATTTTAATTTTTTAATTTCTTTAAACATATTTTTTATGGGAATTTATCTTTAAATTGATTTACCGCTCACATATAAAATAAATGACACAACTGACACAAAATTATTTTACAAATGGCGCTTACATAATATTATTAGAGTAAAAATAGTTTGATTGAATCTTAAACATAATATGATAAATGTATAGAAGGTTATCATGTTATGGCTATTAAATATCATGATATGGTTGTAAGTAATATAATATGTTTTGAAAGTTATCATAATTTAGTTGTTAGAAAAATAATTATTTTTCGGTCAACAATACTCAAATTAATAATTGCGATAAACATTGATTTGTTTACAGTAACTATAATATTGTTGATATTAAAGAAAAATTACAATTATTTGTGTACGACAAAAATATATTGTTACATTTAATATAGTGTTGTTGCCGTAACCATGCCCAACCATATTTTTTCTCTGCGTGCACAAGTGGTATGGCACATTTTTGGGACTTTCTAAAATTTGGTTCTTATATGTATGTATGTTCTAGATAATACTAGCATTGTAGTTAATAACACTTAGCACATTTATTGAGAATAGATGTGTGATTGGTCAAATGGTGTCAATTGACCCCCTCCCTCTAATGGCAACCCCTTGTAAAAGTGATAGGTCTTATTCATATAAAGTGTTAGAACTATAACCGGACCTATCACTGGACTACTTTGGTGTCAGTTCGCTTTGCTCTAGGGATTTTATACAGATCTCAAAACATATTTCAAAATACACGACAGATAATACAGTTCTAGTTATTTATTTATTCATAACATGGGTACTAGACATACATAAGTGTAGCATATAACGAACTTTTCAGTTTAACGAACAGGCCTGAAAAAGTACTGGTTCGTTAAACCGGAAAACTACTGTATATGGAAAAATGCATCACAAAGAATTAATAGATTTTCAGTAGATTTCGCCAAAATCTAGTTACGAAGTAGATTTTTTTATTATAAGAAATCTACTCCAAAACAAGTAAGAGCGCTATTTTCGCGGAATCTTATAATTCTTATATTCTTCACAATGCTGCAATAACTTGTACTTAATATTAAAATTTCGTCTCTTGCCGTTTTTCACTTATACAAAAATCTTACACCCAGCTATTTTACCAAATTTAAAATTTTTCGTATACTGTTTTTTACATTTGAAAAAAAAAAACTATTTTCTGCCACGCCCACTTCACCAATTTTGCTTTTTCCATTCTTCAGATAAAAATAAATTTATAATCCTTTGTATGTAAAGTGTCATGCCCACTTCGCCAGCCTTGTTTTTTTTGGAGAGGTTGTGTATTGATAACCCAGATGCTTGAACCTTATTTGCAAACCTTGTTCCTTGCCGCTCTCTAGATATTAGGGAGATCAATCGAAACGCATTCGACTGGTTTTAACCGGTTATTTTAGTTTTGCCCAACTTTAACGGAGTATATGTGACATAACAACCGAGTCCTTATCTTTTCTGGGTTCTTCGGAAATTCCACTTCATTAAAAACACGGAAAGACGACCAGATGGACATCGTGAAATCAACTTCTCTCCTCTTAAGGATCCAGAATATATTCACTTTATAGGGTCTTAGATCAATATTGTAGAAACTACAAACGGAATGACAAACTTATATGTATATACCCATTTACCTTCGGTCGGTGTATTATGATCTAAAAATAGTCCAGTAGCGCGATTCACTAACTTTTATAACGATAATCGTATCGATAAAATAAATATAACGAAATTTTATCGAATATGGTATTCAGTAACATTTTTAACGATATTCGCTGTCGTTAAAAGTCAGCTGTTACTTTTAGCAATTTTTTGTCGATATTTTAGCGACAATAATTTTAGTTGTGTTTATTTAATCGATAAAATGTATTTTATGTTTAAAATTACTTACAAACATACAAAGATATATTCCTTTGTATGTGTATGAACAAACACAAAATCCTAAATTTAAAACAAGCAAATTAGGAACAAAAACAAAATTCTAAATGTAAAATTCACAAAAAAATATAAAACCACAAATTAACCCTTCGTCTTACTTATGAGTCTCGCCAGACCTTTTTCAATGTATTTTGAATGAAAAAACATGTGTAACACGGGGGGTTAAGCACAATTTCATTTGTTTTTATTTTATTCTCTTTTGTGCTTTTCGTTTTTTTTTTAACATTTTGTAGACATAGATGTTATAAAAAAACAGCTGTTAACAATAGTTAAAAATAAGTTACAGAATCACACTATCGTTACTGCAAGCGAATATTTATGTCGACAAATTTAACGATTGTCGGATCGTTAAAAGTTAGTGAATCGCACCACAGGAAAAATTTTTTTATTTAATTTTGGTATCGTTTCACAATAATCGGCAACGCTGGTATTTATTGATTGAAATTCCATTGCACTTTCTAGAAAGCATTTATCTATACCTTCTGCAATCGTTATTACGTGCTTCTCCTGAAATTTTTCAGAATTTCATAGTATCAATTTTTTATGTTTGACAATTTTATTATAATGTTTTTTTCTCAAATTTTATTATCAATTTAAATGATTTTATAAATTAAATCATATGGTTTTGTTTTTCTTTTCTTCGTTGTGTAGTTTTTGCAAATGGCTATAAAACAATTACACAGTACAACAGCCAATCTGGGGGGTGAGAAATTCCAAGTCAGGGTGATGGTACTAGGTCAGTATAGTAAAACCCTCAAAGGGTTTGGCGTTCGTATGTGTCAGTTTTTTTTTATGACATTTTAAATTTTTTCCTTATCTTGATATTTTTTTGTTTAACATAACTCGAGAACCACTTGTCCGATTTTGCTACAAACTGAAAAAAATTAAGAAATTCAATTTCTTTAATCCGTTCATATAACGTTTTTCTTTATAATCAACAGTTTTGCTGGTAAAAATAAATTTGTGGAGAAAAAAAAATATTTTTTGCCTAAAAGTACACTATGGAAAAAAAAAATTTAAATTTTAGGCAAAAAAATATTTTTTTTCTCCACAAGAATAAGGGTTTCCGGAGCTATTTTTTTCCCAAGGAAAACTGCCAAGGCTAAATTTTATAAAGCCATTTTAATTTGTTTATTTCTACTAAACTACATATGCAATCTTAATAGGTTTTTTTAATTAAAAAAAGGTGCTGCATTTCAATAAACGCGGCATTAATATGTTAGCAGTAAAAATATTTCATGAAAATTTTAATTCACTAGATTTTTTCATGCACAAAATGTAGCTTTTGCGAAAACCAATAATGGAGTTTTCTTAAAAACACAGTCTTACTCGAAAAATTGCTTTTTTGCCACCAACAAGGAGGGGGTAAGCTGAAGGGAGTGCCCGCTTAAGACAGGTGTCCTGCATTTAATCTTCATATTTTTTTTAGAAATTTTAAAACTTTTAATAATGGTTTTGCAGTAGTTCTTCAAATACATAGAAATCACATATTCTGTAGAATTCAGCTAATTTTAAATCCACCTAGTTATTTTATTATTTTCTTCTTCTTTTTTTAATTTTAAATCCATTGAACTCTGATCAAAATAATATTAAGGTTATCAGACATTTGTCGCCTTTTGTAAATATCTGTCTAAGTTTAAAATTTTTTTAAACGCTAACTTACTCTAACATGTTTAATGACAGCCACGGTCAAAAAAATGGAAAAATACCGGGGTTTTTTTTTAAAAAAATCTGTGTTAAATGTGTGGGGTCTTTTAATTAATTTCAAATAACATTTCCACAACAATGAGCCATCATAACAAATTTATCAAATTTATGCGTATTTAAACGATAACAACAACAATAATGGAATTGATGTTGTTGTTGCCATTGGAATATATTTTATTAAAAAAAAAAAAAATGAAAACAACAACAAAAACATTCGACTATAAAGATCAAAGGAATAAATGACTAAAGCACCACTCATAGGAAGAGAATGTTAAATTAACTTGTGTTATTTATAAGATTTTAAATGGAACAATATGGAAATTAGTAAGATGAACACAAAGAACAACAACACCAATAACAAGAAAACATGTTATATAACAGAGAACTCATTTTTTTTTGATATCTTTTAGATACAGGTAACAATAAAAGAAATTCCTTCTTTTTTTTAATAAAAAAGAGCCCAGACAGAATGACGTCTTTTTACAACAAAAAAAAAGTAAAATTCAAAAGGAGTCTCAAATTTATACCCATAAAAGCGCCAATCAATTGGAAACTTCTGAAAGCATATGAATATACATGTATTGATTGAAAAGCAAAAACAACAACGACTCGAGGCACTGCAACATTTTTCGGCTTGTGCCACAAATGTTACACTCTAAAAAAGCAACAACAACAATACACAAAATTAAATAAATTAAAGAGAAATGACCAAGTAACAAAAAATAACCGATATTGTCACCTTTGCTTTTTTTCGAGTTTTTAAAAATAAAATACATATAGGTTTTGTATGTCTATCTGTCTGTCTCACTGTCCGCCCGTCTGTCTGTCTAAATCGTTCGTTTGTGCGTCCGATTGCCTTTTAGCCGATCAATCGATCTGCATGTTATAACAGGGCATTTATTTAATGCATTTAGACACCAACACATAACGATCATATTGAATGGCCCGACTGCCAAAGCATTGATGATGGGCGGCTTAAAATTACCTTAAGATAAGATCAGTTTTATAACAAACATACTTCCATACTTACAAACAAATGAACATGTTTGTGGTGTATGTTGTTTTTTGTCTTTTGTCGAAAGGACAACCAACAAAAATATGTGACACATGAGAAAATACACTCGAAAAAATTTCAGTTTCAGTTTCAGTTGCATTTAAAAATTTAGGTGGACTCAACGGCACAAATGGAAATATAAACTTTTTATTATATGCAGATTTCAAAATTTTAAGAATCAAGTATATTCAACATTTTTTTACTGCTCTTCTTTAATTAAATAAAGTTTTAAAAATGGATTTGATTTAAAAACAAGAGCATAATAAAAAATTTCTTGTAAAAATTTCAAGTATTTCCCAAATCTTATTTTCCTATCAAAAATTTCATTAATGTAGGCGTAAGAAATTTTCTGATTTCGGCAACAAGGTCTTAAGTCAAAAACTATAGTTTTTCGTAATGTTAAATTAAAAATTATCGCATCAAAAACTTCCTGAATCCATTACATTGTAGCTTTATTCGCCACTTTTTGAATTATTTGTTATATATGAAATAATAACTATTTTATTATATCTTAAATATGTCATAATTATACATTATGTCTGCGCGATCAAATAGAGACAACAAACTAATTCCAATGAGACATCGTAGTCTTTACAAATTCTGCCCGCCTGTGGAACCTACTTCCTAATAACACATCAGACAAACAACAATGCCCGTGAATTCAAAAGACTTTGACCAACCATTTTTAATTGATAAACTAATCTTTTAAATTAGTTCTTTTAAATAATATATGCAAGTTCAGAGCACTAGATAAAATTCTATTTTTAACGTTTAATTATAATTACTTTTGTTTATTTGTTAAACTAATTGTAACTTTTTTTATTGTAAACTTTCTTTGCTCATTGCTGATTTACACTATCATATGATAAGTTGTTATTTCTTTTTGAAGCAATAATTAGAACAGAGATGCATTTTCGTCAAAATACTTAAAACTTGTGTTAAATGCTCTTTACAATATATAAATCTTGTTGTGTGGGATATTCAAAAGGAAATCAATAAATTCATCTTTCCTATAGAAAAATAATGTTCCATTATGGATCAATTTTAAAGACATTTTGTGAAGTCGGTAATTTGTACAATATTGTTTTGAGCCTTAGTAACACTTGCTGTTTACAGATGGGATCGGACGATTATAACTTTATTTTTAACGCAACTTCTGTTGTTCACTGAGTGTCTTGCCTTTGTTGACCCATACAGTGGATTGCTGTTTATGGTTAAATTGAATAGATCCAAGATTTGTTGCCCTTGTAGATCTCATTTTTTGATGCTTCTCTTATTTCTTTCGCATTTTTTTGCACTAATTGACACGAGCCCTTTTTTTTCGTTCAAAGTCAAAGTATTATTCTCTTACAAATCCAAGACGAATGTCTTAAATAATCATCGCACAACAATTTTAACAAGTTAATCTGAAAAATTTTATATGGAATAAATTTTTTAAGACAAAAAATAACAATTTTCAGATAGTGGACGTTAAAAAATCTCAATACTTTTTCATATTTTCAAGAAATTAATCAGAGTAAAAGTATTTTATAAATATTTAGAAACTATAGACATTTTCGGAAAAAGCCATTAAGAGCATTTATAATTATTTATCTAAAAACAATTTTCTATATATGATGAACAGCAATTTTTCTACGTTAAAATGTTCTCGTACTAATTAGGCGTGGTTTTTTCAGAGGAATAGAAGTTTTCTTAAACATAAACACAGAAATTCCATGAAATGATCCTCTACTCACAAATTTCATTGCATTTAGTGTTTAAAAATAATTTCTGACAAATGGCCTTCGCGATTGCGTCTTATAAACTCCATCCTGTCGGTCCAATTTTGCACCACTTTTCGAGCATACCTCGTCTTTATCCACAGCGCGTCGAATGTTGGCTTCTAAATGTTTAATCGTTTCTGAGATTTGACTTACTTCTGCAAAAAGTTTGGCACCGGTTGCGGATTTAAAGAGAAATGGGTCAATGAAGCCTTCGGCATGTCAACCGCACCAAACAGTTATTTTTTAGGGATGCAATGGAGACTCAAGAGCCTAATATGGATTATACTCTCCCCAAAAACAACAATTCTGTGTGTGTTTACATACCCGTTAAGCCAGAAATGTGACTCATCGCTAAAGAAGATGAGACGATAACAAATATCGATTATATTCTTGCACCAGTTGAATCTTATATTGTTGTAGGTCAAAATCTTTCCTCAAAATTTTCCAAGTAGTGGACGCACAGAGACTGAGTTGCTGAGAACGGCGTCGGATCGATAAATTCGAGTCCTCTGTCACACCACGTCTACAGCCACCATCGTTTCTTCTGAACGCACGGTACGGGCTCGATTTGGATAAATAAAATCCAATAAAGTTAATGTGGTCACGAATCGATCCATAGTATTCGGTATTAGCTGCTCAGGTTGACGAGGATTTGCGCACCGTAAACTTGACGAAGTTTTCCGTAAGGTTGGCGAAGAGAGCGCGAATTTCCATGATTTTTAGGTCTTTGCCTGGTGATTTGCCAAAGTATACAGCAAAAAAGTCAAACAGACTTCATTACTATGACAGCTAGTTTTATAGTTGTCCTAATCGTCTAAAAACACTCAAAATGCAGTTATATTAAGCCCAACGTTACTAACCCCTTTTCTCTAAGTGTAATAAAATTGTTGTATATTTATTTGTACAATTCCTTTTTTTCGATTGTGTTGAAAATATGTTTTAATTCACTACATCTTTATGGATTTTCATATTATCTTAAGTGACAATCAAATATTTTAATGCAACATTTTATGAAAATATTGTTTGCTGTCCCCTACAAATCCCAAAAATGAAACTTTTTTTAATTTATATGTATTATAAATAGCCTTATTATCTCTGAACGCACAAACCATTTATTCACAGAATTTCTAAAAAATTTTTTTTTTCTAATTCCAAAATTATATCTAAAACTGAAGGGATTAGTGGGTTGTATTTATGTTACCAACAACAACAATAAACGTAAATAACAAAAATGATAATCATGTGTGTAAACTGATAAGACAGCAGCACGACTACGATAGTAACAAGAAAATAAGGCAGGTTCAATTATGCAACACAAAAAATCTGCCAAAATG
This sequence comes from Pollenia labialis, assembly GCA_949318255.1. Classification (NCBI taxonomy): domain Eukaryota; kingdom Metazoa; phylum Arthropoda; class Insecta; order Diptera; family Polleniidae; genus Pollenia; species Pollenia labialis. Next base: position 93,283,586 of record OX439142.1, on the reverse strand, counting down.
TGTTAAGACCACCAGCACCCATTGCTAAAGTAAATATTAGTCCATATTGAAAATGTTTAAGAGCCTAATCCATCCTTTATATAATACTACTTGCAACAAAAACAGCACATACACACACACACACACATCCAGGGAAAACATTTATCTACATTTCCTATCTATTAGTTGTGGTATTTAAGTGCAAATGTTCGTAAATTAATTTCACAAATTGCATTTAATTCGCTACAAAATTGCATCGTAAACTCGATTTAATGTTCTGATAAGAATTGTTTGATATTTGCACTCGTATCCACTTCATATACAACCAAGAGAGCATGAGCACGTCCAAGAGTGTATGTATGTATGTATGTATTAATGCACTTGAACGTGTTGCAACTTACAACACCCATGCTTACCCACTAATGTTTTGTCTACTAGGGTTGAGATATCTTAACTGCAATTTGTACTTCAGAAATAGTCAGTCAGGTACTTTATTCCTTTAAAATGCACAAGTAAAAAATGGGGAAAAATCAAAATATATCCGAAATAAATATAAAATTTTCCCAGCCCTGGATCTTTTTTTATACTTTCAATTACTTACAGATTTTCTTTAAAAGTATTCCTTTATATAATTTTTTAAAAAATTTTTATAAACAATTTCTATAGAAAACTTTCTGTTCAAAATTTCTTTTATTTGAAAAGAGATTTTCTATAGAAAATTTCTTTTAATTATCAAGAGATTTTCTATAGAATATTTCTCTAATTAAACAAAGCTTTTTAAAGATAATTTCTAACTGCAGAAAGATTTTTTATGGAAATCTTTTTATAATTACAGAGACTTTCTTAGGAAAAAAGCTACTAATTAAAGAAAGATTTTCTTAAGAAAATTTTTCCTTTATGAAGCGAGAAATTCCCAACAAAATATAAAATTTCTAATTTCTCATTTTCTATGAAATTTTCTTCAAATTGGAAAATATATTAACAGAAAAGTTCTCCATATTAAAGAGTTTTTTTTTTCAAACATTTTTATTTTATTATAGAGAAATTTCTGCTATAAAGTTTCTAGTTAAAGCAAGATTTTTTAATAAAATTTTTTCTAAATAAAATGAGAGATTTTCTATAAAAATCTTCTTCTTTTTAAAAATTTTTTTATCTTATTAAAGAAAAAAATTTCTGCTTATTAAACAGAGTGATTTTCCTAAGAAAATTTTTCTAAATGAGAATCGAAAAGAAAAATATTTTCTAATTAAAGAGAGATTTTCTCTAGAAGAGAAAGATTTTCCAAAGAAAATTCATCCTAAATGTGAGATTTTGTACTTGGTGTATGTACACGGTGGTGTCATTACTCAAACAAGTGCAATGCCGAAAAAACAACATGGTATTTTGTTTGTTACTTTCGTTAAAACCACAAGCAACTTTTGACATTTCACTTTCTAAGTAAGAAAAAAGTAGCACAGATGTGCTTTTAACGCTACCTGAAAAATTAATTCGCCTTGATTTTGTATATAATTTCTTCAAACAAAAAAGAGTTTTTGAATTTAAATTTTAAAATTTTTCCTAGTTGAAAAGAGATTTTCTAAAAAAAAGGTCGCCTTATTAAAGAGATTTTTTAAAAACCAAAATTACTTAATTTTATTTAAGAAAAAGTACTAACTAAAGTATTTGTTTCCTTTTTTCGAAATTGTACTTTTGTAGCAATTCCCGTGTTGATTTGTGAACTGTTAATGTGAGACGTTGTTGCTGTTGCTTTTGTTGCTTGCATTTGATTTTACAACATTTAGTTGCTCTTTTATGTTTAAAAATCACCAATAAATACAAATTAAATGTATTTTTGTTGTTTAATTTTCTCACTTTTTCCGAGTTGGTTGGTTGGTTTGGATGTTTGTGTTTTTCTTTTGTCTGTGGCCGATTTGGTTTTTGATTTTTAACAAGTTTTTGTACTTTGGTTATTAACATTTTTCTTTTACTCGGGCTCTTGTTGTAATTTATTGATGTTTGTTATTAGGTTTTTTTTTGTAATATATTTGCCACATGTTGCATGCTTGCATGGTTTTTATGATTTTTTACGTTTATTTTTTTAGCAAATCAATATTTTATTTGTTCAAATTGACGTACGAATTAAACGGTTTTGTTTGTTGCTTTTACTTTGTTGCAAGTTGTTATTCAGAAAAGGGTAAAATTGAGCTTTTATAAAAAAACATTTAGAGAACTAGCAAATATTTAAGATGGACTTACCAATTTTGTGATGAAAAAAATCTGGAAGAAGATAAATTTGAACATTAGTTAGGCAATTTTGTTAAGTATATTTTTCTATATATTAAAGATTTACCCCCTTTAGCAGAAAAAGTTCAAGTTCACATTAGTTTATCTACACATTGAGCCCAGCAAAGGTGAATGGGTTCCAATGTGTTGGTTAACTATTGTGAACTTTAACTTTTTTTGCATGAGGGCGTTAACTTTAAATTAAAATAAATAAAATTTTTCTTTCGATTTTTCTTTTAGATGTCTACAAGTGTTCTTAATGTTTCGGCAAATAAAAATTTCACATTTAAAAGCAATCAATATATAAGTTATGAAACACAGACATCTCAAACATTATACACGCCTCAGGGGGTGTCTTAAATTTGTTTCCAAAAAAAAACAAGAAATTAAAATCATACATTTATTACAAAAACGCTACCGTAAAATATACATAAAACAGTAGCCAAAACTTTGGAGAAGATTTAAATTACAAAGAACTCAAAAAGTAGCGGCATATTCTCTTGAAATGTTGAAATTTTGATTTTTTTTTTCAAAATATTAATTACAATTAAATTACCACGAAAATTATAAACTTCAGCATCAATGTGTATATTAACAACATCATTCATCGATTCAATTCAACGGAAAGAAAAAATTAAAATAAAATAAATCCATTTTAACCTGCAGATACGGATACATACAGGCACACATGAATCTCTATCTGTACAATAATCCCAAAGAGAAAGGAAGAAGAAAGAAATCAAAAGATTAAATGAAACGAAAAGCAGGGAATTTTTTAATATCTTATACAGTTTTATTAATAATTTTATTAAAAATGAATAAAAATTGCATTTGTATGGGTATCTGTGTGAATATTTAATGTATCTGTGTGAGTAAATTTTTCGTATCTTAAGGGCTTGCGTGTTAACGTTTTTAATACGTGATTTTTGTCTTTATTTTAAAGAAAAATTTCATTCAACTTAAAACAACATTAATTATACAATTTTAAGATGAAAAGGAAATTATAAAATTTATTAAAATATTAAAAAAAATTTTTATCGTTAAAAAATACATTTAACGAATCTGATATGAAGAAAGTTATAAACGAATTAAAATTGGTATTAAACTAATGTAAAACAAATTTCAATTTTTAGATTTTTTTTTTTCAAAGAAAAGAAAATTTCTATTCATTGGAGATATATCGTCGTCCGAAAGTTTAAGTGATCTACGTGCAAAAATGGCATTTTGAGAGAATCGATTCAGGTTCAGAAATTTTTTCTGAAAAAACTACTCGATAAGATTTTTTGATTTTTATACCGCATATTCGTCTTTAAAAGATAATTCTGAATAGATGCTTTTTATCTCGGGATCGCATCTACAACTGTATATTTTTAAATGGTAATAAAATTCCTGTTTATCCCATACGCCACCTTAGTCATATTTTCTTGCAAATACATACACGTAGAGCAAACTGGCTTTAACAAAGCAGTAAGACACATCTAAAATTATTTATAAAAAACAGTATATTCATTTAAAAAAAAGGAAATAAAAACTATTCATAAGTTATTATAAGATACATTTTATAAAGTTATTATAACAAAATTGTCTTTTTTTGATATAAAATTGAATAACAGTTTTAGATCGGAAATTTTTGAATTTTGCATTTTTTCTTTTCTCTTAAATATGTCCAACTGTGTTTCAAAAATATTTAACGGTGTTGGTAACTGATTCCGGAAACCTCTTTTTATTATAGTCGCTGTTTGGAAATGAGGCTGCAATATTGAGTTTTTAAATTTTATTGTAAACAAGTTATTCTGTATGTATTGAAGAACTTTTATTTTACTAAATGGAAGAACCAAAAAATGTAATTGGCTAGAAACTTTGGAAATATTCTTAAAATCTAAGACTTCCATTTCTATAACCTTAATTTTTATTTTATTTGTTTCAAAATTTTTCAAATAATTAACAATTGTGAATTTCTAAACGTTTCAGATACTTGTCTAAAACACTGTGAACGCAATCGCACAAACGAGATTCTAAAATAGAGCTTCTTAAACTTAACACACAAATAATGATTATGATATATAAATTGTCATCACAAGTTCATTAGTCGAGGTGGAATGTTTTTTATTAGTTATTTTTATTACTATTTTTTATAATTAATTTATAATTTTTCCCTCTTATTTTAAAGAGTAAGAGAAAATATATTCTTAATTATTCTTTTTAAGAGAAAATATACTGAATAATATTTGCATTAAACAATACTAACTCCATGTAGAGCAAAATGTTCCCTTCAATTTCCATGTTTTGTATTGAAATTTTGCTCTATACGCCACTAAATGGAATATAGTGCAAAATTTCGGAAAACATTTTTGTTTTGAAGGATATAACGCAAAATGGACACGATTTATCTCAGCCACCAGACGAGATAGCCGAACACGGATTGCAGATTTGAAAAATTTGGGGTCGAAAACCTAAGGTGGCATCCTTAACACAAAATCGTCAAAATGGCATATAGAGCACTTAAACTTTCGGACGACGATATTTATTTTCGATAGAAAATTTTTCCTCATTCAGGAAATATTTGTTTATAGAAAGTTTATTTTTATTGAAGATATGTTTAAAAAATTTAGTTTCTCTTTATTTTTAAATCGATTTTTTATCGAAATATTTTTCTTTTGAGATAGATTTTTTATAGAAAAATTTCTCTATGCTGAACATAGATTTCCTATAGAAAATTTCTCTTTATAAAAGATAAATTATTTAAGAAACATTTTATATGCAAAATTTCTTTTCATCGATCTTTATTGGATATTGATGTTCTATAGAAAATCGATCTTTATTGGAGATGGTTTTCCCATAGAAAATTGATCTTCATTACACTGACTGAAAAGTCGTCATAACGCTAATGTATTTTGATAGCAGTACTAAGACAAGTGTCTTTGTTTTGTACCCCATGACACTTTTCATCATTGTGATGTCATCCTTAACATCATTTGGCCAAATTGCCATCAGGTGAAAATATGTCATCAATGAGATGACACATTGGCATCACAGAAATGACAAATTGAAGTCAGTTTAATAAAAAATGTCATCAGTGCGATGACTCAGTATTATCGGAAAAAGTATGGATTAGGATAAATTTAATGACAGTTTAGGTAATCATTGGGATTGAGATAAGTCAAAGTGAGAGAATATTATTATTTAATAATCCGTTACACATGTTTGTTTCTCTTTTGTTGTATTCTGCCCTTTGTTTACAGAAGAACTCTCAATGATAAGACACCAACAGCATCCCAGATTTGGTTTTCGTAATCATTCTACTTTTAAAATTTGATGTGTTTAACCAAATAATTTAAACAAATAGAATATGGGAATTTTTGTTCTTATTTTACTCTGATGTCACAGTAGTCATAGCATAGACATAACATCATCAATATAAAATTGCATTTTTCTATGCGTGTAGCAGTTGATTTTCCATAGAAAATTTCTCTTCAATGAAGACAGATTTTCTAAATTAGATTTCTTTTTTTAATGAAGCTACCTTTTCTACATAGATTTTCTCCAAATTGGAGATCGATTTTTTATAGAAAATTTATCATAATTGGAAGTAGATTTTTGATATAAAATGGCCCATTCTTTGTAGATAAATTTTCCATATAAAAAATTTTATAGATAGAATTTCTATAGAGAACTTCTTTTTATTGAACACATGACAAATTCTCGTCAATTTTTGTTTCAATTAAACTATCAATCAAAAATAAAATCAGTTGTAATCGAATATTAAATCAAATGAATTGAACGTTTAATTATATCAACAACTATTAATTTGTTTATTGATTCAAATTTAATTAATTTTTTTAATTAACTATATCACAAATCATTTAATTATTTTCTGTGAAGAGAGATTTCTCATTGAAAATGTATCTTTAAAAAAATAACTTAAAAGAATTCTGAATTTCACCAAAATGTATAATTTTCCTACTTTCAGGTTAATTTCTTATTTTCCTCACACACAAGCGGAAACATTAATTCTACTCTAATTCATGCCACATCCATAAATAATAATTATTTTTCTGATTCTGTGGTTAACGTTACCAACTTTGTCACATCGAGTGAACTCAATTAGCAGAGTTTGTTAAAACGAAAGGTCCAAATAAGTGACTAATACAAAAAAATAGTTTGATTTGACTGCGCAAACCTTTAAAGTCAACGAAGTAGAACACAATTTATGATGACAAAATTTAAACTAAAACAATACGAAAAACCCCAAAAAAAAAGAATCATAAAAACACATAATTTTAATTAAAAACGCACTTTATTATTTTAATTTTGGAAATTTATATGTTAATTAAAATAAATTTTAAACAAATTGAAAATCATAAAACCGTGTGACCCTTGACACATTTTGCTGTGTAGATTATGAAATTAATTTTTAAATGACAGTTTCTAATGTCATAATTATAATTATTTTAAAACAAAGCGTTACTTTCGAAGTTATTTAGTTGGTAGAGGTTTTATTAATTTAATTTTAAATTTATAGCAGTAACAATTTGTCGCAAAGAAATTGTTAAAAGAGAAATTTTATTTAAAACTTAAAAGTTGTTGTTTTTTTGTTGCTCTCATTAAGCACCCACTCACTAGTTTTCATTGTAATCGTCTTATAATTTGTTTGTACTTTTTGAACGGAGTAAAGATTTTTGTTTTTTTTTTATAAAATCCAATTAATATATTTCAAAAATGATCTGAACAAATCTCTAATGACGGTCAAATAGCATTTGCAACTCATACACACACACACACACACACACATGAACATTTACAGCAACTGATACAAAAAAGAAGGAATTAACATGCGTGTTTAAACGTACAGGACTTTAAAAGTCACATTCATTATCGCAAGTTCGTATGTATTTAGGTAAGGTAAGGTTGAGAATGGTTATGCGCCCAAGGGCACACCCAACCCGGAAACCCAATCGTCCCAATGTAAGTCACTTCAATGAAGAGAAAGAAGAAAAAGTAAAAAATAATGGAAGAAGAGAATTGATAGATAGAATACCCTCATAAAAAATCTGACATTAGACTGAATTTTAATTGTTAAATAAAATTTTACTTTTTGAACTACCGTTCAAATGAATTTTAAAATTGTCCAGTTATTTTTCTAAGATCCAGGTGAATCATGAATATTGTCCAGTTATTTGAATTTTGGTGTCTGGCACCCTAATCCTAGCATAGTGACCCAGTACATGCTCACTCGTGTCTAGCTACTCAGAATCCTCGCAAAATCTGCAGAAGTCCGTTATGGTATTATTCCATTTACTTTTAAAAGCACTAACAGAACAATGACCCCTCAAAAGCCCTATAAGAGTTCTGATACCACTCCAATACAAGCCCAATAGAAGCTTGGTTGCATTTGCATCCAATCCGATCTTAAATGCCTAAGATACCATGCAACCCGTTATATCGATCTAGGACCGGTTAACTGTATCGCGGAATCTATTCCGGATCACCCCATAGTAGTGACACAAGTTGGAGCTAAACCCCCCGTCCCTTACCACTAGGTCCGAAACTTGTCTAGCGGATTCATCCGATACCTCATTTCCATCCACCTTGCAGTTTCCGGTACCCCAACATAGCCTAACTGTGAATAGCCCAATGAGCTCCCCTAGAGCATTCCTACACCGTACGACCAGGCAAGATCTGAGCGCAGACTGAGTATCGACGTAAATTGCCACCACACACTCCATGACGATGGATCTCAGCCTAGAAGATACTCCACTCGTCCGGTAGACTGATTGACCTGTTCACGTCAGTGACAGCAATGGTAACACCGGCACCAGTGCCAGTGTCCACCTTGGACTCGTCCGTAAATACTGCCCACCACTCAAACAACAGTTTGGAGCCACGCCAATATTCCCTATTCGGGAACCCCACTGGAGGTGATACACCGAAGTCTAAGGTCATAATCTTATGATCTAAATTTTTTCAGGAATGCTTCCCTGATCAAGCAGACCCAATTCGTACAAGATCCTTGTGTGATCATCCCTCGTAGGTCTAACTAACGAAGACTCATAGAGTCTAAATAAGTTCCTAGTAGCCACACTCTTCACATAATGTTCATTGGGCGACATATATAGTGGGATATCCGACACTGTCTGTGGCGTGCTTCTCCTTACTCCAACCAAGAGATGCACTCCTTTGAGTCTTGTTGACCTTCTATAGTGCATGTAAAACTCAAGTTTACCATATTCGGGCCCCAATTCTAGCCGATGGATTGGTTTCCTACATGTGTAGTATGCATTGTGTCCCCTTTTCATCCCTTCCTGAGTATTTTCCTTCCAAAAAATTACCCGAATACTTAGCCCCGTCAGATAGAGTTAACTCGTTAACTCGACGAAAATCAACACAGGCATCTTAAAACCCTCTATCCTATACCTTCTGGCAAAAAGCACCATTTTAGTCTTCGCAGGGTTTACACCCAGCCCCTTACCCTTCGCCCATGCCATAAGTTCTCCCAGCATCACCTGCATAATTTCACTTATCGCGGCCAGATATTTTCCCCTGACCAGTAGAACTAAGTCATCCGCATAGACAACGTCTTTCCTAACCTTGGAGTCAAATGACCAAAGGATCCCATTGACCTCAAGTCAACAGTCCCACTGTGGCGTTCCCCTGGTAACCTCACTCCTTATACTATGATCCCCTAGGCTTAAGTTGATAATTTTGCTGCTAAGCATACATATTATCCACCCCACCAGAAATGTTATTAAAGACTTACTGTCGTATTCATACACACAGAAAAAAATACCAATGTAAAATTAACATGGAAAAATATTGATTGAGAATCATAGTAAATTTCTGCAAAAGTATGCCCATTTATTTAAATTTATCATTATTTCATATTAATTTTAAATGAAAAATATTAAAATAATCTTAAATCACGCTTATTTAATATTATTCACTGTTAAAATAAATAAAAATAATATTAAAATATAAATAAATATGGATTCAATATTGAATCCATTATATTAAAATCAAAAGTGTAGTTTGTTAAATTAACATGCATACATAGTTGAGTATGTTTATTTTTTTATTTCCATTCTTAAAATATGTTATAAAAAGAAGACAATTCCCGTATTCTTTTAATTAAAATTATTTAGTTAAATGGTACATCGAGTTTTCAAAGTAGAATGATGACGAAAACCATATCGGACTATTCTGCTGAAGCTTCTGTTGACAAAGGAGAATACAAAATAAGTGAAGCATGTGTTACAGGGGTAAGTGCATTGAATTATTCTTAAATAAATGCATATGTTGTCTCTGAAGCTTCTTCACACTGTTATAACACACTCAAACCAATTTGATTCTACATGAAATTCACGTTGCTCCAACTTGAAATAACTTTCATTCAACGTGATTCGGATTGTTATTTCAATATAAATGACATTTTGCTCTAACTTCACTGCAATGTAAAATTAACATTAATTATAGTTATTTTATAAGAAAAAAATGTTGTTCGCAAGTTATTGTAAAATCAGGTTGAATTAACATGAAAAACGTATGAAGCAAAGTCAACACCGAACAATTTTAAATTTACCTTGTTTTCTATGTTTTTAACTTGATTTTTTTCTGTGTGTAAAAAATAAAAGAAGTTTAAAATGTGTTTTAAGGCAACATTTTCATACAAATTTTTCTTAAAATGCATTTGAAATCCATTTTAATTTTTTATGAATACGGCAGTAATTCAACATCCAGAAACACGGCGAGATATAATTCCCATATTCTATTTGTTTCTAATGACTATTTTTGCGATTTCATTTGATATCTTGTACCTTTTTTGTAACTAGGATTTTTTTTTGGGGATTTTCTTGATTTATTCGATTTTTGCCGGGTGTTGGAATTAAATTTATTATCCTTTGCCAAATTAAAAATTTTTCGATTTCTTATGAGAACTTGTAACTTTTTTCTAATATGTAATTTTTTGTAATTAAATATATTTATAGCAATTTAATGGTGTTTTTTCTTTTAAAATTAAGAATTTTTATTGGATAATTTTTTTTTAATTTAAGCGTTTATTTATTTAGGCGATTTTTTAATTTTTTTTAAGTTTTTAACGGAAATCTTTAGTTTTATTTATTAATTTTTTATTGCTTAAAAAAATTTTGTCCATCTTATAATATAGATTTTTAAATTTATGGTTTGTGTTCTAACATTTTTTCATGATTTTAAAGCTCTTTTAATTTGTCTTTAATGGTGTTTTATTTTTGCACTTTTTAATTTCAAAGTTTTTTCTTTCAATTCGTGTGTTTCAAACGGGATTTTACGGGACAAAAATATGTGAAAAATATTTTAAGGTCTTAAATAAAAAAAATCGCTAAAATTATAACTAACTTTTTTAAAGCCATTAATAAGTAATTTATTCGCTACATTGTTTTTATTTTTGTTTTTTACTTATTCAATAAACTATACTAAACTTAAAATGCTTAAGCATATTATGGTTAATTTGACCATATTATTGTTGAGAACAATCATATAATGGTTAAATTAGTCAGGAGCCCACAATCATTTTATGGCAGTTTTCGTTCATCTTATGAGTAGTAATGACTAGAAATTTTGGTATAAAGATCCTCTTTAAAAATGTTGTTAACTAAATTATTACAATCTAGATTAGAATTTCCTAATTAAAAATTGTGAATAGGCTGGACTTAACTCTTTCAAATAACTGCACTGAAATCAAAATACTTTGAATAAACAGACAAACAAACATTTTGATTACGGAGTGATATGGAAAAGGTTTAAAACTATTAATCCCCTCTCAATTTGAAACTAAATCAACAACAATCAACAAGAACATGAGGAAAAGGAAAGAAATGAAAAAGAGGAACCGACTTTGAACGACAATGAATGGTTTAACAAAACGTAAGCGACAGCGACAACATTGCGTGATTAACAAATGCCATTAAATAAAAAAAAAAATACAAACGAATTTTAAGTTTTTAATTTTTCTAAATTCGTTCGTATCTTTTTCGTTAGGGATTTTTTTCGTTAACTCTTTCTTTTAAGTTGATTTGAAGATGTTGTTGATGAAATGACATGACGTGACGCAAAAAAATATATATATTGTTTTTTTTTTGTTTTGATTATTAAAGAATAGTTTAGGGTTCATATATATTCACATTTATTTCACAAAAGATGAACGCTGTTCAAAAATATATTTATGAACGAAATCACGTTCAGATACACGTATAAACTTAAAAAGAAATATTACGTTACAAAAAAATTTTGAAATTATTTTTAGGACGTTGAAGCTTTGGCAACGCCTTTAAATGTTATAATCGTAATAAAGAAAATAATGAATGAAAGAAAATGAATGAATTGTTCGCTCACAATATTATAACAGTAACGGACTGTAGTTTATTTAAGAAGTATTTCGTTCAGTAATTTTTAAATAAATAAACATTTAAAATTCCAAGAAAATTAATTTTTAACTGATTCTAACAGTTATTTTAAAAACTAAGTGCATATTAATACGGATTTAAACTGTAGTTTAACTTATCTTTAAAAAACGATTTGCTTGTATTGTGTAAGAAATTCCCATTTAATATTTGTTAAAATGATTTAGATAAATACATCAAATTTTTAAAGTAAAATAATTGCGAAACCATATCGGCCATGCTGCTGGTATCTTATGATTGTGAGTTCTTCTGTAAAGAAACGAGGTCAGTACAACAAAAGTAAAAGAAGCGTGTATAACAGGGTAAGTAAACAATAATGTTCTCTTTCTCATTAGAAAAACAAGCGGACAGGTGTTTCTGTCTGGTGTTTTTTTTTTTAGTAATTCGGCTCTTTAGTGGAGTAAACGAAACTCACTGAATTAAATACAACAACTGAATATTTCTTTGTTTTTACGGAATATTCACCCAATAAAAAATTTTATCATTTTGCGAAGCACTGTGCAATAAACGTAAGCGTAAAGTTTATGTTTCTGCCTTACAAACCTGCTTCGTTGGAAGCTCCGTTTTTTATTGGGCAGTTAAGTTTTTGATAGTTAATTTATATAAAATACGGAACATGGGGTTGAATTTTTGACAGTAAAAATTAAAAGAACTTTTCGTTCAAAATAAATGAAAAATAAGTAGAACTGAATGTTCATTTAATTTATATTACAAATTCAGTTAATTTTACGAACAGAATATTGTGAGTGTTAATTTATTTTTTTAATTTTATAACACAATCGAAGAAATAGCGGAATTTTGCAGATCATTTAAATGGTAAATATACAGTCATCAACCGAAATAATTAATAAATACTATTCACACATTGGCAAGTAATCGCAAATTAAACGAAGGCTGGATGAAAAGTCATTTCAAAAAAGAACAACAAATAATTTTATTTTAATTTTTGGCATTACATATTTTGATTCATTATTCTAATTTTTTAAAGGAAAAATTCATCTATGTCAATTGCTAAATATCAATAAAAAAATCAATTTTTATTTATTATTAAACAAGATTTCTTTATGCGCGATGACCTAAATAAAACCTGTAAATTTGAAGCGAGTATAACTTTTTTTTTTATTTTCTTACATACATTTTTTTTATAGGTTGTAAATGAATCCTTGGAAATTTATTTCACTACTGTTTTCTCAAATACTTTAAAATAACTTTTCGTACCGCTTTTTATAACATAAAACTATGAATGAATTCTTACGTTTATTTTCAATAAACTTTAAAAAAGTTTTAAGCTTAAACTTTAAAGAAGCTTATTGTAGGCGCGCCGGCATTAAGGTCGAAAAAGCGGCAAAATTTCAATGCTCTTTATACAGAAAAGCGGTAAATGTTGTGTTAAGCCACAATTAGGTGATCTTTCAATTTTTTTCTTATACGAATTTCTCATTGTTGTTGTAATATTTTCAATTTTAAAATTAACAGGCTTGACCGTTGCACTAATTTGATTTCTGGTTGTGGCTTGGATAAACAAAAAAAAAAAAAAAAAACAAATAATAATGTTTTAAGGATTTATTAAAAGCTAAACAGGATGTATGTTAAAGTTTTAATATGATTTGGGTTCTTTCAGTCAAATATGTTTCTTTTCGGCTTAAATGAGGGAGCGTTTAAGTTATAAAGCAAAAGAGGGAAAAGTACTTAACTGTTTTAAGCCAAAAGTGACTGACTGACGCCACACGACAATCTGTTCGCATTAATATTTTTCAACTCCGAAGATTATAATGGAGAGTAAGTGTTTTGGGAGTTTTTTTTTAATAAATAAAAATCTTAAAAATGTGTGAATTTATGTTTTTTTTTTAAAGTGAACAGATTTTAATATGTGATTCATTGTTCAAATGTTAGCAATTTAGTTTTTTTTTTTAAATAAAAATATATAATAAAATACTAAAAAAACTAATGGCCGATTTCACCAATTTATTTAAATATCAATTTATAAAATAAATTAGTTTTTCATGTCAAATGGAAATAAACTTTTATAAAAACCATTTTTTATTTTTTAGTTATTTAATTGAATTGCACCATACACAAGACTTAGAGTCTTATTTTGCAGTATGGAACTGAGAATGTGCAAAATTATAAATCATTAATTAATTAACAACTTAATAGCTAATTACAATTTTATATATAAAGCAAACCCAATAAAATTCAAACAAAATTTAAATAATTTAATCTCAAATAATTATGTTTAATGTTGTTAGGCTGAATGAAAACAGTTTAAAAATATTTTCCTTAAATTTTCGTGCGTTACTTAAAAGTTGAAAGCTATGGGGTATAGAATTCCAGAGAGATACCTACTGAGAATATGTAGAAATGCCACTCTAAAATTAAACTTTTGTATCAAAAGGATTTAACTCTGATTATTTCTGAAATTCAAAGTTTGCCGTGCAGATGATCAGGTTTGTTGGTATACCTATATTATCTTATTTATTTATATTTAAATATGAATTTATATTTAAACAGAATTGGTAAAATTGGTCTCCCAAAAAAGCTTTTCTCTTCATTAAAAACAAAATCGCTTTATTTATCTTTCTTAATCTCTACCTTTTTTCCCTGTTTTACTTAAAAGATAATAAATCTTTTAATTTGTTGCTGTTTAAAAAAGTGTCACACATTAAAACCCTAAAAAAATTATTTCATCATCCTCCAATAAACAATTTTTAAGAATAAAAAAAAAAACTTTTTTCTTCTTTTATTTCATTGTTAACGAAAAAAATCAGCTTCATAAATTATACACTGAACCAATTTACACAAATTAAGAACTTCCGCTTTGACGCCTTTTTTATCTACAGTTAAAAGGCAGAGAGTGCGAGAGAAAAGGAAAAAAGAAGCACAATCAGCAAAAACAAGACTAATTTACATAAACAAACATTTGTATACAACACAAATACACATTAACATCCAACAGTTTACAACAATAACAACAACAACAAACAAAATGATACATTAACTGAGAAACTTAAAGTCGTAAGAAAAAAACAGCATCAAAAAAAAAAAAACAAGTTAAAAGAATCATTATCATGATGATATAAAAGTAAGTTTTAAGTCTAAAGTACTCCCTGGTACTTTCATCTTTTTACTTTCGAGTGGTTTTCAAACAGAGAAAACAATGGATGCTGAAATTTGTGTGAGTAAAACTGTGTGTAAAGTTTTGACCATAGAACGAATAGAGTGATTTTGTAAGAAAATTGCCAATTTTTTTAAACAAATAATCCATTTTGTACTCTTTAGGTTTGATTGGTACTAAAAATCCCGAGTCAAAAAGAGCAGTATCTGAAGAAGTGAAAGAAGCATTTTATGGCCAGCTCTAGCCTATGATACACTCTCTCGTATTGATATTATATGCGTTGTGTGCGACTTGAGTAGGAAGGTGGGGTCGGCGAAAGCATCACTGCGGCATGTCATGGGGAAACATTGGCTGTTTTACAGCAACGATAATGCTTTAATAGTAAGGAAATTGGGCTCATTGAACCAAAACATCGTAAAAATAGGTATTAGTTTTTACCGAAAATCGCAATTTATAAATTCCATATGTGACAGCGCATAGAGAAAGGGACCAGTAAAAACCAACTACACAAAACAAGAGGTAGGGACGACCTACGCGCGTTTTTAAGGTTGACCAACACGTTCCAGACGTCATGAGATGTGTCGCTTTCAAATGAGACCAATACCAACACGCTCAGTGATGGTACACCAAAGATACACGTATTTAAATCTTTAAAATGGCAGGAACGGAAAAACTATGGGAGGTATTGACATAATTTTTTCATATTTCTATTCCCTGTTATATCCTCCCCTCCATAATCAAAAAATTCTGAAATTTGTTTAACAAAAGTTTTAAAACATTTTAAAATGGAGTTTTGAAACTGCCGTTAACAATTTGTTCACTGCTTTGGTCAGAACTGCGACTAAGTAAGCGGTATCCTACGAAGAGAAAAACAAGTAAATTCAAGTCTATTTTAAGCAAAATGTGCACTTATTTAAATAGTTTTAAAAATATGTTGATTTGGTCGTACATTTCTTGTTCAAGTGGCCCGAGACACGTTAATGGCCGGACAAAATTATTATACCTCCAAGTTTTTTAATCAAATTTCTCTTTTATATCTTATTAGAGCGATAACTACGACACATTTCAATTCTGTTACATTTAATTGCAAAACTATCTAAGCCATTTTGTGATATATTGCGATGTAAAATATTCAGAACGGGATTCGCATGTGTGAAAAAGCATGTTTTCAGTAAATATGGGTGACTGTTCTATGGGGACTGTTCCATACCAACTATATGATGGCAATAAATGCACTGAGCTGCAACTAAAGAATTCAGATCTACTTTTTCCTATCAAATTAAGCCAAATACGAGCCTCATTTCTAACCAGAATATTGGGGATAAAGAGTGTGCTTCCGTAACTAAACCATATTTTACAAAATAAATGCACTTAATAAAATATCAAACTAATTCGCTCTCCCATTCCAGTTTCGCGCCCCAATCATTTTTAAATCAATAATAACATAAACCAAACACACTTAACAATTATACACATCCGCCAAGCTGGTCGTTTTTTCTAACGAAATTTCAAATTTCTCTCCCTCTCTCTCTCTCCAAGGCATTTTCCTTATGAATGTTCCTTGAATAAAATTGAAAACTAATCATAAGCCATTTGCTAGATTTGACAATAATTAAGTGCACTAAAAAACAATTTATTTCAACAATGTATTGCATGAAAACATTTTCTTTTCTTTTACAAATCTCTGATTTAATCCTTAAATATTTTGATTGAGTCCCACTGTGCAATGGTACTTAAATATCGTCGACAACAACAGCAACAACAATAATCTGTGCAATTACGACACCTTTTTTCAAAAGCTTAATATAAAAAAGAATTCTTCAAAAAAAAAAAAAAAAAAAAATCCATCAACAAACTCCCAAGGGTGGCAACCATCATCCAATTCCTCATCATCTCATTTACAAATACCAGGTTATTGGCTACTTTACGGGTTACAGAGACGGGGGTTAAAAGCTTTAAACGTGTGTTGGAAAGTGTGTGTGTGTGTGTGTGTGTTTAAGTGTTTGCCTGTATTTGTTAGCAAAAACTGTTAATACTTTGGCAAGAGAGAGTGTAAGTACTGTAATGTATGCCATCATCACACTCAACTAACAGCCTTTTTTTAAACAGCTTTAGTCGTTTGGCAAAATGTTGGTGGCAAAGTATTTTTGTGCATTTGTATGCACGAAGTATCATTTGTGGGCAATTAGCAAACAAGTGTGAAATTCCTTTTGGGTGAATGGAGGAATTGAAATAAGGATAAAAGGGCAACAATAATAATGAAATGAAAATTAGAAAAATAAGTAAAGAGATTTTAAAGGATTTTCGCTAATGGTACTTAAGGGTTGTTTGGAACAGCAACAACAATTGACAGCATTCATTTGGGGATGAGTTGGTTGGTGTTACAGGCGAAAAACGAAAATTAGATTTTAAAAGAGAGATGGGTTGATAATTATTAAAAAGGCCAGGCAATGTGTTAAGCAGATTTTTAGTGTTATAAAATGATAAAACTTTGAGATATAAGCCAAATGACAATTTTGCTTTCCAATAGGGACAAATGGTTTTATAAAACAATCAACAATTTTCAATTTAGTAGAGATCATTGATTAAAAAAATACATTCTCCTGAAAAATATAGTTATTTATTGTTCTGTAGTTTATCCTCTGAATATGGGGTAAAAAGGAAATAGTTTTTATGAAGTCTTCGGCTTGCTACTTAGTAAAAGTTTAGTTCAGCAGTAACATCCTATTACAATACGCCATGTCTATGTTCAAAGACGTGAAATTTTGCAGATTTATTTTGAATGTTGTCAATAGTTTAACCATTTTGCGTTCAGTCAGACAGTCGTCTATTCTATTGATGATCTCGATTTCCCATTGACTGCTTTCGTAGTACTCTGGTTTATTCTAAATTGTAATACGGATTGAAAACTTCACTGCTGTAGAGCGTAATATGGTTTTCGTTTGACAAATTGTAAATAAAACAACATGTTTTCAGAGAATTGTCTAAATATTTTTTATTATTATAGAAGGGTCTATGACAATTATGTGCGAAACAAAAATTAAGGTTCAATGTCGTTAATGTGCCGAATTGTCTCATCCATTGAATTGTTCTTGGCTTATTGACGTACACTTTTTCATTTTAATATCCCCAAAGAAAGAAGTCCAACGGAGTCAAATTACATGATCGTGATGGCCAATAACATCGCCACGAAGTGAGATAAAACGGCCATGGTACTTCTAACACAAAAGAGCCATTTTTTTAATGGCTGTGTGGCAAGTGACACCATCTTGTTGGAACCAGATATCGTCCAGGTCCATATCCTCCATTTCTGGCCACATGAAGTCCGTTATCATCTTGCGATAGCGAACATCATTCACGGTAACTGCTTGGGCGAATTTTGAAGAAGTACGGCCCGATGACACCGCCAGGTAATAAACTTCACTAAACAGGTATTTTCACATTTCCTACAGATCCGGTTTGCTGAATTTTGCTCACAATTCTCGCGATTGTGGACACATTTGGTCGATTATGCTGACCAAAAATCTCAAAATTCACGAAATTCATTTTGATTTGAAGGCCAATTTTCGCCTTCAACAATCTTAACGCGCTGTTCAATTATGTATGTATGTAGGTATATCTCCATGGTTGAATTTGTCAAACATTGAAACAAAGAAATGTCAAATTAAGTTGGGCAAAAAACTTGACATTAAGGTGAGACTCACAATTAACATCGTGCATTATGGTTGGACCACCCTTAATTAGATAGTAAAAATAACGTCTGCCATAGATATCTAGTAAAATTACTTTTGTTTTTAGTAATTACAGTCAAATCCCGATAATTAGTACCCCGATAAATCGTAATTCCCGATAATTCGTAATAAACTGTCGGTCCCTTGAAAAAAATCTCGTTAATTCGTAAAATTTCCATACATTTTGGTGCCCTCGTTAATTCGTATTTTTTTTCAAATAAAATCTTCTTTACCTCTTATAAATCGTAATTGCTTGCTAACTAGGTACCTACTAGGTACTTATAATTCGTAACAAGAACAGCAGAAACATGGAAAGAATGATTTTTTGTTCACCGCTATTTTTTTTGCGTCGGTTTTTGCATTTGCTTGAGTGTGTATTTTCTTAAGATCTTCAGATGTTTTATATATTTTTTTATCGTTTTAGTAAATAAATTGAAAACCCCCGTTAATTCGTAAGTATTTATTTTATTTTAACCCCGTTAAATCAAAACCTCACTAAAGCGATTACGAATTATCTGGAGTCCACTCTTATATTAAAATTTCGAATTCCAAAATCTCGCATTTAAAACTTAAGCTTCTCTGCATAGCCGGCCTTTGCCCAGGCGAAAGGCTTTTCTCCTCTAAATTTTTTTTAAATTGAATTATAATTTGAAGAATAAAGCATAAACACAAAGCATTTCGGCTATGTTAAATAGCAACGTTAAAAGCTTATAGGTACCTACCTATCCGTTGTGTTCATAAGCGATATTGACGTGAAAGTTAAGCTAAACTCTGACAAAATATAGGTAGGTAGGTATTTAAAATAATTTTAATTTTTAAACAGAAATGCTCTTAAAAATAAATAACTACTCAACCTCCATTAAGTCATCAAATAGCCAAGAACATAATTCCAAAAAATAATTTTTAGCTACAGTTCTTAATAAAATACCCCCAAGAAAAAAAATTTTACATCATCATCGTCATCATTGAAACCATCATTATTTAACTGGCGTCAATTTACTGTTTAAATGTCAAACAAAAAAGTGTTAAAAGCCGAAAAAATAACAAAAGAAAAGTATAAATGTAAAAAATGGTACAAAAAAAATTTAATTGCAGCAGCAACAACGAGAATAATCTCTTTTTTTTAAATGAAAGAGTGAAATAGCATGAATTATTTCGTAAGTATGAAACCGTATTTAAAAATGAAAGAAACAAATCTTAAGTGGGATGGTTAGAATGGATGGATGCTTTGCGCAATTGTCAAAACTACGATAAACTCGTTTAACCAGATGTTTAACATTATTTTCTACATTTGAAAAATGGGCGGAGTTATACCTAAACACAACAAAAACACTCTGATCCAAAGATAAAATCCAACAGATGCTGCGAATAAAAATACAATCAGGAGTAAATCCAACAAGTGATTTTTTTATTTTGGTACTCAAGAGGTGGAAATGAATAAACACCACTATTAGGTGAATTTATTACTTTGGAAAGAGAGCATGTTGAATTTAAAAGAGCGTAGGAGAAATTATGGTGAATATGTTTTGTGGTTTTGGCTTCTTTGCGAGGTGCTATAAAATTCTCCTTTGGCATATTTTTTGGTGTTGAATTTGTTTTTTCAAGATGGCCGTAGTTTGAGTTGTTTTATTTTTTTTTAAATCCGAATGCTCTTTGTACAATTTGTAATGTAAGTAATAAAGTTAAACTTGTATTTTACTGTTTTAGAATCATAATGAGCATTTTAAATTATTAGTTTAGACATTTTGCTGGTGTGTTTTTGTTGTTGTTAATTTGCATTTAATAGTTTAATTTCATTATTGACGTTTGACCTTTGTTATAAAAGTTTGTATGATTGTTTACCGAAACTATTGGTGTTTTTTTATTTTGGCTGAATAAATGAAATGTGTGTGTTTTTTTGAGAAATTAATTCTGATTAGATCTGGTTCTTCCTCTGCGCCATGTCGCACTGACGAATGGGTTCATACATTTTTGTGAAAAATTAAAAGGAGTGGTCGTAGATCATTGAAAGTTAGCATCGAGCTTTATATTGAATAAATTAAGAAAACAATTTAGGGGGTAATTTTGTTGTTCACTTCACCTTGCGTTGAGAAAATTTTCATATTAAATTTTTTTGAATTTTTGAAAATTTAAAAAATTTTATACCTATGAAATTTTTCTCAACGCAAGGTGAAGTGAACAACAAAATTACCCCCTTAATTACCTTCACCAGAATAAGCCATGCCCCATTGAATCCAAAATGACCGAAAATTTTATTCTTTAACTAAAATGTATTTAACTACCTACATATGTAGGTATATCGTCTAGTTAGGAAGTATGAAATCGTATTTAAAAATGAAAGAAACAAATCATCAGTGGGATGGTTAGAATGTATGGATGGATATATGGATATATGGAAGCTTTGCGCAATTGTCAAAAATACGGCAAAAAACAAGAACCTCGCTTAACCAGAGGTTGACGACTTATACTACGGATCAGATGATAAAGCAAACAATGTCAAACATCAGAATTTGTTGAAGTTATATTGCATTTTCTGGAAAACATTAATCTATAGGTACTTCCTGTAATCGTTATTAAGTGCCTTCTGGGAGACTAAATGAATGTAACAGATTTTATCACAAACCTGCACTGCAATGTTCGTGACTTATTTGAGAAAATGTATATGTTTGTTCAGCGATCGGTGAAATTCTGTGAATTCTTTTGGGTTAAGGACGGAGTTTATTTTTTTCCAAGGAAAACTCCAAACGCTGAACAGTTTAAGGACATTTTAATTCGCACATTTCTTCTAAAAAGAAGGTGGCGTAATTGAAGAAAAAACGAAAAAATTACACTCACAATATTATAACAGTAACGGCCTGTAGTTTATTTAAGAAGTATTCCGTCGTTTTTAAATAAATACACATTTAAAATTCCATGCAAATTTATTTTTAGCTGATTCTTACAGTTATTCAAAAACTAAGTGCATATTAATACGGATTTTCACTTGCAGTTAATATTGTCCGTTGATTAAGTTAATTTCTTCTTTATGTAAAATTAAATGAAAATATCTGGCCTAAGCAACCAGTGAAATGCGCATAGGAATAGCTTATCCCAACAAGAATTTCAGTGTTTTATCAAATAATAAAAATTGGGAATTAAGCACGAATAACAAAATTATTTAAAAGAAAATATAATTTAATATAAAAGAAGTAATTAATTAAGCTCGAGGTCCAGGTTTTTGTTCTCCACTTTTGTAACAGTTTGGTTGTCTTTGGTCAATTCGCATTGCCATTCTCAACTCGACTGGCAGTTGGCTTTTCAGTTGTGTATCTGGTTTTCGTGGTATGTATTGCCGTTTTCAACTTTATAAAAGTTTGGTCGACAGAAACGTTATAAATACACAACTGCTAAAAAGGAGTTGAGTTGTTATCAGTTTAAGTTGACTTTTATTTTTAAAAGAAAAAAAAATTACAATGGAAAACCCGTAAGTAGAAAGATTTGTTATACTGTGTATTAGAATTTCACTGCATTTAATACATTCGTGGATCTTTGAAAATTACAACTTAAGCACAATTTGAGAAGCTTGTTATTCTAATCAAAAAAAAAAACCCAGAGATTGCATGTAACATTGTAGATTGAGCTACTCCTACATTAAAATCGTTACCACTGCACTTTTGGTAGCTCCCGTCAGCGAAAAATGGAAAAGCAGCGCATAACTTTAATATATTTTTAAATGATCTTTTATTTCATCCAGCAAATAACAAAACGCTTCATAGTTTAGTCAGAAATTACTTCTACGTTACTTATGAAGTTCATACTTGTCATTAGGTAGTTCAAGAGGGTTGGAATCATCACGAATTTTTCTTCTTATACGTAGCACATCTGTACAAGAGTTTTCATATTCATCATCATAAAATAAATCGACACTAATATCCATTATAAATACATTTTTTTTCAACGCAACAAAAAAAAACTTTAAAAAATTATTTAATTTTATAAATTTAAAGTTGGCAAATCGATATTTTAAGTTGCCAACTTTATAGCAAACTCAACTAAAAACAGTTGAGTATCACAATACCTAAAATGAGTTTGGTTGTGCATAAGTTGGGTTGATTCTCAAACGACCAAACTGAGTTGAGTCGAGAACCGCAATTGGGGCATAACTTTAAAAAAATCAAAAACATGCTCAAAAAACATTTGATTCCGTATGGAATGTGCGATCACTTTCACACTTTGCTTAAAGGCTCAGTTAGTCTTTACTTTCTGTTCTGCTACGAATCAGCTGATTTGTTTTTGATATTAAAAAACCTGTGAAATTGATTAGTTTTTCTGTTCTGTTGCGGTTCAGTTTGTTAAAATCAAAAATTCGTTAAGTAATTGTAAGTGACAGCAAAATAAAAAATACATATTTATATTGAAATAAACTATTTTTTGATTTTAAGAATTCATAAAATTTAATTTCTTCAAATTTATGTGCTTTTAACTTATTGAAATAATACAATGGACGGTGCAAAACTAATAAATTTGTCATAAATGGCTGATAAGTTGCTACAGAAAAAGTAACTATGTATTACAATTCCGAAACAGAACGGCACGGAACACACTATTGGACCACCAGATCCATTTTGATTAAATGGACTACTCCATGGACTGGCCCGATGTAATGCAAGCATAGACCATGCCATTGTTAAAAAGTGTTTGTAGTGAGACGACATGTTTTCGTTTTTAAACGAAGTTTAAACTAATTCTCCTTTTTTTCACACGTGTGTTTGGACTAGTCCTATAATTTGCAGGAAAGCAAACGACAGATACATATGATTTATGCGCATGTATTCGCGCGGTTACTTAAGCAAGCTTATGGTTTTATAGTTGGATCTTGACTGTTAACCAAAGCTTGGCTAAAGCAAAAAGTATTTCAAATATTGAAGCTGTAGGAATATTAGCAAAAACTTTTTGAATTGAAATATGACTCAAAGAAGCACATTTGAAAAATTTTTAAACAGTTAATTATGTAATTCATAAAAAGAAAAAAAAAGGAAAATGTTCATTAATACGATTTCCATATGACTTGTTAAATTCCCCGTTTCTCATATTTGATAAATACACTGAAATTTATTGTTGAGGGAAAGCCAGCTTCTATGCGCATTTCACTGGTTGCTTTTCCAAAGATTTTAGAAAAGCCAAAAATATTATACAAATAAAACCCTAAAGTGAATAAGAATTTTTAACACTTAAAGTCCTTCTTGTAACAATATCAAAGCTTAAACAAAACACCAACAATAAACATGGAGTTTATCTTTTCTTACATTCAAGTTAAAAACGAAATTCGTATTCTTATTCGCTAATTTCAGGCGAATATTTCACGAATATTTTGTTAATATGTATATTATAAAAAAAAAAATAAACACAAAATGAGACAAAAAATATTAATTTTTTAAAATTGTTATTAAAAAAACCTTCCGTCTTTAAAGCAAAATAAAATCTTCTTTTAGTAAAGTAGTTAAAAAACAAACAAAAATTTCTTAAGTTCACTTTAAGCATTCCTAGATAAACTATTATTTGCAGCAATTGTCGTGTGAAAATGATCGGCAACTGGAATGGGTCAATGAAATATCAAGATAATACCGATCCCATTACGCAAGTTAGAACATTTAAAAAAACTCGGAGAAATCTTTTCGTTCTGCCTTTTTTACAATAATTAGAAATTGTTTTCCATTACTCAGAACTGTGAGAAATAAAGTCAAGCCAAATAAAGCCAAGAAAAATAAAGAAGAAACAAACCTAAATTAAACATGTCAAAAACCACCGAAATACGTCGGTGAATTACTAAGTAAAAGCGCAAAAAGAGTGAGAAAAACGAAATCTAAAATTATCTAAGTAGAAGTATCAGTGCGACCATTTTAGCATTTTTGCAGTTTAATTTAACATTCAATATTTTGATTTAGCTGCAAAACTTTCTTTTTTTTCGGCATTTACTTAGGATTTTCATAAATGCTTTCAGCTTTTTTTTTGCTTTTTTTAAAGTTTGGAAGAATAGTTTTAATGATTGATTGACTGAACTTTTTTCAAAAACTATTTTACATTTTGACTACAAATAGGTGTACTTAAAAATAAATTACGCATGAATATCGATTGTTTTGTGAAAAAATTTAATTTTTTTCAATTTGGGAATTTTAGAAATGCCCTAAACATGTAGATTATAAAAATTATTTTTCATTTTCTAATAATCTATAAAAGTAAAAGGAAATTTTACATTGTGATGTAAAAATTGAATAAAATGATCCCAGGTAAAAATTCTATAGCGTAAATGTTTGGGCATTTCATGTTAATCCAACAAAATATCTGAAACAAATTTTTGATGTCAACTGCTGGAAAAATAATAATTTTGAAATTTCAGCTTTTTTCAAACTTTAAGAAATAAACTGGTCAAAAAATTCTTTTTATAAAAACTTATTAATCAGAGCAAAACAAAGAAATAAAATCGCTTGGATTTTGCTTACGACAGGAGTATTGCGGGGCGCCCAATGTTGTTAAAATATTGCCAATTTTTTAAATTTTGTTTAAAATAATTTTAAGCATTTCTGGCCTTGTCTAATGCAAGATTAAGCTGTTAACAATTTTAAAATCTGGTCACACTGAAAAGTGTGCAAACAGTTCCTTGGAGTTATCTTAATGCCTTCAGGTGAAGTAAACAATTTCTCACCGTGTTAAATAATTGGCATTACTTGTATACTTAATCTACTTCAGTGAACACTTGGGCTGCAATTAGACCCTTTGGGTCGCAGGGCTTATGGCTTTTATATAATAATAATAATGTTCACTCAAAATATTATTTGATTTAATTTTTAATAAATGATTTTCACATTTATTTTTAAATTTTTTATTAATTAAACAGCATATTTCGTAAAATTTAATAGTTGTTATTTTCAAAAAATATATTTAAACCAACAAAATATCAAACTACATAATGAAATAAGTACGGAAAAATATTTTTTTTTGGTAATTTGTTTATGGAGTAACTAACATACCTACATAAATGTTAAAAAATAAAGATATTTTATTCAATTTTAACAGTACGGAAAACGAATTTAATAGCCCACAATCAGTTACTGTAATAATTTAGTAGTACCTATAATTAGTAGGTATACAAATTTAAAAATGTTCAGTAGTTGCATTCAGGAATGTTATAAAATTGTTAAATACATTTAGTAGTGTGCCAGTTTTTTTTATTCTAACTTAGTGTTATGGACGAGAATGGGAGATTTTCTCAATTAAATTTGAAGTAGGTATCGTGTGGCGCAAAATTTTAAATTGGTTATTCGTATTCGCGAATATTAAAAATTTATATTCATAACATCACTACTAGGTACCTACATAAATTAGAAATTTTGTAAAAGTACTTTAATACTTTTGTGCTGTTTTTACAACACAAGTGATTGGAAGTGTAGTAAATTTATTTGAAAAACATTAAAAAACTGAGTGCTTTTTATATAAATTTTACCACACGTTCAATCACTTGTGTTGTGAAAACAGCACATTAATCTACCAAATTGAAGCTTAAATCTTTTTTAATACATAGGTAGGTATATATTTATGTAATAAAAATGTTAGGCACGCCTAGGTAATTGTTGGAAAATTTTACCATGTATTTTCTGACTCAAAAAACTTTATTGATTTTTGCATAAGAAGATACCTATTTAAAAAGATATTCAATGTAGGTAAGAACATTGTTCATTAATTGCCAAAATACCTATACACTTTTAAAGCAGTTAAAGTTTATTAAACATTACATTTTCCAAAATACAGATAATTTTGCTCCAGAAATCCTTCCTAATTCCTAATTCGCATGGAGGTCACCTATTGGTAGAGTTTCAGTCCAACGTAACAACATAATTATTTAAACAATACATAAACAAAATGCGACACAAATTTTAAAGTAATTTTGAGTTTCAATAAAAATAAACTAAAAAAGTTTTCTTCCGCCAATAAATGGCTACATTTTAATGCTTTAACATACCTATAAAACATTATTTTTTATTAGTTTTATCTAATCGATTTTTAATTTTTTTAATTAAAAACCTTAAAAAAATTCTCACAATTGTAAAAAAAACTAACAAACTTCCGTTTCCAAATCCGTTTAAAAAACCATCCATATTACTGCCATAAAACTAAAATCTCACCACACTGCTATCACACCACGCTTTAAATTTCTCCTCCATATTAATAACAGTATTGTACAAACAAGCCATAAGCAAAAAAAATGCTGTAATAAAAGTAATAGACAGCCATTGTAAGAATTTACACATTCTCCAAGAACAACAAAGACCAAAAATTTCTTATAAGAGAGTAAATAAACACAAGTGTGAATTTTTGAGTTTGTTTATTTATTCTGCCAAGTCAAGGAAGGCATGATGTTTTTATTGAACACTAATGAATGTCAATTGAAAACAATTACGACCAATAAATGCCCACTCAAAGCATTCAAAAGCATAAAGAGATATTAAACACACCAACAACTTACACTCACAAAAAAAAAAAAACAAAGAGAACAAGAGAAATGTAAACATATTCGTTTATATCCCATAATACAAACAAAAGTAAAGGCCACTTGTTTGCTTTGGATTTTCTTATTACGTTTTTGTTGTTTCTACAGAGTAAAATTCGAGATAGAAAATCATAAACACAAGAAGAGAGTGACTATTTTATGTTTGTTTTCCTATTGTCAACACAATAATAAAAAAGGGGAGTTTAAATAACAGTTATAAGCCCGATTAAAAAGAGTGTGAGAGGGAAAGAAGATAGAGTAGCCGTAAATAAAAGTAAGAGGTAATGTGTGTGATTGTGTCAGAGTGTGTGTGATTATTGGTGTATGTAAAAATAAATGATAAAAGTAACTGGCGCCACAAATTACTGGTTTTTTCAACTTCCACTTTAGCAAGAGTTATTTGGATTGTTTGTTTGAGTTGGCTTAAGCACCTGGTTGTTAGTATAGTTCGAACAGCATTAAAGCCAAGACGTGAATGGTATGATTTTTTACCTGTTGGATACCTATCAAAAAAACGCATAAATGAAAAACGAGTGTTATAAATTCAATAATAAAAAAACAAAACCCAAAATTAGCGAATGATTAAAAATTAATTTAAGAAAATATAAAAAAACAAATAAACATAATATTTAAATTTAACGGTGGTGAAAACAAAAAAAAATTTTTGTTTTAAATATTTTTAAAATAAAAAGAAATACGTGCCAAGAGTTTTTGGTTAAATTAAATAAAACCCTGTTTTAAATAAATACAGTGTCGATAAATTCCGTTAAAAAGAATTTAAAATTTTAAGGAAATATAGGTATTTATTTAAACTCACTAATATAAAAAGCAAAAGAGTGTTCTGCTTAAATTAAAATATTTAAGCCCCAAATGACAACTATGCCTCCAGAAATGTCCACCTCAGCTACAAATCCTTCTGTAGCTTTACCCAACTCTAGAGTTACCAGCGATTCGTTATCCGCTTTACAAGTATCGCGCTCCCGCTTTATGATTACGGATATTTTAGCAGCTCATCAATCAAATCATGCGAATCAACCACAACATACCCAACTTAATCAACAGCAACAACATGCTGCCTTACAACATTACATTGCTCAACAACAGCATTTGCTGCAACAACGACATCAACAACAACAACATGCGGCAGTAGCAGCTGCTTCACCTCCCGCCTCACCGCCACAACATCCTTCCAATCAGCATCCTCCACATTTACCCCCACCACCACCAGCTACCGGAGCTGGAGCAGGTGTACATCCTCATTTACCGCCTCATCATCCATTGGCTCATTTACCACCATCAGCTTTAATGGGATTTCCTGCAGCTCATAATGGTTTTAATGCAGCTGCAGCGGCACATTATGCCGCTTTGCATCGCGACGAGCGGGAACGTTTAAGGGAAATGGAAAATCATCATTCGTATCGTAATCATTTGTCACAAGATCTTGATCACGATGATCGTTCTCGTTCGCCGCCTTCCTCCATGTATGCGAGAGATACGCGTGATATTAATGGTCAGGGGGTGCCAAGTAGTAATGCCGTCGGCGTTGGTGGTGGCGGTAGTAGTATAAGCGGCGATCAGGCCAGTACAATAGAGGATAGTGACAGTGATTGTGGTAAGTTTAAAATGGTTGAAAGTTTAGCTTTTTTGATTAAGTTATTAATAGATAGAAAATGAATGTTATTAGTGATATTTCTTAAAAAAATAAATCGATTGTATTACTCTTCTTAAGAAATTTTATCGATTGTATTGGCTGTTTTAAAACATTTTACCGATTTCGTTTAATTTACAAATATATTGATTGCATTGAATTTCCGTAAAAAATGAAACATTTGCAATAATTTTCTATAAGAAAATTTATTTATTGCATTCAGTACCAACAGAAAATTGAAACAAAATTAAATGGGAATCAATAACAATTTTAATTAATTTTTATGTTGTAAAATTCCTCTCTTCATAAAAATAATTTAATGAAAATTAAATTTGACGAGCCTGATTAAATATTAAAAATTTGGATTAAATGGGAATTTAGCTCATTTAAACGAAACCTTGTTAATTAATTTTATGTATCCCAAGAAAAACTTTGATAAAATTTTATGATTGCATTGTTCTATAGAAAGCTTTTTGATTTCATTGTTTTTTTTTTAAACAAAACTTTTCGATTTTATTATTGTTTTTAATAGAAAATTTGTCCATTCAATTTTTACATAAAATTTATCGATCTTTTTTTGATTTCTTTAAAAAATTAATTATAATAAATTAAAAAATTTTTCTTATTTTCTATCAAATTTCTTTAATTTTCTACAAAATTGCTTTAATTTTCTATACAAAATAAATAGATTTCATTTCATTCAGAAAATTTATTTATTGTTTGAAATTCCTACTGAAAATTAATCGATGGTTGCAATTTTAAATAGAAAATTTATCTTTTAAAATTTATTGATTGCTTGATTGTTAAAAATTTCTTCAGAAAAATAATCTATTTCATTAATTTTATAGAAAATTCATCGATTTCATTAGGTTGCTATGAAAAGTAACGATTGCTTTAATTCTCTATAGAACATTTGTCGGTTGCTTAAATTTTCTTTAAAAAAATATAAGGATTGCAATTATTTTCTATAAAAATATTATCGGTTTAACACATTTATTAAAAATAATTTGTCGATTCTATCTATTAATTTAAAATGTTAAAAGATACAACTTAACATTTTTTCAACAACTTACAACTGAGACAACAAAATAGTCCGACGGCTTTTAGAAATCTAATAGAAACATGGAAAAAAGTCGAAACCGTTTACGAATTCTGGCAGATTTTTAACCCAAATGAAGTCGTTGACATGAATTCTGGCAGACATGTCGGGAAATTTTGTTTTTTTGCTAACATTTCTGAAAGATATCTGACACAAATCTAATGAAAAACGCAAGGAAAATTCTAATGTGTTAGCCGATATTCTTATTTTTTTCTGACTGATAACTGAATAAATATGGAATATAATTCTTAATTATTAATTGTACAGATTTCTTTAAGATATATGAATTCAATCCGATACCTTTATTTTGTATATTCAATGTGAACGAATGAAGAATGAAGTCAGGAATTTGCAACAAATATCTGATTCAGACAACGTCGGAGTAATTTGCTGGCTAGGAAATTACTTTCCTGAATACATACATTCATACGTATGTTAGAATATACATTTATACAAATAAATGAATGCATAATATCAGGTTGCTTTAAATCCTTAGTATTTATTAGAACTTAAGTAAATCAATATTGACAGCTAAGTGGGATTAAACTAAAGCAAATTATAAGTGCATAAACGAAATACATATAAACAAATATACATATGTATGTAATAGTAAACCAATTTTTTTCTGGCATTTATAAACTTTACTAAAACACACAAATAAAAACTCTCATTTTCTAAGCTTTTGTTAAACAAAATCCAATTTCCGTTAAAAAATAGCAGATTTCAGTTTGAAACTCCAACATAAACCGCAATAAAAAAATCATTAGAGAGGGTAAACAAAATCCAACACACTTTACCTGTCATCTTAATGGAAATATAACAAACCATGCAATCAACAGTCAGTCGTCGATAACACTTTAACACATGCCCGTTATATAGTTAGAAGGAATACAAAATAAGAAAACACAAAATTGTTTAAAAATATATTTTTGTTGGAACTAAAAAAACGTACTTTCAAAAAAAAAATTAATTGAGAAAACTGTTCGAATGGAAACCAGTAGTTAAACTCAACTTAAATTGTTACAAAGTGCGCAGACAAAACAATAATAAATGAAAATAAATTAAAAGAATTACAAACACTTTCGATATTTGTTGCTTTTTGTAAAAGACCAAACAAAAAGGTGAAATTAAAAAAAAAAATAAAAAAATGTTAAAAAACACAAAATCTTAACTTCATTAATACTCACACAATCCACGAGCAAGAATAACTTAACATTTAAAACTAAAACTTTTAACACTGTTATTTTTTTTTTGTTTTTTTATGTATCGTCAGCTCATTATTGGTGAAATAACAATGATATGATCCAAACCAATAATGTGAAACCAAGTTTTTAACGTACCTATAGGTTGAATAGAAAGCATAAGATTTTTAAAGAAAAAAAAACCATCAAAAGCATAAGTTTTTTATAGAAAACCTATCGAGAATACACCAAATTGATTTTCAATAGAAAACCTAATGATAACATGAGTATTTTTTAGAAAACTTATTGAAGGCATAAGTTTTCATCAAAAACTTATCAATAACATAAGTTTTCCTTAAAAATCTTATCGTTAGCATAAGTATTCTTTAAAATTTCTAAGGCCCAGGGCCGCGGTGTCGACAAGAACATGTCTTTCGTGAATTGAAAACAAAACCAAATTTTAGTTTTTTATTGTTGTTTTCAATATAAATCTGCGAAAGAAATGTTCTTGTCGACATCGTGGGCCTGGCAGTAAATTATAAAATAGTTTCTTTGCTTAAGACTTATCGATAACATAAGAGTACATACTACATAATATTATCTATAGCGTATGTTTTCTACAGTGTATGTTCCCTATAAAATATTCATAAGTAGCGTTAGTTTTTTAATGAAAACTTATCGATAATATTAGAATTATATAAAAAACTTATCGATAACAGAATAATTCTATAGAAAACTTATCGAAAACATAAGAATTCTACAAAAAAACTTATCGATAGCATAATTATCCTATAGAAAACTTATCGAAAACATAAGTTTTCTGTACAAAACTACTTAAAACTTATCGATAACATAAGTTTCTTACAGCTAACATATCCTTAACGATGTAATCCATAATTCCTTAAGACCGTAAGTTTTTATAGAATTACGTTATCGAAAAACTTACGCAATCGATAAGTTTTTAATGGAAAACCTATCGATAACAGAAGTGTTTCATAGAAAACATTCCTGTAGAAAACTTATTGTTAACATAAGTTTTTATAGAAAACTTATCGAAAATATTAATTTATATTTCAAACTTCGCCATAACATGAGATTTCTATAAAAAACTTTTCGATAACGTAAGTCTTTTTATAACAAACTTGCCGGTAACATATGCTTTCGACAGAAAACGTATCGATAATTTAATCATTCTGTAGAAAAGTTTCTGATAACATAAGTTTGTAATAAAAATACCTTTTAAGCGCTTGCGTTTATTCTAATCGATAACAAAAGTTGTCTATAATGAACTTTAAGATAAATTTACTATTATCGATTGCTTTAATTTTCTATAGAAACATTTTCGATAACTTTCAATTTATATAGAAAACGTACACAAAAAAAATTCTCGCCAATTTGTTTTCAATTAAACCAGTAATCGGAAATAAAATCAGTTTAA
Organism: Pollenia labialis; assembly: GCA_949318255.1. NCBI lineage: Eukaryota > Metazoa > Arthropoda > Insecta > Diptera > Polleniidae > Pollenia > Pollenia labialis. Next base: position 93,251,175 of record OX439142.1, on the reverse strand, counting down.
ATTAAAATTTAATAAAGTGAATTAAACGTTTACTTATCTTTATAGATATTGAATTTATACCATTAATTTGTTTAACGGTGGAAATTTAGTTAATTTTTTTAATTAATATCACAAATTTTTTATTTGAAATAAATTTTTATATATTTTTATGTATCGTTAACTTTAATCAGTACTTAAATCTGGCATACATCATCTATCCCTTTCTTTATATTGAAATTTGCGTTACAGTTTTTAAGGACGCACTTCTTCTGCTGCTTCTGCGTATAATAAATGAACTAATAACAGTCCGTTGCTTCTATTATCCATTATTTTCACTCATTAATTTTACAATTCCTAACAATTTCTTAGAATGCCTTGTTTGTATTCCCATATTTTTATTGTTATTGTTATTTTAAAAACAAAAACTTTTCAAAAATCGAAATATCAAACAAGTTGCTACTACTTCTTACCTCAATTCATTGACAATTTCTTAGATTTTTAAATTGAATGAAATTGACTAAGTTTCCAGTTTTTATTTCAATTTTAATTTTTGGTTTCTTTAAGCCGCTTAAACGATTAAAGCAGAAGAAGTAAAAATTTACTCTTAAGAAACTGTCACATATGTCTATCAAAGAGACCATACATGTTCAGGGGCTCATATCCATCCACACATTCACATTAAACATGTAACAACTTAAGTAACAGCAGCAACAAAAACAACACTAACAAAACAACGTCATCGACAGCAAAATCATCGCCAAGTTAAACAAAAATCTCACCTTGTTTACTTTTAATTGAATTTAATTTTTTCGCTTTACAATTCTTTTTATGTATATGTAAGTGCATGTACGTTTGATTGATTCAGTGTGTGTGTGTTTTTTTATATTTCCTCTTTCTTTTAAGTGCATTGTTTTTGTTACTTTTTGTGCTGTGTGTCATTTGTAATTCTGTAATTTGGTAGATTTTGTAAAACAACAATCGAAATAAAATATCAGTTACAATTTATTTTTGTAATAGAGAAAACTTTAATTGGTAAGAAATTTGTGTCTTATACACTGATAAAAAAATAGGGGGTCAAAAGGAAAATAAGTAATTTGTTTTGATTTCGTTAGGGACCAAATCAGCAAACGGTTGTAAAAATCACGTCATAATTATTATGATACCCTCTGCCACTGTCCGCCTTTTCCCTGCAAATAATAGGACCAGTCCAAACACGCGTGTAAAGAGTAGCCCACAAGGGACTTTTTATTTAAAATTACGACGTCCTAGGGCAGGACCATATAACCCATCTTTGGAATTCAAAGGAGTAGTTTTAAAACTACTCCATTGTGTACACAAGAGGATTAGTTTTAACTTCGTTTAAAAACGAAAACACGTCGTTAAAAAACGAAGACAAGTCGTCTCACTAGAAACACTTTTTAACAATGACATTGTCCATGCTTGCATTACATCGGACCAGTCCATGGAGTAGTCCATTTCATGAAATTGGATCAGGTGGTCCAATAATATTTGCAGGGTTGATATCGCTCTCACTTCCGTACGCTCAACAAAATAAAAAAAAAACAGTTTGATTTTTCATTGTTTCTAGTTTACCTTAGCAGTTTGGAATTGTAATTCCAGCACAATCGGTTGAGTAGGAAAAGTGTTACGATCAACATTTGGAACAACCACACTCAAAAATTATATTTTCTTTAAGTGGTCTGTACACGGCCAAGCATTTCTCATCACGCGCTATGGTAGTATTAGTGAAAATGTGGTTGTATGTGTGGCACCGACGATGCTGGATGGAAAATCAAAAGTGTAGATATGACGGCAAATATTACGTCCAGCACACGTACACGAGTAAATTCGCAGTCATGTTAAGCATTTTGACCCTTTACAATAATTACCATAATTTGTTGGCGGAATCCCAAATTTTGTACACACTCGTTTTATATTTCGTGAAAATTGGTCCATAAATTACCAAAGGTCCTATCCCCGGGGTGTAGGAATACTGTCCCTAAAGGTGTTATATCACCCTGCTAAAATCAGGAATGCCCTAATTATATTCTTATCCTGTTCATCATAAAAAGTTAAGAAGTAATCATACTATTGCCATGGAAATCATAATAAGTTAAGAAGTAATCATATTATGATACAGCACCACTTTCCCAAAAATAAAAAAAAAATTAAAATTTGTTTGCATCGATGTTTTATTTTGGGGCACATTACAATTTTTTTAGAGTAAATACAATTTCTTTTTTTTTTAATTTGTTTAACTTGTTTTGTTTTATTTTGTATTTTTTTTTTAATTGTTGAACCACTCATTCGATAGACATATTTAAAACAAACGACACAACTGATGCAAAATTTTTTTTACAAATGACGATAACAAAATATCCTCACAGTAAAGATATTTTGTTTGCATCTTAAACATATTATGATGACGTATAGAAAGTTATTATGTTATGACTTTTAAATATCATGAAATGGTTGTGTGTAATATAATATATTTTCAAAGTTAGAAAAATGATTATTTTTCAGTCAACAAAACCTAAATTTATAATTGCGATAAACATTGAAAAGTTTACAGTCTATAATCTATAATATTGCTGATATTAAATAAAAATAAAATTTTTTTGTAAACGACAACAATATATTGTTACCATAAACATAGAGTAGTTGGCGTAACTATGCCCATCCATATTTTTTCTCTGCGTGGATAGGCCCAACGAAATCGTACTTTTGGATGAGACAATTATCCGCCTAAAACTGCAACGAATTTTAATACTGTGAGGCCAGTATTTACGGAGATTAGTTCATAATTTATAGAGCTTATTAAAAGCTCACTTCTGAGGAGGGTGTCAACGATTCGGCGTAGCCGAATATAGCACTTTTACTTGCTTTTGCTAAGTAATTTTAATTTCTATTATATTGAAAAATAAAATTTTAATATGAGGTTAACATTAATTATTTCTGCCGAATATTATCTAGTCAGCGACATCTATATGAGATTTGTTCGTCTTAAAGCGAATTCAGAGAGAGGGTTTTTATGACACATACGGTCAGTTTTGGACCTACCAGTGAAAAATTGCGGCATGCCATAGGAGTAGTATGAAAGTTATCACTGCCAAGTTTTATATTAACTAATACCAACTTTCTTCATAAAAATAATTTAATGAAAATTAAATTTAATGAACTTAAACCTAATTAAAAATATTGAAAATTTGGATTAAAAACCATAAACAGTTCAACAAATTTACCACGATACTAATTATTGTTATAGCTAAGGCACGAGCTCTATGTGAACATTTGTCCTTCAAGTTGTGCTGAAAAAAGGTCAATAAGAAAAAGAAAGACAAATATGGAAAAACAAAAATGTACTTTGGACTTCAATAAGAATTATTGACAAAAAGTACGAAAAAACAGAGGTAAAGGCAAAACATGTAAAAATCAATTAAAATGGATAATCATTCAAAAAAGCAAATTTCGATCTACCAAAGGTTAAAATACAATTTGGTTTAAGGATTGATGTTTGACTATTGACGTCAGCAGTCGTCGATGGCTGTGAGTGTAAGACGGCAAATCCCTCTGAGGAGATCGAGTGGTAGCAATCGAAACATGTCAGGGTAACCAGCCGCCTGGGTTCGAATCTCAGGTCAGTCAAGAATGAATGATTATCAATAACAATTTTAATTAATTTTCATGTTGTAAAATTCCTTTCTTCATAAAAATAAATAAATGAAAATTAAATTTGATGAACTTAAGCCTAATTAAAAATGTTGAAAATTTGTATTAAAAACCGTAAATAGTTCAACAAAATTACCACAATACTAATTACACACTGCTACAAAAAAACACTTTTTGTCAGAACTTGAAAAGCGACCTAGTGGGGGTTGTAGGCCTAGGTGAGGACATACAAAAACCGTTTTCAAAAATTTTGAAACACCCTCAAAATTTTGAGTTATTTTCAAAAAACTGTTTTAGGGTAGGTCGTAGCACTTTAGTACCTCTAACTCATACATTTTTTGATCGATTTCAAAATTTTAAACAGTTTTGAAAAGGCAAAGAAGTAAGCTTTTATGAAATGTATTCATAAAAAATATATTCCAAGAAATTAGGTGAGTGTTTATCAAAAGTTTCTAATTTTTTTTATTTTTTTTCATAATTTTTCAAATTCAACAAGAGTTATTTTAATTTTTTTCTATGAAAAGCTATCTTTGTTTGCACTGTATTTTAAAGATAATTTTGTGTAGAAAAAAAACGAGATATCATTTGTTAAAATCGGCTTATATTTACAAAAGTTACTAAAGTTTTAAATCACGCAGAAGATCGCAAAAATATGCATTTGTCACAAAATGTGGCTCAGCCGATTTTGGTAAATATTCCAGATTCATCATCACTTTGTTTATGTTAAGTTTCATTACATTTAATTGCACTTAATACTGGCTTAGTAACAGTTAACACATTAGCATACTTAATGCTATCACGATTTTTATATTGATAACCAGTGATATTTGTTTGGCAAAAATAACAGTCTTGTGGTTTATGGAATATTTGATGATGCCAAATCATTGGGAAAGATAATGGTAAAGGCTGGCTTATAAACTTTTCGGACTTAGTTTTCTTAAGCATACTGGAACAGCTTGTACAAATACTTTCGGGTTCATAACATTTGCTAGAACTGTATGAGCAGTTAAAAACTGTATTGAAGGTATTTACCAAGGCTTTATTTTTATTCAGATCAAAGCGATGTTTTTTGTCAGCGAATAAACCGCAAACATATGTCTGTCTGTCCGTCTGCTCACTTTCGAACAACTCAAAAGAAATGAACAAACTTGGTGCCAAATTGCTTGCAGTTATCCTAAGCAGTTTGCGATTGAAATTCAGCAAAATCGGTGCAGTAGGACCAGAGCTATGAATCAAAATGTGGAACCACCACCTAAAAAAAATTATAACTTTGTTATAAAAAATAACATAAATGGTGGAACAAGGCACGGAATGAGATAAGATTTTGCAAAAATGTTCTTTATTCGATCCTTCCATAAGTTACCCTAGGCCCCATATAAACACTACTCCCGGAAAACAGTTAAGTACGCCTAAAACCGATAAAAATAATGCTATCATAACAAAATTTGAATTGAAACTCAAGCTAGTTTGAATTGCTAAATAATTTAATATATGTAGATCTAAACCTCAAACCAACCAATTTAAATGCTGATGTCTGTTTTTATAAAGATAAATTAATAATAAATAGACATCATATAGATATCCCTCCTGAAATATTCGAACAGTCGGTGGAGGGTATTAAAAATTCGGCACAGCTGAATATAGCACTCTAACTTGTTTTTATTCATATTTTTTGCGCGGAGGGAGAAAATACTTAAAATAGGTGTTAATGAAAAGTTGAATAACTTATACATTTTTTATCCGATTTGAAAAATTAAAACCATGTTTTGTTAAGAACTAAATTTTCTTCATACGCTAATATAAATTTTTATAAGCTTTCATATTAAAATAAGCAATGAAAAGCTACTAAAATCAAAAAAGTTTATAATTTTCGTTTTTTTGTAGATATTCTTAACAAAAACAATACTTATAATTTACAAATGTATAAAAAAAATGCACGTAATTTTAAAGCGTAATCAGTTTTCTTTCCAAACCCGTTAAAAAAATTAAAATCGGACAAGAACTGACTGAGTTACAGGTCGATAAGTTGACGAACATCACTGAAAACGGTTTTTTTAAAATAACTTCTGAATTTGAGGGTGTTTCTGAAATTTTTTGACACAATTTTTGATGTACTCAACAAGACCAATAACCCACGCTAGGTCGTTTTCCAAGTTTTTTTACACTGTAGCACCGTGTTATTAATACCAACAATTATAATTAAACTATGGCACCTAACGCTATTTCCGAAAGTGGTTTTTGTATGAAAATTATTGTTAAATATGGATGATTTAGATTGAAATAATATATATTTGGGCCAAATTTAGTCTTTATAACAATAGATAAAGATGTTTTATGGGCACAAGGGCTCTATTTCGAAAAGAAATTTGTATGGAGGTTATGTGAAATTATACACCGATTGTGACCATTTTAAATGGGTTTGGTCCTTGTGAGAATTATAACCTATATGCTAAATTTATCACTGATATTGCGAACAATGTTTTCATAGACAGCAACTCTTAGCGGTGGATCTTAATCCAACATTTTTAGGTGTTACCAACATTAGAATAAGCCCACAAACCAAAATAGCCCGCATATTCATACTAAATGAAGAGTAAAACTTTGACCTTAAGTTTCTCAACAAGTGCTTAACCGATTTTAATGAAAATACAACTGAAAAACAATTCAAGAAATCATCTCTCCATCAAAAAAATTCTAAAATATCTATATCGGCTAAAAAGTTACAGACTTTTGGTCGATGAAAAACGATTCTAAGCCACTGTGCTCGCTTTAAATAATTTTTTTTATTTATCCAAAGAAATTTTATAGTGGAATTGTTACGTTTTTTATGGACCTCCTCAATTGTTTAAAGATGAATTTGTTAAATTAAAAAAAAAATTTGTTTATTAATAAAATAGTTTTAAACTCGAAGTTCTTTCAATATTTATCTACACAACAATACTAAATATTCATGTTTCGAAAACATTATCACTAACTTTTCACATAAACTTTAAGTAGAAAACTTATAGTGCCAACATAAATAACAAAACCATGTAATAAAGTTTTCATAAATTTAATTAAACGTTGTGCGTATTTAACAAAAATAAATTTTTTTTTGTTTGTTTTTTGCAAAAGAATAAATATAAAATAAAAACCTATAAATTGGAATTAGAAATGTACTGCAATGTTCACTAAAGCGCAAAATGTAACAAATATTTAATAATATTGCTTTTCATAGCCCATTGTTGTTGTTGTTGTTACAGTTGGGTTTGCAAATAAAAACAACATCAATTTTGTTTTGTTACAATATTTTTTGTATGTACACATTTGTTGTATGTTGTATTTGTAACAATTAATTAGAAAAAAATGTACATAAACATTAGAAGCATTTTAACGTGTTATTAAAAGTTTAATCGAAACGTTTTTTCTCATTATTATTAATAATCTTTTTTTTTCAGTTTTTTTTTCAACAGAATTGTATTCATTTAATATTTGTTGTAGTTGTTTTAATAGTTACTGGCTGTTAGTATAAATTTTAAGCTTAAATGCACAATATTCTAGTTTCAGTAAATTGTCAGTTTTATAAATTTTTTGCTTTATTTTAGTAGATTCTGCTTCAAATTGCACGACTAAATACATTTATTTGTATGCTAAAACAATTTTTTTATAGTTTTTCTAATTTTGTTTTATTTGTTGTAAGTAGTTTTTATTATTTAATGTTTTTCTTTTTGTATTTATTTATGTTTTTTCTACAGATATTTTTTTTTAACTTTGGTTAGAATTGACCAGTTTTTTGCAGCAGCAGTTTTGTTTCCATTTGAAAAAAGTTTAATGGAAAAAATATTGGAGAAACAAAAAAAAATTCATACATAGTAATTTGTCGTTTTATGACATGCACAATTTCAAGTTTTAATTTGATCTTTTTAAACCTTTTTTTTTTGTATTATTTGATTTTTGTTTGCTTGTGTTGTTGTACCATTGTATTATTTGTAAATAAATATTTAGTTTAATATCGTTTATAAACAATTTCCTGGCTATTTAAATAGATTAAAAAAACTTTATTTACAAACAAGTGATATTAATTTTTTTATTTATACGTTTAGTTGTCATCCATAATATTTAGAATGAATTTTAATATTTTAAGTTGTTGCTATTAGAATTTTTATGAATCTATAATTAACCAAAAACATTTTTAAAGCATCTGCCTTAGGAAAACTACTAGAGTCCGTACGTGTGAAGTTTTAACCCAGTAGAATTTGGGTGGTAATTTTTCTAAATGTTTTTTAGAGCGATTTAAATAGGATTTAAAATGACGATCATATGATTCATATGCTTAAAAATAATCGGAAATTGTATCACAAATGATTCTTTGAGGTGGTTGATCGGTAGGGTACCATTTTCTCACAACAAGAACATAATTTCCGATCGAAGAATTAGCTCATATGCGGTTATAATGTTTTTGAAGCTGATTCCTAAAAGATTCCATTATGATACAAAATGCTATCTCAAGTAAACATATTTCTTACAAACTCAATTATAGTGTTACACGCGGATAAAAAGCATGTTTTAATATGGTCACCACCAACAAAACAATGTTTAAAGAAAATATTTAAATTTTCCCTCTACAATAAATTTCAGAGTACATATTTATCAAAAATAAAAAAAGGGGATTTAGCACGACATACGGAAATCTTATTAATATTATGTTTAGTTTAACCATATTATTGTCACCGACAACCCTGTTAAAGTTCAATCAGTCTTCCATCACGAAGCCATAACCATATTATAACTTACTTCTTTAAACTACACCAAAGACCATATAAAGTATATAAATCTTGGCTCCTGGAGTAGTTCCCTCTGTTAAAATCACGCTCACTTTCGAACGAATTAAAAGAAATACCAATATTGGCAGTTTATAATTGAAATCCAGCCAAACCGATCCAGTAAGTAACGAGTTATGGATAAAAATAACCCTTAAATAATTTATAATTTTGTTACAAAAAAAAAAAATAGCTGGGGAATGCACAAGTTCGTTATATATGATAAGAAATTATACCATAAAATTTCGCCAAGATCGGTCCATAATTTACGATTGACCCTGTAAGAATCAGAAGCTTTTTCCTGGCATAAAGCAAATTTTAAGCAACTTTTTTTTTACTGTAACAAAAATGTTCAAGCAAGCTAAAAAATATACAATTAGACAATTGTGGGTACGCAAAGCTAAATTTTTTTTATATCTTTTATATAAATACGGGAACAATTTTTGTGTCGTTGATTTTTAAGCATCTTATCGTCCACCGATTTTGATACATATATCGTTTAAGACGTATTTTTGTGTAGATATGCACAATATACATTTTCTTGATTTTCAGTATTAAAGGGTTTAAAAAGCGTTTTAAATTTACTTGCAAACACACGCACATACCTACATGTGTAAATAGTGGTTGAGTTTTTTGTTATTCTCCCAAAATGTGATTTTTACTTGCATTATACCCAACAAATACGGAGGTTTGATTTAAAATTGAAAATGATTTGAAATCAAACTTTTCAAATCAAACATCATAGCATTCTCAACAAAAAGGGGAAATTATTATCAAATTGAAAAATGCTATTATTTTCAATTTGCTGTCAAACGTAATTCTCAAATGTTTTTCAAATGTGGATTATAATACAATGTGGAACATAAATAATAATATTTTATTTTTTTATTAAAATTTGTTACTTATTTAAATAAACTGTGGGATAAATATTCGACAACACAGCTAAAAGATGTAATAATGTTCTTCCGTCCTCAAATTCTTCTTTTTTATTTTAAAGATTGCACCACAACTCACTTTGCTGTTTAATTTTTAAATTCGTATTCTTAATCAAACTCACAAATAAGTTTTATTTTTCACAAGAAATAAATCGTTCACTTGTAAAACACATTTAACCACGAAGTAAAAATTTAACTTTAATCGCCATTTTTATTGTGTACATTTATTTTTCGCTTTAGCATTGCCAAGTTAAGTTTTGATTTGAATTTAATATTTAATAACAATTTGACATCAAATTTATGAAACATTTAATTGCTGCGTTCGTTTATCCCAAAATTTGTGCAAATTTGTACTGGATTTTACTGAAATGCGTTCGCGTAAACATAAATTTGTAAAATTTTCATATAACTCACCTACTTGATTTTATTGGGATTTTACTGGAAAAGTAAACGAACGCACATAATGCCAAATGTTTTTTTTTCAAATCATTATCAATTTGAATTTAAATGTTAAAATCAAACAATTGAAACACGTTTGAGAATTGTTTCTGATGTCAAATGGTAAATTCATAAGGTTTGACCTCGTGTTCGTTGGGTACTTGCAAACACACATGTACATTCATGTATAAACGACGGTTGTGCTCTACGTAATTCTTCCATAATGTTTTTGTTTTCATTTTTCACTTACAGGGTAACCGTTAGACATTTTAAAAAATTAAGTCGCGCAAAAACGTCGTTTAAGAAAATAAAAGTCGGAAACTTTATTAATGACTTTCAACGAAGATCTGTGTTTTTATGTTTTACTTTTATAAAATTTCATGAAAATCTTATAAATTAAATACAGAGATTTAGAATTCAAGTGTTTGAAAAGCGTTTAAATTAATCTTGCAGACATACGTACAAAGATAGGTGCATAGTACATTTTGCAGTTCTCTTAAAATGTGTACTTTTTTTTATTGTATAACGTACATGATCTCTCGAAAGTAAATATCAAGTGGTCGAATTTCGGCTACCGGGCGATCCTAGTAGATCTTAAATACGTGTAGTATTAAGAAATCGTTAATAAATTCTTGTTTCTTATTGTATTTGAAAGTTTTTGCTGCCTATAATTAAGTTTAGTTGTTTTTGTTATTTGCCTGTTGCCCTAAACCGTGTAGGAAATGTGTATGAACGCAACAGGCCCAATATAAATTATAATCTCGAAAAGTACTTTGGTACGCCTAGAGCCGCACAGTCAAATTTCATGAAGATCGGTTCATAATTTACCATACGTCCTATATAAGGCCCACCACGGAAATATTCGTACTACAGGCATTCTTACTTATTGTCATTCAATTTGGAAAAAATTAATTTTATGTTGTTAGATTGGCAACACTGACCCAAAGCAAAAAGTTATACATTAAGTTTAAACTTGCCGATTTAAAGAAAAAACTCAAAAGCTGTTAATTGTGTAAATGTTGCCAAAATCACTTTATAATTTGCCACCTTGAACTGTTTTCTTTAGTTAAAAAGTAAAAATAAACCTGATTTAAAATAATTCTAGCTTCAGATCATTAGAACAATGGCCCTAAATGGCACGATGTTAATGGCATTAATGTCTTCGCTCAAATTTTTAAAGAAGCTGATAAATATGCATTAAGTTCTTGCTTGTAGATGCAACGGTACCTGAAAAGTTTAAACGAAAAATCAAAAAAAATGACATCGCGATTGTGGATATGAAACGTTTTTCCACTTAAAAAAACTTATAAACTTTAAATTTGCATGTAATTTAAATTTTAAATTTCCTGATATTTTTCATAAAACTTTTTATTGTCATTATTTTTAATAATCTAAAGAAAAAAAAATAAAAAATGAATAATCCTGCCTGTTAAAAACGTTTTTTTGCTTTCCTGAAAAATAATTATTTTGTAACTTAAAACATTATTCGCGGGCTGTGCTTCAATTGTTTAATAAAAATAGTGGTTACGTCTGGGGCGTCAAATATTTGTTAAGTGTGTCCATAACTTAACCGAGCGACTTTTGCAAGAATCAGAAATAAATTTCAAGTAAGACAAACAATTTCTAACAAAAAGAATCTGGGAATTTATTTCTCGTAACAGAAATATACAAAACGAAAATACTGATGGTGCATAGAAAATATTCCTGGAAAATATTAAAGGATTGTAATTTGACTTAGAATACACATTCAAATAATCTGAAAATTTATATATTAACAATTTCTGTTTAGAAATATTTTTTTCCATTTTTAATGAATTGTATATACATATTTCTTGGAATTTCCGGAAATCTAAACAAAAAGTTTTGCGCTTCTGAAAATAAAACAAGGTTTAGCTAATTAAGAACCCTAAACACAACTTTGAAAATTCCAAAAAGTTCACAAGAGTCTTCGATTTGCATATCTGTGACTTTCTTAATTGTCAGCTTTTGTTAATTAGTGTTTATTTTTAGTTTATGATGATTAAATCTCTTTTCAAAAACATCTCGAGCATGTAGTTTTTAATGCAACGTTTTTTGTAAACCCCATTTACGAAAAACACTTTCATTTAGTTGGGTTATTTTCAAACTTTTTATCAAATTTGTTTTATTTGAAAAACAAATGTTCAATTTCTATGTTATTTTTATTTCTGATGTGATCTATTAATTTTATGATTGTTTAAATGGGTTTTACAGTTGCCGTTTTTTATTTCATTGATAATGATGATAATATTAATAAAACAATTTTTTTCTTTTCTCATAAATTGTAACTATTTAGTTGCTCATTTGTTCAGTGTTACAAATTCATTTACACGCACACACTAATACATACTCAATTAAACAAAAAAACCAAAAATAGTATCTATTAATTGTTACTGGAAATTTAACAAAATAACAAACATTATTTTTGGTTTTCATTTGTGGCTGTTGTATTATTACTGTAGTTAGTTGTTAGTTAGATACATACTCTCACACACACACACACACACACAAAATTTATATTAGAGGAAAAATATAACAATTTAAACTTGTATAAATAGTTGTGGTTTGTTTAATATTTCTGGTTCCTTAAACCACATGTTTTTCTTTAGTATAAATACAGTGGAGGTGAAAAGTTTTCAACCATTAATTGATTTAAAACCGAAAACAAGAAGTCTTGGGTAGTTTAACAGATATAACAATTCTTAACAATTATAAAAGCCGATATCGACACAAGTCGACGGCAACGGAACAGTATTTTCTTAGTCGTTATTGACTGTAATCGATTTGTATAGACAATCACTTGATATTTTATAAGGCACTTTTAAGTCGACGTCGAGTAGAATTGCCTCTGTTTCAGTCGGCAGGAAATTTTGCGACAGCGCAAATTTTAAATACTCTGTTAACATGTTTTTTAAATAAGTTTTAGATACAACAAGTTAGAATTCTATATTCGGCTGTGCCGAATCTTTGATACCCTCCACCGAATGTCTATTTATTTTTAATTTTTCTTTATAAAAGCTGACGTCAGCATTAAAATTGCTTGAGGTTTAGACCTTTATTAAATTATTGACCGACAATCAGAAAGTTTAAGTGCTTTTTTTGTAGTGCTTTTTTTGTAGAATTGTTATCCAGCTTGCGTAAAATATCATGATTCGTATGAGCTCAAGCTATTTTATTATATTTTTTTATTAGTTTATTCAGCAAAAAAACAATCTTTTCAACTTTTATGTTAAAATTAAAAAAAGTGGCAACTCGGTTCATTTTGTTCTGAATAAAAATTAAAATTAAACCAATTCCAGACAAATCTTTCTGAACAAAATAATTTCTCTCTCTCTCTCTCTCTCTCTCTGAAAAGTAAGATGTCAAACTCAATAAAAAAATTTTTTTTCCGGACTTCGTGATCAGTGCTGCCGTTTTTGGTTATTTCTAACCAAAATTGGTTATATTTTTTTTCAATGTGGAGATGTGAATATTTTTTTCATTTTGGTTACTTTTTTCTAAAATAATAATGCTTACGAATATGTTTTTCTTGATACAATTATTGACGAGCTCGAATAATTTGTACTGTGTACTACGATTTTTTCATGATTTGTTACCAAGGAACGGAAGTTTTTTATAATTTATCGAAAACAAAAAAATCCCTTTCAAAACAGCAACCAAATATTTTTTTAAGATTTTTGTTAAGAAAATATTGCCATTTGTGATTTTATATCAAAAACGCCATGTTCTAAAATCGAAAACAAATGAAGTTTTAATCAATGGAAATTTTTAATTATTATGTTTTTGGATTTTAAGAGTAGTAAAGGCTTTAGGTAGGAAGTGCATAAAATCATGAGGAATCGATTTCAGAAAATTCGTTTTAGTGTTTATAAAAACTTGAAAATAAGTTTAATGTTCTGAATTTAGGTTATTTTCAGAAGTATATTTTTATACAAATTTGAAAATACACATATCAATATAATTTTAAAATTTATGGAATTTTCTTTAAGAAATGGCTGTAAGTTTTAAGAAATTTGAAATTTTACTGTTGGGTACTTGTCGGTATGTATATTTTTTAAAATAATTGTTTGGTAAAAAAAAACATTGGACTGTCAGACATATACTTTTTCTCCATAGAATGTACGTTACGAAAGGCTGTTTTATATTCGCCACAATATTTTTCAATGATACACAAAATATATCAAAAAGAAGCATTTTGAAACAGTTATTTATAAAAAGAAATATATTTGAAATAAAATTTGCAAACAAGAGAATTAAGTTTTTATAATATTTTAGATACATACATATATGGTAATTGGAAAATATTTACATAAAATGCATTTCGCATATCGCCAATCGTGTTCAATTTCGCCATATCGCCATTCCATCGAAATTTAGGAATCGCCACATTTGACAATTCTGCCAATAACAGCTAAAAGTTGGAAAAAAATTTCCATTTTTGTTATTTATAACTGGCATATTAAAAAATATTCCATTATTAACTTTCAATATACTGAATTTTGTATGGAAATTTTACGGTTTTTTTTTACGAAAAAAGTCTCAAATAAATAAAAACTTTCAATTAAGTATCTCGTTATTTTTTTAATATGTAAATGAATTACATTTCATGCTTGGTTTTTTAATTTATAATTATTATTTTACAAATAACCTTTGAATTGCAATGCAACTTAAAATAAATTTTAATGATTTTCGCGATTAATAAAAGGCATTTTAAATTTGGTTATATTTTTTTTCATTTGGTAATTTTTTCAAAAATTTTGGTTGTTAAAATTGAATTGGTTGTGGCAGCACTGTTCGTGATCTTTGTTTCTTCATCTCACTCCCTCCAAATGACAGGCGATGGACTGAGTGCTTTTTATATACATTTTACTTCCTAATCAATCGCCTGTCATTTGGAAACAGCACATTAATGTTTGCGTACGGTTATTTCTTCTCAAAAACTGTAATTTTTAGAAGGCCGTACGGTAATGAAAAAATAAAAGTTAACATCACTGAATCTCATATACATTTAGCATCAAGATTATAGTAGGAGTTGGAGTCGCACTTACAAAATTTCACCGTTTGGAGTCGGAGTCGCACTTACAAAACTTCAGCGTTTGGAGTCGGAGTTAGTACTTTTTTCGGACGACAGCACAGCCCTGGTAGAGACGCAGAATTGATAGTTTTGTTTTTGTTATATTTTATAGCATTTTATTGTGTTAAAAATGTTATTAAAAACTTAGCGACAATTGATATATTTATGTTTAAACTTTAAACAAATATACATTCAGTAAACAATTTAATTAATAGTTCAGCTTTTGCTACTCATATTCATGATTTTTTTCTTTGGTATATTTTTGAGCGTATTTTCAAAAAAAAAAACTGAGCATATCAAAACTTGCCCTTGTTTATAACCAACGAAAAACGAGTACTCAATCAAAGTTATTTAGTTAAAAATGTGTGCATGTATTTTTTTTTTTGGTATAGAAATTGAACTTCCTATAAAATTGAATTGTTGTTAATTTATAATTTTCGTTTTTGAAGGAAAGTGATAATTAACTATTCGAAATCATTATTTCATTAATAACTTTAAATAATTTTTGAAGAGGCTACAAGATGGGTAATCAAAAGTTGTTTTATATGAAATACTACTCCAAGATAGTGATAATTTTGCCTTTAGATCTTTTGCTTATTGAAACTCTACACCTACCTTTTATTTAAAAATAAATTATACGAGACATTTTTCAATGTTATTCTATTCGGTTCTTTAATTTGAAGAAATATTATCCGAGTTAAAATTTCAAAAATCTTTAATAAATACCAAAATCAAATTAAGATTTAAACCGTAAACAGTTCGATTAAGCAAAAAAAAAAATAAATTTGAAAAATTATAAATTTTGCAAAGATAATACAGTTTTTACAATATTTCAGAGAAAAATCATTTTGATAATTGCAAGCATGTAAAAAATGTGTCATCGAAGTCGTTAAGACCCCTTTTATGTTTTTCTTGTTTGGTTTGGTTAATTAAGTTGTAAAGTTGACTTGGCTCACTTGTTTTTCTTCAGTGGACCCTCTATGATACCCAGCACCTGTGC
Source organism: Pollenia labialis (assembly GCA_949318255.1). Classification (NCBI taxonomy): domain Eukaryota; kingdom Metazoa; phylum Arthropoda; class Insecta; order Diptera; family Polleniidae; genus Pollenia; species Pollenia labialis. Next base: position 93,235,263 of record OX439142.1, on the reverse strand, counting down.
TCATCATACAGACCAGTTACCCAATAGGCGCTAATGCAGGATTCAACAAATTCGTCTTTTCAATGAAAAAAAGAAGTTACCTTTAATATATCTTATATAGATCATTACAACAGACAAAACTGGATTCCCTAATGACCTGAATCCCCGGAAATTGCCACAGAAATATAAACACTGTTTCCTCTGCTCCTCGTTATGACAACTTCCACAGTAGTCATTGAATTCAAGGCATATTCTCCTCGCATGAATTCCTACCGGCCAGTTCCCAGTTATCCCGACATCACAGTCCCAATCTCTGTTCTGTTAAACTTAATTTTCTCCATCGATTTCAATTTCAGTCGTTTTGAAATTGCAAAATAGTTTGCTAAAGAGGCCAATATTTTCAAGCTTGATGTTACATTATAAATTTTCACTAGACACCCATTATTTTTAGCAAATGTAAATATTTGATGAGAAGATTCTATAAGAAATTAAAAAAATTTATAAATTCCAAAAAATACTCAACCATTTAATCGTTAGCGATTCAATAATCATAAATCTTATTTCATACCATGAACAAAAGTCATAAAAAAAACAAAATGTTTTAATTGTTAGTATTAATTTGCTAAATGTTTTCAAAATAAAAACAAACAAATTAAAAAAAAATAGTTATAGAATAAACGTGTTTCCTTTATATTGTTTCCATATGAATATAATTAATAACAATTTAGAGAGAACACAAAGAAATAAAATCTATAAAAATATCGAAATCATTAAGACAAAATGAGTTCAAAAACGTTGTTAACAAGTTTAAGAAAATTTTTTTTTATATAAAATTACCTCCTACTCGAAATTATAAACGTATTCAAATGAGTTTGTATTCAAATCTATAAAAAAACACGTTGAAAAAAAAATAAAAACATAGACAAGTTAATAAGGAAAAATAGGTAAGAAAGCATAGGTGGCACCGGCAGACCGTAAGGATACCCTACAGCACAAGTATTTTATATATCACACATGCACTGACAGAAAAGGCGTCATAACGCTGATGTTTTTTGACAACAGTTCTATGACAAGTGTCTTCGTTTTTGACCCCACGACACTTTTTATCATTGTGATGTCAGCCTTAACATCACTTGGCCAAATTATTATTATTATCATCAGGTGAAATTATGTCATCAATGGGATGACACATCGGCATCATAGAAATGACGGATCGGAGAAAGGACTCATTGTGCTCAATGTAATGACAGGACAAACTGTCAGTAAATTAAGTCATTGGTATTGACCTAAGTCAAAGTGAGAGAATAATATTATTTACTTACCGGTTACACATGCTTGTCTCACTTTTATTGTATTATAATTATATACATTTATAAGACACCAACAGCATGCCCGATATGTTTTTTGAAATCATTCTACTTTGAAATTTGTATGTATTTAACTAAATAATTTAAGCAAATAGAATATGGGAATTTTTGCTTATTATTTTACTCTTTAACCATTAAAAAATAATGTTAAAATACACAAAAGTTGGCATCGAATTGATGCCACTGTAGTTATAGCATAGATGGTGCATAAAAAATGAAAAAATTTTATGGTGACGTTCGTCATTGGATTGATGTCATTTTTTGCCTAATTGATGGCATAACTGAAATTAAATGAGAAAATAATTTGGAGTCAAACGATCGAATTGAAGCAAGTGCTTCTGCACTTAATATCACACATAATATCCATCCAAACTCCAGCCGTGTAGGGTATAAAAAGACCAGAGCTTGTTGCAGAAGAAACAACAAACTGAAATTGTTTGAAAGTAAGAAATATATAAAAGAATACATTTTATGTCAATAAAGTAAAATAAACCTAAAATTTATAACAAATTTTGCTTGATGTTTTTTAATGATTGATTTTTTTAAGTGACAAATCAATTTGAACCGTAAAATCAAGAAATGATGTCATTTTAAAAAAATTTCTTAAAAAGAAGCCTTTTAAATTCCTGTTCAAAAAAAAAAAAAAAAACTCCAAACTGAATATTTTCACTCTGCATACCATTTTTAAACATTCCTATACATATTTTTTCTTTTATAAATTTCTTCTCTACTAAGAGTAAATTTATACCGTCCAAATGTTTAATCAAGTTGAAATTAGAGTGTGATCGTACGTCAGGTTTGATCATACATTTTAATCACTTTACACATCACTTCATCACTTGTTTTATGTTCGTACACATTATTCAGCATTGAGCAATAAGCAAAACGAACAAAACATACCTCATAAACGATTCTTCAATGCAAGTTTATACAGTCAGTTACACAGTCAACAAGCCAGTCGAGTAGTCAATCATACAGTCATCTTCTCGGTCAGTCATTGAATAGGTGAAAACGTTTTTAAAATAAAGAGAAAAAAAAACAAGACTAAATGAGTGAGCTAACGAAAGTTCTGTGAAAATGAATATTCTGGTCAATTTGAATTTGAAGGAAAAAAATATGGCTTTAAATTGTATGGGGTTAAATGTAAAACATACACTAAAAAAAAATTTCAATCAATTTCTTAAAGCTTAAAAAAAAATTCAAATGTATTGAAACAAACACAAATTTTTTTTTTATTTTTTTGATCTCTTGATCGAATGTCACTAAAGTCAGCATAAAATATTTATATAGAATATCAGTCTTGAGACTGAGAAAATCGGCTAGATCCATTCAGGTATCACAATAGACCTTAAACCCAGTAATATCTGCCATATCGATCCTGAGACTAAGAAAATGGAGTTAAGATTTTAACTCATTTCTTATAACTGCTGTCATGAACGTCGACATTGGGTGAGATGGAGTTAATGACATCGTAATTGGACATCAAAATATAAAAGGGTTCTAGATCAGAATTACTATCTGACCATTTTTACTTCTTAATGGGATGTCCTTAAAATTAAACTAAGTGCTGGATTGTTTTGATCCATTTATATGCTCGATCCTTTGATTTAATTTAAGGGCAAAGATAGTCTTATGGATGCCCAAATAGAATGAAATAAAAATGGATGGTACAAATAAAACACTCTTCTATCATATCGGTTTGAATACTGGTAAGTCAAATACAGGGCTGTGGAGTTGGAGCTGGAGACGAAGTACCCACACAAACTCGCGACTCCGACTATACAACTTTTCCGCTTTAAAATCTTTCTAATATTTTTCAAAATAAAAATTTTAAAGAGGATCTGCTTTATTTCAGAAAATAAAGACTAGTCTACTTTACATATGTAAATAACTATATTAAAGCTCAATGCGGCACGTGTTAGAATTAAAATATCGATTTTTACAATAACTTTTACAGAACCATTTTCTTGCTATATTTAACCATTAAAAAGGTACTGCATTAAAAAAAGGGTTTAAAGTAAAGCACAATTGAACAAACTCATCGAAAAGTAAATGTCATAAGAAAAACATTTGAAGAAAAAAAATATTGCTCAGCACTCTTCATCGATGTTTCGCAAGCTTTTGATAAAGTCTGGCATGTAGGCTTATTACATAAATTGAAGCAAAAATTTCCAGCAAACATACACTAGCTGTTAGAAAGCTACTTAGTCGGTCGTCAATTTATTATTAAAGAAGGAAATTTCTAAAGTTCACCTCATCCAATTGGTGCTGAAGTTCCACAAGGCAGCATCCTGGGGCCTCTATTATACTTAATTCTTACTGCGGACATGCCAACCAACAACTACACCCAAATTTCAACATTTGCAGGCGATACAGCTTTTCTAAGCGTCCACGAAACCCGTTATGAAGCATCCCGTTACTTACAGGATCATATATTTCAACTAGACATATGGCTAAGACAATGGAGGATAAAAGTCAATGAGCAAAAATGCGTACATATAACATTCACCTTGCGCCGTGAATACAATCAAAAATCAAATAATTCCTCAACATTCGCATGTAAAATATCTCTGTATTCATCTGGATCGGCGATTAACGTGGAAATGCCATATAGAGGTAAAATGAACTCAAATGAAACTAAAAGCCATTCAAATTCATTGGCTTATTGGAAGAAATTCTGTATTTAGTCTCAATTGCAAGCTCCTACTTTACAACTGTATCTTAAAGCCTATCTGGTGCTACGGATTCTAATATCGAAAAAATTTAAAATTCGAATAATCAAAGCCGCTCCCTGGTACGTTAAAATCTCAAATATTCATAAGGATCTCAATGTGCCACTAGTAAAAACTATGATTACAAAATATGCAGTAAAATATTTAAAGAGGCTTGAACAAGACCCAAATCCACTAGCTCGAAATATTTTAAATCATGACGGCCACACTCGCTTAAGAAGAAGAGACACTGCAGCACTTACCCAATTAGATGAGCGATAAACTGTGAACAGAACCGGTGATGAAAAAAAATGTTCTGGCACCGACAGGACATAAATAAAGTATAAGGATAAGATTTGATTACTTATTGTTAGTTCATATTTAATATATGAAGATTCAATAAATAAATAATGAGAAAAAACTGAAATAAAAACCAGTCTCATATACATTTAGCATCAAGGATAGAGTTGGAGTTTCAACAGTCGCTCGTGGTGAGGTGAAAGTGTGCCTAACTGAAGATTATTTTCTTTGTAAAGTCACCTTTCACTTCTGTCTGTTCAACCACCCATTGAATTTGTCAAACACTGAAACAAAGAAACGTCAAATTAGATTTGGCAAAAACTTGACGTTAATGTATCGTGCACTATGGTTGGCCCACCTTTTCCTTCCCTACTTTGCTTAGAAACAAGCTTTTAAATAACAATTAATCAGCAAAAACAAAATTTTGAATTGATGGTAATATGAATTTATATTGACGGTTTCTGCTCATAATAACCAACTTCAATTAACGTATTTGTAAGAAATTTGTACTATTAATTAAATTTCGTACTGATTTTCCGCCTGCAAACCAATTGATCATTTCAATTAACATATTTGTAAATTTTTTTTTGCTGTTGAGTTTCAATCAATAGGTTTAATTGAAATGCGACCACCAGCAAAAGAGGCTATAAAAAACGTAAAATTTTGTTTGTTAATTGAAACAATCAAAAAATTGTTTGAAACTATATATTTGAAAATATTTTGAAGTTTGTGGGCATGTTTTTATATTTACAAATATAAACACAAACATTATAAGTTTTATTTTCAATTAAGGCACATTAACTGGAACAATTAAAAAAATTATTTGAAACAGCATTATTGAATTAATTAAAACAAATTTTTGGTGAACATTTTTTTTCTGTTCCTATAGGAATTTAATTTAATTAAATCAAATATGGATCGATACATACTGAAGTTTTTTGGAATGCCTGAATATTGTATTTGATTTTCACGAATTGAATTTAAGGCGTATAAATACAACTTTGTGAATGATATTCGCATGGAGGTAGTTGATATCATTAGCTCCCTTTGAAACATTGTAAAAGTCTTGCGTTATTTATAGCCTTTCTCGAGTGAAAGTTTTGTAAGATGCAAAAATGACTAATGAACTTTTTTTTCGAAATTTTGAAAAAAAAACTTTTTCTCTTTGTGCATGTTTTTAGAATGTCCATTATCATTCATTGACTCTACTTTGTTATTAAAAAAAATGTGTGTTTTTCTGTTCTCTTGTTTAACTTTTTGTTGTATTTTTTCGTTGGAATTTAAGTATCAATTTCAAATATTATGACCGACTTCAAAGTATCAATCACTTGTTAAAAACATTTAACATATTTTAAATGATTTTTATTCAGTTTTTTTCTAATTTTTGGAAAAAAATGTATACGTGGGTTTTCTCTATATAAAGATAATTTTTTTTTTAAACAAAATCAACAATAATCCCTATCAAACTGTTTGTCAATATTTTTCTTCTTTTATATAAACAAAAAAAAAATAATCATATGATTATCGCACGCGTCTCAAATGACACGAGTTGTTGAAAAAATATTTATGGAATTTGTTAACGACATTGTTGTCATTTCATTATATAAATAAATTTTTTTTTGCATTTTAGAAATTTAATATAAAATTAATTTGTTGTTTAAAAGCAATTTTCTATGTGAAATTCTTTCAAGTTGAATTTATTTTTATACTGTGATTAGCACACTGCTAATTATAATAGTTTTATTAATACAATTTTTTTTAGTGGAAAATTTTTGTAATTAATAATAAATTAACAAATAAAAAAGTTTTCTCCAAATAAAACTGTTTGAAAAGCAGCACTTAAGTTTGTTGCTTAAGTCTTTCGTTTTTGTGAACGACAGGCAGGCAGGCAGTTGTTGCCTGAGTTTCTGTTATTTAATTTAATTTTTTTTTTTGATAACTTTGGTGTTTTTTTTTCATAAATTAATTTATTGTTGTTGCCAACATTTATGACCAAATGCACGCAAACTTATGATAATTTTTATTTGAATTTTGTTTCGGGCTTGTTTTAAAAATGCATTAAACAAATAGAATTTTACTGTTACAATAACCCTTTTTTCTTTTTTGCTGCGATTTTTTTTCTATGTTCGTGGCGGAAAATGATCTAGAAAAAAGTTTGTAAAAAAAAGAAAAAAAAAAATAGCAACAGCAACATTTTTAAAAGTTTTAGATTAAATAACGATAATCGTTTAACAACATACATGACTACATTTTCCATAAAAACCACAAAAATGTTTTAGAAAACTAAAAGAAAAATCAAGTAGAGGAATATTGTGGTGATGGTATAAAGTGATTTGGTAGATTCACTACAATAAAGTTTTTTTTTTGGGAAAAATTTCTGGAGATATGTTTTGAAAGAGTAGAGCAAGGAAAGATAGATATTGGGAATCTTTTATTTCTCAAAAAAAAAAAAAAAAAAGAAAAAAAGCAAAAAATGCATCTGTTTAAGTTTTGTTAAAAAGTCTTGGAAAAAAGAATTTGAAAAATAGTAGTCTTTGTTTTGGAAATTTATAAAGCATGGATGGGGGTAGTGTACTCATTTTGCAGTTTCAACTCACAGTTAGTGGTTGTGCAAAAATATTGCAATCATTTTATTGATGTTGAGTGATGAATTGAAAATTCGCAGCCTCACTAAACATGAGTGATAGTGATGTTAAAAAATTTTGCAATAAAAAAAAAAATTGTTTGATTTAAGAAAAGCAACCATCAGTTTATTGCAACCTTTGTTCTTTACTCATTTGAGTGCAACTAAAAATGTTTCACCAATTAAAAAATCAATGACTGGTTTTTTCTTGATTCAAGCGAATTATTGACAAAATTTCATTTAGTTTCCTCAAAAAAAAAAAAAAAAAACCATGCACATTCAAAGTTAAATGTTTTAAATTTTCGTGAGAAAATATTTGTATGCAGCTTTTTTTATTGCAAGTTCAAATTTTGCATTATTTGAACTGAGCGCAGATTTTTGCATTCAATCTGCGTTAAGTGATAGTGAAAAAATTTGCAATATCACTACATTTTTAGTTAAAAAAAATAACAATCATCACTAAAGCTGATAAAAAAGAGCGCAAACTAATTTTTTTGCAATTTTATTTAGCGATAGTGCACTGCTGGTTTCCATTAATATTTAGTGCACTATCCCCAACTATGGTATAAAGTCAAAAACACTTAACGCTTTCAATACGATTTTTAAAGGATGCAAACTCCTTTTTGATGCGGTAAGTTGACAGTGCCTCAAATAATGTTGCTCAGGGTGCTTTTAAATGAAGGATAACCAGGACAAGAAGAGTGTCCTGGACCAACGTTGTCCTAACAGTAAATTACTATGTCTAAATAAAGGGTGGTCCAACCATAATACACGATGTAAATTGTGAGTCACACATTAACGTCAAGTTCTTTGCCCAACGTAATTTGATATTTCTTTGTTTCAGTATTTGACAAATTCAACCATGGGGAGGTAAATAATTGAGCAGCGCGTTAAGATTGTTGAGGCCTTTTACGAAAATGGCCGTTCAATTCAAAAATAATTTCGTGCACTTCGTGGTTTTTTGTTTGTTTGCATAATAGAGCAAATATGTCCACAATCGGGAGAATTGTGCACAAATTTCAGCAAACCGGATCTTTAGGAAATGTGAAAACACCTGTGCATGCTCGACCCGTTCTTTCTGGGCTGGCGGCGTCATCAGGCCGTACAACGTTTTAAAAAAAACTGAAGTTAAAGTAGAAAAACTGTAATTTCTTACACTTCTTTATTTGCCATTAGCCAAAAAAAACTGTTGCTTTTACTTCGATTCATTAAATGTAAACAGTCGCTGTCAAACCAACTCAAAAAGCGAAAAGTTGTACAAAAATGTTCTTTTTATGTTCGACAGTTTTTAGTTTCGACTGCAGAAATAAGGGACATGGGCCTGGGCCAACTAAACAATGGATGTTTTGCGCAAGAAATTCAATGGCAGTGTTATGTCACGTCATGGCGATGTTAATTGACCGCCATGACCATGTGATTTGACACCGTTGGACTTCTTTTTTTCGGTATATTTAAATGAACAAGTGTACGTCAATAAGCCAAGAACAATTCAAGACCTTAAGGATGAGATAATTCGCCACATTAATAACAACGAACCTCAATTATGTCTCGGTGTCATTGAAAATATGGACCATCGAACAGAGGTATTCCACGGAAGCCTTGACGAGCATTTTACCGATATTTGCAATTAAAAATATTAAGATAACTCTCTTAAAACTTTTTGTTTTATTTACAATTAACACCGTGCATTTTGGTTGGACCACCATGATGTGAGAGTCAGTTCAAAAATCTATGTTAAATAACAGTTTTTTTTCAATGCATTTTACAATGCATCCGTGTAGAATTTTACAATGTTATCTTTCCCAAAATGCTCCAAAATAAAGCAAACTGTGCATCATTAAACTCGATGGTACATTTCTAACTTTGACAGCAAAGTATTATTTTGTTTTTAAAATCTGCCCAAGTGGCAAGCAAACTTTTCAAAATTTTCTGTGTGGAAAATGTGTTCTTCATTGAAAATATTTCAGGACATTTTGTAGTTTTTCTTAGATTTGGCTAAAAGTTTTTTTTCCTAAAAGATGGTCTATTAATTTCCCAAACATTTTGTTTTGTACCATATAACTTACGATTTGAAAAAGTCTACCAAAAACTTTATTCAAAAGCAATTGAAAAAAGTATTTTATATTTAACTAATTGGTTCAAAATCTCCGTATAAACCTTAATGACCTAATATAGCTCATTAAGTTATCTCGTCACAAAAAAGAAAAAAAAAATTAGGAAATTACTCTAATGTTTTATAGTGTAAATAAAGCAAAATTCCTTATTTAAACTTAAAACATAAAAAAATGCAGCACCAACTTAATTGAAATGCAAAAAGATAAAAAAATAACGAACTGCTTCAACATATAAAAACCGCATTTATGTAATAAAAAACCTTCAAGAAATGACTGGGGTTTCTTCATTTTCATTTTAATGTTTTATTGTTCAAAAGGAATGAAAAGTGTAGTAGAGCAGTAAATTTACTTAAAAAGCCAGCAGTTACTTAAAAAAAAAAAGATCATCAAACAGCAAAAAAAGTCCTAAAGCAAAAAAAGAAGCTACAACAATTTACAGTTGCGCATTTAACCATGTTTAATGCAATTTAGCCACAAAACACTTAATTATACATTAAATGCAAAACAATGAACTATAGAGGATGTTACATATAAATATTTAAAACAAAACATTTTTATTTTATATAGAAAAAAAAAAACAACAACAATTCCCCTCTGCTAATGCCTGCTGATGTCAGTTTGGTTTTGATTTTAAAACGAATCATGAAAGTACAAAAGAATTCTTTTATTTTGAGTTTTAAGATTAACATTAATTTTCACATTAGTTGGGCGAAACTCATCACAATTCAGAATTTTATTAAAAAAAGAGGTTTTTGTTTGTTGGCCATAAAGTGGTTATAAATTCATTTTATCTTATCTTTATGTATTTTCTTTAATTTAACTTTTCTGTTTTTTCGCGCTCGCTCTCTCTCTCTCTCTCTTAATTTTATTCGTATTTAGTTCTGAAATGATTTTACATAATTTAGTTTCAAGTAACTTGTATTAAGTTTAGAACAACGGGAAAGGATTATTAAGTTTAAAGGAAGTTCATGTTGTTAATCAGTTTAACATACAAAGACAGTGGTTTTGAGCGAAAAAGCAATAGTTGTCACCAAATTAGTGGTGCTACGTTTTCTAGACCGTAAATAAATAAATTCTTTTTAAAAATTGCCAAGTGCTGGCTAAAAGTTGGCAAAACAAAAGTTATCATTTCCATAAAATTTTATTTAATAAAGGTTTGCTAAATTTAATAATCGTTTATGAATAACCTACTTACAACTACAATTAATGTTGGAAGAATTCTAACCAATTGCAGTGGGAAATGTAAGAAAAGATAAAACCACTGTTTATTGTTGTTGTTTTTGTTTAAATTTTGATATTGTGACAAGTGAAACTGTTGCGTATAATTCTTATTCGCTTAACAGTTTTATTTGTATTTGGTTTTTTATTAAAAATCTTTGGATGGAGTTTGCTGATGATCTGGGCTAAGCAACCAGTGAAATGCGCATAGGAATATCTTATCCCATCTACAAAAAATATCAGTGTATTTATCAAGAATAAAAATTGGGAATTAAGCACGACAAATGAAATCTTGTTAATTGAAAATTTGGTATTTCCAAAAATCTGATAACGGAGGTAAATGTTCTATTGTTGATTAAGAAACCAGAGCAAAAGTCGCAAATAATTATGTTGAAAATAAACGACATTTGCAGCACAGTTCAACGGCTCTTTAGAGTAAGCACCTTGATGAGGGCTAGTCCAGCATTCACAGCTGCTCTACAAAACCAGTTAAAAAATAAATTCATTGCCAGTATGATTTAATATTACAATTTTGAAATTATTTTTAACATGGTGACTCACGTTTATTTAAATATATGTAGTTGTATTTAATAAAAAATACCACATATTTACTAAATCTAAAATCTCTAGATTTTTACATAATAAATCCCGGGATTCGAGACGTACATTTTTAGAATAATCCCGGGATTTCGAGATTTCGGGATTGGCACCCCTAATATCATCCTTAGATAGCGGATGACATATAATTGTATGGTCGACAATAATGTGCGCATATGCCTATAGGTATTATATGTGCTTAAATACCCAGCAAGAACGACATGCACCTCTCTATAAACGATTGCATTCAAGCCGCCCATAAGGCATTCTGTACCCACATCAAACTATATAAGTCGAAGCGGATACCAAGCGCATTGAAAATAAGGCTTTACGAAAAAATGGGCTCTGGCTCTGGCAGAAGAAGAAAAACTAAGAATCTTTGAAAAGAAAATTTTAAGATGAATATACGGCCCAAAACGCGATGACACCGGAGACTATCTTAGAAGAAGCAACCGAGAGATCGACAATATAATCAAAGGTAAAGATGTGCACTCAAAAGCAAAATCAATCCATTCGTACTCAAATCAATACGGATTTTCTTCAATCAAGTACAGAAAGATTGATTCTAGTACGGATTTTTAATCGCAAAATACTTAAATTATCCATATTCAATCCCGATTTTGTACTTGAAATAATTCGAAAATGAGATCAATTTAAGCAAAACTAAGATTGAATCAATCTCAAAATGCGCTTGATTCAAGTATTATAAAGTTGATTTTATCCCGAATTATAATTGATTTACTTATTCGTATTACATCTTACAGAATGATGAAGCACTAACAAAATGCCCGATATGGTTTTACTTTAGAAATTTTATGTACATATTTAACCAAAAATATAAACTAAATAAGAAGCAAAAGTACAAACTTACTTTTTAACCCTTCGTGATACACATGAGTCTGGCGAGACCTTTTTTCAATGTGTATAGAAAATCAAAACATGCGTAAGCCGGAGTGTTAAACACAGCGAAAAGTTTAATCTTTTTTTTTTAACTTGATTTAGGAATTTTATACTTATTTCGAAAGTAACCATTTAGGATTGTTTTGAGTACGTTTTAGTACTTAAATTAATCATAAAAAACTTGATGAAGCCTGAGTGTTTTTCTTACTGTGTGGTGAAATTTATAAAGGCTCAAAGATTAAGCTGGACAGCAGCCATAGTCAGAATGCTGATGAGAATGTGTTTGTTCTCGAAACTAGTAAATTCGACCCGAGTTCAATCCTGTGTTCAGTCAAAAATAAAATTATCAAAAAAATAATTTAATAAAAAATTAAATTTGATGAACTTTAACCTAATTAATATATAAATCATAAAAAGTTCAACAAAACAACCATAATACTAATTATTGTTTAATTATCAAACATTTTGAATTCATTTCATGTTGTAATTTCCTTCCTTCACTAAAAATAACTTAAGGACAATTAAATTTAATGAACTTAAGCCTAATTAAAAACTTCACCAACAGTTCTATGAAAAATCACAATTGTTATTAATTAAAAAAATAATTAAATTTGCACTAGTTAACAAGTTAATAGTATCAATTAAATATTTTTTGATATTAATAACATTTTCTGCAGTAATGTTGTTGATATAAGTAACCTTTTAATTTACTTGATTACATTTTTAAGTAAAACTGATTAAATTTTTGATTAATGGTTTAATTGAACAAAATTGGCGAAATTTTTTCCGTGTACACAGAAATGAAATTTCTTTACTTTTATTTAAAATAACGAGCAATTTAAGTTTGAATTATCTACGTGCGGCAATTATAACCTTAAACATTGCTTTTTCAATAATCTTAAACGGCAGCCTTTGACGTGAAAAAAAAATTAAAATTGATTTCAATTAAAAAATTTGTGATATTTTTTAAAAAATTTATTTAATTTTCACTAGCAATTAAAGTAATAGTATCAATTAAACGATTTATTCACTTGAATAAACGTTTAATTCACTTGATTAAATTTTTTATTAAAACTGATTTTATTTTTGATTAATGCTTTAACTGGTGAACAATTGTGGATAATGTTTTCTGTGATCTTTATTGTCCGGCTTCTATATTTTTTAGATAACTGCCTTGTTGTGTAAAATATTTTATTCATTTAACACGGACGACTGCTAAAAAATTTCAATTGATGGGACGTTTTTATGAACATTTTTAATTTATGTCCTGTTCATCGATTTCATACGAAGACTTCGTTCGTTCGTGTAAGTTAAGCGAACGAAGTCTTATTTCGAAGTCGACGAACAGGGTATTGCTTTATTAGATGAATACAAAATTGCATTAGAGTCAAATATATATTTCCCAAAATTTATTCATTGTAAATAAATATCCATACAGTGGAGATAATTAAATATAAGAAGTTCGATAAAAGTTGGAACGAAAAAACTGTATTTTTAAATCAATTCTTAATAGGAAGAGTTTCATTTGCAAACATTTTATTACTAAGGAATCTATTCACATTTATTTGATGTCTAACTCGTGGACGTGTGCTTGACGTAATATCTAATTTGTCGCTTTCCATTCAGCATTGTCGGTGGCACTTATAGATACTAACAAATGCTTGCTAAGGTTTTTGATCGTGTAAAGAGATATCTAATGTCTGTTATCGAAAATAAATGGCAAAGCTCGGGTACGCTGTGACGCCTTTTCTCACAAAGCAAAGCTTATTTTCAAAAAAATAAACGCATTTTACGTTCTCTTAAAACGTTTAAGAAAATTTGTCTGAAATTAAAAAAGTTATACCCCATAATTTGTAATACAAACCACTGTGCCGTATTTCTCTTTTAAGAATTATTCCTAAACCAAAGAATTGGCATACTTCATGATTACCAAAGCATTTAATACGAACTAAATCATTTACACTTTGATTACATTTTCTTTAGAAAAGCGAAAAAAAACATTATAAAAAAAAATGTTTGTGGTTTTTTTTCTAAACCATCTTCAGGTCCCCCAGCAAACAAAAGCCAAGCCACCAACTCAACCATCCTTAACTATTCATTCATTTATTTAGTCAGTTAGTTAGTAACTTACTTAGTTTCGTACTTAGTTCGTCAGTTTATTTGTTCGTTGATTCATTCATTTATTCATTGAGTTTAATGTTTTAAGTTTCACAATTTTTTTTTCACAATTCTCGTTACTTCTCATCTGAATTCAAATACTCGGTACTGTCTTGTATCTATTTATTTATGTATTTTGTTTTCTTAGCGTGCCGGTTTAATGACTTAAAGAAAACATTTAACCACATTTTGCGGAAATGTTTTACAGTTTAGTATTTTTTTTTCTTTTTTTAAATATCGTTTTAATTTTCCTTAAACATTTTTTTTTAAACTTTATTTTCTTTTTTGCTTGGCAAACTTAATAACACAAACTTCTTCATTTAGGTTTTAGTTTATTTAGTTTTTTAACTCACATGAATATCTAGATTCATGTGTACGTAAGTAGTTTAGTAATGTGTGGCGTTGTTGTTTAGCGGAAAATAAATCAAATCTTCAATTTCCTTATTAAGTGTTTTACATTTAACAGCACTAAAACCTAATAAATTGCAAAAAAAGGTGGCGGTGTTGGTTTAGATTTTTATAATATTTATCCGTTTAAATGAGTTTTGTATTTGTTTACAATCATTTGTTAGCTACTAATTGTTTTAATAATTGTAGAATTTTTTTTCTGTTCTGTAAAATGATCACATAAATAACAGTTTGCTGCTTAAGTCGTTTGTTTCGAGTTTGTGTAGGTTTTCTTAAAAGATTTCTTAAGTTTTTTGTTTTTTAATTATTTAATTGAATTTGATAAAAGGCGTTTTACCCCTGTTTAAAGATGAATTATTTATGAAAAACTATGAGCGATAAAGAAGTTTCAGAGAAAAACATAAATGATTTATTTCATAGAAACAGAAATACAAAAAGGTTTTCGAAAGCTTGTTGTTTGGGGTACGTTAATCAGATTTTACTGAAGAATTCGCACACAAGTTATTCTATAATTGCAACTTATCCTAACACCAGTGTTACCAATTTAGATATATGAAGGATCGATTTAATGCGATTGTTGAGCCATTAAAATATAAACTAGGTTCTGAGTAATTTTTTCCACTTTTGTTTTCTTAAATTTAAAAAAAGTTTTGAAGCAAAACTTTTTCTCTTAACTCATAAAAACCCACAATTTTTAATATCAAAGCAATCATTTCTATTGGTTATTTGAATATGTTGAAATAAATTGTATTCGTAAAAATTTTGTTGTAACAAAACTTTTGTAAAACATAACAAAGTTTTTCTTTGCAATTTTATAAAAAAATATATGTTTTTAGTTCAGAAATTCTATGTAATCGGGATTGTGTCACTTGTAGCCGTATTCTGTAATTCGCTTAGCTAAGCTAACTCTCGACCGCTTAAATTCCTTAGAAAATACAAAATTTAAAAATTTTAGCGATGACATTAAAAGCTAAAATTGAGGCGAATTAAAATACAGTATTGCGATCGTAGCCAACAATCGCGAAATCAGCTTTATAGATTTTTAGCGATAGAGATTTACCTTAAGCGAATTACAGAATACGGCTGATGAATAGTCTATGCTAAGTAAGTTTGCTACTTAAGTCTTTTGTTTTACCTATTTTTTTGTGAATATTTGTGAAAATGGACAGAGTAAACTTTAAAATAATAAAATGGGACTTCTGGTTTTCAAATAATCGCGTATCTCTTAAAGTTCAAAACAGTATAATAAAGGGTGGTCCAACCAAAACGCACGATGTTAATTGTAAATAAAACAAAGTTTTCAAAGAATTTTTTTTAATATTTTTTATTGCTATAGAAGAATCTATGACAATTATGTGTGCTTCGGTGGCATACCTCTGTCCGATGGTACATATTCTCAAGTATTTTGAGACGTAATGTCGTTAATGTGCCAAGTAATCTCGTCCTCCTCTGTCTCTTAAATTGTTCTTGGCTTATTGACGTACACTTTTCTTTTAAATATCCCCAAAGAAAGAATTCCAACAGTGGAAAATTATATGAGCGTGCCGCAAATAAACATCGCCACGACGATAGATAACACGGGCATTGAATTTCACGCGCAAAAGACGCCACCGTACGAAACAGTAACTCTTTGTGGACACATTGGCTTTTCAAAAATCACAACTGGATTCTCATTTGCCAATTTTGCTTTCTAACGAATCCAATGAAGTGAAAATTTTCCTCGTCGCTAAAGATGAAGAATTTTGATATAAACGCTCATTTTCTTAAAAGGCTTTAACAATCTTAACGCGCTGTGTACCTCAGCATAGTGACTCACAATTAACATCGTGCATTATTGTGGCACCACCCTTTATTTTAATTCGTATTTTATCTTACCTTGTCAAGTAAAAACATTATAGAAACTTTAATATATTTGAAATAACTAACGTAGGCTATTCAAATATCATATAAAAAACTCAATTTAGTATTAAAAAGGATTTTAATACGATGTCAACAACTGGCCCTAAAAGATTAATTCGATAAATTAAAGAATCCTACTGAAATACACAAATATCTTTTAAGTTTCTATTCTTGGGGCTACAGGCGTTTGTTCTGATTTTTCTGCAGCAGCTAATTAAGAGTTAGGAAGCGAACAATTATGTTACTCCCACTCTTCTTCTGGAACAAAAATGCTCGAATCCAAAATTTTATCTTTAGAAGTGCCACTATGCATAAAGCTTGTTTCTCAAGTTCATTGTTTTAATTTCTTTCTTTTTTGAAGTTTTGAATGGTAGACAATTTTTTACTTTTAATACTTCAACGAGATGGTGGTGGCGTGGTGTAGTGATTAAAGTGCTTGCCTACAAAACCAATCATCTTAGGTTCAATCTCTGGCAGAGGACAAACAATTTTCATCATGGTTTTCGAGTTGTAAAAAATTAAGTGGCTTCAACCCCTTCCAAACAATCCAACCTAGAAGCCCCTAGGCTTCGCCTGGAAAAGAGGATATCATCGTGGCAAAGGTCAATCAGCCGCCATACCCTGGTAAAAAAGGTATAAATCAAACTACACTAAAAACACGAAGGGCGTTGTTCCTAGGCAACGACAGATGTCAGTCCATTTATCCTAGGGCCCGCTACAGCGACCAATCATCTACTTAGCTCGAACAATGACCGATTAACAGAGCTGATGCAAGGCAAAATAACAATAGACTGATCGATAATCCAAGAACTAGGACAATGCAATCTTACAACCTTACCTGCTACAGCAGCTACTACATCTACTTTTATTGAATTCTATCTACAATAACCGATACAAGGTACTCCAAGAACTAGGAGAGTGAAATCTGACATGGGAAGACACGGCACCAACTGCAATAAAAAGCATACGATGGATATGCCGCAAAAAATGGTTACTAAAAAAGGAAACAACTTTAACGAGTTAAAAAAATAATTCAAATAATAATTCAGGACTTTTTTCTTTATTAGAAATATTAAAAAAAAGGGAAATGTATGTTAAGGGTGTTTTTTAGAGTGTCACAACTTTTAGTTGGCATCACTGCTTTATTTTAATACCCATTTAACAGCAGATAGATGCTTTTTGTTTAGTTCTCTTTGAAATTTCAGTTTGAATCGACTTACACCAGAGAAACGCGTGCAAATTGTTGAAGTTTGTAATCAAAAGAATTCGGCGAATAGGCTGAAGCAATTGATATTGATTAAAGCCCATTTCTGGTTTAATGGGTACGTAAATAATTAGAATTGTTGCATTTGGAGTGATGAGAATCCACAAGCATTTGTCAAAACACCATTGCATCCACAGAAAATAACTGTTTGGTGTGCTTTATGAGCTGGCGGAGTCATTGGCTTTAAAAACGATGATGGTCAGAATGCGAAAAGTTGTGGAAAATTTGTGTTCAAAGTTGCGCCTTTAAGCGCCAGCCGTGAAATCACATGGCAGAAATCATATTTAAACATCAATTTCGTAAATTTTTTTTTAATAAAGCCGGTTTCATTGATATTAAAAATATATTTCCTTGTTTTATTATGATTTAAACTTCTGTTACTCTACAAAAAACACCCTTTAGTTAGTCTTGTTAATCAAGTTTGTTTTCCAAGTCTTTTGTTTCAATATTTATAATATTTAGCTGTTCCTGTTTGTATTTTAATCATAACTATTGACAACTTAAATTTATTGCGTATTTAAAATTTGCAATTAAAATAATAATTTTATTAAATCGAATTAAAATGTCATGGATAATCTATGAAAAAATATGTGTAATATTATAATTATTATTGTTTTAAATGCTTATGTTTTATTAAATGATAATTACGCAGGCTTTAATAAAACGTAATACGAAATTATAGGCTTTAAGTAATAAAGAAATTTTTTAAACTACTTAAAGTTAAGATTATTATTAAGTAAGTTTTGTAAGATTTTTCTAAATAATGAAATAAAAATGAATAAAATGAAAATCTTACAATATCGACAAGTCAATCAGGAGCCCATAATATTTAATGTTACAACTAGTGACTTTTGTTGAAAATTTCCCATGAAACTTGTTCCAGTTTAAAACGGGTACTTGGTTCTTGTAATGATTTTATTAAAGTTTTCGGTAATTAATAATTTTAAGATTAAACATTTTAGTTTTACTGCCTATTCAACAATTTCGAACGTGAACGTTCGCATAGGAAATTTCTATGAAAATATCTAAATATTTCCAATTTAAAATTCTATACGAACGTTAACGTTCGAAATTGTTGAACAAGCAGTGAAATGTTTAGCTTTAGCATTAGTTTGAATGTTATGGTGTTTTCTTTTCTACAAAAAATGTGCCTTTTTAAAAAAAAAAATTCAATTTGGTGTCTTTTTCTTAAAAATTTTGCTCCCGAAAGGGGAGGCTTGTTTTATTCTAAAAAACTTATGCTTTTCGGGAGCAAAATTTTTAAGAAACAGACACCAAAATGCATTTTTTTTTTAAAAAAAGGCACATTTTTTTTGTAGAAAAGAAAACACCATTAGGGTCCAGCTTTTCTTAACTGATTTTTTACAAGATAAATTATAATTCTCTTAACTCATGCTATTTAATACTCCAAAAATAAATGTTAAACAGAGTGAAAAAAATGTATACTCGATGTGTACTATTAATTCTGAAAAGGCGTTTATAAAACTTTTTAAGGCTGTAAATAGTTTCTAAGCTGTTTCTTTAACTACCCAGAAAGCAAAATAGTCTGACATCTTCCAGACATCTAAGAGGAACGCCGATAACAAAGTCGGACTCGTATAAGAATTCTGTCAGATTTCTGACACAGAAACGTATGAAGTGGTTGACACGAATTCTGACAGACATATCGTGGGAAATTCTGGTTTTTTTGCCGACATTTCTGATAGATATTTGACAGAAATCTAATGAAAAAGCTGCAAAAATATGATGAGCTAGCCGATATTCTTATTGTTTTTTAACTGATAGCTGAAAGAATTCCTTTTATTGCAAAATATTTAAAAGTACATATATAATTATAAATTTTACACTTGCGTACCTTTTTTTTAGTCTTTTTATCTTGAAACGATAAAATAAAATAAAAATTATTTTCAACTCAATGACTGAAGTCAGACATTTGCAAGAAATGTATAATTCATACAACGTCGGAGCATTTTGCTGGCTGGGTAGTTATTTAAAGGGGTTCTAGTGTATTTTTGCGTTGATGCCGAATGTGAAGATTTAATGTCATCAATATGAATGTTATATGTGGTGGCAGAGAAAAAACATGTTTAAATATGGTCAACTTCAACAAAACTATTTTTAAAGAAAAATTTAAACATGTTATGTTAAATTTAACTATAAGTTGTTTTTGTTTGGCTACAGGTCCAAGTAAATAAATAAAAATTAAAAACTTGTGATTTCTGTTTTTATATTTTTATTCCATTTTAATTAACCATAGAATTTTCACTGGCAAACATATTATTGGGAAATTAGTCATTGATCAAGAGGCCATAACCATATTAAGGTTCCCCCTATGATTAAATATGACAATAATTTGTTTTCAAATTAACAAAAGTATTTTCCTCTTTTTCAAGAGCAACATGCTATGGTTGGAAAACAACCATGCAATTATAAGTGTTAAAAATATTGTAGTTATTACTAACCATAACATGTTTGAAGGCAACCATAATATGGTTGTGGCCACTTGATGGAGACCTTGGTTAAACCATTATATAGTTGTCGCTGACAGTAATATTGTTAAATTTAACAGAATATGTTTAACATTTTCTTTAAAAATAATTTTGTTGGAAGTGACCATATTAAAACATATTTTTTCTCTGGGTGAATTCATGGCATAGATGGCGTAGAAAATGTGACAAAATTTTTTAATGACGTTCCTCATTAGATTAATGTGACTTTATGCCTCTTTTATTAATGTATACTTTCGGAATAGCCTCTCTTTGCAGCTCTGGTTCTTAAGAAGGAGTCATATTTTTTTTTTTTTATCAAATTTTATTAAAAACAAATTTTTAACAAAAAAGGTGTTTTAAGGAATTGTACTCCATTCAGAAAATTTAAAATACTTATGTACAAGTTTATGCGAAAAATTACCCCTAAGAAATCGATTTCATGAGCAAAAAAATAATGACATTAAATTTGAAGAATCACAATGTTCGATAAAAAAAAAATTATTTTAAGAGCAAGAGTATCTTGTGCAGAAAGTAAAGTATATAGTGAACATTTAATTTTCTTTAAAAACATAAATTTTTTTTTTGGGTCTGCCAGAATAACAGAAAACATGAGCCATTGGACACCGCGATTATTCGTAAAGGAAAATAATTCCGTTTCGTACTCTTAGAGCACATAAGAAAAGTACTTGAAATGGTATGAAACTAGTTTTCTTGAAACTTTATTTTTTTTTTAAAACCTTAATTTATTTAAAGCTTTGCAAAATCTTAAGAAAAGTTATTGAGCGTAGAAAATCGCTTCTAGAATCGTTAAGTTATCTTTCGAGTCGACTTTGCTGCTGTTTCTCCATTTATTTTACGCCAATCTCTTAATTATTAATTCAATATAAGAGTATTAAAAAAACATGAATATGCATGCAAAATAATTTTAATTAATTGCACATAAATATGACACAAAAAATTTACGCATCATTTCACTTTAAAAAGAAAAAAAATTATTAAAATGTGGACAAGCCAGTTGTTAATTTAAGGCAATTTTTTTGCTTTTGCTAAATACAGAGAAGGCTACAAGACTTTGAACAACTTGGCAAACATTTAAAGATTTAAATTGCAAAAAGCAAAAAAGAAAAATTAAAAAATAATAATACCATGCAAAATAAAAAAAAAAAAAATTGTTAATAATGAAACCACAAATAAACCATAAATGATCATGACAGAAATCTCCAACAAAAATTAAAAAAGTTTTGATTTTTTTCTTACGTTTTTCATAAAAACAAAATATCCGCTTAAAAAAGTGTTGCTTTAAAAATTTTTTTTTTCTTTTCGTGTTGAAATTGCAGGTGCCAAAGATGATGATGGTCACAGCATTAAAAGTAGTGACAATCTAATGGGTTTATCCAAGAAACAACGCAAGGCACGCACTGCCTTCACCGATCATCAATTGCAGACATTGGAAAAATCATTTGAACGTCAAAAATATTTGAGTGTACAGGATCGCATGGAATTGGCAAATAAATTGGAATTGAGTGATTGTCAAGTCAAGACTTGGTATCAAAATCGAAGGTAAGTTCAGGCAAGAGGATTAAGTATAGAAAGGGGAGGTGGAACAACGTATAACAGAACAGACAGACAGTGAATGAAGAAGTGTTGAAATGTAACAACATCTCGGTCTTAATTAGTTGAAAAGGCAATAAAGATTAAAAGAATTATGCCAACACTTCAAATGGACATAAATGGACTTTTTCTTAAACGAGTTCTATATTTATTAAAAGTAGAAATAAAATAAATCAAACATTTTAGAAATTTTATGGAAACTTGAAATTCCTACAATTTCTAAGTACAGCACACACATCAGATTGACACAACTTAAAAAAAAAATCAAACTTAAATTCAATGACAAATTTGTTTGAAAGGCCCCAGATCTTATTAAAACCAATAGTGACATAATTTTCCTCCACAGTCTAGTTTTTAAATTTAATTACTTTTTATTTATATAAAGGGTGGTCCAACCAAAATGTAGGATGTTAATTGTGAGTAACGTGTTATCACACGTCGTGGCGATGTTAACTAGTCGTCACGATCTTGCGATTTGGCACCGTTGGACTTCTTTCTTTGGCGATATTTAAAAGAAAAAGTGTACGTCAACAAGCCCAGAACAATTCAAGAGCTAAAGGATGCAATCTTTCGGCACATTAACGAGATTGAACCTCGATTATATCTCAGAGCCATTCAAAATATGGTGGTATGCCACCGAAGCCGTGGCCAGCATGTGGCCAATATTTTTTGTCACAAATAATTTTCATAAATCCTTCTATAATAATAAAAAATATTAAGATAACTCTCCGAAAACGTTTTGTTTTATTAACAATTAACATCGTGCGTTTTGGCTGGAACACTCTTTATATGTAAATTTCTTTTCGATACTTTCCTTTAAAAATTTTTCCAGCGTTTTTGTCTTAAGTCTTTTGTTTTGTCATTTTCTAACATATAAAATTATCAATGTGGCACCATAAAAATGTTCATCATAAACTTTTTCCCATACAATTTTCAATGATTTGAAAATAATAAAAACTTTAATTAAGTTATTTAATTTGCATTACGATCCAGTTCTCTAAATGTTCGTTATGGTTGGTTTTTTCAGTCATAAATTTTAGAAGAAAAAAAGTCTATAAATGTTTATTAAAACTGGTTGGTTGATGTTAAATGTGGCAACTTTTTTCTATTTTTATCGTCCGAATTTTTAAATGCACATTAACGTTAAGAAAAATTATTTCAGTTGTAATTAATGTCACAGGTGGTGAAAGTAGAGTTATGTAGGTATATGTGGCCAATGTGTTTCAAATAAATCGAATTTTAAAGAATTTAAATACAGGGTGCAAAACACAATTATAACATTTTTCTGGACGGAAGGTTGACAAGAGATTTCTTGTTTGAATTTAAGGAAATATTGTAAATTTAATCCATCTATGCTAATTCTTTATGAAAGATTGTTAAAAAAAGCTTGTATAACAACGCAACTCCCTTCATCGTAGGGTATGCTCCAACACAGTCGAGACTTAAGTTAATTTACGAACTTAAAATCTGGTAAAAATCGTTCAATATTTGACTTTTAAAGCTGAGATTTTAAAGTCAACCTGTCAAAATTATATGTAATAGATATTCAGATTTTCAATGAATCTAAACGCAGCCATTATCATGTTACAAATAGTTAAGGAGAATAGGTCACCCTATTACTCTTTAGGAGGCACTTACCAAAATATCCTATAGAGGTTAGTGTAGTGCAACCTCGGTTAATGCGAACAATAGAAAATTTTAGGCTTTGCAAACTCCGAACAAAACTTTTCATGTCTATTTTACGCTTAAAGACCTTATTTCAATACAAACAAATGGCTTATTTAAAAATAAAACAAATGGTAATTAGCTTTGAGAACAAATGCATTTATTTTGATTAAAAAAATTAAGAACTAAAAAAAGAATACACTTTAGTTAATTTTCTTGTTAATTTTTACTGGCAGTTATTATAAAGTTTTAGATTCAAGTTTTTAGTGAAAAAGTGTAACATTTTCCATTGCGGTTCTGCTGTATGAACTATTTTTTGCTTCGGAATTCCTTGAAGCTTTTGCAGATTTTTTTATTGAAACTGCACGAAGTTGCCTAAGTTTGGTAGACAATAATTAACTAATTTTGCAGAGAACCTTATTTTTTATTTAAGCTTTTATTATACACAATTTCGGTTCACAACTCATCGCAGTTGAGCCTGGTATTGAAATTCAACCAGATCCGTTCATAAATGCCTGACATATGAACTGCCTCTTAATTTGCTCTGGAGAACAACGAAAATCAATGTTCTAAATTAGGTATAAGCATCTTGGTTATCAGGCGCGGATTCAGGGGGGGGAAATAAGGAAATTTCCCCCCCCCCCTAAATTATAAAAATATTTTTGGTTTCTCTCGATAATACAAGAATTCCCAATAATAATATTTTTTTATATGCAAAAAATTTTAGGAAATCCCAGCAAAGTTTTTTTTTTGTTTTTTTATTGAATAGTTATTTATTAGATATTTCCAATGAAACATCTAGTTTACTGTATTTAAATACTTATTATTCTACATTCAATCCCAGCAGGTGCCATCTACTATTTATATCCAAAGAATAAATGTTTGACTTGAAAATGCGTGCGGTCGAAGTATTAATAAGCCTTAGTATGTATATGCAATATTTATGTATATATGTGTTATATGAATTAAAATTCTATTCGATAATATTTGACGAAAACACGGATTTGTCGGGGAAAACCCAGATTTCCTTATCTAAAAGATATTTCAACATACAACAAAAAGTTGTTAGGAAAGCATTAATTGGCTTTGTTGTAAACTCATTTGAAGAGGCTTCAAAGGATATTGATAATGTGATGTATCAATTGATGCGAAGGCACTATCATCAATAGTTCTAAAAGTTTTGACAAATTTTAGTCTTGACCTAAACAATTTTGTAGGAAATGGAACAGATGGGTGTCCTCCGGCGTCAGCAGAAAATGGAGCTGTTATTAAATTCTGGCCAAATGAAAAATAAACGCCTTGCTATTCCCATAAATCAAACAAAGTGCCATTAATACAATAAGTTGTATCATTTGTTAAAGAAACGACAAATTTTTTTAAATATAATCATCCCAAGCGAAACGCACTTTTAGCAAAGTATTTGGTTGGACCGTCACGACTCAATTTTACACTTTGCAACAAGTGTACATCATATAGTAGAGGCTTTGGAAAAAATATCTGAGTAGAAAGGTAGAGATACTTCATCAAAAGCCTCATATAAAGGAACTCGCTTAGTACTTTTTGAATTCATTTACGGAATATTATAGTTATTGTATCACAGCCACTTATTATCATTTTACATAAGCACGATATAGATCTTCAAAAAGGATCAAGCCTTATCAAAACTTAAATCATGTGCCTTAAAGAGAAAAGAAATGAAGCCGAAGAACTATGTAAAACGATTTTTAAAAAAGTTAAAGTTATCTGCGTTCAAATCGAGGTTCCAATCAAATTCAAAATGTTGAAGATTACTACCAAATTGTAGGTTACATTCCTCTTATTGAATTTATTTTAGAAGATCTCAAAACACGTTTCACAATAGATAGCCTAGATGTAGTGAACATACCTAAACTTCTACCTCAAAGTGTAATCAAGTCAAATACAGACACAAAACTTTTAAAATCACAACTAACTGATGAGCTGATTATGTTTGATAAAAGATATATTTAAACACCTACTAACATCTAAACTTGAGTCTGAACTGTTGCATTTGCAACAAACATGGAAAATATCTGAAAATAAACTGCGATGAAGATATCTACCGAAATTTAAGAAAAATATTTAAAATTTTCGTTTCAATGCTCGTCAGCAGGGCAAGTTTGAAATGGCACGAAAAATGGTTAAAAATGGCTGGCAAAATGGCACAAAAAAATAAAAAAAATGGCACGAAAAATGGCAAAAATAAACATGGTATTTAAGAAACATTTATTTTATTAAGTTTTTATTGTAAGTACAATAGTATATTTCTTCAAATTGTCAAAAAAAAAAAAAAAAATTGGGGGCAAAACGGAAGAATTTGGAAGTTGTTTTTAATACAATTTTAATCTTATTTTTGTTATAAAATTCTGTTTAATAAAGAAATATTTTTATAATATTTGTCTTAAAATTTTTTTATCAGGGAAATCTTATTAAAGAACGACGTTTAAAATTCTTGCGTTTTGAGTCTTCGATTTCTAGAACACCCCTGATAATCTTCTGTTATCACATAAAACAGTTCTATAAATGAAAAAACACTCTTTCAACATCGCAAGATGTAACTGGAGCATATTTTAACAATAAAAGTTCAGATGGAGAAAGGTTGTCAATCAATTCATCCGTCTTACTTTAGTTAAAACAAAATTGTGAGAAAATCGGTTAAAACACTTTTTTAAAATTTAAATGCGAAGCCCTATAGATTTTTCAGGAGTATTGAATAATTTACTACACGTATTACGATCTCAAACGTTTTTTAAACTTTTTAACAAAATCTTTTTTACTGACATCTTTTATTATTTTCCTTAGCACTGTCAATTAAGCCAAAGCTTTCATTCATAGAAATCCCTTACGTTTGTAACTTCAAGAGGCTTGAACAGATGAATTGCAAGTACTTTTTACGTCCGATTTTTGCATAATTCAGTTAGCATTTCGAATAGATTCTGCCTCATATTCGCTTAGCTTATTTAAAAATTTTTTTCTATGTTGCAAAAAGGTATTCTTTAGCAAGCTGGACCAAAAATTTCTATTTAAAAAAATAATTGAAGAAATGGCAAAAATGGGATATGCAATAAAAAACTTGCCCTACTCGTCAGTAATGCGACGAGAGAGAGTTCATTTCCTACCCGTCGTCTAATAAAAACATGGCTCAGACCAACAATGACAGAAGAAAGACTGTACTATCTAAATTTGACATACGAGGAAATCATAAATTGCTTATTAAAAAAAATCAATTTATAATGAACTGATCTTATATTTCATTTAACCTTATTGTTGAGCTTTTTTAATATAATATACACACATTAATTTTAATAAACTTTTAAAAACAAAATTTTTACTTTTTTGCATCAAAAAAAATTTTCCCCCCCCTAAGGCTCGAGCTGGATCCGCGCCTGTTGGTTATAAATACACAACAACTGACAAACTGTAACCGGAATAGGAAATGTGGGCGTGGCACAAAATAAATATAAATTTTTTTCTAAAGAACGGTTTTTATATAAGTTTCTGTTCTTATCGCACCTTTTCGTGAAGGGTACAAAAGTTTCAGCAAAGTTGAATAAAGCACTCTTACACTCACAATATCCAGTACGTAAAATTAATTGAAATTGTAATATAAAATAGATTAAATTTCAGTTAATAACCGGTCTTCTTATTTTTCATTAATTTTTAGCGAAAAGTTAATTTAATTTTAACTGCCAACAATTCATCTTCAGATTCCGTAAAAACAAATGAATTTTATTTTATGTAAAATAACTATCAACAAATTAACTAAATGTTCCGTCAAAACAAGGGAATATTCAGTTATTTTTTTGAAATTGAGTAATTTTCGTTTACTTCACAAAAGAGCCGAATTTCTAAAAAATACCAGACAGAAACCTGCCCGCTTGTTTTTCTAATGAGAGAGAGAGAGAGAGAGAGAATATTATTATTTACTTTCCCCACGTTGTTTACAGAAGAACTCTCAATTATAAGACACCAGCAGCATGACCAAAATGGCTTCGCAATTATTTTACTTTTAATATTTGATGTATTTAACTTTATTTATTTATTAGAAACTGGGAATTGTTTAACACGAAACAAGCATATCGTTTTTAAAAGAAAAGAAAAAATTTATTGTTGGTAGTTAAATTATATAAAATAACTGAATGTTCATTTGTTTTTACGGAATTCGAGGTTAAATTTTTGACAGTAAAAATCCATTGAACTTTTTGTTACTTTAAATTACATTTTCATTTAATTTTACATAAAGAAGAAATAAACTTAATCAACGGACAATATTAACTGTAACTGAAAATCCGTATTTTTATGCACTTAGTTTTTTGAATAAATGTTAGAATCAGTTAAAAATAAATTTGCTTGGAATTTTAAATGTTTATTTAAAATGGCTGAACGGAATACTTTTTAAATAGACTACAGTCCGTTACAGTAATAATATTGTGAGTGTACTGGTTTTTGATTGTTCTTGTCATAATAGAATTGAACTAGAACAAACCATTTTACTTCAAAACTTTAATGCATGTTTAAATTTTGTACACTTTGTGTATTATTAATGATTTTTTCTCTAAATTTGAGTGGTTAGTCCAGTGCCAATCAAGACTTAACACAATCTGCCGTATTTAGAAAAAACTGTTATTGTAATTGTATTTGAAATCTATTTCAAGGAACATTTGTATAGAAATTTAATTTTAAAATATGTGAAAAATTAAAAATATTATTTATGATGTACTTTTATTTAAAATATTCCCACCTTAAAATTTTCATTAAAATTCATTTACATTTTCTAAAACTCCAGTTCAAAATATTAATTTGTTCCACTACATTGTTCAAAACAAATAAAACTTATTTCAATGGTTTTCGAATTAAAGTGGCAAATTAAAAAAAGTTGCTTAGTCAGTGTGAACTGCAACCACCAGGGTGACGAACAACGCAAATAAATAAATAGTGACAATTACCATGATTACAATTTCAGTTTATTAAACTCA
Organism: Pollenia labialis; assembly: GCA_949318255.1. Lineage (NCBI taxonomy): Eukaryota > Metazoa > Arthropoda > Insecta > Diptera > Polleniidae > Pollenia > Pollenia labialis. Next base: position 93,206,967 of record OX439142.1, on the reverse strand, counting down.
CTCTTTGGCTCTTACACTCACACTCAAGCACACACACAAACACCTCTAAAATTCGTGTTTTTTTTAATAATTATTCAAACGAAGAAATTGGTTATGGTATTTTTTTTCATAAATTAGACAGCCAAAAAGAAATTTTACTAAAAAAAAATATATATAATTTACTTCATTATATAAAATAAAAGTGACATGGTCTGCTTAAACAGTTTTTGGCCACTAACGCGAATACAAAATTAATTCCTTTTTAAAAATGCTGTTTTAAGCAGGTCTGGTAAAGTTGTTGCAATTATACTTTATTGTGCTATTCGATCTTTAAACGAAAAATGGTATCACCATTCATTTTGAAAGGGAAGTTCTCTTTCGGCAAATTCAACCGTGATGTCTTGGCTTTCATTCTAAAAAACTTAACAGATTTTCGACCAATTGTTATGATTAAGAGCCCTTTTTCACTCGCCAAGTTTGCTTTGACAAAGTTTTTTTTCAGTTCTACACAAGCAAAGTTTTGCCTTGACAAATTTTTTGTTCTCTTATAATTGCTTGTTAAATTACAGATGAAATTAAAAAAAAAACTGTTTATTCTTAACAATACTGTTTTCCCTCTTTCCAACAATGTTAAGGCTTTGCATGTGCAACAAGGATCTTATAAACAATCGGTAAAACTTCTTCCATCCGTTTATGTCCTATCGGAGCGTAGGATCTCTACAAATGTTCTCCAGTTTATTCTGTCGAATGACTTTGCTTTTATCTTGTTCCAAGATATTCCGCTCTTCTTTATATCTATTTGTAGACAGTTCTTACAGGTGGTTTCTGATCGACCTCCTTTCTATTGCCTTGTGGATTCCATTCTTGCGCTCGTAGGCAAATTTCCCCAGATCCTTTCTAAGGGTATGTCTGATCCGCTTCCATTTTCTTTCCTTTATAATTGTGCCAATTGGTTGATTTGCTACAATTTTGACAAAAGGCTGTGCTTTAGACAAAATGTGATGAAGTGTAGAAAGTGAATGGTACTTTTAGAACTATATCTGGAAATGTTAATCATATGGAGACATGTATTTATGCTACGGGGTACAACGAAAATTGAACAAACATCAAGATCACTGATGCGTTGTCCTATTAAATATTCTGACGATCAAAGAAATTATGAAATAGATAAATATATAAAAAATAAATTTTTTACGAAACTTGTGTTGTTCATAAATAAATTTAAAAAGAAGTACAATTTAATTAACAAGTTTGTAAAATTTTGAAAACTCTCTTTGCCATCCCTGGCTCAAATTTATAAGCATGTCAATGCACAGCAATTTGTAAATCATTAATCATTAAAAAAAAGAAAACCGATATTTTGTTTATAAAAAAATATAAATGAATTTCAAAAAACAAAACATTTAGAAATCCAGGTACTTTTTTTTTAAGAACAAACTTGTAAAGTCATTCATACAAAATTATGCTGCTGCTGTCCAGGAGGAGTATATTTTATTTTTTTTAATATGAGTGTGTGTTGTATGCTTTTATTTCCCAGTTAATTGTTTTGTTAAACGCCTACTGGCATTTTTTTGTCTCTAAATGCTGTTGCATTGTTTATTGCTGCCACACTGTGGCTGGCTGGCTCGCTGTAGTCAAAGCTGAAGTTGCAGTTTTATTTTCATGTTCAACAAATGTCCTGCTGCTACTTTGTGTGTATAAAACTTTATTTTTGGTGCCTTTAGGGCCTGCTGTTTCTTTTTTTTTTATTTCCAATTTACAGCTTCTTTCTTAATATTTTACAACATAATTGGTTTGCTTTTTCTTCTTTGAAGAAAAATAAAAGTTCTTAATCCAATTTGCAAAACTATTTAATCCTATTAACTTGTTATTTATTGCAAAAAAAAAAAAAAAAAAGAAAAGACAAAACATCAGTCAAATAATGAACCAATTTTGGGATAAGAGTTTAGGGTTAATGATCATTTTAAAGAAAATTTGTAGTAAGCAAATTTTTAACTCTTGCTGGTTTTCTAGTATAAGAGCAGTTTTTAAAGGCGCCTAAATTTCATTAACAAGGCGTCTCATCTGATTTAGATTTGTTTAATGACTTTAAACAAAAAGATTTGAAAAAATCCAGACATAGCATTTTAATTGCTTTTGTTTGCAAACAATTCAATTATTTTTTTAATGTAATCAAAAGTTTTATATTCAAATTTGTAAAAAAATGTCGTTTAAAAAAATTTAAACCAGTATCATGTTCTAATTTGTTTAATTGGTTTCTCTTAAATCAATCAAAAACCAAACAAAAATTAATTAAAAATTCTAAATAAAAACTTTGATTTATTTGGTTTTAATGTTTATTAAAACATAAGATTTAAGACACAAACTTGTACAGATTCTTTTGTTTAGTTTTGCTAGAAAAAAGAAGAATTAAATCTTTATTGTTCTATAAAATGCAAATATTTATTTAAAACTAATTTTAAAGTTCTAAAGTAAATGTTGGGTAATTTCAAGTGATAGAACGAGTATTTTTGTAGAATTTATTTAAATAAATTTTGATTAAATTTTGTGTTTAAATATTTTTTTGATTGCTTTTAATGATTTTTTTTTGTGATAATGGTAATTTTTAAAAATTCAGTATGTGAGAAAAACTTTAGTTATACGAATGATATTTTTTTATTATTAACTTTAGGCGATTAAAAGGAAAAAATAACATTTCATTATTAAATTTTCCAATTTTAGCGACTTTTCATATTTTTTTTTTTATTAAATTCGTTTCTTGTTTTACGCGGTATTTAAAAAAAATATTTAAAATGGGCGATCTTAGATTTATTCTAATGTTGTGATGAAATTAAAACTTTTTTAATAATTCAGCGATTTGTGTGAAATTGAAATTACTTTTCACAGAAACAAACTGAATTTGATTTGTTACTTTACTTGCAGTTATACCGAAAAATAAACGGTATTTTTCTTTATAAGTGATTTTATATATTCGAATTTTGGCGATTTTTGGTGTCGGTCACACTTATTAAATATTTAACCAAATAAGCGTAACCACTACTTTTTTTATAGTTAGTGAGATTTAGCATACTCTAAATATCACAAAATAAAGCTTATTATACTGCTAGACATAGCAAAAAACAGTTTTCTGTAAGATTTGGAGTTATAATCAAAATAAATATTAGAATAAAAGTAAATAATTATTTAGTTTGCCTGTTGGTTCTGTTTTTTTCGTCAAATATTTGACAAGTGTGACCAAAGCTAAAGTATTTAATATTTTGGGCAATTTTTAATTTGAAAAATTTGTGAAATTTTTACTTTTTTTATGACTAGGCATTTTTGCTTTATAATTAATAACCTTTGATTAATCTGAGAACTGTTGACTTTTTGCTACTTAAGCGATTTTATAGAAAATTTCAGAAATGGTGAACACTGACCATTTTTCATTTCTGTGTTTCCTGATTAAAAGTATTTTCTGTATTAAATTAAAATTAATTTTAAAGTTTTTTTTTTTAATCTCATATTTATTTTATTTCCTTTTCTTTCAGAACAAAATGGAAACGCCAGACAGCAGTGGGCTTAGAACTCCTTGCAGAGGCCGGTAACTATGCCGCCTTTCAACGTTTATATGGCGGTGGTTCTCCTTACCTATCAGCTTGGCCATATGGTCACCCTCAGGCTTCAGCCCACATGTCACCCAGTTCCCCCATAGATCTTTACTACAGGCAAGCAGCAGCTGCTGCAGTTCTACAAAAACCTCTCTCCTATCGCATGTATCCCTCCATACCACCAATGGCCCCAACCGCATTATCCTCTATGCCAGTAACACCAACGCCAATGTCTCATCTGAGTGCTTCCAATTCGTTAACGTCGCTTAGTAACTATTATCAAACGGCCACACAGTCATTTGGCTCCACAAATTCTCCATCTACCAACTCTAGTCTTCAAAATAAAAGTCCAACGCGTAGCGAGGATAATGATTTAGATGAGAATCGTAAAAGTGTTGAGATTATAGATCGATCATCAAGTCCACAATTGAATCCAGGCAGTCCGCCAGAACGTTTGGAAGGTAAAACTGCTGGGACAGGAGGACGGGAGGCTGTGGAAAACAGTGACAATGAGGCGGATGATGAGGATGATGCTATAGAAGTTTGAGAAGGCCAGTATAAAGACAGTAACCAAAAATACCAACAATATGATGATAATGAAGAAGATGAACAAGCATTTAAAAAATACAATTTATTAAAAAAGCAGAGTGCCATAAAATATAATTATGATCATATGGGGTTTTGGGCAATTGCTAACAATAAGGTGGGTTAAGTTTTCGTATGAAAACAGAGCAAACAAATTAGAAACGATAAATAATTCCTCTAATTTTAATTGAATTTTCCATTCCTATTTTAGAACCCTTAGCTTTTTAGCTGCAATGAATTGCTCTCAGTGCCTTGTTATTTGTAAATTGGCAGAGTTGTTGTATAAGAATAATCAATCTTCAAAGTTTTTAACCAAAGAAACCAAAATAGTTTTAAAGGTAATTGTTATTAGCTTTCATTTAGTTAAAGGATTTAAAATTATTTTGATTATTTTTTTTCCTTCTTACTTGCAGATTTTGGTTCAATTCCAGTGGCTATGGATCTCATTATTGATTAAATTTTTTTTTGATATAAAAAAAAAAAAAAAATTGTAAATAAATTTCAAAATCAGTGTTAATTTTTTAATCTAAATAAAACAAAAAATTATTAATGGAAGTAAAAAGGCGTTGTTGTTTATTTCAGAATTTCCAAAGATCACAATTTATATTGTGCAAAGTCTTGTTCTCGAAAAGATTTTTTATAATTTAATGCTTATCTGGTATGTGATGGAAATCGATCGATTTCAAAACGAAAGTTTTTAAAAGGTGTGATAAATTTCGAGGGATTTTAAAATTTAAAAGAATAAAGACTTAAAAGAAAAGGAATATCGTCGGTCACAGGTTGACTACTCTTAACATGTTTTTTGTACTTTTCAGGAGACAAAAAAAAAAACGTTATTACTCCGTTACTGAACCGTGTTGGAAGTAAATAAAAAAAAAAACCAAAATTAGTAGGAGATATTTATTGTAAGATGGTGTAAAGAAAGCAAAGGTACTAACATGCAGAAGGACAAACACAGTCTTTTGGCATCAAATACCCGATTCGATTTTTTTGCGAGTTAAGAGTTGTCAACCTGTGACCGACGATATGTATTTAAAATCCATTTTAAAAGGTCCTTAAAACGATATTTTCGGTTTCAAATCGTTTCGTTTTTAAAATCGATTTCCATCACATACCTGTATATGACATAATTTTTTCCAAAAGACAAATGATGTCGGATGCCATAATTGCCCCCAAGTTTTTTCTGCTTCTCTGATCATTGTCTGTCTTGTTGACCGTAGGTCATTTTTATGCTTTTTTCTTTGGCAGTCTCCTTCCTAAGTTTTACGACTTTTATTAAAGTGTCAGAAAAGCTTAAACTTTTTTTGGGGCTTCAAATTGACAGATCCTTAAAGGATTAGGTGGCTATGATTTAAACCTGAATCGCAAGATATTCGCCCTATTTTTTGAAAGAAAACTTGAAAAACGTTTACGCAAAAGGAAGGAGTAGGATCATGTTCCAGACACTCATATACCAAAAATCCACACATGGCGGCATTACTAGATGAATACTAACACCGTAAGATTAGGACATAATGGCAGGTTTCCAAGTTAATCAATCAAATTTAACTAGTGTCTAATGAGTGCCTTAGAATTCTGAATTAGATATTAAAAAGGGTCCTTATTGGCTGTGATTTACACATTAAATGCAAGGGAGGAGTTCTTAGAGGTTTTGGGATTTAGGCTGATTTTGATGCTAACCCTAGGGACGAACTAGAGCATGACGAAAGGTTCTTTAAGAGCTGCTAAGTTCTTTTAAACAAATAGGAATTAGCATTGATGATTTAATGAATTCAACTTAATAGAGAGTTTGTGCATTCTTCATTTTATGCACTTGTACTTAGTGAATGATACCTACCATATCTTCGATATACTTAAACATTAAAAAAAAACTTAATTATTAAATTTTCTGCAGGTCAAAAGCTTAAAAACGAAATATGAACCGAATCAATTTGTTAGGAAATTCGCCACACTGATAAAGGAGATATAGGATTTCGCTAAAACTTGAAACAAGTCTATGTTTAAATTAACCGAATTTTTGCCTTTAATGTAAAAATAATAAATAATTTTTTTTGCATAAGTCTTAAGTTGGATTCAACCATGCGTTTCGAACAATATTGTTGTCCGGAGAATAATTTTTTTACTGAGTGTGTTCTACAGAACAAAGCTACCGTAGGGTTAACAGATGTAAAAAAGTATAAAACATGCCAGCACAACAAGCAAACTAAATTAAATTTAAAGGGCCGATGTTGAATGTGAACCACACCTAAACTTTAAGGTTTTTGTTCATTTCATTTGACATTTCTCAAATTCAGACTTACTTAATTTGAACAATGGAAAGATAAACAATCGAGCAACGCGTTAAAGTTATTCAGGCTTATTATGAAAATGGGCGTACACTTCGTGTTTTTTTCGGTCAATTTAATCGTCCAAATGTGCGTACTATCGGAAAGATCGAGCAAAAATTTCAGCAAACTGGGTCTGTAGGAGATGCGAAAACACCAGTGCATGCTCGTACAGCTCGTCGTTGTGCCTAACAATCTTACAAGGTGCAACTGACGCAAGAAATAAAGCATCTTGACCGTTCCAAACGTCGTCTATAGTCAGAATGGTGCCAAGAAATGGCAACAGTGATGATAAATTTTCGAAGAAAATTATCTTCAGTGCTGTGGCACATTTTCACCTCAGTGGACAAGAGTGATTGTCGAAAAAACAATGCACCCACAAAGAGTGACTGTTTGGTGCGGTTTATGGACTGGTGACGTCATCAGTCCATATTTTTTTTTTCCAAAATGAGGCCGGTCAGGCAGTAACTGTGAATGGTGTTCGCTATCGTGAGATGATAACGAAATTTTTATGGCCCGAATTGGATGATATGGATGTGGACGACATGTGGTTTCAATAGGACGGTGCAACTTGCCAAACAGCTAACGAAACAATGGCTCTTTTGCTTGAGAAATTCACTGGCCGTGTTATCTCAAGTGCTGGCATTTTCAATTGGCCGCCAAGATCATGTGATTTGACACCGTTGGACTTTTTTCTTTGGGGTTATTTGAAAGAAAAGAAGTACTTCCATAAGCCAGCAACAATTCAAGAGCTAAACGATGAGATAATTCGGCACATTAACGGCATAGAACCTCAATGAGGCATCAGCGTCATCGAACATTTGGACTATCGGATGGAGGTGTGCCGCCAAGGGTGCCGATATTTTGTTCTATACATAATTGAACTTACAAATATTATCATAATAAAAAGAAACGACAATAATTTCCTAAATAATTTGTGTTTCATTCAAAATCAACATCGTTAAAGAAAATAGGCGAAAAAAGGAAGTGATTTTATTATTTTTAATTATATTTTTTTTTTATTAATTTATTCTGCAGAAAAACAATTGATGTAATTTCAACTTTTATGAACAAATTAAAAAAATTGGCAACTCAGTTCATTTTGTTCTGAACAAGAATTAAATATAAACAATTAAAAAACATGCCGAACAAAATAATTTCTCTCTTTCTCAAAAGTAAGACGTCAAAATCAGTAAAAAAAAACTTTTATCCAGACTAAAATATTGTTCGGAACGCATTTGCGAATCGAGCTTTAGACCCCTTTTCTTTCTTATCTATAGAAAAATCCGGGAGTTATAAAAAAAGTTTTCCCAGGAAATTCCGTAAAAGTTTTCCTTTCTAGAAACCAAAGACCCTTTAAAGATTATATAAATCGGGAGCCTTATAAAACTTTAAAACAGTTTTAGAAGCACATTAATTTCACAAAAAACAAATAAAAAATTATTTTAATTACCAAATTCGTAGAATCAAGCAAGCAATTTATTGATTTTGCACCTTTCTAATCATTTTGGTGATTAATAAAAATCTTAAAAATTTTAAATTGTAAATTTTGTTTTTCATCGAAAGGTTTTTTCAATTTTGATTAAGTGCGATTTCAATCAATGTATTAGTTAATTCAATTAAAAAATAATTAACAAAAAATCTATATTTTATTTAATTACCTCAGTGGATTAAAAATAAATAAAGTAGTTGAATTGAGAAAACTTGTAATCGAATTATTTGGTAGAATAAATTGAGATTTTTATTGAATAAATTAATATGAATAATTGAAATTTAAATTTAAAACTATTTATCAAAATTAATGTTTATAAATTATCTTAAAATCACTTGTTAAAAAAACACGCTTTTATACCCTTGACCACGGATAAAAGGCCCCATAAGTAAAGGGTGTACAAATTTAAGGTATCATTGGTCAATGGAAATCGCTACTGGGAGATGATCCGAAGCTTTTTGTGGCGGAAATTTGATCAATTAGACGTAGAGAATATGTGGTTTCAAAAGGATGGTGCCACTTGCCACACAGCAAGAGAAACAATGGATCTTATGAAAGAAAAGTTCGAAACTCGGTTTATTTTTCATACAGAAGGCATGGCCACCAAGATCTTGCGATTAGATATCTTTATACTATTTTTGTAGGGTTTTTTAAATTGAAAGTGTACAGCATTAATCCCATAACACTTCAAGAGCTTAAAAACAACATTATCGAGCAGATATCAACCATTGACAACAGTTTATTGTAAAACGTGATTGAGAATTTTGCTGTAAGTTTGGGAGCCTGCCGAACCAGTAGGGGTGTCACTTGACCGACATAATTTTTCATTTTAAACCGGAACCTATTTGTAATAAACTGAAATAAAAATAATTTTAATATGTCAAAAAAAAACATTTTTTTTTAATAATAATATGATACCGCAATTTTGGACACCCTTTCTATATGTATATTGCGGGTCCATGAGTAATTGTAAGTCTATTTCGGCATGTCTGTCTCGTTAGGGTTAGAAACAACACCATCAATTTTTTATGATCGGTCTAGAATTTTCCACAGGTCCAATACAAAGCCGCCAGAAGAAAACATTTTTTAAAACAAAAAAAAAAACGTGAGCGTATGATATCTTTAGTTTCTCGACATAAGCAGTAAATCAATTTTTAAGTTGCGGCGTTTTGTTAGAAGAAAATGAAAATGAAGTTGATGTTTAGCTGATTGATTTTTGGAAACAAAAATTCATTCATGAGATGCGTTTAATTGTAATTAAACATTAAAGTTAAAATTAAAAGTTGTTGATATAAATGGTTCGACACAGCTATATTTTGCATGCATTCTTGATTAATTTAAATGAAAATAAAAAATTGCATTAATATGAGCAACACAAAATAATAATGGAATTTATTGCAGTAATAAAATTAAAAATTGTTAACTGTTTAATTAGATGTTCACCTAAAACCTTTAACTTGTTAAGAATATCATGGTAATATCGTCAGACATAGAAAATTTATTGCCAAATGCCAAATTTCGTCCAAAATTATAAAATTGATAATGTATTAATTATTTAATATTGGAATTGTTAATTAAATTATAAATTTAATATTTGAAGTAATGTAGTCATAATGAATAATTTAACGATCCAGTAAAATCAGCAATAAAATTGTTGATTAATTTGAGAGTTGGCTTGAAAAAAAGAGTATAAACATGTCTAAAATTTTATATTTTTTTTGTGATTAAAATATCATTTCCATCAATTTCATACATTGTACCCTTAATTAGTTAATTGTTTTAAATGACAATTTTTTTTTGAAGTTTTTGTTATTGAAAATGTTGATTTTGCATACCAAAAATATCTTGTATTTTATGAGGCTGTTATAAATAAAATTAACGAAATTTAACACTCAGACTTTTCAGAATTTTATTAGCTTATTAACGTTGTTATTTTTAGGGGAAAACCCAATAAAATGTTCAAATTAATTTTAAAATTATGTTTTTAACACAATATTTATCACAAACGTTTTTGCGGGTAAAGAGCTTTATTTGAGCCTTATGCCAATTGGTGAATCCTTCAAGAAAATTTTAAAATATGGTTAACAATTTATGAAAAGCTGTCTTCATCTTAAACAATTTTGCATGATTTGTCTAAATCGTGCAAATTGAATTGTTAAAAGTAAATTGATTCAAAGATCGTTCACATCTTTGTAAAATTTATTAATCATTGCTTTAAATAAGCTCAAAAAATACTTTATTAAAACAAGACCTTTTCTTATGTGTGTGAAGATAAATACGTATTTAACTAGCGGAGACATCCAGCACAATTTCTTAACAGCAACTATTTTCAGTTAACATTGTACTTAACAGTGCTACTGTATTAGAAAAAAGAGTATTTAGGACGATTTTTAGGTCAATGGAACAGGTTAAACATTAGAATATAGATCTTTATAGGATTCAGGTAGTGGGATATCTGAAATAATTTTGGAATTTCAGAAATTCAGATTTGAAAATTTATGTTTTTTACGGAAATTTCTGGGGAAGATAAGTGACCATTGTGGAAAAATAGGGAATGTTACCAGCAACACACTATATGGAAATGTTGCTCCAAGGGGTCCTCTTTAGGACCGTATTAGTGGTATATCTGAAATAATTATGGAAGTTCAGAAAATTGAATTTTAAAAAAGTGCTATTTTGAAAAATGTTAAAAGTGGACTTTATGGGCATTGGACAATTTGGAGAAATGGTGATAGTTACTAATATGACACCATATAGGAATGGGGGAGAAGAGAGTCCTAAAGAGGATTCTGGTAGTGGGATATCTGAAATAATTTTGGAATTTCAGAAATTCAGATTTGAAAATTTAAGTTTTTTACGGAAATTTCTGGGGAAGATAAGTGACCATTTTGGAAAAATAGGGAATGTTACCAGCAACACACTATATGGAAATGTTGCTCCAAGGGGTCCTCTTTAGGACCGTATTAGTGGTATATCTGAAATAATTATGGAAATTCAGAAAATTGAATTTTAAAAATGTGCTTTTTTGAAAAATGTTAAAAGTGGACTTTATGGGCATTGGACAATTTGGAGAAATGGTGATAGTTACTAATATGACACCATATAGGAATGGGGGAGAAGAGAGTCCTAAAGTGGATTCTGGTAGTGGGATATCTGAAATAATTTTGGAATTTCAGAAATTCAGATTTGAAAATTTAAGTTTTTTACGGAAATTTCTGGGGAAGATAAGTGACCATTTTGGAAAAATAGGGAATGTTACCAGCAACACACTATATGGAAATGTTGCTCCAAGGGGTCCTCTTTAGGACCGTATTAGTGGTATATCTGAAATAATTATGGAAATTCAGAAAATTGAATTTTAAAAAAGTGCTATTTTGAAAAATGTTAAAAGTGGACTTTATTGACATTGGACAATTTGGAGAAATGGTGATAGTGTTACTAATATGACACCATATAGGAATGGGGGAGAAGAGAGTCCTAAAGAGGATTCAGGTAGTGGGATATCTGAAATAATTTTGGAATTTCAGAAATTCAGATTTGAAAATTTAAGTTTTTTACTCTCTTCTCTCCCATTCCTATATATACCCACAAATATGAAGTATATTGCTATCCAAAGGACAGCTAAGGTAAAATGTAAAAAGAAGCTACAATATAATAGTCTGGTAGTGTATAAAGTCATTCCTTAAAAATTAAAGCAATAGGACTATTACAAAAAAAGCTTTATAAAATACATAACTGAAATTTAGCTCATAGAATAAATTCGAAAAATTAAAAAATGTTGAATATAATAAAGTTACCTATGGAAGGAAATAATTCCCAGTTTCTATTAATTATTTGAGTTTACCATTTAATATATTTTAACAAATTATTTTACAGTCGATCTTCCCAATAGTAAACTTCATTAATATGGAGCCCTTCCAACTATAAAGTGATTTTAAAAACACAACTTTTTCTTTTATATTTCAATTTTAATTTACAAAGAACAAATTTTGCAAATATAAATTTTTCTAAATTCGAGAAGAAGAAAAAAGTAGTCCCATTAATACAATTAATACTATTGTAGCCTTTTCTTGTATTCAGTGAACGAAAATGTCTCATCAAAGTAGTATTTCTTTTGAAAAATATTTAAGCGATTCACATATGTTCTATTGTGTCATATTAGTTGTATTTAATATTATTTTATGAATGTCACTTTCATTTCTGTGAATTGCATAATTACACAACGTGACAGTTAATTTACCAAATGTATCTGCTACCTAATCTTTTTGTTAAATTGTCCGCTGAATCCGAATATGAATGGTCAAAAGTAAAATAGTTTTCGATATATTCTGGAAATAACCGTTTGAAATAAAATTATGCCACTTAAATGCTTATATCTTCGGATTATGTATTTATTTATGAATGAAAAATAATAAAAGTTTTAAAATATCCATGAATCGTTTGTTAAATTGGTCAAGAAGAAATTATAGAGTTAAGGAGGACAAAATTAAAGTTTTATTTTAAGGCAAAACAATTGAAAATTTTAATGTTTTATTACAAAGGACATTAGTTTATTTCAATACGGATATTTTACGCCCAACAAGCCAAAATATAGCTAAGCAGTTTATATTCTAGCCATTTATAAATATTAAAAGACTATGATAGTTATTCTTTAAAAGAAGAGGACAAAAAATTAGTTGCTTAACAAAAATGCTTCACACCTGTCTTTTTGAGGACATTGATGAAGCAGTGCTCAAATGGATATGGAAAAAAGAAAATTAACTTTAAATTCGCAAATAAGGGCCAGTAAATATTTTTTTTATGATATTTTGTAAAATAGTTGGCTCACAGATAATATTTCTTTTCTTTGCCTTTAATAGAAATGAGAGTGGAATGGAAAGGAAGTGCGTCTGGTTCTTAAATGTAATTTTATTTATTACGTTGGCTTAAAAAGATTTGACAAACATAACATCTGTAAAATTTTCTGGAAGCAATATTGTAAATTACGTTTCACCCAAGACTTTCATAAAAATTACTATATAAATGTCATTATTCCATTTTTTAATTTAAAGATAAAATGGGAATTGCCATAAACTCGTAAAGTGGTTTACAAAACTATAAAATGTTATCTTATTAAAAAACAATTTAAAGTAAAACGAGAGTGTGTCAAATAAAATTAAAAAATAAAAATCTGATACAGCTACAACCATATAAAACTAAATGAATAAAATATTAATGCGTACTATAAACCATATACAAATACATAAACGTATATATATGTATGCATGTATAAGAGTAAGTGCCCAGCGGGAAAAAGAAGGGGTACGGATGCCTTCTAGAAGGCCTCTGTACTCCTTCTTTTGGATATACAAGGCCTTCTCGCTCCATTCCATACTCATATCTTTTTTACACACGTTGTCATTGCGGAGAAGGCCACCCGCTCTCGCTTCTTTAGCAGGTACATAAGAATGGCAACGGGATCAAAAAAATAATTGTTTTGCTTTTGCTTGTGCAAAAAAAAACAATACAAAAAATGGTACTCCTTCTCTACTCCCTTCTCATAGAAGCGAGTGTGGAAGGTGTATCTTATCTTTTACACCAAAGAGCCGAGGCCTTCTACGAGGCATTCTTTAGCAGTTAGATAAGAATAGGAATTTAATCAAAACAATTTTTAAGCAGGCCTTTTAAATGGCCTGAAGTAAGAAGGTCTTCTGAGTTTTACCGCTGGGTGTTACCGTGCTATATTTATTTCACTTGTATATTTAGATGAGTGTTTAATGAAGAAAACCGAAAAATAAAAATAACAGTCAAGCTGTTTAAAATGTTTTAACGCCATTAAAAATTTATAAAGAAACATATTAAGTGTAAAAAAGTGTTAAAACCACTTAAGCATCTTTAAACGTTTGTTTTTTTTTTATTGGTATATATTTTGTTGGTTGGTTCTGTCTTATATGTATAAAATGTATATCAACAAACTGTTTTATTAATTTACCAACACATTGTTGCTGATACATTTAATACATATGTATGTTCAAATATCTATGTGTGTATGTTTGAGAGTAAATATACCCAACTGACATTTTTTTTGAAATATCACAGAAATGGAACCTTTTTGATGAATTTGGAGAAATAAAAACTGATGAATGAAAGCCCAACCATAATATGCATAGTCTTGCCTAACCTGCTGTCAAAAATTAAAAAAAGTCTTTCAAATTTATATAGTGCCGGTTCACACAAGTCAAGTTTGACTCGTCAAGTCTTGAGTTTTTAGGAGAGAGGGGAAAAGATATGGCATTCTCTTTTCCTTTTTTTCCTAAAAACTCAAGACTTGATGAGTCAAACTTGATGTGTGTGAACCGGCACATATGTATACAAAAAGAAGTTTACCCTTTGATGTCACTGCGGAAACAAGTCAACCGATTTCAACCAAAATCTAAGGATACTTTGGGGATAGTCTGTAGATAGTTTATTTGAAGTCCCAGTGGTTCCGGAGATATGTCATTTAGGTTTTCCTAAATATTCCCATACAAAATCAACAAAATTCCCTTCATTTTCCATGTTATGTTTTTTATTGTACAGTTACCAAGCCATATATTGTAATGTCTTACGTGTACAATGATATTACGAATAGGTCATTAAGTATATTTCATATCGCTAAAGGGCGTGCAATAGGCCAGGAAGGGTAAAAGCTCCTTCTCCGTATATCTTCCTAACTAATCAACCGATTTTCTTGAAATGTGGTAGGCAATTAGTGTAACATCTGGAAGGATCTATAGCCTATAGTTTTTTTTTATTTAGAGCGTGAAATTAAGGCAAGAGGAGTAAAAGCTCCTCCTCCCTATATTTTCTTTACTAATCAACTGGTTTTCTTGAAATTTGAATGCAGACATTTTAACATCTAAAAAACTTTTAGATATAAATTTTTTTTAAATTCCCACATTTAGGGCGTAAAATAGGAAAAAACGGATAAAAAGCTCCCCCTACCCAAGTCTTATTAATTAGTTTTCCTATGATAAATTTAAGTCTTGAAGGAACTAAAGGCTATACATTTCAGCATTTACGGCGTAAAATAAGGCAAACAGGGTAAAAGCACCCCCTCATATATCTTCTTAATAATTAACCGATTCTTTTGAAAAGTATATATTTTTTTTTGAGAAATTTTTTTCCTCCGACTATTCTTCTTCGAAATTTGAGCCCACCACGTCTAAGCAATGGTCTTTAAAAAATTGATGAAAAACGTTATCGAAGCTATCATTTTGAATGGTAAATTCCGAGACGAGATTTTTTTGCTGCTACGAACTCCGATGATTCCCACATACGTCCCAATTGAATTCAAACGCTTTTAATTTCCAAAACAACGTTTGCCGGGTCAGCAAGTGTAACTATTAATAAAAACAAAATCAAAAAACAATTGATTCCGTACGGAATGCACGATCAGTTTCGCAACTTGCTTAAGCAAATGACAATTTCATAAAACTTAAAAAAAAGTTTCCTTAAGTTCAATATGGTTTGCCTCATATGATTTGCATATATTCTTACATTTGCTAAACCCAACTTAAGCAAATTGTGGTTGGGCCTTGGGCAAATCGCAAATAGATCATGCAGGCGTTTGAAATTTGATTGCTTTTAATCATTCCCCTTATCGTGAAAAGTTTTTCCCTCGCAATTTATTTACGTTTCATTTTTGCTAGGGAAGAGAACATGTGTGTATGTTGTGCCTACTATAAATCGAATATTCAGGGCTAGATCCGTTTATAAGGCACAAACCGATATATTGGTCAACAAAATGTAAAACAACAGGTCAATTGCCTGCGGATTTGAGAAGCTGTGGGGCAGAATTTTGGAAAATATTTTACTACATAAAATTTTAAAAGTGCAAAAATTAACGTTGTAATCAAACTTTACTCAGGAGAGAGTTAAGAGGGGTCTCAATGCCTACTATGATTGCAGATCATCGATAGGTAGGAGCTGGGGACTCCGGCCGTCAGTGGTGGGATGGCTGTACACTTCGTTGGTTAGACCCATTCTTACGTATGGATGCTGTGTTTGGTGGGAGTCATTGAGATTGGCTAGTAGTAGGAACCTTCTCTTTAAGGCTCAGAGATGTGCTTCAATTGGCATGACAGGTGCCATGAAAAGTACTCCTCAGGCTGCCCTGGATGTCATTCTACATCTTCTGCCAATTGAGCAGTATGTGATGGGAATGGCGGCCAGGAGCATTCTTAGACTGAGGGAGTTAGGATTGATGGGGAATTTCACGCAGGGTCACTCACGGATCCTGAGTGAGATTGAGGCTGGTGGCTATTGCCTGGGAACACCCGCCTTCACTTATTATGTGGATACCAGGGTGGGTTTTGGACGGTTGCCGGAGGTGATAGTGCCTTCTATAGAGAGCTGGTCATGTAGGAGCAGATTATTTGGTGGATTTGCTATTTTCACTGATGGCTCGAAGATGAGGGGCACGGGTGCGGGGGTCCACATTGAGGATCTGAACATTAGAAGGACATATAGGCTTTTTGACGACTGCAGTGTTTTTCAGGCGCAGGTTTTGGTGGTCTTGAGGGCCGTGGAACTGATGAGAGACAACATTGATAGGGACTCAGAGGTCACTATATATGTGGACAGCCAGGCGGCTCTTTTGGGCGTAAGGGGCTGTTATGTGAACTCCAAGCTAGTTGATGATTGTATGAGGGCTCTGGATGGAGTCTTAGAGGAGTATTTGCTGAGGCTGTGCTGGGTGCCGGGTCACTGCTACATAGGCGGCAATGAGGTTGCTGATGAGTTGGCGAGACAGGGTTCAGAGATGGAGAATCCTAACTGTATGAAGGCAGTTAGGCCTCCAATAGGCTTCTATTTTGGAAGTATCAGGGAGTGGATTCTGGGCACGACCAATCGCGCCTGGGGGAACCGAACGGACTGCCGCTGTGGCCGGTCCGATTCGTCGTTGCAGCTGGGCAGGAGTAGGGGCTGCTTTAGGACCATGATAGGAATGATCACGGGCCAAAGTATGATAGGCATGATGGCGGTGAGGATGGGATCCGACTTGTCGGATATGTGCAGGTTGTGTGAGGTCCCTGATGAGTTGGAGACAGTTGAGCACTTTTTGTGCCACTGTCCCAGGCTGCTGGGCAGCAGGCTGAGGTGGCTGGGCAGTTGATTTCTGGGCGAATTAGGGGATGTATCGGGTTGCGGACTCCATAATCGTAATGGGGATGGCTTGGCTGCACGAGAGGAGGCAGGGTGCTGACCGCACGTAGGGCGAATTTGGTTGAGTAGGATTTCTCTCGGGGTAGGTTGAGTAGGATTTCTCTCGGGGTAGGACCGATTTTCTATCTATCTTTTAATTCTGACTTGTGCTTTCGCTATCTCTAAATGAGGCGTTAGAATGGACCATACTGGTCTCTGGCTGAAGGTGTGAAGGAGACTTTACACCAGCCTTTCTACCTACCTACCTACCTACCTACCTACCTACCTACCTACCTACCTACCTACCTACCTACCTACCTACCTACCTACCATCCCTCAAAAACTTAATATTTTGTTTTATTTTTTTTAACTTTGAACCAAAATTTCATTGATTTTTAATTTTTGTAAATATTTTTTCTTTTTTTTTACATTCACTGGAGCTGATAGTGTGAAAAATTTTTCACAGGGGTGAATGTTTTTTTTTTTGATATTTCGAATTACTTTGACAATAATAAAATTGCTCTTGTTTTGGCTTATAATGGGAACAAATGATCGTTATATCCCTCAAAATTCATTGATCAGAAATCTGAAAAAAAATTTCAATTAATGATCTACAATTGTTTTTAAATGCCATCCAGGAATTACTCGTAAGCGATCATAAAAACGACGAGTTAAAAATATGAGGAAAACGGTTAAAAATGACTCTTTAGGAGAAGTTAAAAATTACTCTTTAGGAGGAGTCGCACGTCGGGCAATATTTTCTAATGACAAAAATATTATAAAATTAGCTTATTTATGATTATTTTAATCATGCAGAAGTGTCAAAAGAGGCTTATATATTACTCAATGTATATTTAAAATGCTGGCTGGGTAGGCGTTTTTAACTTTTGCGTAAATGTATTAAAATTAAATTTTTAATCGTAGCCTATCGTGGTCGTTTGTTTCCAGGGGAGAACTTTTAAGACACGTGTCTTCATATATCAAATGCAATGTTTTTGTTGCTGTTGTTATTCAGTTATTGTTGGTGTTGTTTAGTGTTTGCTTTAATTTGTTCTCCTAATCGTACAGATCATTTTTGGAATTTTTATTCTTTTTCATTTTTGTAGTTGTTGTAGTGGATTTTTTCTTAATTTTATAAATGACTTTAAAATTGACTTTAAACGTTTGTGTTTTTGTTGTTATTGGTGTGATGTTGGATTGCTTAGCAGATCGCTAGCTGAACTGGCTGGTTGACTCGCTTGATTATTGGTTGAAAATCATGGATTATAAAGAGCAAATTCTTAAAAAATATAACTACGTGAGAAAATAGTTTGTAGGCCAAAATTCCAAGTGCAATAAAATAGTGTTGCCAACTCCTTACGACCATAAAAGGCTAAATAGAGGTGAAACTCTTTTTGCATACCCGCATACTGCTGCCGGGAATAGCTTTTAATGCCATAACTTCCTTATAAAAAGTTGGTACTAACAACACTGTGCTAGTTGCAAAACAGACAAAATGGGCACATGGCGTTTTAACATAATTCGCGTACACTGAATCCAATGGTGCTAACCGTTTTTTGTTTTGGTTAGCTCTTGTTTTCGAGATATACCGTTATTTCGAAAATGAAGGAGGTTGCCCAAAATATATTCGCGTAACTCAAAAACGGTTTAGCCTTTTGAAATTACTAAAAAAATATCCGCAATAATTTTTACGTTATCTACAACTTTATGACAATTTGCTATGCGGGTTCAAAAATGAACCATAGGACCCATATAAAGCCCTTTCCTAAAACCAAATGAAGATATCTAAATAACATTCGCCACAAACGACTTTTACATGAATCTTAATCTCATAACACAATTTTTTTCTGGAGGATACCATACTTGGAGTGAGCCGCCCATGATTGCCCATCGGTCTCAAATGGGGTACACTCTCGAACATGTGTTTTTAAATACTGTGGTGTAGAAAATCATATGGACAACCTTTTCTTTCTGATTTGTTTTCAGCTTAACAGGATAAAAAATCTCTTTATTTGGCCAGTTAATGGCCAACACTGCTCCCATATAAAGAATCAATTCTTTTAATCTCCTAAAACTTCTTTCAATTACTTGTTTTTTTTTTGAATTCTCGTTCATCTTTTGTTTTTATTGAGCTAAAAAGAAAGAAAGAAAAATCAGTTTCTACAATCTGTCTCCAGCAACCGCATCTTAAGTGAAATCTTGGATTTTATGCCTCTTTTCGGGCCTTTTGTCTTTTTATATTGTTTAACAACTTTTGATAGTTTTCTTGTAACAAAAGTTTCTTTGGCAAAATTATCGAAACAAATTAACGAAGAAAACGAAATTAATATTTTATCAAGTATCGAAATGAAAGAATTAAAAAAAAAGAAAACTAAAATAAAAACAAAGATAAGGCGTTTAAATGCTTTTCTTAACACATTTAAAGCGTGAAAACATTTATTATATTGTCGTGAGGCCATTTAAGAACTGAGGCTACGATTATGAACTATTCGAGTGTCAGTTTTGTTTAACCGTTTTTGGTGTTTTGTATTCACGTTGTTTATTTTGATGTTTCATTAATGGCTTTATTTAAATTAAATTTTTGAAATTTATTTAAAAAATATTTTCTTTTGATTTGTTTTGTTGCTGTCTAAAAAGTATAAATTTATAACATTTTTTTTTGTAATTTTTAAAGTCAGTGTTACAAATTAACTTAATGATTATTTTATATTTTTTTTTTGTTAAAAAATAAGAAATTAAAATAAAGTCCAAAATGTTAATAATTTCAAAAATGCTTTTAACATCTGTGAAGGCAGATTTGTCATTAACTGATTTAGAATATGCGATATGTTAATTCATATGCAAATAACCCATTTAATGCTGGTTGAAAATAAATAAGAAAATTATCATAAATTATAAAATTAATTGAGAAGATAATATACTTTGTTTATTTTGTAAGGTTTTCGATGATGTTTCTGGAAAACGTTAATTCATTTTTAGATAAAATTTAGAAAATTTTCAGATGTTAAGCAGATGCAGTAACATATACATTCACAATTTAAGCCTGTTAAAAAAAATTTTTGTTTTATTTCTAAGAAATTATTATTATATTAGAAATTAGAAAAGATTAAAAGTTTTCTGTGGGTGCTGCATAAAAAAGTTATTATATTTTTCTAATAATTAGAATTGTGGTTATTTTGTTGAACTATTTATGGTTTTTAATCCAAATTTTTAATATTTTAATCAGGCTCAAGTTCATCAAATTTAATTTTCATTAAATTATTTTTTTATTTTCTTTGAAAACTGTATACAAGTATAAAAGTGTCGTGCAGAAGTGTTGCACATAGCGCCGTCGTGTTGAAGTCAAATATCGCTGGTGTCCATATTTTCCAATTCAAGCCGATTTATAGCAACGAAAATAATAGAGATGCAAAAATTCGTTAATCGAAAATAAGCAATTTTAAATTATTCGAACAGTTAATCGCCCAAAACTAATTGATTAATCGAACAACGGTTAATCGTTTGAATACCCTACTAAGCAAGCATGCGGTACTCTTCGGTTAGTATGGAAATCCTCAGTATTCCATACCCATTCAAATTTCTCAGTAAATGAGCTGTTAAAGTAAATGTTTTAATGAATATTTGCATAGAAATACATCTTAATAAGAGCAAATGCCTGAAAAAACTTTATTTAACTACTGAATTATTAAATTACGTCTTAGAACTACATGCTTCCGTATCTTAATATATATAAAATAATTTTTAAAATATCGTTCGTTTTACATAAAACCATCTGCATTTTTTTCAATTCTAAATCAAACTCTTAAAAGTTCGAATTAAAACCTCGATGGCTGTACCAAATGTCAC
Source organism: Pollenia labialis (assembly GCA_949318255.1). Lineage (NCBI taxonomy): Eukaryota > Metazoa > Arthropoda > Insecta > Diptera > Polleniidae > Pollenia > Pollenia labialis. The sequence goes on along the minus strand of OX439142.1, from coordinate 93,185,989 downwards.
GTCTTACCAACGATGTATTTTCTGTTATTTTTTAAATTAAAAAGAAAAAGAAATAAAATCCTTTTTAGTAAAAAAAAAGATATCTTAAATATGGATATTAAGTCACTTAACTTAATAAATGAAGTTTAATATTAAGTATTTCATCACATAAGTACCCATAAAAAATTGTTAAAAGTATTTTATTTGTGATTATATTATAAGTTACAATTTAGTTGAAAGAACTCTGTAATACTTAAGTATTAAAGGGTTATATACAGTCAATCAAAAAAATATTCGTAAATAAATAAAATTATGTATGGCCATTTAAAAACTAATTTAAAAATGGACTTTAGACCAGGGATGTATACATTGTAGATTTCTTTTGGCAGACATGCGAGGTTAAAACGCATAACCCCTAAAAGTAAAAAGAAAAAAAAGAAGTGTACAATAAATGTATTTAAATGAGATCCATAGTTTGGTTATACGGTTTTGACTCATATACATGCAAATTAAAAAGAAACTAACAGAAATAATTTCTGCAAATGTTTAGGCCCTAAACTTTATGGTGATAAATATTTTCTCTTAACTTAACTTTTACATTTGTTATGTATTTAGGGCCATTATTACAACTTACAAATAGTTATTTTTAGGATGCTATCTGACAGATAAATAGTTTTTGGTTATTAAAAGTTAACATTAACCTAAAAAGTGACTGATAAGCTAACATCAGGTTTGTCCTCATGGTAACTTTACAAGTGATCTTTAAGAACTTGAAGATGCCATATTTTCTGCTGAAGATATGGTAACTTCAATTTTTTGCCCTTTTTCTGGCAGATTCACTTTCATTATTTATTTTCGACATTTTTTTTTAACACAATAAAACACAAAAAAAAAATTTACCATAAAAACCAAAAATTAAGCACAACAAATTTACTTTTGCTTTCAATTAAAGAAAGGCGTTGCCACCATGTATTTTAAGCGAACAAAAGTAGTCGGTATATAGTGCAATGTTGCCACAGTATATAAATTACATTTTTTATTTTATCGGACAGTTGTAATAATGGAAAAAACTTATTGGTCACTTTATCGTTCAAGATAGCTATTGTTCACGTTAACTATCAGCAACTTTATCATTAGGTTGTAATAATGGCCCTTAGTAGTTTTTGTAACATCTTTCCCCAGGCTATTTTTTAGTTTGAATACCTTTCTCCAAAACACTTCGGGCTCTTAATCACTATGAAGTTCAAATTTATCCAAAACTTAGGGGGTTTTTTGTAAATCAATTAACCTTCGTTAAAACAGTTTTCATATAAAGTTTTTTAAGTTCTTCAAAATTTGTATGAAAATAGTTTTCAAGTGAGGTGAAGTGTTTTGAAAAAAACCACTTAATGGCTAATAAATCGTTCATGGTTTAAAAGCTGGTTTAGTTGAACTAAACTTGAATTTATGTGTAGTTTAAACTCAGCAACTGTAAATCAGTCTTCCATGTATTTTATGTAGCAATACAAATAACATATGGCAGCACTACGATAAATCTTGGAAAATTCATGGTCTGTATTGGTAGTTTAAACGCCCAATTTTATGCGTTTAAATATGGTTTATATGTTTAGTGATTTATAGATTTTTGTGTTTAAACTTTAGACACACAAAGTGAGTTTACCTTGCTCTGATTTTTTAGCCCTAAGAGTCCATTCAAGTTTTGCAAGTCTTGTGCCCTTGTCAATATTTTAAAATTCTCTTTTGAAACTGCATTCGTGTCAATAACAAACTCAAGTAATTATCATAGAATAAAGAAACGACTAGAGCAAAGACTCTCCCAAAACAATATCAAAAATTTCTCTCAAAACATAAGTACGTACACGGTTGCCAGATTTTACGATTTATCGTAATTTTGAGATTTTCAGGTTACAAAAGGCCCTATTGACGATATAACAGTTAATTATCAACATTTTACAATTTTTATACATCTCACCGAAGGTAAAGTTTTTGAAAATTTAATTCGGACGGACATCGTATTAAACTTATTACTAACCTTCCAACCACTTACATATAAATCAATACTTTATTAAATCTTAAATGAATTTTGAGTTTAATCATAAATAAAATTTAACTGAATTTTGAATTAAAAATTTACAATAAAATAACTTTTATTGAAAAATACAACAGAAAACTCGTGGTATTTTATATTTTCCCTACATTTGGGGGCTCAAGATTCAGCATAGCCGAATTACTAATTTTGTACAGACTTACAAAAGTTTTTAAAATATTTTCATACATTTATTTAATTTTTGAACACTTTCATTGATTTGGTTGGCATTCATTTTTTTCTGCTGGTTACAATACAAACACACAAACTTTTTGGTGTTTATTTTGCACGTAGCTCCTGTTAGGATTCTGTTAATAGATCAAATTTACTCTTTTATAAACGTTAACACTTTTGAAGAACTTTTGGTTTTTTACGTGACCTTTTAAATATTTTCCTATCCTGAAACTCAAGCAATATATGTACACCCCTGTTCTGAATATAACTTAAACTCATATCACGTTATTTGAAATCACATATGCCTTTTAAAATCAAACGTGTGATATTATCGTGTTCCGAATGCACACCGAAGACACAAAAACGGTAAGACTTTCAGAACACCAAAAACTCACACGCGTCCTTTTAAAAGCTCAAACCACGAGATTTTCATAACAGACCCGTTAAAGATATTTGTTAAACCAAAAGAATTTTAAATAGTACAAAGTCAATGAAAGCGAGAATAACTTGTTAAATAAAAGAAAAGTAAAAGTCGGAGACAAGTTGCAAATAACAAAAACATTCATAATATTTATAAAAATTAGATGATTTCTGTAACGATTAAGGTAAATCAATATGACGATTTTTTCCACAAAACTTGACGATTTTTAACAAATTCCATCTGGCAACTATGCGTTCATGGAAAGTTATAAGAACAAAGTAAACACATTTCTTACTAACACAATCATAGAGTTTAGTTTTTTGACAGCTGAGCTACGTGTTTTTCTCTTTCTTTCTATTCTAGTCATTTTCTATGGTCCTGGACTATTTTGGAGAATCCGCAACACATATGTAAGTGTAAGTAGTGTAAGCGAGAGTAATGATCAATGCCTGCAGTGTTTCTAAATCTACGGTCACACTTGTCAAATATTTGACGAAAAAACCGGGGCCAACAAGCAAACTACCTTAGCATTTCCTTTAATTCCAATATTTATATTAGTTTTAATACCACATCTTACAAAAAAACAGTTTTTTGTTATGTCTTGAAGTATAATTAGTTTTATTTTATGATATTAAGACCGTGTTAAATCACACTAACTATTTACAAAAGTAGTGGTTACGCTTATTTGGTCAAATATTTAATAAGTGTGACCGTAGCTTAAGTCACACAGAAAAAATTATTTTTCGAATTCAAACAAAAAATTTGTATTATCAAAACATTTTTTGTCTGAAATCGGTCCTACAAACAAATTCGCATATTCAAACAATTTATTTGCATTTTGTTTACTAAAAAAAAAAACACTGATTTTTTCAAACAAATAATTTACAGAATCAAACAAAAAGTTTACTGAAATTCATATAAATTTCAAACAAATAATTTTGCTGAATCAAACAAAAATTTTTTGCACGAGCAATGACGCGCACCCAAGCTATCACTGAAGGAGAAGATGAAGGCAGAAGCAGAGCGGCGGCTGGCTTTAAGACACATGTTTTGTTGGAATAATTTTTGAACGAAGGCTTGTTTATACACACAATGTTTTTCTTCATCACTCACTGTTGCTGTATCCTTTCCTTGGCTAATGAAGAAGAAATGTAACAAACAACGGCAGCAGACCGACTCGATATGTTTTTCGTCATCATTTTATTTTTGTATTTGATGTAGGTATTTAAGTTAACAGTTTTCAAAAATTGAATACGGGATTTTGTTTTTCATTCTTTTTTTCCAACTTTGAAACCAACCAAAAATTTATTTTGTTTCTTATAATGTTGTTGTTGTTTAAAAAAGAATGAAACCTTTTATTACCTGCTATTTTTTTTTTGTTTTTTTACTAATAACCTTGTCGCGCTATTTTATCATCTTTCTTCTTGTTGTACTTTTTTTAAGCGTCCAAAAATAAACTGTATGTGTTTTGTGTTGTTGTTCTTATATTTCACATAAAGAAGTGTTGCTTACGATCAAATAAAAAATGCAAAAAACGACAACATTAAAGAGCGTTAAATATTTCATACAAAATTATGAAAAATTGAAACCAATAGCGCGTATATTATATTATTGAAAAGTTGTCAACATTTTTGTTGGTTAAATAAAAATCAAACAAATATATAAATTGAATCAGTAAAAAATTTTGTAGAAATTAAAAAAAAATTCAAACAATCGTTTGTTTGAAAATAATTCGGCAATAATTTTTTCTGTGCACTATGGCAATACTTAATTCGTAAAATGAATAATGCAAAATTCGTTAAAGATTTGTACTTAATTCGTTTAAAGATTATTTCGAAATGTTTTTATTAAAAATTGTTTTCTACAAAATATTTAATTTAAAAATGCACAGGTCAAAAGTTTTGCCACTCTCTGCTCGCTATATCTGATGTTTAATTTTGTCTCTATGTACGAACACTTTTTGCCCTTATTGTAAATAAACATTCCATGTTACACATTTAACCTCAAAAAAGGATATGCTCCTGTCATCATTCTTTGAACAAAGAAAAAAAAGATGTATATAGAAATCATAAAGCCAAAGTACTTGAAAGTAAAGTTTCCCTTATACAATAGCTGAGCAAAAAAATAAAAAGCTAAACAAACAAAAGAACAAAATCACACACTTTTACAGGGTTGATTTTAAGGACTATTAAAATTTTTGAATAAAAAAAGAAGAAAAAGATTCCCAAAAGGGGTGGTTATTTTTGAATTGATGTGTGAAGAAAGGATTTCATACATTTATTTCCAATCCATTCACAGGAGTTATGCAAGAGCTAAAAGAGCAAATTCAGATGATGATGTTACTTTTTGTTCAACATAAATACGAGTGGTGTTGATGATGAGGATGATGATGATGACGCTGTTGATTTGATGGCCACTTAAAAGTCTATTAAGCGAAAATTATGGGTTACGGCATATTTGGGAATGTGTAAATTTTCTACATGTTGTTATTGTTGCTGTTTGTTTATTTAAACAATTGATTTATGGTTATTTATGTACATACATTTATGTTTTTCTTTATATTTTACGGTTTTTGCGCAACTAACGCAATAAATAAATTCATATAAAACAAATTATGCAAATTTTATGAAGATCATAAAGATGTTGTTTTTTTTTTTTTTTTGGAAATTTAGGAGATTTTATTGAATATTTAATGTGATTTAGATTTATTGAGTAGATTCAGAGTCGAAGGAGAGACAATTTTTATGAGATTTTAAGCTTTTTCTTCGGTGTAAAATAAAAATTCTTCAAAGTTAGATTTTTAGAATAATCCATATCAACTTAAGCAGAGAAGAGAACTAAATATGGACCAATGGCCAATAAACAAGCTGGCTTTCGTCCTACACAGAAAAAAATAATTTTCATATTTGAAGACGAAAATCGCATATTTGATTAAAACATTTTTGAATTTTCTGCGATGTCGATTTTTGCGGTATTGATAAAAAAGTGTGTCGGTATAGTTATTGAATTTTTAGTCAACAACCAAGTTTATTGAGTCAATAAAAAGAAATGTTGCCCAAAATAATTTTTTTCAACAAAATGTTTACGTGACTTGTTAAAATAAATTGTTGGAAATGTTGAAAAATCAATCAAAATGTTTATCGAATCTTCCCAATTTTCAGTCTTTGATTAACACACTAAAATGTGTTGTGGGGGATAAGCTAGTTCCTATGAGCATTTCGCTTGGTTGCTTAAGCCAGATCATCAAGAATCCTTTTTCCAAAGACTTTTGAAAAACCAACGATAACATTCAAGTTAAACTGTTAGGCGAATTAGAATTATGAGCTATTTAAAAATTGACAAGAGATGTCTTTTCTATGATTCAAATATAATATTTTTTTTATTAAATGTGAAAAATTATTTAAATTTTTCATTATAAAATATGTTTTATTGAGCTCTATTTTGCAAAATGTAATTTTTATAAATAGTTTCATTTAATCAAATAAAAACTTTGTTGACCTAAAATTTTATTAAATATTAACAAATTGTGTTGTTAACAATTAACAAATTATTTAAATTTTTCATTATAAAATATGTTTTATTGAGCTCTATTTTGCAAAATGTAATTTTTATAAATAGTTTCATTTAATCAAATAAAAACTTTGTTGACCTAAAATTTTATTAAATATTAACAAATTGTGTTGTTAACAATTTTCTTTGAGATATTTTATCTGTGTAACAAATCTGGCATTGACCACAATGTGATTTCCCCCCCCCCCCCCCCTCTCTCCTAAACACGCAAGACTAAACGACAAAAACTTGAAGCGTGTCAACCAGCACTTAAAGAGGATTTTCATTACATCTGATTTTTGTCGACTTTGAAAGGGCATTCGATGCCCTTAAAAATTTTGCCATACTTAAATAACTTTGCTAGGAAAACCAATATTTCTCATTATCTTCTTGTGCCAGAACGCATTGTTCACAAGGTCACAACAAGCGATACTTTAAATATAAACGTTGGAGCTCATCAAGGAGGTCCATTGTCGCACTTGCTTTTCAGCGTGATCATTGACAATTTCATGTAAAAAGTACCATCAAGAGCAAACCTAATTAGGTGTTTGAAAGGGCAGCTAGAAGACTTGGACTAGGCGGATGACAGATTCGATCACAGTCGAAATTCAAAGAAATTTAATCTGAAGCTGCACTATGGGGTCTAAAGATTAATATACCTAAAATCAAAGCCATGAGAATCAACACGCCAAATGTAGATAACTTCCAACTGCACAAATAGCATATTAAAACCGTCCAGTAATTTTGTACTTGGAAACACAATTACAAGCGGAGGCTACAAAGAGGACAATACCCGACAAGAGAATGAATAACTACATCCTGTTTGGATCTACCAGTACATCTCGAGGCGCACCAGACTCAATATTTTCAATAGCTGTGTGAAGTTAGAAGCCTTGTACGAATACGCATCGTGAAATGCAGCTCGAAAACAATCGAGGTCAATCAATGGCTCCTAAAAATGTTTGTCCAACTGCAATAAGTATGATAAACTCTGGTCACAAACCGAACAGACTCCCATTGAAATTAAGATACGAAGACGATTATCGAGATGGATCAGACAAGCTTTGCGAAATTTCCAAGACTGCCATATCAGCCAAGGCCCATCCAAACTTGGCGCCACCTCTTGGCCATTTAAGCGTCAATAATAAACAAACCGTAGAACAAGCTATGGGAGTTTAATGAATTTATTTATGTATATAAAAATTTCAAGTGGAAACAGGGTGGCCCAGAAGAAACAAAAATATTTAATAATATTTAATATTCTATTTTTTAAATTTATTTTTTCGGGTGGTTGCAAAAGAGATTTTGGAAAATATGCAATTTTATTTAATTTTGAGACCGACGATCAATTGTTTTAATACAACGTGTATATCGCCGTTGTTCCAATGCAATGGCTGAACCCTCAATGGTAAATTCTCTGATTGGATATTTCCGACACTCAAGCGCGGCCTGTGACCTTCTTCGAACTGGAAGGCTAAAATTTACTTTCTTCAAACTGAAAGACTTCACACGGCTCACAGTGAAGAAAATTCTCGACACGTGAAAGAGAGTGTGTGCAAAAAAACCCAATAACATCAACAAAGATTAATTACACTGTTCTAGTTGCAAAAATAGACAAGCCGGGCACATGGCGTTTTAACATAATTCGGGTACGCTGAATCCAATGGTGCTAACCGTTTTTTAGGTAAACTCTTATTTCCGAGATAAAGCGTTATTTCGAAAATGAAGGAGGTTGCACAGCATATGTTTGCGTACATCAATTTATTAAAATTACTAAAACAAAACTGAAATTCGACAATAAAATAGCAGTGGTCAAATTTAAGCACCACTGGATTCAGCGTACCCGAATTAGGTTAAAACGACAAGCGCCCAACTTGTCTAAAAAAAGCCATATTTCTAGCACAATGATACCAGTGCAACGAATTATTTATATACAAATGAGGAGCAGCTTCATAAAAAAATGAAGTGAAGCTTTTACTGGAGAAGTTCGGAAAATGTGTGTTTTAAAAGGTGGCAATTTTAATTGTAAAAGAGAGGGTAGTTTAAAGAACATTTGTTCGTGAATAACTCGCCGAGCATTCCCAACTAAGGAACAATGTTCGAGAAGGACTTCAAACGATAGTTTCATATATCTTGAACAAAGTCATGGAAAAGGTGTTAAAGGGTTGCTGGCGGTTGTTATCCAACGTTTTTTAAACGTCGATATAGACTTAGCTTATTAATAATGTTCTCTGTAAATGGAAAATAACTAGAATATGTTTGCAAATTTAGCTACTTGGGCTGTATATTAACAGCTACTGTTGGTTCTAGTGATGATGTCCAAAATTGAATTGAAATTGGCAAAAGATCCCATCTGGCAATCTTCTCACACATTAAGAAGAACCAAACATAACATTTTCATTTTGCCAGAGGGAACAATAGCTGGAACGAGATCAAAGCTCAACGTTACAACGTTGGACAGCATTAAATGGAACAGAAATGTAATGGCCTTAGATCCTTTTAGGAAAGACGGGCATTTAGTATATAAATATAATAAGAAAAAACTATTTTATATATACATATATAAAAATTTAATACTATTCATAGCTCTTTGTTTTTTAAGGCCATCCTGTATTTACTTAGGCCAACTATGAACTAATTTTTGGGCAATGATGAATGAGATCTGTATTTATTAGTGTATTCATCAATAAATATTGGGAATTAAGCACATCATAATTAATGAATTAAAATGTAATGTATTCCCGATAATAACTTTGGTAATAAATCTGTAATTTCCCATACAACATTTTTTTTATTTTGATTTCTTTGCGAAAACAATAAAATTAAGCAATTTGTTTTTAATTTTAATTTAATTTTTTTAACCCACTTACAACATCAACTAGAGCCAGAAAAAAACCAACTAATTGTGGGTGAATGTAAACAAAAGATAAGCTCACTGTTTATAGTTGGTGTTTTGTCTAAGCTTTGCTATCGTGGCAAACAAGACTTGAGTGTTTGTAATTCTCATTTGCTTTACAGTTTAATTTGTATAATATTTTTATCTTTTCCAAAGTATTGAGAAAAAGGTATACTGATGAGATGACCTAAGCAACCAGTGAAATGCGCATAGGAACTAGCTTATCCCCCAACAATAAATTTCATTGTATTTAAAAATGAACATTGGGAATTTAGCACATTCTAATTAACGAATAAAAAACTTAATAGGTTAAATGCAGTTCCTTGAACACTTGGAAATTATTTGTATATGAACAACCTTAATACTTAACCGAAAGCAATTCTTATAAAGCATTACTATCCTTATCCTGCTTTAAAAAAAATTAGACCTTTTCAGCTTTTAAATCTTTCCGCAAATCTTAAATAAAATAAAACTAAGCTGTTGTTAAATGTGATTATACACAAATTCTAAGGATATTGATTTAACCTTAACCTTTTTTTGTAACATAAAATAAGCGCAAAAAATGGCTAAAACATGTAACAGCATAATTTATCAGAACCAAACAATAAATAAATACACATGACCCCTTAAAAAACTCACACTAACAAAATATACAAAAAAAACCTAGAGCTTAAAATGGTTTTATTTCCGAAATTTTCCTGATTTTAACCCCAAAAATAAAATCTCATACGTTGTCCTTTTTTATTATTTTGTCAACAAAATTATTTTTTATTAGGGACCATAAAAAAATATGTATGTATATGTACATGTTTGTCAGAACACACACACATGCTCGACAATAAAAGGATCGAATAACAAACAATAAAATAATATATGTTTGAATATAGAGGGAGTTTGCTGAATATTTTCATCAAATTTTTTTTTTCACTTTTTATGAAGCAAAAAAGCATTAAAAGAAATTATCCATTATTTGACAATAGATTTAATCAATTGTATTTGAAGATTTGTATCATGACAACAAAATGTGTGTAGAAAATTGCAAAAAAACAAAAAACATTATTTTTATAATACGACAAGTATTTATGGTAAACGGAAACTCAAAATAAAGACATTTTAAATATAGCGGAATGAATCACTTTTCCTTCCATCTATTTTTGTTGTATCTATTAAATATTTACATTTGTTTGAATTGCCTGTGTGTGTGTGTGTTTTCTTTTTCATTGTTCCAAATAAATCGTTTGTACCATAATTTGTTTGCTAAAGAAAAAGTATTAAAAAGAATATCTGAATAAAAAGCTTAAATCTATAGATGATACAAAATTGCCAATAAATAATTCGTCGTTTATTTCTTTTTGATGTTAACATTTTTTTTCTATGAAAACGCGTGTCCTTAATATCCTGTGACAAATTGTTTATGTAGCATAAAAAAAGTTTGCTAATGTGAGAATGTTGAGAGAAAAAAAAAATATTGCATTCATAAATATTTAGTGGCTAAATTATGGTAATTATTGAAAGCTAATGATGTTTATTACTGTGATAGGGGTACATTTTAGAACTTAGTGGGATTTTAAAAGGGGGGAAGTACGAATACTTTTTACATTTTTTATTACAATTCCTAAAAAATAATAAGAGACAGAGGATCCTGCAAGTGAAATATTTGAATTGTTATTTGCATCCCTGATTTACTAGTCAAGTGTACAATTAAAGTATATGGAAGTCCAGAAAGTAATTCTATCAGGAGCAAATTGACAAAACCTGTTAATAATTCAAGCCAAAAAGAGCAGAACTGAAAATCCCCAAAGCCCACATTGGGTTCAATGCTGGTTAGAGATCTAATCTTTGTTTATTTTACCCACACCACGCATTTTAAAACATTGGTCCTAGATCCACTTTTAAGTATACCGATCGACCCAGAATCACTTTTTATCTAACTATGTCCGTCCGTCCAGCTTATTGGCTGGCTCTACATGTTATCCTTGTGCGCAAAGTACTGCTAAGAAGCTTCTTTCCAGAAAAAAGTCTTTGTGCCCACCAGTCATGAGATGGAGAGTATGTTGGTATTAAGAATAAATTTGGTCCAATTTGATTGCAATCTTAAAAATCCTTGAAAGTTTTATTGAAATCGGTCCATAAATTCAAAAATTTCTATTTTGAAAAACAAATTAATAAAAACAATTATAAAATTGAAAGTGGTAAAGCCCAAACAGCAAAGTATTAACAGGCGAATTTTCAAGATTTTACCCTATTAGGAAACGATGGGCAGTCATCGGCTCACAAAAATAAAGTTATGTTAAGAGGTTAAAATTCATATAAGAGTTATTTTTGCCGAATATTATCTAGATATTAATATCCATATGAGATTCTGTGTCTTAATCGGAGTTCAGAGACGGTCGCTAAATTGTTTATTAATGTTAACATTTAAAAGAAAGTTAAGGCTATTTATAGATGGGATCTTTGGGCAAATGGGAACTGATTCGAAAAGAATTTAATTTGCAGTAAAATATTTTTGGGGAAAATTTTATACCAAAATAATTAGATGGTTTACGACCATAAAATTCTAATTTGTAAAGAAGATTTGATGGGGAATATGTGAAATTATATACCGATTTTCTCACCATTTACACAGACTTCGTCCTTAGTAAAATTAAAAAATATTCACCAAATTTGATCAAATTATCACAAGATTGTAACTTGTACTTTGCGCACAAGGTCAACATGGACGAAAAAGCAACCAGAGGGACGGATTGACCTCGTTAATTCTCTTTAATAGATTGGTCCAGATTTCTATGCTTAACACACATCGCCAATAACGTATATAATTGATTTTGCCTTAATTTTTGTTTATATACAATTTTAAAGTTTAAAATAACATTTATCTTTAATGACAACCTGCTTTGTCTTACAATTTTCGAGTAAAAATTTACAGATAAATATTTAAAACAGAAAAGTTTTATTTGCTGCGAAAACTCTTGTAGGCTTATACAAAATATAACTGTATCAAAATATGCCTCAAAAGGGCAAAATATGCGCTATAAACTTAAAAAATGCTAAAAAAGGTTCTCTTAACTAAATCATGCAAAAAATGCTGCAAACGGTTAAACATGCACTAACAAATCGATGCCAAAATTCATAAAAAGCTCTAAAACGGATAAATATATTGTTTCTGTCTTCATTGGGCCCACAAGGAAAAACATTGGATTGCATATTTATGGTTTCCCTTGTTATGACAAAATGTTGTGCTCAGGAATGATAAATGAAAAAAACAAATATCGTACCAACGAATTTTTAAAATCGTACTTTTTCTTTTTTCAAAATATGTGGGTTTCCAAAATATTTAAGAATAGAGACAAAAAAAAATTGTATTTGCTCTAGTCAAACCGGTATGATGCGGTTTTTATTTATTTTTGATTGCCGCCAGAGAGCGCTTTTGTGCACTTTTCAGAATTTATCGAGTTTTTTTTGTGGAAAATTGACGAAATTGTTGTAAAAATAGACGAATATTTCTCAAAATGCAATCTCAAATTTTAAAACAAAATAAAAGTTTGCGCGTTCTAAAAATATGAGCATACGAGAGTCTTCGAATTGCATTTCCAAATTAATTGTTTTAAAATTTTTTAATAAATATGTACTGCAGAAAAAGGAAGGACATTTTATAAGCTGGAGTAGAAAAAGTATATTGGAGTGGCTCCCACTGTTTCAAAATTCTGTTGATTACTTTTTGACGTGACAACCATCTTGTTGTCGAATATTTAAAAATATTATAAGTTCGTTCTAAAATAATCTTGAAACGAGAGGAATTCGTCTCTTCTCCTAGAACTTTTGCAGAAGTGGTTTCCTATATTTTTTTAAAACTTGTCAATATCATCAGAAAATGCACGCTTATATGCTGGCGCTGAACGAACGAGTGCAAAAATCTATTCACAAAGCGGAGTTCAGTGTTTGTTGCAAATGGTCAGCATAGCTGATTTGTTAAGTCCAACAACAAGAAAACAGATTTTCCATTAGATTTCATAAAAAAGCATCGAAATTTAGCATTGTCACAAGGCAATTTGCACCAAACACCGAAGCCCGCTTATATTCATTGGATAAATACAAGTTGCCATTTTATATCAATTACCAATAGGTTTGAAAAATTTGGAAATAGTAACAAATGAGCCACGGAAGTTCAATCACAGATGAACATGCTTTTGTTAGAATGTTGTATTCTGATCAAATGGAAAGTATTATTGTTTTGAAAAACTTAAAAAAACGATGAAGTCGTTTGGGATGTAAATTTTTTTTCGTGTACTTGTAATTTTTAAAACACATTGCATTCACACTTTTACATGTTATTTAAGTTTTTGATATGTTTTAATACAAAGTAGAATAGTGTAAACTAGCCTTGAGGACATAATTCCCAACGTTTAAGATTTTATAAGAAAATGAATGGAGTTAGATAAGACCGAACATTAGGAGGACCCGTTTGCCAAATTTTTAGCAAATACAGTTTAAAAACATTTCCTCCGAAACATGAAAAATTATAACAACATTCTCATAAAATCTGTGCTCGTTAACACATCAGAATCTGAATTGTTATTTAAGCAGAGATTCCAGATAAGTGGTAATTCAATATTTAGCAAAAACATCTGAATTGAAATTAAGTTGTTTCCCATTATGACCACATTTGGACCGAAGCTGAGAAAATACTTTTGCAATTAGTTTGTGACACACAAGTATTTCCTAAACTTCTTAATGTTTCTTTGTGATTCAGAAAAAAATTGGTTAAATCAACATTTTAATATTAAATTAATAAAATTCAAAAAGATCTAGAGTTCAAAAAATCTCACACATGTACACAAAACAAAATAAAATTTTTCGAATATACCCCCTACAAGAAATGAATGAGCGAGTAGTCACATTTTTCATTTTGGTGTTAAGAAAATGATAGAAAAAAATGACCGAATGTGACCGTAAACTTAATTTCGGTCATTTTTTTCTATCATTTTCTTAGCACCAAGATGAAAAATGCGACTTCTTGCTCATTCATTTCTTGTAGGGCCCTGTAGTAAATTAAATAGTCAGTTGCAGAAAACACTGGTTTAATTCACATGCAGATGTCAACCAAACATATTGCATAGAGGCACACGAATAACACAAATAAAAGCAAAATAAGTAAAACAAGCATGACATGAATTCAAATGAAAAAAATATATACAAATTTATTAAAATAATTAAAAATTAAAACGATTCAAATCTGTTTATGTACTAGAAATTATGTAGCGTATTTATTTCAGCACTATTATACATTATCATTTGAAGCAATTTGATGCAAAATGTTCTTAAATATTAATTTCTATATAAAAATATGCATGTTTGTTCATAGGAACATATATTTTTTTGACAAAAATTATATCAAATTTAAATAATTTATTATAAACCGACTATACTATTAATAAACTACAAATAGGTTGAACAATAAGTAGTTAGTAGTCAGTTTAAAAGTCATGCAAAGATGGCAAATTGACTACTGCCTATGACATGTCTATGTTAAAATAATGAGTGGTCGACAAGGAAAAAAGTCACTTAATCAACTAGATGTGGTTATAAAAAAACCAGTTTGAAATTACTTAAAAATGTGTTTGACTTCCAACAGGGTAGTTAACAATATTCTTAATTAACTTGTTTGTAAATTGTCGTATTAACAATTTGTTTCAGTTAAAAAATCAATACATAAAAAAGTATTTTATGTCAAAAAATTTGGAATACAAAATGAAATTTTTTTTTTAATATTTTGGTTTAAATCACTAAAAGGCCAAAATACAGGCAGATTATTGAGAAACTAAAGCAATCTTTATGGTAAGTTAAGTTGCTGTTTGAAAAGTAAAGAAAATTTAATGGGTCTTTTGTTTATTTGAGTTTTTAAATTCTGGTCTATGGTGTCCAGATTCGCCTTTACGCTTAAATGCTTAAACATTATTGTGCATCCAGTCCTAAGTTTGAATGCTAAAATTAATATTTATAGCGTTTTGGATGCAGTTTTAAACATATTTCAATTAAAATGAATTACACAAATATTTTTAATGCATTTAATTCATGAAAAAGGCAAAAAAATAATTATTATTATTAATTAAAACTTGTATATGTATACATACATACATACATAATTGTTAACAAATATTTTATTCAATATTACAACTCTTTTGCAAAAAATATTTGTTAAATATCAACAATTCGAATTAACAAAATAATTTTTTATGTCTACAAATTCGGTTGTTGGTGCCTTTTCAATTTAAAAATTAATTGTATTGACGAATATGGTATTCAATATGACAACTGATTTGTCGTAATTTTTTTCTGTGCATTGGTATCAGAATAAAATTCAGTAAAAATTGATTTTTGTGAAAGTCAAAATCTTTATTACATTTTAGGGCGCTGAATCAATCCCCTTTAAAATCCACACCCAGAAATCAGACCAATCCCTTAAAATTTTGTGGTTCTATAGTGCTTTGGGGCGATTACGAATGACAAATCAACTACAGTTCAGTTGCCAGTAGTGAATCAGGCAAGGCCGTTCATGTTTAAATATACAAAACTTTTTTAATTTTATATTTTAATTTTGAAATTTTTTAGTTAAGCTTGAGTTTATTAAATTAAATTTTCATTTAATTATTTTTACTGAAGGAAGGAATTTTTATAACTTGAAATTTTATTAAAATTTATTGATAGTTTTCTTGGCTGAGTTGGGGCTTGAACCTGGGTTGAATTTACATGTTTCAAGAATCACCACATTCTTTCATCCGAATTCTTTGAGTTCTAACCTCTGCAACACTGCGGTGCCTGCCAGCCAACAGTATATTTTAACATGACAGCTCTTCCTGATTTCGCTGCTGGCAACTCAACTTTAGTTTAGTTGCCATCCGTAATCGATTCATTAAATTTCTTGTTCGTCGGTTCAACATTTTTGAGAAATTAATTTTTTTATTATGACCCACTGAGAACTAAAATTGAAAACTAATAAAAACTTTAATAGAGCGTAGGGTGTAGTTTTCATTGGACAATCGATTCAAGATTACTACGGTTAACTCAAACGCTTTTCTTTTTTCATCAAAATAATAAAATTATTTTTTTATAACAATATTAAAATCTTTCTATCCAATAAATGCCATAATTCCATTATTTCCGTAATTCCCTTTTATTTGCCTAATAAACATTTCATAAATATTCAATTAATTTTATTACATTTATTGGAAATTCTTTTTTGTTTATTAGATTTTGATTGGAATAAAACTAATTTTAATGACATTTTTTACACCTTAATTTTTAAATGTAGACTTTTTATGACTCAAAATCTTAACAAAGTTTTCCCATTTAGCTGCAATCAAAAATGCTTTTATTATTTGAATGTTTGATTTGAACAGTTTTAGGGGTTTTTATAACTTAAAAACTTTTTTTTTATTTAACAACTTTATAAAATCGAAGGCAACTCAATATAATTTCATTCGAACGATATGCCGATGCATAAAAGTATCTTGCTATTTAAGGCTCTTTTTCTTTACTTATGGGCCTTTTAAGCTGTAATAAAATTTTTTTATCCAAATGTTTTTTTTTTTTTTTTGTTTTTGCGGGTTTCTTAACTTACAAACCGATAAGAAAAAACATTTAAAAACAAATACACATATTGGTAACAATGAACATTCTTATACGAACAAGTATTCGAATTGTTTGATACTCGTTTTCGTATCTGTAAAATTTAAACATCAACACCTTGAAAGTATTTTTACGGCAAAAACAGCGTGTGAGGGAATGAGAGAGATAGATAACTGTAGAATAGTGTAGAAGGGTTTTTTGACTGGTTTATACTGTTGTCGTACCTTCCTAAGGTTACATTAATCGCCACAAAACTCTTGTGTAATGTGATCCTCTTTTTGACGGGTGTGTTGTTGTGTATCTGTTAATTTGTAAATCTGTTTATGTGTTTGTATGGGTTCTTTTGATCTT